>JAWDJE010000001.1:315818218-316418218 GCA_035047345.1 Bradypodion ventrale | reverse complement strand
ATGCGCAGCATGGCCGTGTAGTCTGCAATGGATTCACCAGGTCGCTGCTCTCTTCTGTGGAAGGCCACCCTGGCCGGGAAGATTGAGACCTCTGGCTGCAGGTGCCTCCTCAGTGTGGACATGATTTCTGCAAGCGGCACCACATCCATGTCCCTTGGGAGAACAAGGTGTGTTGCCAGCTCAAGCGTCTCAGAACCGCACTGAGCAAGGAAACAGGAGCACTTCTGGTTTCCGATGGTGATCTTCTGCGAGGCCATTGCGTGGCAGAACCGGTGTTTGTATTTGCCCATTTCTCTGGATGTGCTTGGTCGAATGGGCTGATGTTTCTTCCATGCGGGAACGCCATCCCACCTTTGTCACCAGTTTAGTGTTCAAGGAATGAAGAAGCAGACAAATGAAGTAGTGAAATTCAGCTCTTTATTAGTGGGGTTTGAACACACTTTGGATGGAGGCAAAACTCGGACTTATATACACTATAAACAGTAACAGTAACAATAATACAATAAGCCCATTGGCTAACAGAGTGTGCACATTTTTCGATCCACTTATTTGCATAAGAATAGATACTTGAGAAAAGATACATTCTGCTCCTGTCAGAAAACAGTTAACATACATAACAGGTCTGCTTGGGGTGAAGGTGTGCACACGCGCGGTCTCTTCCCAAGGAAACCGGTGATCTGAGCATTGAGTTTTCAGTTGTTAAAAAGTCTTATTGGTCACTGGTCACAACTGCAGAGTCTCCCAGAGCCTGGCTATAATACTATCAGTTCAATTACTATGCGTATGGCTCTATTTGTGCCTCTGAAAAGTCAGTAAAACCCCATATTGTATTCCTTGCTTGATTTCTGACTTTATATGAAAAATGAATTACTGTTGAGGAGCTCCCATGCTTACCAAATCCATAAACATAAAATGGCTAACACTATCTCCCTGATTACAAGTTTTGTACATAAGGAATGATGATTTTATTTCAGTTCATTTTTAATGAACATTTTTAAATATATACACGTCAGGAAACACTGATCTAGTGGGACCAAAGTTTTGAGTTCTTAACTTTAAGATATTTGGATGTATATCCTACCCATTCTACCCTGATAATGCCAGCTTAGACATGTCACGTCTTTTTATGAGAGCTTCCTCTGCTTTAAAATGGGGCAGGCAGGTAAACTATCATCTTCTCTGTGGAAAAATATTTTGATCTGTTGACTTTAGAAGGAACAGATTGGTAGAAAATCCATTTTTGTTTCTCATGCAAAATCAGAATGCAGGAGAAAACTAAATGGCTAGTTTTCCCCATCTTTAAGTACATCCAGAGTCTTGCAGTTGTACATTTCAACAACAAAAGCACCCCTGGTTTGTAGATGATGTTGACTGAGTGCCAAAGTGAGGAGGAGGTGATAGATCAGCTTCCAGCTACCAGAGAAAACAAGCTTAGTTCCTAATCACCCAACAATTATTATTATACAAATCAACCATTTGGTTCACATTCAAGGACTGGGAAAAAATCAACAGTTCAAGGACCTAAGAGCTGTTTAGGTAACGTCTGAGTATATATGCAGTCCCCAGTAGAGTTGTTTTTTTGGGAGAGTTATGAAGTTCAAATCAGATAAATCCAAAATTTCCAAATATCTAGGGACTCCTTTAGGTATTATTATTATTATTATTATTATTATTATTATTATTATTATTATTATTATTATTATTATTATTATTATTATTATTATTATTATTATTATTATCCTCCTCAGAAACACAGCCAACAAGATAACAATACTGGATTTTGTATCATAAATCACTAGTCGAACCCTTCCCAAGGGTTTAGGACTACTTGATGTATCGGCGAATTATGCAAGCAGATCCCAGTAAGGTGGCCTTTTGCAGCTGACTGATGGTGATTTTGTCAACTCTAATTGTTTCTAAGTGCCTGCATTGGTCTTTAGGCACAACATCCAGTGTGCCGATTACCACTGGGTCCACATGTGCCAGTTTTTGCCAGAGTCTCTGCAGTTCAATTTTCAAATCCTGATATCGAGTAATTTTTTCAAGCTGTTTCTCGCTGATTCTGTTGTCACCAGGTATGGCAATGTCGATAATCCATACATTTCCCCCCTCTACAATCGCAATATCTGAGTTATTATGCTCGAAAACCCTGTCAGTCTGTATTTGAAAATCCCAGAGTACTTCTGCATGTTCAGTTGTTGTTGTTGTTGTTGTTGTTGTTGTTGTTGTTGTTGTTGTTGTTGTTGTTGTTGTTGTTGTTGTTGTTGTTGTTGTTGTTGTTGTTGTTGTTGTTGTTGTTGTTGTTGTTGTTGTTGTTGTTGTTGTTGTTGTTGTTGTTGTTGTTGTTGTTGTTGTTGTTGTTGTTGTTGTTATATCACCCAACCATGTGATCAAAAAGCTGTGATAGGTTATCTGCTTCAGCAACTTTAGTGTATGAAAACCAAGACACAGGACACAGCCTCGGGCTGGGTTAACTCAGGTTTATTGCATCGTGGACAGAGGGAACATGCGGTAATGGCGGATCGATAGCTCTTTATATACAGTAGTAATACATTTGAACGTGGTGCCGTGGTAGCCCATTGGCTACTGTCTGCGTGACGTCATTGCGGGTCACGCCCTTCTTGTCCAGGTGTAGGTGGTGGCGGGAAAGCTTCCCGCGCTGTTGCCTTTGATGAGTTCGGACCAAGAGAGCTTGGACGCTCGCTGCTGCCAGCTGGTGGTCATTAGCTCGCGTCCTATTGCAGGGTTCATATGATACAGCTGAAGGTTACATTGTTGCTAAAGGCAAGGTTACATTGGTTCGGATACATTGTAATCCATGTGGAAGGTAAAACCCTTAGAACACAACACTCCTCCCCCCTAGGACGAGACAACGTCTCGAGCCCATACTTCTAAACACTCCCCCCCCTAGGAGACAAAATCTCTCAGCCAAGATGGCTTGTTTCGAACACGCTGGGGTCTCGATGCGGGCTGCCTTTCCCCGGGTTTGCTACCTTCTCTTTGTCCCCCGGTTTCCTGTCCTGTAATTTGAGAGGGAGACTCGTTAGTGACTTGCCGCGGCTCCGCGGCGTTGTTGGGAGGTGTGCTCTTTCTTAGGGAGGAACCGGGGGCACTGGGGGCTAACGAAAAACCCCTCTTCTCGCTTGGATGGGTGGGGGAACACTCCTGAAAACCCCCCCGGCTCGCTAAATCAAAATCTAAATTCCATTCGGGGGCAGCGGTCGCGAACTCCTCTCCCCCTTCCCCGGCCTCTGATCGGACTGGTTTATCAAAAGGATATGAGTTGGGGCCGCTGCTTCTTCCTTCCCCCCTTGCTTGGGACTGTTGTCCGCTGCTGTCTCCCCCTTGGGTGAAGCGGTTGGGGGAGAGCCCTAACGCTGAATCTTGTTGCTGATCCTCACTGACCGGCCCACTTACTCGGTGCCTCAGTTGGTCTGCGTGCCTCCTCCAGAGGAGACCGGTGTGGGTTTCGACCCGGTACGAGACTGGCCCCGTCTGTTCTACAACTGTTCCCGGCACCCAGGCTGGCCCCGCGCTGGCATAGTTCCTGCAATGAACAGGGTCGCCGGCGGCGAAACCTTTCGAGACTGCCAACCCTACGTTTTTCCCTTTATCCTCAATTCTTGTGGGGTCTAGCCTGGACAGGAGCGTAGTCAGTTTTCGCCGCATCAATAGCTCTGCCGGCGAGTAACCTGACGCTAAGGGGGTCACCCTATACGCTAATAAGAACTGACATACTTGGTGATTTAGGTCCCCGGGGCCCATGCGCCGGAGCGCCTCCTTTGTTGTACGCACCAACCGTTCCACTTGGCCATTCGTGGCCGGGTGAAACGGCGCGGATGTGACATGCCGAATGGCGTTTGCCTCCATGAATGCCCCGAACTCTGAGGAGGTGAAACAACTCGCGTTATCGCTGACTAAAGTGTCGGGCAAGCCGAACGTTGAAAAGACTCTCCGTAGTTGGCTAATCGTAGTGGCGGAGGACGTGCTCTTTACCGGGATGACCTCCAGCCACTTTGAGAATGCATCCACCACCAGGAGAAACATGGTTCCTCGGAAAGGGCCAGCGAAATCTACGTGCACTCTGGACCATGGCCCCCTTGCTGTGTCCCATTCCCTGTGCGGGAGGCGGGCCGCCTCCGGTCGGGACCCCTGGCATGCCTCACAAGTGCCGACCATGTGCTCAATGTCCTCGTCCAGCTGTGGCCACCAAAAGTAGCTGCGGGCCAGCGCTTTGGAGCGGACGATGCCCGGGTGGCTGACGTGCAGCAGTTTGAGCACCCTCGGCCGCATGGGTGTTGGGACCACCACCCGCTGGCCCCACAACAGGCACCCCCTTTCTAGGGACAACTCTAGCTTCTTCCGAAAGAATGGGTCGAATTCCTTGCTTGGGGACGATGCTGGCCACCCTTTCTGCACCCATGAGCTGACTTTCTCCAGCGTTCTGTCCTTGCCTGTCGCCCTAGCTATATCGGCTGGTACTATTGGGGGTTCGTCTAAAACCTCGATTAGCAACACCTGGCGGTCTCTCCCTATTCTGGCTTTTTGGTCGTCCGACAAGGGCAAAGGGGATCTCGAAAGTGCATCAGCATGGCTGATCTCCTTTCCGGGCCGGTACTCCAACTCGTGTTGGTATGCGTTAAGAAAAATGGCCCATCGCAACATTCTCGGGGATAGTATCTGCGGCGTGGGCTTGCCTGCCGTGAAAATCCCTAACAGGGGCTTGTGATCCGTCACGATTTTGAACGGGCGGCCATACAGAAAATCGTGAAACTTTTTGGTCCCCGCTACTATTGCTAATGCCTCCCTGTCGGTTTGTGCGTAATTTCGCTCTGCTTGGGACAGGGACCTTGAATGAAACGCAACTGGGGCCTCCCGACCGTCATCCAACACGTGGCAAAGCACCGCCCCCACCCCCACCGGTGATGCATCACAGACTAAGACCACCGGCCGTTTGGGGTCGAAGTGCGTAAGGATTGCGTCCGATGTTAAAAGTTGCTTGAGTTCGTTGAACGCCCTCTCGTGCTCGTCACCCCACATCCATGTCTCCTCCTTTTTAAGTAACCGATGAAGCGGTTCGGCCACGGAGGCTTTCCGCGGGAGGAATGTATGGTAAAAATTGAGGAGCCCCAGGAATGACTGTAGTTCGGTTTTGGATGTGGGGCGAGGGGCCTTCTTGATGGCTGCTACTTTGGATTTGGACGGCTTAATACCCTCGGGTGTGATCCGAAACCCTAAAAACTCGACCTCGGTTTCGAAAAAAACACATTTGTCCTTCCTCAGTCTCAGCCCCGCTTTCTCGAACACAGTTAGCACTTTATCCAATCTCCTTGCTAGTTCGGCCTCACTCCCCCCTGTTATCAATACGTCATCAAAATAAGGCAACACCCCCTCCAGCCCCTTCAGGAGGCGTTCCACAAGCGACTGAAAAAGGCCGGGTGCCGAGTTCACGCCGAACTGTAAACGCGACACCTGGAACGCTCCTTTATGTGTGACTATCGTTTGTGCCGCGGCCGTGGCGGGAGTTACGGGGAGTTGCTGATAGGCTTGTGCCAGGTCGAGCTTAGCGAAACACTTTCCCCCATTTAGCCTGGCCAAAAGGTGGCTGACCACTGGCACCGGATACGCATTAGGGCGAATCGCCTTGTTAATTGTACACTTATAATCAGCGCAAATGCGCACCTCCCCGTTAGCCTTCAGAGCTGTTACAATTGGAGTTTCCCACTCCGCGGAATCAACAGGAATAAGAATCCCCTGGCCCACCAATTTGTCCAGTTCCGCCTCTATTTTGTCCTTTAGTGCGAAGGGCACCCTGCGCGGTTTGAGTCTTATCGGGCGGACCTCCGGGTCTAGGTCGAAGGCTACAGGGGGTCCGTTGAATTTCCCAAGTCCTTTTTTAAAAACGGCGGGGTGCGCATCGCACACCGCTTGTATTGGATCCGCCCCCACTGAATGTACTCCCCCTATGAACAGGCCCAAGGGCTGAAACCACTGTGTCCCTAGGAGGCTACAACTTCCCCCCTTGAGGACAACTAGGGGCAGTTCCGCAGAATGTCTCCTAAACTTAACCTGAAATTTCCCGACCCCCAACACCGGAATGCTGTTTCCCTGTACATCACGTAGCGTGGACCTCAATGCTTTAAGTTTGGGCCGCACGTGGGGGTCGATTTTCAAAAACTCCCTCTGGGGAATTATAGAATAGGAGGACCCCGAGTCAATTTCCATCCTGATAGGGGCCCCTTGTACTTGTACCTCAACAAAGTAATGGGACTGTCCCGCGGACACGCTGAACACTGGGGCGTCGTCCTCGCTGCCGTCCGAGACGCGGCCCACGCCGTCCTGCTTCTTCGTGGTCTGGACGCCATCTTTGGGCCTCGCTGGACGGTCCGGCCTGATCGAACGGTCTGATGACTGCCTCCGGCCCTCTTTCCGTTTTCTGCATGCCCTGGCGATGTGCCCCCGCCGGCCGCAGGTGTAACATTCGGCCTTTCTAAATGGGCACCTCGCGCGCTCGTGGGCCGCTCCGCAGCCATCGCAGCGGCGCCCCCCCTTTCGGACCTTCTGGACTTCTTCGCCGTCGCTGCCTTCCGAGGACGATTTTGAGGCCCGTCGAGTCGCGTGCACCGGTTTTTCCGCTTTGCCGGCTCTGGGACGCCACTCACGCCACTGGTGCATCTCGTCCACTCCGGCATTCGTGGACTCTGCGGCTTCTGCGGCCTCAACGACCTCTGCCAGCGTGGGTGGCGGCTCCTTGTTCATCAAACTGCGCTGCACCTCCTTGTCTTTCAGGCCGCACAGCACGCCGTCCCTGAGGGCCATTTCTTGGATATTGCCCCATTTACAGGGGACGGCGGCTACCCTCAGGGCGGCCACGAATGCCTCAACCGACTCGTCCGGCGCTTGGACTCGCCTCCAAAACGCGCTCCGAGCGGGAAACATCGCCCTCGCGGGTCGGAAACGCTCCCGTAGCAGCTTCATGATGTCGTCCGCCTTAAATTCGCTCACCTTCTTCGGGGTGATGATGCCCACCAGCGTCCGCTTGGTGTCCATCCCGAGCATTCTGGTGAGGATGGCCCTCTTCGTCTCCTCATCGTCTTCCTTGACTTTGAGCTCCACCAGCGCCGCATGGAAGTCCATCTCAAACAGCTCCCAGTCTTGCGGTTTGGTGATGTTGAACCCGCTCTGTGCCCTGGCTGCTCCTTGGGGATCCATCATCCCACCTTCGTCGCCAATTTAGTGTATGAAAACCAAGACACAGGACACAGCCTCGGGCTGGGTTAACTCAGGTTTATTGCATCGTGGACAGAGGGAACATGCGGTAATGGCGGATCGATAGCTCTTTATATACAGTAGTAATACATTTGAACGTGGTGCCGTGGTAGCCCATTGGCTACTGTCTGCGTGACGTCATTGCGGGTCACGCCCTTCTTGTCCAGGTGTAGGTGGTGGCGGGAAAGCTTCCCGCGCTGTTGCCTTTGATGAGTTCGGACCAAGAGAGCTTGGACGCTCGCTGCTGCCAGCTGGTGGTCATTAGCTCGCGTCCTATTGCAGGGTTCATATGATACAGCTGAAGGTTACATTGTTGCTAAAGGCAAGGTTACATTGGTTCGGATACATTGTAATCCATGTGGAAGGTAAAACCCTTAGAACACAACAGCAACCAAGGCCGATCCTGTCCTACCAAATGTGATGGGAAAATCAAATCTTGAAGCATGTGGTGTTGCTATTGTTTTTGTGGTCAAATTCACAGGAGTGATTTAATTCTTGTAGCACTATTGTATATTTCTGGCAGTGGTGTATTACTTTGTTGCCGGGAGGTGGGGGAGTATAAGTTCAGAAAATGGAGTCCCAGATTTGGTTTTGCCTCTTTCCAATAGCTCTTCAAGGTCTGGATCTTGGACTTAATTTTATTCCAGTGTTCAGGCTGAGCGTCACAGCGGGGATCTCTTTCCCAAGCCAAGGCAATATCAAGTGAGAAGAAGAGCCTGCTTCCAGGGCAGGTAGAGGCCTGTATAATGGAGCTGTGACTTTCTGAAAGAGGTTTTTTTAACAACTTTTCAAGTGTGGAGTGAAAGACATAATGCAGGCAATGTAATTGAAGTGGGAGAATGAAACATTAAACATGCACAGAAGGGATTAGAGAGGAAGACTTTGGGGGTTATTAAATTTTGGCTCAGTTGATATCTGTCAGTACTGTCTGGGAAAGGGAAGGAAAAAAAAAAAGCTAAAGTGCTTTGCAAGAGCAGAGCAACGAAAAGGATTATTACCTGTATAGAAGTATGTAAAACCTTGTTAAACTATCAAACTTGAATAAGAAGGAGGAAATTGTTCTTTATGATGTGATATCATAGCCGGCAAGGTATCTTTCCTTCCTCTGGTCTAAATAGAGTCCTTTCCTTTATTTTTATAGAGTTGTGAATTCTGGAAATCATAATGGGGATTTAAGAAAGTACATGCATTGTACTTACTGCTAACAATTTCCCTTCTGTGCCATATAGTTCAAAGTCTTAAAATAGGCAATACATTATAATAGGTACAGGTACTTTTTAAAAACAAAATCTTGAGAGACTGGCCATGAATATAAATGTTAATTTATCATTTCCGGTCAGGAATTCACAAGAGAACAAACAAACAGCTTCTATTTCCAAAGGATTCTTTTCCACTGGAATCTGAAATGAACAGAGCAGATTGAAACATGATTTAGATTCGTATTAATACTTTTCAGAGCGGTCAGTGTGCTAGTCTGTTTCAGCAACTTTAGAAAGGAGGAAAAGAAAAGAAAAACAGAAGTATTACAGCATCTTTAAAGGTAACACAATTAGTATGGAGTGTACTTTTGTGGACATAATTCAGTTCTTCATACGCACAAAGCAGTACAATTCTATCCTTTTTAAAATCTGCATACTTTCCATCAACTGTGCTAAATCAGCTTGTTTCAGGATGCTTGAGAATTCTGTATTTGAGTATTGTGCTATGAACAGACTTAATCTGCATGGCTTAACTAATGTGCAATGTATAGCTTAGAGTCATTTTGTGTGGCAAGGCAAATGAATATTTCCTCCTCTTATGTTATCCCTGCAGGCACACACATCTTTTCAGTGCCATGGGTCTGAGATTTAAGACAGGGGAAAATGAGCCCAGCTGATCCCAAATGACCAATTACAAAATAAAAACAAGCTAATTTGCCAAATGCTGATAGAGGCAAACTCTCATTTGAAAAAAATTGTCAGCCTTTTCCTCTAATGGGCTAATGGTATTGCCTAATATGACCCTTATTTAATATATGATCATAAGAAGAACTATACTGGTTCAGACCAAGTGTCTACACATCATTTACCTTTGTATCCTGAAATCTTGGATTCCCCAGTAAGCTGTATAGAGGGTGTCTATCTCTTTATCATATAGCCAGTCTGTCATGTAACCATTGATAACTCTACCCTGTCTGAATTTATCTATTTTTCCCTTTTAAAGGGCAAAATTAAAGTAATTATTTTAGTCTTACCTGTTAAAGTACTGTTTAAACTTGGAAATATGAAGGGGAAAAATGAAGAGGCATTTCATAAATCAATTAATTAAAAGTCTAATAGTTGAAAGTAGCAATTATAATACAGAGAAGTTAGGCTCCTAACATAATGATACTGGCAAAAGTTCAGTTGGTAATCCTGAATAGCGAATCAGTGCTTAACTAAATAGTCTAGTTGGAACTATAAAATGTATACAAGCCATTTTCAGAATCAGATGGTGCTATTTTCATAGGTTATATTGTTAAGTTGGAGGAGTAAATATTCTTTTATTACTATTCATTCACAAATGCAATAAAAAGTGCCATTTAGTCATTTGAAAAATTTAGTCCCTTTTTAAAGTCACCCTGTCTTATGTATTTAAAATGTTCCAATGTGATTCTCAATCCTCAAAATGCACACAAATACTATTTCCCCCCAAACATTGACTGTGTCAATGACATGGTTTCCTGGGCAGTTTACAGCATAAAATGTTCCAATTACTCCATTCTGTAATAAAATGTGTTTTGAACTGCCATCTTGAGAAAAATATACTTAGAACTGTATGGTTTAAGCAAAATGCAGGTTTTAAAAGAAAATAATTCTGAAGATGCACAGAGAAAATATAAAAACAGCAGCTGGAATCCTATTGTATATTTCCACAGGTTTAATTACAGTGGTGTAACTTTCAGTGGCAAATTTCCACATGTGAAGAAGTCAGATTGGGCATTTTGTGTTGCACACCAAATCATGCAAATGCCTTGCGATAGGAGATGCCTATCCCAGATTCTTAACTGCTAAAAGTTAAGTCATTGGTGTTACATCAGAACTGAAGCCAACAAATTTTTAAAAAGTTTTTAAAGTTAGATTATGCCAATTTGATTGAACGTAATCCATTAATACATAGTTTGGGTGTTTCTTTTTTAAAAAAAGTGTTGTTAGATGCCATGCAGGGAGAAAGGCAAGGTATAAATTATTTGGATAAATAATTAATAGAAACATTCAACTTTAAGCTAGCTGTCATGTGAGACCGAACAGGTTCATTCCACAACACAACAAACTTCTGATACCTTAGCTCCTTTATGGTATGGCTCCCAAGAAGACTTTAATCGTCAAAACAGGCTGCAGACCACCCTTCCTCTCTTGTGTGAAGGTTTTCTCCCAAAAGAATCCCTTCAATATTGTTCACCAGAATTTCATGATGATTTCCATGTCACCTGGGGGTGGGGGCAGGAATTCAGAGTCTTCCCAGGATGGTTAAAACATTGGTCAACATTTCATGAGTACCGCTGCACACTTCTTTGCTGATGTATTTTTAATGGTTGTGTTCCTGTCATTTTAGTAGCTGTCATACTCAACAAACTTTTAAAAAATAGTTTTTCCCCTCTTGGACAGTGTAAAAAAGCATTATTTGTTACATTTCTGATTCTCAGGCTACTATTAAAGCCACTAAACAAAGGAGAGGGTTTTTTTATAAAAAAAAGACAGCGGCTGTTTGATATTATATAGGGATGGATAAATCAGTGTTATATTCACTCAGTTTGTAATGTTAAAATCTCATGTTCCTTCTGTTCTGTTTATGAAAGCATTTAAAAAGAAAATTAATGGAGTGAAATTCTCTTTCATCCACTCTGGCAAATTTTAGTTGGCATAGCTATTCTTAGTTTGGAGAAAATTATGTTGCACCTGACCTGCCATTGAGCTGTTAAAGCTGAGGCATCCTTCAGAGGTGGTAAGCCTAATTTAGCACCATTAAGACCTAAACTTTCAAAGCCTTCTCTCAGGATGAGATAACCATTTCTCATCTGAATTTTTAAAGAAAAAGTGCCCACCCTCAAATTATCCCCTTAGTGTTTTTATGGGGTACACAGAAAGAGCTTCCTCACATATTGTGGTATTTTTCAACCACAATTGGGCATATCCTGGGCAACATCCACCTTGTGCTGGCTAATCTTTCTCATATACTGTAGGTTCACAGAATGAACTCACTAAAAAGGTGGCTTCATTTTGGTGCTTTCACATCTGACATTTTGTTGTTGTTGTTGTTGTTGTTCACTTGCACAGTCGACTCTGACCCTTTGCGACCCCATGGACCATTGCTCACCAGGCACCTCTGTCCTCCACCGTCCTCCTCAACCCGCCTAGCTCTGTGTCCATTGCATCTACAATACCATCTAGCCATCTCATTTTTGGAAGCTCCCTTCTTCTTTTGCCCTCCACCTTTCCCAGCATCAAGGCTTTCTCAAGTGAATCCTCTCTTCTTATTTGATATCCAAAGTACTTTAGCTTCATCTTTACTATTTTACCTTCTAAGGAACAGTCATGTTTGATTTCTTCTAAGATCAACCTGACATAGACACAGAATAAGAAGTGTTTTTTTCTGAGTAGAATAAGAGATGTTGGGATATTCTTATGAAACTCTACAAACTGAATGAAATTCCCACCAATCCCTAATTTAGCCAGTGGCCATGTCAGTAGTTCAGAACTAAAAGCTGGCAAATGCCTGCCCATTCTTGTCCTTCTGAATCCATGTTAGAAAATGATGCCGTCTATTGTAGGTTCGGCACTTCAGAGCATGAAGCAGGAACTGTAGGCTTTGGTGGCATCAAATCTATCCTGTCAAGAAAATCCTTATTGAGGTCAGTAGGCTTTTTGAGGCAGCAAAGACTTCAGAAAGGAGACAAAAACCAATGTATGAGCTCATGAGAGATTGTTATCTGGATAACTTTATCAAAGATTGGTTTTACAAACTTGTCTGTTTCTTCCTACATCTTGAGCACATTGGGAGTGCCTCTGACCAACTGCCCCTGTGAATCTGGCTAAGGGTAAACAAAAGCATGAATCTCCACAGTGCATGTACTGTTTGTAGCATGTTAGCTACCTGCAGGTGCTTGATATGGAATACATATAAGGATAAGAAGTAGTCACTTTTTATTCCTGTCAGTAGGCTTTGCTTTTGACTCCATGGATCAATATTAGCCTGCCTCGGTTACTATGGGAATGAAGCTTTTCACTCAATAAACCCCAAGTTACTTTTAAAACAAAGGTGAGCAAAATACTTTTAAAAGAAGGTTTTATCCATTTTGTGCCTTGAGGGACTCTGTAGCCATCACTTTAAAGGTACTTAGACACTTTGAAATGCAGAATATTATGATCTAGCTTTGGGCAAGTGAAGACTTGAAACCATTTGTTATCCTACAAATCAATGTCTAATTCATGTAGAAATCTATAGCCTCTGTGTGCATGACTTGTGCATTTGGTTTAAATATATATAATAACAGGATTGCACCCGTATGTACATGTTACACAAGACAATTCTTATTAGTACAAGGAGAGAGGAAGAGCAAGAGAGAGTTGCTTATCTCTAAAGTAAACTGGGTTTAAAATAGATTAAAACCATGGGTTGCTTGCATCTAAGATACTGGGGTAAAAAGACTGAAAACCTGGTTCTCTGTCTTTCCTTGTGTGAATGAATTGCATTTCAGATATTTTGAAAAATATGTCAAAAACATTTTTTGGCATAGAATAATCTCTGTATGTTTGTGTTTAATGGATAGACTAAAAGGAAACAAAAATGATGGCACATTTACATTGAATAATAAAAAACAAATTCACAGTTTTGAATTTTCATTATTATCCAACACAGAATGAGGGTAGTGTGGTGATTGTGCATAGCAAGGCCCACAGATTATAAAAGTTTACTTGCTTATTTATAATGTTGTTTATGAACCATCTATAAGCCTAAAAGGATGCTCAGCCTGCATGAAGCTTCCCTTTCTTGAGCAGGAAGAAGAAATGTTGGATGATCCCCAGAAGTATGAAACAGTGGCAAATCAAAGAAATCAGAAACATTCATCTAACCCTGAGGTCCTCAAACTTGGCTCTCCAGATGTTCTTGGACTTCAGTTACCAGAAGCATGGGTTACACAGATAGAGCCTCCTTGAAGATTGTGGTATTTTTGAACCACCCATGTGTTGCTGGCTAATCTTTCTCACACTAGGTCAGGTGAAAGAAACTGCAGAATGAACTCACCAAAAAGTGGCTTCATTTTGGTATTTTTACATCTGACCTAGACATGGAAGAAGAAGAACCAGAAACACAAGTCAGCACACCTGCTGATCAGGGTTTCTTTGAACTGGAATCCAAGAACATCTGGAGAGATGTTTAACAGCAAGAGGACACCATACAACTTGTGTCTTAGCTTCTAGAGATGAGATGCTGTATTTAAAGGCCATTAAAGTTGCCACTTTTATTAAAATCCATCCTTATGACAGTACATGGACTTGATGTTCAGTCATTCCAGTCAACATAACCAATGGCTATGGTGTCTTAACGGTCTCATACAACCACAGCAGGAGACTCACATTTGGGGAAGCACAATTCTAAGTAGATTCTTCAATTGTGAATAGTGAATAAATTAAACCCATGCAATTGCCTTATCAGAACAATGTGACCAATTACAATAATTTGATGTGTGTCCATTGTCATGAAAATCAAGGGATTTTCCTCATTTATAGAGATAGTTTAACACTGTGAGGCCATATATAAGCCATTTGCTGTTTCTTGCTGTGGTATATGAAATGGATTTAAGTGCATAGTACTTTAGCATGTTCAGACCTGGAGGCATGTATCATTTTTAACAGATGCATGGAAAGCATTGCTATTCTTGGGCTACAAATACTTGGTGGAATCCTTTTGTGTAAGTCCAGAGATAGAATAACAGTGAAGCACCCTCCTTCAAAATAAACACCCTGCTTCCCCAAATCTGTGTTGGATAAAAATAAAAATTGTGCATGCTTCTCCTCCTACACTTTGTGTCAGTTGGGAGCATGCTCTGTACATGCTACTAAACTAGCATGTTTTCCCCCCTATGCCTCAGAATAGAAAAGGAAGAACATCTCTTCCTTCCTGTTGCTTTCTTTGCTAACTCCTTTTTTCCATTTTCTGCTTCTCAAAGATGAAGGTGTGGAGTAGCTCCACCAGAAAGTGTGAGAGAAAGAGAGCACAAAGCCATGATATGAAAATAAAAATTTGTTTTACATATTTTGGTGGTTCCTTTTAACCAAGAAGGATTCACACTTTCATTTTGCAAGGTGAAACCGGCCAGCTCTCTCCAAACTTTTCTGTGTGCTAAAATGGAATAACTATATTCCAAGTCCCAAGAATCTCTGCTTTAAGGTTTCAGGACATTCTACAGGCAGTATGAGAAGACTGTAGAGAGGGAGGAGATGGCATCCCAGGATTTGTCTCTATCATATTCAGGTATACCTGTCTGGCCAGATATCCTGCTATGGTAATGGAGTAGACCGTACGTACAGCCAATGACTCAATGCCAACTGCTGGGCCATGGTAAATAACCTAAGTCCCTAAGGGGACCAACATCTATGGATGGATAAGCCACTTTAGGTGGGGTGTTGGCCCCCTCAGTGGAGGAAATGCCACTGGAAACCATCATATTGGACCCTATTGCAAAATGAGTGGAGGAGGAACCACTCCACTATTCTGATTAACAATGGTCATGGAGGTGGAAGAGGCCATGCCAGATGGACTAGCTGTGAAGGTGCACCTTGTTAATATCCTCAAGGCTGTGGCAGTCCATTGCTGTCCCATTGTCAAATCCTGCATGTCTCATTTCATACATGCCACAGGAAATGGCTCCATAATCGCAGTATGTGGGTCACTTCAAGGCAAGCTAGGATCGACCTTAAACAAATTCACACCAATAGCATTTTTCCTGAAAATATTTCTAAGGGGGAGGGCGGAAACGTATACTTGGATACTAGTAGCAGCCAACGACGATTGATATATGCACCCTCCCTTCAAAACAACACTCCCAGGAATAATAAAGACTTTTATATCTAGAGAAGAGCTTCAAGAGTACAGCAAAGAACTGTCAAAGGAACTGACCAAAATGTAGTCACAATTCACCAATATCAAATGATGTGTGCAAAAGGATGGTTGCTATTGTAGTGCTCAAGGATTTTTGGATAAGAGCCTGACCTACATTTTTTAAACATATTCAGTGAAGTTGACCCACACAAAGAATTTTTTGGGATACATGAACAGTGTTCACTGAAAACAACTACACAAATATATAATGGAGCACCTTTTCCCATCGTTGTGGTTTTGAGAGAAGTAAAGTGTATGTAAAATCTCTAAAAGCCTCAGTTCTGACAGAAAGGCAGGCAATAAAAAAGATTGGTCATTGCCACGTGCATATTTAAAGTGGTGGGGCATTAAAATAGTAATTAAGATAAAGCATTTCACCAGAGTACCGTCAATAAATACAAATTAATAAACCAATCAGCAACAAGAGCAACTTCAGGAAAATTATAGCATGCATCATATAATCTCACAGAGATAGGTTAGGCAAGCCTAATGTGAATTTCCTTAATGTGCCAGTTAATTTAGGGCAGCGCCTAGGAAAGGTATTTTAACAAAATGAATACACACTGAAAGGCATTTTCCCCTTTGTCTCTAGGACATGAAAGCATTGCCCTACTTAATTTTAATTATTTCTAAATAAAATTATTTTCAATACAGCATTTCTCCAAAAAGTTTCAGGCAGTGTTTATGGCCCCACTATCCTATCCTCATAACAACTCTATGTTGTAGTTTAGTCTGCAAGACACAGCAAATTCACAAAATAAGGGGATTTTGTTGGTAAGGTTTATGAATTACATGGTCTCACTCCAGCATCACACCATATTGCTCGAGTACCCTGTCAGTGCTGGAATTACTATAAATCATTGTCTGCTGGATTCAAGTGAATATTTTCCAAGATTATTGATATACAGTATAACAAAATATATTAAATAATTGTCAAAAAAGGGAACTTCATTAATCTCTGCATCTAAATTTCATACAACACCACAATACCTCAGTTGACCCATGCCAATATATCTATGATAGCTAAATACAAGAAATTATGTAATGTGTGATGCTTACCATGATGATGATGATGATGATGATGATGATGATGATGATGATGAAAGTAAAAATATGGTTTTTTTTAAAAAAATGATGATACCTAAACACAGCAAATGTGAAACTATATTTTGGGATCTTGCTTGCTCACTTATTCTCAGTTCTCTTGTAACTGCTGAACAGAGTCTATGTATGTGAAAATTGTACCTTTGTTTACTGAAATATGTTTTTTCAATCATGGCATACACACCCTGTGATCACATATAGAGCTAATATGGGAAATTTCCTCAGTTTAGATTGTGTATTGTCCTTTTGTGATTGAAAGGACTTGTACTCACAGAAGAGGCACAGATTCAGTGGAGACTTTCATTGATGGGGAGACAGAGAAGAAAGGAAGTACCATATTTGCTGGAAATTAAGACACACTCCTCGGCTCCTAGTGGCCAGCGTTGGTGGGGAAATGGGCTTCAATGGAGCCCTAAATCCCCCTAACCCTGGCTCCTAGAGTTATCTTTGGAAATTCACAAAAATGTAGAAAATTATTTTTTCCATTTAAAATGTGTATAACAATGTGGTATGTCATATATTACAATGTGTCTAATCTTCTTCTTCTTCAGGTGCCATATGTGTTCCAGACATTTGGTTATCATCATGGTGATAGTCTTTCTGTTCTTTTTCGGAGAGTGAGGTTGTAAGAGCCTTGCAAAGATCCAAACATGGGAAAGCAAGAGTGCTAGATGACATCCCAGTAGAAATTTTGAAACTTCTGTCCAAAGTTAACATGAAAGAATTGACAGACCTTTTAAACACAATTTATGACACAGGGATCCTTCTGAGTAATTAGTTACTATCAACCTTTGTTACACTATCAAAGCAACCAAACATGAAGTCCTGTGAGTACAGAACAATTAGCTTCATGAGTCATGCTTTTAAGGTCTTCCTGAAAATCATCTTTAGCAGAATTTATAAGAAATGCAAAGAAAGCACAGGTAAAACACAATTTGGCTTCTGGGATTCTATGGGTACTAGAGAGGCACTGTTTACAATGCAGGTCCTATCCAAAGATGTGAAAACATGAGATGTGATGTGCATGCATGTTTCATAGATTATGTAAAAGCCTTTGACAGATGCCAGCAAGAGAAGATGATCATAGCACTGAAGAAAATAGGTGTAGATGATTAAGATATCAGAATCATCACCAACCTTTATTGGAATCAGACAGCTCAAGTCTGAGTTGAAGAGCAGCTGACAGAGCAGGTTCAAATTTGCAGAGGTGTGTGACAAGGCTGTATGTTGTCCCTGACACTGTTTAATATATATTAGGAGAGTATTTTTTCAGAAGCACTATCAGATTTAAACATCAGCATTAAAGTTAATGGGGAATACCCGAATAACATCTGATATGCTGATGACACAGTGTTGTTGGCCACAAACCTTGCAGATCTTCAGCTGATGATGGATCGAGTTAGAGCTTCAAGTGCAGAATATGGTTTGAATCTCAACAACAAGAAAATGAAATATCTGGTTATAAGCCAAACACCAACTCGCTAATGGCAAGAACAAACACAATAAATCAAAAGAGTGGATAAAATTATCTATTTGGGGAGAATGTTAAACGAAAATTGGGATCCTGAGGTAGAAATTTAAAATATGAATAGAAAAAGCAAGATTTACCTTCATAAAAATGTGACATTTGTTATGCAGTTGAGATCTAACTCCCGCTACAAAGATCCAAATAGTGAGATGTTACATATATAGCTGGCCTTCTGCTTGCATAGCCTATTTGGAAATGTTGTATGTTGGACTCAGCCATTGGTTATAGTGCAGGGGTTGCCAACCTTTTTAAGTTGGGGGCTGAGTCACACTCCCTCAGACAGTTGAGGGGGCCAGACTGGTGGTCTCCCCTAAACACTGCTGTAAACACATCCATGGCCACTTCTGGTGGCGGCGGCAGTGGCAGTTGGTGCAAGGGCGGGGACCAGATTATTTGGTGCCGTGGGCTGTAGGTTGCTGATCCAAGTTATAGAGGATAACTTTAAATTTCAAATGCAGTAGAATTAGATAGATAAATCTTTATTGTCATTGTCCTGCACAGAACAACGAGGCAAGCTGTGCTTCCCTTACAAGAAGTTTGTATATTCAAAGGAAATTTTGTAATCAATGGGAAATGGGAAAATATACTAGGTGTGTCATCAGCTGGACAAGTATCATTTAATACATTAGTTTTGTGCATTTAACCACTGTATTCATTTCCTTATTGTTATTCTGCTTCCAGACATTTTCACTTTCTTAAAAAAATCCAAAATATGCACAATTACACCATCTACATTTTAAAACAATACACATGGATTTATTTCTTTAATGTGCATGAATTACTCAGGCAAGCTGTGCTTCCCTTACAAGAAGTTTCAAGAGGTGTAATAGGGATGCCAGCCAAATTTCTTTGTTCATCCTGAGGATTTCTTAGTGAAGGTGCCTGTTTCTCTTGAGTACAAGTGCTTAAAAAGAATGCTTTCCATTCATTTTTATAGACAGGTAAGTCATTTATATTATTTTCATCAAATGTGTAGAGCAAGCAAAACTCTTGCTCTCAAACATTTATGAATATAATCTGTGAGACATAGAAATTAAACATAAAGTAAAATTGTCAGGTCTGTGTTTCTGTGGATCAATTTCTCTAGTCAATTGGTGTTACATACAGCTGATTTAAAGAACAGCAGGTTTTAATATTGGCAGAAGCAAGATGCCAGCATTGATTCTACAAAATTATTTGCCTTATAATAGCATACATAATTTCACAATGCCACAGAACATAAAATGGTTTCCGATTTTGACCTAGTAAGTTTTTCCTCATGGACTGGTATGCCTTTAATATTCTGACATCAAAACCCTAATTGATTCATTGATCAGTTATTTGTAATTGATACATTTATTAAAATATGAAGTTCTGACATGGACAGTATTGCATCTATGTAAAAAGATTTTCTTAGATGTTAATGAATGTGGATCATCAGCTAGAAAGAAGTCACTAAGGATATTTTGCTTTCACCTGCAGCCTTCTGTATTTCCCCAAAATATGACCTGGACAATTGGGGGAATCCTCTAGAAAAGATACGCAGGTGTTAGGGAACAGTGGAGAGGATAAGGAAAGGAATTCCTATGTATGGCTGGGATTCTACTCCTACTGGGATCTGTAACATGTTATGGCATTTCTAATTTCTCTTTCTCCATTTTCCTTCTAAAGAAATGTATTTCTGGGAGAATCCTGCAGAACTTATGTACCTAAGCTGAGATCCCATGAAAGACTATATGTTTGAGGCAGGATGACCCATGATTTAAAAGGATTTAAAAACCAAGCAAACAAAGAACAGAAAGCAGCATCTGTGGAAAGAGAAAAGTCAAGGACAGATGGGAAAATAAAGAAGGAAGAAAAGGAGGAAAGAAGGTTGGTTGCATAATAGCTAGAATAAGAATCAAAAGGATTTTTTTATTGTTTTCCTCTTCACTGAACAGAATAAAGACCTCCACTTTAGCCTAGTATCTAAGGCTTCTCAGAATTCCCCTCAAGCAGGGAAACAGAATCAGCTATTGGCGGCTGTGCATACGCAACGTCATATTTTCTTTCACACTAGATGGCTGGATTTTGCCAAGGATCCACTTCCCCTGGTAAGACAACCTTTGACCCAGCAGCCAGTCTTCCAGTGCAGGTGATCTCCTAGGGGAAAACAAAGTCAATTACACTGACATCAGATTGGCAAAGGAGAATTTTTGCACCACATTATGCCCACTCAGTTCCGAAATGACTCAATTTGGTGTTTTTTCCAAGGTTTCCATGGCAAATCTATGCACAGAGAAATGTTTTCTTTAATTTTTGTAATATTGAGCTAGATATTTCATGTTAACAAATCATTTCATGTGTATGTTCCTTTCTAACGGAGGAAATTCACAGTGAATCAGACAAAAATGTCAGCTTAACATTCACGGTATGTTCCTAGTTAACTGTGGAGCCTTTTCTGTTTGATTTTGATGGCCCTGCAATTCACATTTTTTTCAAAAAAAATAGAAAAATGAGGGACTTAGAGGATGGGAGAAAGATGTATTTATTTCCTTCTTCCTTTTGGAACCACAAGTACCCTACAAAAACTGCCAAAAGGACCTTTATAGTCAATGTGGGAAATGTAATGTTGGCTTTAAAGACAATAAAAATTACTTCTTTCCTTTTACCAGTAGGATGTTTCACAATATCTAAGGGTGCAATTGCCCTGGCCCTTTTGGTGCAGTCTGGTACAGTCTAAATAGGATCACTTTAGATTGGGGAGAGGAATTATATGCCTTGTATCATGTTCTTGCATTCAAAGACCATATTTATCTCAAGTAACCCTTTGGCTTCTCTGCTGTCAATTTAATACTTCATCAGTGCCTGCTACAGCATCACTTTTACACTGAATCGCTTAGATTAAATAGTTTTTTCTTTTCCTTGTTTGTAGTGCCAACTGAAAACCTGAACACAGCTCATCCTATAATATGCAATGCAGAGCTACTAGGATTGACCATTATTTGAGCAAATCAACTTTCACAAATAGTTCATGATCACATCCAGTAGGGAAACAATATGGATTGTGCAGTTCATGGAGGTAAGAGCAATAGTCAAAATTATCCTACCCCTTTCACAACTTCAAAAGGTGCTTGTTCATTCTTTGAATAGTAATGCTGAAATAGAGCTTTGAATTGCAAGGCAAATGGGAGAAAGGGTAAAAGAAGCCCAGTTATTTCTGCTGTTTCCTGATAGTAGTGGTGAACTTGTGGGCTGTGGCTGCCAGGACATGTTGACTCTACCAAGATTAGGGATTGTCAGGTCAGTTGCTTCCCATGTGAAGATATTTCAGAACCAAAACCTCAGATGATGGCTGGAATCCTGTTGCATTGTTGCATAAACATCATAATTTTCAGAAGCAAATTGTCATACATTAAGAAGTCTCCTTCAAGATTATTTATTGCACATTCTACTATATGACTCAATTTGTAATAGTTTTGCAACTTCTTCAAATTTGCATTCAGAAGTTGCAACCTTTGCATAGCAGAGCAACAGGGTTTCAGCCCAAGCATATGGGTGTGAGATCATAAGGGAGGGCCTGTTCAAATACAGAGAGGATGGCCCCCTGTAAAACAATTGCAAAATAATGTGCATGTGTGTGCATAGGGACATAAAATAATGTGAATCAGTGAATGGGTGCAGCTACATTAGTACTCCGGATTGATCTACTATGGTCATTATGAAATGTCTCCTGCCAACTGTGAACTGTGGGGCTTATTTAGATCTTTGTAATCCAGCCCAACTATTCAAAAGCCAATATCCAGAAGTGAATTAATAAGCAAGGTACTTCTGGATATTGACAAATTAATCACTTTCCCTGCTCAGCCAGAGAGCAGGGGAAGTATTTTTGTTTAAGAGTATCACTGATGCAATATAAGAACATAAGAACAGCCTTGCTGGAACAGGCCACAGCCCATCCAGTCCAGCATTCTGTCTCACAGTGGCTCACCATTTGCTTCAGGGTATTAGTCCCAAGCAGATGCCTTCACCTGCTTAAGATTCCCTGGAAATGGCATTGAGAGATATCCTGCCTATATCTCCAACCCGGAGGTTGTCCTTAGGTATCCACAATTATAGCCATTGATACCCTTGTCCTCCATAAACTTGTCTAATCCTTTCTTGAAGCTGTCAAGACTGACAGCTGTCACCACTTCATCTGGCAGGGAGTTCCATAGACCAGTGATCCTCTGGGTGAAAAAGTACTTTCTCTTATTTGTTTGAGAACTAGTACCCAAAAGTTTCATGGAGTGCCCCCTAGTTCTAGTGTTATGCGATAGGGAAAACAGTTTTTCCTATCTACTTTATCCACACCGTGCATGATTTTATAAACTTCAATCAGGTCACCTCTTAGATGCCGTCGTTCAATAGTGAAAAGGCCCAACCGTTGCAGCCTCAGATGGTGAGGAAGGTGTTCCAGTCCCCTAATCATTTTGTTTGTCCTCCTCTGCACTTTTTCCAGCTCCATAATATCCTTCTGGAGGTATGGCAATCAGAACTGTACACAGTATTCCAGATGGGGCCTCACCATAGATTTTTAAAGAGGCAAAATGACACTTGCTGACTTATTTTCTATACCCTTCCTAATGATCCCTAGCATTGAGTTTGCTTTTTTCACTGTTGAGACACACTGGGTTGAAACCTTCATTGAGCTGTACACCAGTACACCAAGGTCCATTTACTGGTTTGTCGCAGAGAGTTCAGACCCCATCAGTTTATAAATGTAAATGGTTTTTTTTGCCCCAACATGCATCACTCTGCACTTACTAATGTTGAAGCTCATTTGCCACTGTTTTGCCCACTCCCCCAGTGTCAAGAGATCCCTCTGGAGCTCCTCACAATCTCTCACAGTTTTCACTACCCTGCATAATTTAGTGTTGTCAGCAAATTTGGCTACCTTGCTTTTTACTCCTACCTCTAGATCATTTATGAAGAGGTTGAAAAGCAGGGGTCCCAGTACTGAACCTTGGGGGACCCCACTCTTTACTTCCCTCCACTTGAAGAAGTGTCCATTTAGTGCTACCCTCTGTTTCCTGTCCCTTAGCCAGTTGCTGATCCAGGACAAGACCTGTCCCTTTACTCCACGACAGGTAAGTTTATTCAAGAGCCTTTGGTGTGGGACCTTGTCAAAAGCCTTCTGAAAGTCCAGATAAACAATGTCAACTGGATCCCCCTTATCCACATGCTTGTTGACACTCTCAAAAAATTCTAACAGATTAGTGAGGCATGATTTGCCCTTGCAAAAGCCATGTTGGCTCTCCTTTAGCCGCACCTTCTCTTCTATGTGCCTATTAATTCTATCTTTTAGGATGGTTTCCATCACTTTACCTGGGACACATGTCAAACTGACAGGTCAATAATTTCTTGGATCACCCCTGGATCCTTTTTTGAAAATTGGTGTTACATTCGCTACCTTCCAGTCATCAGGCACAAAGCCTGATTTGAGGGAAAGATTATAAATTTTGGCTAGGAGATAGGCAATTTCATCTTTAAGTTCCCTGAGAACTTGTGGATGGATGCCATCTGGTCCTGGTGATTTGTTAGCATTTAGTTTAACAAGACATGCAAGGACCTCCTCCCTGGTTATTTCTATCTGGCTTAATTCTTCGGTTTCCCTCCCTACGAAGATAGGCTCTGTTTTGGGCATGTGGTCTCCGTCTTCGTCAGTGAATACTGAAGCAAAGAATTCATTTGAGTCTCTCTGCAACCTCTGTTTCCTCTTTAATAACCCCTTGCCTTCCATTGTCATCTAATGGTCCAATGGCCTTCCTAGTTGGGTTCTTGCTTCTAATGTATTTAAATAAGTCTTTATTTCTCCGAGTATTTTTAGCTATATGCTCCTCAAAGTCTTGCTTTCCTTTCCTGATCGTTGCCTTGCATTTGTTCTGCCAGAATTTATGTTTCTGCCTGCTGTCCTCATTTGGACAAGCCTTCCATCTTCTAAATGAGCTTTTTTTGCTTTTGATCACTTCCCGAACAGCTCCTGTAAGCCACATCAGAGTCCTCTTGGACCTGGCAGTGCCCTTTTTCTTTTTGGGTACACATTCATATTAGGTCTCTGTTATTGTTTTTGTTACAGCCTCCATGCCTCTTGGAGTGTTTGGATTCTCTCAATTTTCCCTTTCAGCTTCTTTTTTTACTAGTTTCCTTGTCCTTGGGAAATTTCCTTTTTGAAAATTTAAGGTCTCTGTGTTAGATTTTATCAGTGACTTGCGGTCTATGATCAAGTTAAACATAATTGAGTTGTGGTCACTGTTTCCTATTGGATCAGTCACATTAACATCTTGCACCAGATCCTGAGTATTACTCAGGATCAAGTCAAGGATTTTTGTACCTCTAGTTGGGTCTTCAACCATCTGTCCCAGGGAACAATCATTTAGCATATCTAGGAACTTTATCTCTTTTATCATGTGCTGAACAACAGTTCACCCAGTCTATGTGAAGGTAATTGAAGTCCCCCATTATAACCAGGCTTCCCTTCTTGGATGCCTCCTTTACAACATTCTCAAACTGCCAGTCTCCCTCAGGAATTTGGGTCGGAGGCCGATAGAATATGCCTACTGTTAGACCATCCTTGTGGCCTGGTATTCTTACCCACAGAGTTTCTAATGGTGACTCCAAATCACCTAGATATTCCAATTCGTATGATTTTATCACTTCTTTGGCATACAAGGCTACACCACCTCCCGTTTGCCCCTTCCTATCCTTCCTGTACAGTTTGTAGCCTGGGATAACTTTATCCCATTGGTTATCATCCGTCCACCAGGTATCAGTGATGCCAATAATATCAATATTCTTATCTATTGTTAAGTATTCCAGCTCCCCTATTTTGTTCCGGAGGCTTCTGGCATTTGCATACAAGCCTTTATATATGCTTTTCTGACACAGTCTTTTGAGTCCAGTTGCATTGTTAGACTGCCTCTTGCATCCTTCTGCTAGAGTGCTGGTGACTAGGTCCTTGCTCTGCTCAATAATTTTTTCATCCTCCTCACTACTCAAGTACACAATTACCCGAACCAGATGCTGCCCAGCTCCTGTCGGCTTTCCCCCAGTTATCAGTTTAAAAGCTGCTCTGCAGCCCTTTTGATGTTGAGTGCCAGCAATCTGGTTCAAGTGCAACCCATCCCTCCTGAACAGATTTGGCTTGTCCCAAAATGTTCTCCAGTTCCTGACAAATCTGAAGGCCTCCTCTTGACACCACCACTTCATCCATGCATTGAGGCTTCTGAGCTCTGCCTGCCTGGTAGGTCCTGAGCGAGGAACAGGCAGCACTTCTGAAAATGCTATCTTGGAAGTCTGGGACTTCAATCTTCTTCCTAACAACCTGAATTTGGCTTCCAGGACAGACCGCTTGGCCTTCCCAACATAATTGGTACCAACGTGTTCCACGACCACTGGCTCCTTCCCAGTTCTCTCTAACAAGCTATCTAGATTTCTCGTGATATTTGCAACTTTTGCACCTGGCAGGCAAGTCACTATACGGTTATCATGTGCATCACAAATCCATCTCTCTGTACTTCTAATTATTAAATCACCTAGTACAAGGAGCCTCTCTCCTGCAATCTGTTCATCTACATGCACCTCATCAACCATATTAAGGGAGAGCACTTCAGTTTGTTCCTGTTGTTTATCTTCCTGGATCTCATCATGTGTGATGAAGGGGAGATCCTCCGGTGGAACCAGTTGTTCCTCTGTGTGTTCCTCATCAGGTGTGATGAGGGAAAGAGCCTAAAATTGATTCTGTAATTTCAGACTCTCAGAGTGATCCCCTACTCTTCTCCTCCTTTGAGTCACATTCCTTCAAGCATCTCCCTCCTGAGTTAGTGAAGTGCCTTCTTCATCAGAACTGTGCCCTATCTCTTCTTTGTCCAGGATAGTCTGCTCCGCTTTGTCCAAGAACAGCTCAATGTCAGAGATAAGTTAAAATTACTGGCAGAAAAACTCATTACAGTCAAATGGCTTTGACACTGGCTTACCAAAGCAAATAATATTTTATTTCTTTTAATAACTAATATATTGAATCAATTATATTTTTAAACAGAACTTTTTAAAACTTCCCTGGCCCTCTGCTGAACAGTGAAAGTGATTAGTTTGACAATTTTCCAAATTGGCTTGCTTATGAAACCACTTCCAGATATTGACAATTTTTACACTGGTGCGATCTAGGTGTTCACCATCAAGAAAATGTATTTACCTGGAATGATCTATAATTGTCACAAGTAAACAGTAGCCTCCTATCCTGGGCTTGACCATTATGATTGGCATGTGGTAATAAAAATGTTGTGTAGTCTATGCTTCTCAGAGTATCCCCAGTTGTTCCAGCAGGGGGAAAACACATCAGGCTAAACTCCCATGTAACCAATTTCAGACCAATGGTCTGATATGGAATAAACTAGCATCCTGTGCTTGCAGACATACTTTTGAAATGTTACAAATATTTCAGTGTTGCACAATTAATTTTTGCCAAGTGATGCAGCTCTGGGGTGTTATCCTGGAAGAAGAGTGAAGATCTGTTGATGTGGAGCTTCAGTAGAGAACTATTAAGTTTGCATTTTGTTCAAGGCTGCTCTTTGCTGATTGGTTCTTAAGGCTTGTGTAGCTCAAGTCCTATGCTGCAGGCAGCTTGCTTACATGCTGCTGATGTGTGGATTGGATGCATACAAATGTTTTGTTGTTTTCCCATCTCAAACAGCTAGACTAGCTGAATGTTTCTTTCTTCCCTTGTCTGGGAAACATGTTCTCCTTATTATGAAAGGTTTCTGGATGGCCTACTGTGTAATAGCTTAGCTGAATGAAAACAAATTTAAATATAAGAAATGTGCTGGCTTATTTTTTTGCAAGTTGTAAATACTCTTAGAAACAGTATGAGGCCTTATTAAGTTTGAACCTCAGGTCTTTCAACTTCCTGGTGGAAAAGAGAACAAATGGAAAATGCATGAGAAAATAAGTAACCTCTGTGATTTCCCACTTTAGCTCGAGCCCAGATATATTTGTCAGTTGTTAATTACAGTCATATTTTTCTAACACCTTTAGAAAAGAAACAGCAAGTGAAAGATTTCAAAGAGGGAAACTGAACCAGCTGAGAAAAGTTCAGGTTTCTCTAAATATGTGGTAACCCATTGGGTAGGGACGGTTTTGTGCTCCCTGCAAAATCACATCCTGGGTTCAGAGAAGTTTTGATTACTTTCCAAACTCATTGAAATAAAATCAGCTATTCATTTCAAAAAGAAACCATGCCTATGTTCCTACACAGGCCACTCTTATTATTTTGTTTTTTAAACCACCATTTGTTATAGATGCCAATCTGTTTAAACATCAATCTCTTTTCCAGGCTCACTCGTCACTCCTACGGATTATAAAAGAATCTATATTTTAGCAGAAGTGAAAGTACAGGCTTTGGAAGGCAAGGGGAAATCAAGGATCCCCAACTAGTGGCACTACTAGCAGTCACTATTTCAAAGGGCCAAATTTAGTTTTGTTTCGCACCAGCTGAAATCGCAGGGAGTTGCTCTGCTTCTGTGAGTCTTTGAGAAGGGAGGTAAATCTCAGGCTGAGCATGTCTGCAGAAAGAGAAAATATAATTTCTGTCTGTGAGTTGGCATTAAAGCAGGGATTCTCAACTTGTGGCCCATGGGCCAAATGCACCCACAACACCATTTCATGTGCCCCCAATTGCCTTCACCACACCAGGAAGTGCCATGTGGTGGAGGAAGGGCAAAATGGCCATCAAGCCCCTGAAGCTGTCTGAGGGAGCGTGACCCGGCCCTCATCTTAAAAAGGTTGAGAACTCCTGCATTAAAGCACCACCCATCTCCCAGTTTATGGCTATTGGCACAATTGTGATGAGAGAGAGAAGGCTTGCTTTTTCACAGCTGCTACAGTCCAGTGACTCCCCACTTATTATTAAATTAAAGTAGGACGGAACCTTCTTGTAATTCTTAATAACATATTCCTGCCACATCCTATTCAATCTTCAAATATGAACTTGAAGAGAAACTCATATTGCATCTATATTGATGTGTGCATTTTTTGTCTGATAGTGGTTTATGATTACATAAAAGGGGTTGGGTATGATAAGCAGTAATTGCCACCTACATGACTTTATATCCTTCCTGTATTGCAACCATGGAAGGTTAAACCAGGTTAAACCAATTTTGCTCATAGAACCAACTGAAAATCAAGAACCATATCCCCACAGTGTATCCCTACTTCACCTCTGTTGGCAGAAATCTGAAGAGGGCCTAGGTCAGCCGTCATCCCCCATAGCTGCAGGGCACCAAGTCAGCTTTCACTTCCCACACTATTTGTTTACTTCATGCTTGTTTTAACTGCATCATTAGGTTAGGCTTAATATGATGTTTGACAAAAGGTCCGTAAATGAGCCAGGTAAGCTGCTCTTCATTTTACTCCCTCCTCACTCTCACACTGCCAGAAGAGAAAAAGGCTTCTGTGTGAGTGTCTAAAGCTATCACTTCATCTCAGTGGATTGCACCTACAATTATCTCAGTGAAAAAGGAAAGTAAACTGGGTGGCAAAGAAACAGGGGCCTGTTCGGGTAGCAGGTAATAGAGCAGATCTAATTAGCGTTAAGTACCTGTAATCCTAGGAGATTTACTTTGTGATAAAAGCGAGAAAAAATCCCTCAGGTATGACTAATAGATTCCTCCACCAGGTTGGCTGTGTCAGGTGTAGTGTGTCAGCTCCAGTGAATACAGCCTATTGATCCAGGAGTGCCTACATTCTCTGCCACAAATTGAATTTAAATTGCTTACACAAGAAAGACACCTGGCATGCTAAGGTTTACTTACTTCATATTCCAAATAAATTTCTGAACCAACAAATAGGTTTGTTAAGCCCCTTTCCACCACTTTCTAGACGAAACCAGCCTCTGAATTTTGTGAGGAAGATAGATGATTCTGTGTTTTCCTTCTTCCTTTTTATGATCTGTTATGAGCAGGTTTGTGTGACCGAATTATTATACTAATCATAACAAAGGAGATATTAAAGTAATGGGATGTATGCACATACATTAATGTCAACAAATATATATTAGCAATGTGTATACCTTTGTAGAATAATCACCTTTTTCTTTTGATTTCATTACTAAAGCAATATAATAATAACACATGAACATTCCATTTCATTTTCACAAAAGATTGAGCTAAATAATTGCCTTTTGTTTTTCGTTCTGAGATTATTAAATCAGCATATATTCCTTTTGCACAGCAGTTTTATTACTTTGAGGCATAAGATACTTTAATTAGGAAAGTTACAGTTGAAATAAAAGGTGATTTCAGTTACACATCACAGAACCAGTGAAAGTTAGCAATTTCATCTGATTGTAAATATAGAAGTACAGTACTCTGAAATGTTTCTATGGTGCTTGAAATATACTTACTTATGACAGAACAGAAAACATCCGTACAACTGCATATAGGTTTCAAGTGTGACTTTATCTCTGGTTCTTTAAAATGGTGTGTGTGTGTGTGTGTGTGTGTGTGTGTGTGTGTGTGTGTAAGGGCAGGTGGAAATCTGCAAAAGACACTGTGGAGCCCTAAGAAGCTTCACAGCTTGTGGGATTTTTACCCACTAAAACCACCTCCCATTATGCCCCGCCACCATGCAGAACCACTGTCAAATATTGCTTTGCGGGTGGCAGACTGGCTACTCGCCATCCTCCTCTATTCCTCTGGCTGCCCTCCGCAGGTAGATCTCCACCCGTTCCTCTGCTATCACATGGATTGGCATCATATTGGCAATGACACACACAGCATCATATGAGACTGTTGGAAATGCCCGTGTCACCCTCAGGGCACTCCTATGATATATCGAAGTTGTCGCATGTACGATGTCCCTGCCATGGCTTCTGACCAAATCGGGGCTGCATACAATAACATGGAACTAACAACACTCAAGAGGAGTCTGCCGCGGGCCTCCAATATTTCGCATGATTCTTGTCAATGCATTACATACTGCTCTGGCCCTTGCACTCACAATTTGCAAATGCTCACCAAAGCATAGCCTGGCATCTATCTGGACACCCAGATATTGTAATGACAGCTGAGAAAGTATACTCCAACCTCCAACAGTAAGGGTGATGGTCTCCCTAGCTTTCCTACTGATCACAAGAACTACCTCAGTTTTATGATCTGCTAGGTGCAAGCCAGCTGATGAGAGCCACTGACGAATTTTGGCAACACTCTCGTTTGCGGTTTGGACAACTTCTTCCTGATGTTTGGCAACAACCACTACCGCCACATCATCTGCAAACCCAGCTGCCCTTGTCCCTACTGGCATAGGCAACCAAAGCACCCCGTCATGCACAATATTCCACAATAAGGAACCGAGCACTGAACCTTGTGGAACACCTCCTGTGATGTTATAGGTTCAAAGGCCGGCATCGTTGTTATACATCAAGGTTCGATCTGTGAAATAGCTCACGATTATGCATCTGATGTACTCCGGAACCTCCATCAATCTAAGCACATCCAGGATGCGATCCCAGTTCGCTGAATTGAATGTGTTCCTCACATCCAAGGTGACGATAGTGCAGTACTTCTTGGCACCTCTCTTGCAGAGTTTGCCTTCTATGGCCTTGCAGGCAATATCTATGACTACGTTGATGGCATCCACAGTAGATCTCACCTTCCAGAATCCATGTTGGCTTTTGGACAATCCACAAGCTCCTTTGCTGAACTCCTCCATTAGGTTGCAGATGATCCTCTCGAGTAGCTTACCTGCCGTATCCAGCAGGCATATTGGTCAATAAATTGATGGATTATCCAGCGGCTTTTTCCCTTTTGGCAGAAGGACCAATTTCTGCAGTTTCCACCGGCTTGGGAAGATTCCCTGAGCAAGGTACATGTTATACAACTCTAGGAAGATTTCTGGTCAGGACCTGATGGCATTTTTAAGAGCAATGTTGGGGACACCATCTGAGCCAGGAGCCTTCACATCCCCAATCTTACTGCAGGCCCTGATCAGCTCCTCCTCCAAAATAGTTGCCACATCGAAGCGGCGATCAGCTGGCACATCCTGGCAAGTCCCAGTTGACCTGGGAAGAGAGTAGCCACTATCTTTTCAAGCAGCACTGGGCAAGATGGGTTGACCATTGTACAGCTCTTTAACCTGGCCTTTACCATCTTATATGGCCTACCCCATGGGTCACTGTCAATTATATCGCACATCTCTTTCCACATACAGTTCTTGCTATCCCTGATGGCTCTTTCCAATGCCCCCTGTGCCTCCTGATGTTGAAGCCTCAGAGTGTCATAGTCCTCACTACCTCAGGCACGCTGTGCCTTTTGCCGAGTGCAGTGGCACAGTCTCCGGAGTTTGGCGATCTCCTCATTCCACCAATAGACCAGAGTGTGGCGATTACTCCTGGCACCTTTGTTCATGGCCGTGTCGCAGGCACTAGTAACCAGTGACATAAGCTGCAAGGACATATGTTCCACAGAGCCAGCTAGCTGGATGTTCTCTTGCATCATAATGATGAAAGATTTGTGGTCAAAGGACCTGACGTTCCACTTGGCTTGAGCTGTCGACTCACTCACCCTTCGTCCTCCCTGTGCGGCAATTTCAAAAATTATGGCCTGATGATCACTGTAGGTGTAGTAGTCACTAACTTGCCACATCTTAACTTGTGAAAGTAGACTCTCACTGGCAAAGGTCATGTCTATAATGGAGGTATTGCTATCCCATATATATGTCAGAGTTGAACCATTATTAAGGAGGATTCCATCTAAAGAGGCCACAAAGTCCAGGAGTGTCGCGCCCCTCCTATTGGTCTCTCTACTACCCCATTCTGTGGCCCACACATTAAAGTTGCAAGTAATAATGAGTGGCCATTGACCTCTCACATCCTCAGCCAGATTGTTCAGCAGAGCCTCAAATTCATCCTGTCAGGCACTTGGTGGAGTGTAAACACTGTATATATAGATGCCATCCATTTTGGCCCAAGTGAATCCTGTTCTTAATACTTGCGACATTTCCTGGAGGAAATTATGCCCACATACACAGATAGCTGTGCAGCCAGACACATCAGTGATCCAGGCTCATGAACTCTCAATGTTCCGGTACTGCTCCAACAAAGTAGCAACTCCTATCTCCAGGTCCCACACAGTTTGCTTCAGCAGGTCCTGTGCTGTCTCACAATGATTAAGGTTTAACTGGAGGGTGTGTGTGTGTGTTTTGTGGCAATCTGGGAGTTAGACCCATGTGATTTCGATAACCTCCAGTCCAGGTATGTATGGAACTATCACTGTAGTCAGCAATACAAATAAATTAACTGGCACATATTCAAAGGCACAGTCATCCAGAATATCAGAGTCTACAGCCACTAAATGAGATCTGAGTCAGAGCTTTCAAGAACCCTGAATCAAATCATGTATTGTGAATTAACTCACTGGACATTCAGAGGAGGTTGATTAGGAAGAATTGCTTTCAGACTTTTGCTTAGAAGTCTGGACAAATGTGCAAAACAGATGATGTGACCAATCACTTGTGTCACACGTACACTTTTCATCACTTCCAGGAATGCCACTCCATAAGAACATAAGAAGAACACTGCTAGATCAGGCCAAAGTATTTTCTGTTCACACAGTTTACAGCCCATTGCCTATGGAAAACCCACTAAAAGGACATGAATTGGTTGCCCACCAGTAAAACCAACGACTGAGGTTAAGAGTTAAACTTCATCTACTTTACACTTCCATCATCCTTTATTAACTGATTAGTCATCTGAGCATATCAGGTAAAAATAAAATACATTAGATAAAATATGCTTACATAAATATGCTTACATAAAACAGGATAAAAATACAGTCTGTGTCTAGTTTACATAGAAAAGTGAACTTCCCTCAGTCACAGACTAGTCTGATCTATTTTGTCACAGATAGTTCCTCTTCTATCTTTATAAAGATTGAAGTCCAGATTAGGCCTTTAAAAACCAATTGAGTTATTTATTTGGTTCATTTTGACTCTGCCTTTTCCTCAGTAGAGGAATCTAAGACATCTTACTATGGATGTAAAAGGACATATATTTAAATTATTACAAATGCAACGATCAATCATACTGTTGTACATTCAGGCACATTTTCAAGTAGTGCGGACAGCGCCTTTGCAGAAGGAGAATGGTGGTTTCCCGCCATCCAAATTAGGAACACAAAGTGGCGTGAAAACCCCTACACAGGGCATGCTTATTATGTTAATCAAAGTCCTATGATTGGCTACACTTTTGGATCCTGTTCTCCATTGGTTAAATACATATATTCCCTGTTATGATTTGTTAGTTACGGTTATCTGGAGGGTCGCTACTTTGTATCAAGAAGCCACCGCCAGGGAAACACTATATAAGGCCCACGGTAAACAAGGGTCAGGCTGGACCAGATCTATACTTGCCTCTCCATACAGGTATCCAGCAACATGCTAGCCTGGGTCTCCTCTATTATGCTATGCTCCTATGCTAGCTAGTGTATTGCCTTGCTATTGCAAGAGTCAGGAAGGACTGATTCCATGGGACTGTATAGCCATCTCTGTGTCTGGAATGCATTGTAAGCTCATCTTGAATATACTGTTAATTAAAGACTTGTTGCTGTTTGGTTCATTGTTGTTTGGACTGTTGCTTGCAATTCGCTGGACATAACATTTGGCAATGCAGATGGGATTGAAGAATGACAAGATGGCTGACAAAGTGCCCCTTTGGCTGTGTCCGTTCGACATCAGCAAGCCTTGCCTGTGGCCATACTATGAAGTCTAGCTGGAAAGCTACTACATAGTAAGGAAAGTTGAGCTGGCGTTGTGAAAGGCAACGTTCTTGGCCCACTGTGGGCTAGATACTCTCAATGTAGTTTTGAAGCTTCTGCTGCCCAACGTGCTCCAGCAAGTTTCCTTACCAGCCTTACTGCATACCCTGCATGACCATTTCCATTGCAGGTCGACCCTCGAAGATAAAGAGTCACCGGGTCCAGCTGCAACCGCTTTTTCCGAAGCCTCCAGCCATGTCCACGAGAACTGCGACAGCTCACCACAGGGAACATGGGCACCAACACCAATGCCAGGGTTGGTTGCACTGTGCCAAGGATGCGGGAAGAGCCATCTTTGCACTGAGTGTCCCTTCAAGAGCTCCCAATGTCACCATTGCGGGAAAACAGGCCCCATCTCCAAGGTCTGTAGGTAACATGTTGAAAGTTCACCGAAACTCCAGCTGAAACTCCAGTTCTGCATAGCTAAGATCTTCACAAGCTACGGAGCTGACAATGAGAGACGAGACCTGAAGGACGGGTACAGTATGGATCTCTGCATCGAAGGGGTACCTTTACGTCTCCTGGTGGACTCCGGTATGTTTCTCTCTGTCATGACCGAAGGAGAGTACCATCGTATTCTGCCTCCCCTGCGATCCAAGCTCAAGAGCCTTCCAGGCAAGTTGGTGGTCTTACGGGGTTCTAATGTTCCAGTTTGGGGAATAGTGCTATTTTTGGTGTCTGGAAATAGAACACACCATTGAGATTTTGGGGGCTACAACATTGTACTTTTAGCACACAAGGTTCTGGAAGGGTTTCAGATTCCCCAGCGGCAAGTAAGGCCTCACCATCCCCTGGGGTTGGAGGGGGAATGCAAGCATCACCATCACCCCCGAACAGTGACTGGTACGAGAAGGAGCTCATGGGTGCGGTCTCGCTTCCCCGGGAGGAAAAGGAGGGGTTGCGGGAGCACTGTCAGTCTCCAAGATTAGAGGGTAAAGGTAATGGAAAGCAAGATCTCCGTACACAGAGGCAAAGGGAGCTTTCCTCAGGTGGTACTGGAGAGTGGTCAGCAATCCCTTTATTGCAGGCAGCTGAGGGAGCTAACTCTGGAGCGGTCCGCTCTGAAGAAGCCTCAGCCGCAGCAGATAGTCTGCAAACAACCCAAGCAAAGAACCCTGGTTTGCTTGTAGGGAAGTGGGTTAAGGGCTTGGAACACGAGAGTTCTTTATATGCACCACATTTGGGATCATCAAGAGTTACCCGGGCCAAAGAAGAGAAAGGGATATGCCATTAGCCTGATTGGTTTGCCTTTGGTTACACACACACAAAACCCTCTCGGTTGCAAAATCCTTTGTTCGGACCACAAAGTACCAGTAAAAAAATATGAGCCTCAGAACACTAGCTGGGAGGGTGCAGAGTGTTTGCATGATCACAAGATAGTTCACTCCTCAGATGAGGATTCCATATCTTTGTTTTACCTGGGGGTCCCTAATGAAAACTTAGAGGAGAGGAATGTTGTGTATTCAAGCACATTTGCAAGTAGCGTGGGCAGCGTCTTTGCAGGAGGAAAATGGCGGTTTCCCACCATCCAAATTAGGAACACAAAGTGGCGTAAAAACCCCTGCACAGGGCATGCTTATTGCGCTAATCAAAGTCTTATGATTGGCTAAACTTTGGATCCTGTTTTCCATTGGTTAAATACAAATATTCTCTGTTATGATTGGTTAGTTATGGTTATCCGGAGGGTCGCTACTTTGCATCAAGAAGCCATCACCGGGGAGACACTATATAAGCCACACGGGTAAACAAAGGTGGGGACGGACCGTATCTATACTTCCCTCTCCGTACAGGTAGCCAGCAACATGCTATCCTGGGTCTCCACTATTATGCTATGCTCCAATGCTAGCTAGTGTATTGCCTCGCTACGGCAAGAGTCAGGAGGAACTGATTCCATGGGACTGTATAGCCATCTCTGTGTCTGGAATGCCTTGTAAGCTCATCTTGAATATACTGTTCTTAACCTCCAAAATTTGATATATCTACTAAATCAAACTGAATTTGAATTTGTATGTTGTGATAATAAGAATATAAATTTTTTTAATAAGAATATAATCACAATTGTATAACTGATATATGTATTTTAAAAAAAATATTTTATGAGAGCATAATCAAACAATTAAAGATTTGAAGAAGAATGTGACAAACTACTAAGTCATAATGAGACATAATTTTTAGGGCATTCTATTTTATTTTTATATTTGTTTTTTCTTTCTTATATCTTAGTTATTACATTGTATTAGTAAATAATTAGTTATATTTTGTATGTAAGCTGTGTATTTCTTATATATTATTGTTGTTATACTTTTTTGTTGTATTATTGTTTAAAAATTTTAATAAAAAATATTTTTTAAAAAAGAATATACTGTTAATTAAAGACTTGTTGCTGTTTGGTTCATCATTGTTTGGACTATTGCTTTCAAGTGCCAGACATTACACATGCCCATGGTTTAAAAACACTAAAAAAAAATCCCTAACATCTTGAGGTTAGATGGATAGCATTGCCACATCCTGTTCCTTGAGATGTTTGGGGTGGGCATTTGTGATTTCCCAGTTAGAAGCCCTGGTAATGTTGCAGAAGCCAGCAAACATTGAGCAGGGGTAGCATTGCTTTTTGGATCAACAGATTGTGGAAATGGATATGAGATGAATCCAAATGAATAGTTTCAAAATCTGGGTGACACCCAAGCCCTTCCCACTATTTGTACTTTCAAGTCACTTCCCTGATGGGTTGACTCCACTGGCCTTCTAAAAAGGATAGCTAGTTTTGTCTCTGAGGACTCTCTACATAACTTGAGGTATTGGAAAAATAGTATTTCTGACTCTAAGAAGCATATTCACAAATTTAAAACACCAGGGGGAACACATGTAAAGTTTAGGAAGTCTAGCAGGGAGGTCAGCTATTCCTGCACACTATTAGTTGCTACCTTAGCTGTCTGCTAAGGGGAAATAATTGACCCCTGTGGAACCTCCCATTGGAGCAACCATGGGGCCAACAGACTTTCCCCAAATTGAATCCATGGGACGATTGCTGAGGAAGGAGTATTTGGGAATATTTCTCTCTCTCCCTAATAAGAATCTTGGTGGTGCAGTGGTTAAACTGCTGTACTGCAATCAAAACACTGTATTATTATTATTATTATTATTATTATTATTATTATTATTATTATTATTATTATTATTATTATTATTATTATTATTATTATTATTATTATTATTATTATTATTGGTTTTGTATGCCGCCCATTCGACAACGCAACTCCAGGAGGCTCAGAGAAGCAACAGAGCAACACAGAGCCCTGAACTCTCAACTCAGATAGTCGCCCCAGAAGGATACCATGATCAATGGTATTGAAAGCCGCCGAGAGGTGCAAGATTTCAAGAATGAACACCCCCTGGTCTGCATCCTGGAGCAGATCATCTTGCAGGGCATCAGTGTGGTTTCAGTGCTATGAAGAGGCCTGAAGCCTGACTGGAATGGGTCCAAGCAGTTGGCAAGGATCGAAATGAGAGATGCAAGCTGAAACTGATCCCAGGAAGTCTGGATGGGGATCTCGCTGGACATCTCATCCAGATTAACTGTGGTATCAAGGTCCTGGTGTCTGATCTCCACCTTTGATTTAAAGTGGGATGCGAATAAATCACAGGACAGTAGGGATTGTTGAGGGCCTATGGAATGGCCAGCTATTAAGCTACAAATGATTTCATATAATTCAGCCTGTCTATTAGTAGACTCCTGTATGCACATCACATCATAGGTCTTCCTGTCTTTCCTTACAGCTCGCTGATACAGCGAGAAGGCCCTCCTCACCTGCCTAAGGTTCTCATCTGACGAGACCTGTCTCCATCTGCTCTCTAGCCTTCTCCTGTGCTGCTTCATTGCTCAGAGTTCCTCCATGAACCACAGGGAAAACTGAGCTCTGTCACAGAGAGGGCATTTGGGAGCAATTGTGTCAACCACCCTGGTAGCTTTGACATCTAGCCACCTGGGCTTTGACAGGAGTACCGGCCAGCTTAGGTGGGAACCCACTAAGGCAGCTTAGGAACCTATTTGATCCAGTAGCCTTCGGGGACAGACCATCCTAATCGGTCCAGGATCCTGGGGGTGGGGTGGGGTAGCCATCACCACCTTGAACCTCAGCAGGTGATGGTTGGACCAAGATAGGGCCAATGAAGTCAGCCCCTCAATTCTCAAATCCTTGTCTCTGCATGCCTAAATCCTAATGTATGGCCAGCCATGGGAGTGGGTCAGCTAACACTTTGGGAGAGATCCATAAGAGATGTGGCATCCTTCAGCATGGAGCAAGCTGAAAGGAATGTGCCCCCCAAAAATTGCCATCAACATTTGGTTCGAATGAAGGCTATTTTGACCAGGTATAAAGCTTCTGACAGTATTTTTCTCTCTCCCTAATAAGAATCTTGGTGGTGCAGTGGTTAAACTGCTGTACTGCAGTCAAAACACTGTATTATTATTATTATTATTATTATTATTATTATTATTATTATTATTATTATTATTATTATTATTATTATTATTGGTTTTGTATGCCACCCATTCGACAACGCAACTCCAGGTGGCTCACAGAAACAACAGAGCATCTTAAACACATATACATCTTATAACGCAATACAGTAAAATACCATAGAATAACAGTAAACAAATCACAGTATCATATAAATCATAAATCATAAATTACAACCATCATAAAGCATCATAAAACATTGCAGAAAAGGAAGAAAATAATTCATTTGAAAAAGTCCCATAACAGCAAAATAACAGTCACCACATGAATTGCACCACTGCACCACAAGCAAAACCGTTGGTGGGGCCCATAGTCATCATTGTCATACTCTGCCACCTGCAAGGCCACGGCAGTTCCCTCTCTCCCCCGGCCATTGGTGGGGGCTGTAGGTCAGTGGCAGTGTCTTCTGCTGCCCGCAAGGCAACAGCGGCTCTTTATCACACCAATCATTGTTGGGGCTGGGGCCGGGGTTGGCATCTGCGTCTTTTGCTGCCCACAGGGCCATGGTGGCTCCTTCTCACCTGCATCATTGGTGGGGGCTGGAGGTCAGCGGCGGTGTCTTCTGCCGCTCATGAGGCCACGGTGGCTCTTTATCACCCCCAGCCATTGGTTGGCTCAGGGTCAGCGTCTTCTGCTGCCCATGAGTCCATGGCGGCTCCCTCTCACCCCAAGCCATTGGTGGGGGTCAGAGGTCAGTCACGGCATCTTCTGCCACCCGTGAGGCCATGGTGGCTAATTATCACCCCCTTCATTCGAACCCATAATGATCCCGACAGGGATTGACTCAGCCTTCCATCCTTCTGATGTCGGTAAAATGAGTACCCAGCATGTTGGGGGCAAAATGCTAACTAACTTGTGAACTGGCCATAGAGTTCACTAAGCACGATAGGGTGATATAAAAGTGTAATTGCTATTGCTTGCTAAATTCAATCTTTTCATTTCACTAATGCACTCACTCAATAATATTCTTTCTTTTCAGGTGTGTGGCTGCAACCTGTAATACCAGTATTAATTGGCAACTATAGAATTATGTTTTAATTTAATTTGAAATTTTTTTACTGCAATGTGGGCAACTATTCTGAAGGTATTAAAGATCCAGACCTGACAGCTGCCTTTTTTCTCACTCATTTCACTTTCTTATTGTTTAACTTAGTGGAAAAATGTAAATCTTCCAGAAAGTTTAGGTTGGAGGTATCTCTGCCAAGGTGGATATATGCTTGACTTGAGGTCTAATTTAACTCCCATGTAGTATTGATCGTTTCAAACCACCAGGGGCACTTACTATCTTCCTTTGCCAAAGGTAGACAATAGTATGAAACTGAAGTGTAATAAATGCTTCTGTTTGGTCCCATGTCGATCTACAGTGGTTGCTTTCAACTCTCTCTGTCTCTCTATTTTTTTCCTCTTTGCCATCTTGAGTGCATCAGTATTTCACGTTTATTGTAGTGTAATGAAACACCTTTCAAAATGGCTGGAGGGACACTCAGCAGTAAGTGCTTAAGCAATACATGTTGAAGTGAACGGTAAGACATCTGAGGTCAAGGAACTTGAAACAGAAGCTGAATCAGCTGAAAGCAGAAGTACAGTATCTCCTGCAAAGTAAATATAGATTACAGTCCTTAAGAATCATCGATCTGCTGGAGGATGATAGGTCTTTTGGCACAATGCAGCTCATAAGGAAATGAAATATCTCACACTGATCTAGGAGCTAAGAATCATGAACTGGCTTCATTTCCTTTAAAAAGCCCAGAAAGGTTGAGATGAGAGCACAAGGCCTAAGGCACATAACACAAAATTGTTTGCTTTTAGTGAAAGAGAAAATCAGTAGCTTTCCCAAGAGTTCTCATTTCCAGCACAAGACCAAGATATGGAAGTGGCTTCATTAAAATGTCCACTAATTCTATAATCTGGACACTAATTTTATGCAGAGACACTTAGGCAAAATGTGCACAAAAACCTATTTGCTCAAAACTATTGACTAAAATACTTTTGTGCAGCTTTAATGCAATGTTGTATTTGAATAATTTATTGCTGTAACGTTTTTGGAATATAATTGGGATCAGTTCGATCCTCCATTTTGTCTCCTTCTTCTTGCTCTTAAAATATTGCGGGACTGCGTTCCCGCCAAAACTATGAGTCATGTACAGTTTTCACTCCGGTCTGATGACCTTCCACTCACCCCACTTCTCTCCCATCCAATCCTGTTGTTTCCCGCCCAAATGTATCCATTTCTGAGTGTAAATATTTAGCAGTGCTGTGCTATTGCTTTCCATGTTCTGACTGCATAATAAAGTTGTTTGGCCTTGTTATGCTGGCTGCTTCACATTTCTCCCAGAACATCAAAGCTATGTAAGACTGACATCATAAGATATAGCGTAGTTTTTAAATTAAAAATTTCTGATACAACCCCACCCACTGTTGTTCATCATGGGGAAGCAGCTGGAAACCATGAAATGGGGGGGGGGGCATTATTAATTTTTGAAAGTTGCCACCACTGGGATAGTTTTATTAAACATAAGAACAGCCTTGCTGGAACAGGCCACAGCCCATTCAGTCCAGCATTTTGTCTCACACAGTGAGTGGCTCACCATTTGCTTCAGGGTATTCCCAAGAAGATGCCTTCACCTGCTTAGGATTCCCTGGAAATGATATTGAGAGATATCCTGCCTATCTCTCCAACCCGGAGGTTGTCCTTAAGTATCCATAATTATAGCCATTGATACTCTTGTCCTCCATGAACTTGTCTAATCCTTTCTTAAAGCTGTCAAGACTGACAGCTGTCACCACTTCTTCTGGCAGGGAGTTCCATAGACCAGTGATCCTCTGGGTGAAAAAGTACTTTCTCTTATTTGTTTGAGAACTAGTACCCAAAAGTTTCATGGAGTGCCCCCTAGTTCTAGTGTTGTGCAATAAGGAAAACAGTTTTTCCTTATCTACTTTGTCCACACCGTGCATGATTTTATAAACTTCAATCAGGTCACCTCTTAGACGTCGTCGTTCAAGAGTGAAGAGGCCCAACCGTTGCAGCCTCAGATGGTAAGGAAGGTGTTCCAGTCCCCTAATCATTCTGGTTGCCCTCCTCTGCACTTTTTCCAGCTCCATAATATCCTTCTGGAGGTATGGCGACCAGAACTGTACACAATATTCCAGATGGGGCCTCACCATGGATTTATAAAGAGGCAAAATGACACTTGCTGACTTATTTTCTATACCCTTCCTAATGATCCCTAGCATTGAGTTTGCTTTTTTCACTGCTGAGGCACACTGGGTTGACTCGTTCATTGAGTTGTCCACCAGGACACCAAGGTCCCTTTCCTGGTTTGTCGCAGAGAGTTCCGGCCCCATCAGGTTATAAATGTAATTGGGTTTTTTTGCCCCAACATGCATCACTCTGCACTTACTAATGTTGAAGCTCATTTGCCACCGCTTTGCCCACTCCCCCAGTGTCAAGAGATCCCTCTGGAGCTCCTCACAATCTCTCACAGTTTATTGGTGGCATTGTTTTGTAAGAATTAAAAACTCTCCTAATTCTGTAGTCACCAATCACTTTCCCACAATGAAAGGGTTGTTTTCTTCTTCTTCTTCTTTTCCTTTCCCTTCTCCAAATCACATAGGTCTGGTGGCAGGTTACCTGTCATTTAAAAGATATTGGTCACATTCCTGGATATGCACTTGCTTGCATGATTGAACACACATCCACAAATGGCCCCAGCATATCACTAATGAGAGGAAATTTGCCACAAAGTTCACCACTTTTGGCAAGCATAAATCCTCATTGGGTTTCTGGCCATCAAGGAACAGTGGGACTTCGAGATACAAAATTAATTCATTCCTTGAATAATGTGTTCTGGAGGTCATAAAAAAGCAAACAAAAATTTTTTTAAAGCTGTTTAAAACTCTTTCTAAAGGGGTGAAAACATTGCAAAAAATCCCAAAGTGAACTTTAAAAAGAGTTTTGAACAGATAAAAGACTTCTTTTTCACTTTCCCCCCTGAACTCCAGAATGGTTTTTAATGCATATTTGGCACATTTCTGACAGTGGCCTCTAACGGTCAGCTCTGGTAATTGCCAGACCAGTCCCTGACAATCAGCTGTTGAGGGGAAGGGGGTATGCTTGGCACTTCCTGGTGGAAGGGAGAGTTTCTGGCAGTGCCAAAATGCAACAAAAAAAAATCCAAAAATGGAGCGGAAATGATCTGAACACCCTCCTGCCACCATGGGAAGCATTGGAAGAGCCAAGAAAACTTTTTGTATCAAAGGGTTATTTTTCCAGGATTTCCTTTCGTATCACGAGTTTTTCGTTAGTTGAGGCGTTCATAACTCAAGGTTTTACTGTATTAAATATTAAAGGTTCAAAAGCCTTGCTCATTTTTCATCTGGCCAGTATACTACCCTTATGTCTTTTGAGATCTTGGCAGTAATGGTGACAGCATATTCATAAGTCTTCGTGGTTCACTTGTCTCATTTTTATTTCACAGAAGACTCTTATGGAAGGACACTGGCTTCATAATGATGCAGACATCAAGTTGGTGACCAACAGAATGAGGACAAGAAGAGAGCTAGGGAAAATTTTTGTGGAATTGTTTCTTTGTTTGTAATAGAGTGTTGCACAATTAGACTATTTTCAACTAGAAGCAGGCTACTTCAATGATGTTTTCTCTGCAATTTACTAGCTCTTTTGGAGATATGGTAGGGCATAAACTGCTGCATTGATTGCACTCCTCCACATTCACAGATTTTCTTTTCTGTATCTTAGTAGCCCCAAATTTCCTGATTATTATTTGATTTTCCTACTTTGTTTAAAAGTCTACTTAGTGACTTCCAGATGGTCCAGAAACTGGAGATACTATCTGGCATTCTTCTGTTTGGCAAGGCTTGTTATTGATCTCAAAAGGTTTAGCACAATGTCTTCCAGTTTAATATTTAGAACTTAAGAGGGGTGAAGAAAATGTTTTACCTGATTTTAGCCATTGACTAGGGGATTAGTATCCATGAAATGAGTAGATTTGGTTTTATGACTAGTGATATACAGTTCATTTACATCTCTTTTGTCGTTTTTTTTAGCAATGGGTTATCCATTGCCGGCTTGCTGGACCTATAAAGACTTCACCAGATCCCTTTTGGCTAGGTCTTCTTTGGGGTAATCTAGAATGGCCTTCATGGCAATCATAATGGTCTAGTGGCTCAAGGTCACACCATACTTCACCCAGTCCTAGCAATCCCTTAATTGGACCTGTTACCACCTCTAATGATGTGGATGCAGAGTTGGACTTTGAGAAGCAGACCTAGAGGAAGGTGGAGAGATAACATCAAAGAAATATTACAGGGACACCAAATAACACTAGAAGTGTCAGAACAAGAACCTTGCATCTCCCTCAACACCCGATGGTGTAAAAGAGGAAGCAAAGAAGATCAGAAGAAGAAGACTAGTGGCATTATTCCAGGAACTGTGCCTCCTTTGAAATTCAACAAATAATAAATTCTGTTAATCCATGATATTTAGTAAGAAGGTAGAACATTTTGAGCAGCAATTGATGGTGGACAGTGTTATTTGCTTCTGTAAGATCAACAAATGTTGCTCCAGTTATTTTATTCATTTTTGGACTATATCCTTCAGAATCCCCAACCTATACATTTTGATAATGCGAGCGCGGCGCCAAAATGGCCGCCGCACCCTTTGCGGCCCCCCCATCGGACGAAGGCATCCGGGTAGTTAAGGGGCGTGGCCAGCACCCTTATATAAGGGGCGGCCATGAGGCAGCCGAGCTGCCATTTTGCGAAGCGACGGAGCGGAGAAGTTTTTCCCTCTTACCTCCGTCGCTTTTACCCTCACCGGGGAGCCTCTTGGCTGCTGATTTTCTCCCTTTTCGGCTTCCCATCGGCTAGCTGCAATGCCCTCAAAGAAGAAGGCGATGCTGAATGCGGCTCGTTCTGCGCGGAGGCGCACTCCGGGTCGAAGGACCGCGGCTGTGCCTCCCCAGCAGCCTCCTATGCCCACCGGGACCGGTGGGATGGGGTTAATTCCACCTTGGCCAGAGGCTGGGGGTCCGCGTACGGGCCCAGTAGGGGCCGTGGCCCTCGGCCCACAAGCGGTGGCCACCGCTCCCCTTTGCCTCCCCTTGGTTTAGGTGGCTATGTCAGCGTGGAGGCACTCCTGGCCCGCGTTGCGGTCCTTGGGGCATCCCTGGCCCGGGTTAGTCACCCTGGGGCCCCTTTTGGGGTGCAGGTCGATGCATCGTCTGCTGGGCAGCGGCAGGCGACGGGACGGGTCGAGCTGCCTGAGGCGCGTGTCCCGGCTTCGGCCACTGCCTTGCAGCTCCCCAAGCCACAGGCCGGTGCTGATCAAGCCCCGTTGACGAGCTCTATGGCGGTCGTGAGCTCCGACGCCCCCAGTGGGTCGGAACCCCCAGTGGGGGCGGCCCATGGGGGTGCAGCATGTGATTATGCGGTCCAAACTAGTGCACCTACACACATGGCCACGTTTGGGGGGCTTTTCAATGGCCTTGGCCTCGCACGGGTAGTGCGGCGGTTCAGTCGCCGACGCTCCACTCGGTGACTTCAACTATCACCCAGGGCCCCGTGGTGGGGGGTGCTTCTTACCCAGTCGGGAATCTTCTAGGGGTGACTGGGTTAGTCCAGGCTCCTTTCCAGATGCTCGCAGTTTCCACCGTACCTGTGTCGGCTTTGCCGACAGCAGGGTATTCCTTGCCACTGGGGGACCATTTGGCCCAGACCCCCAAAGAGAAGATCTGGTGGGGGGAGTATGTGGACATCTTCTCCCTCCTTAACAGAGAGCCCACCAAGGAGGAGAGGGAGGGGCAAGATGAGAAGGATAAGGAGCAGGCACGTCGTCGCATGCCACCACGTACGTGGGCCAACTGGTTGCCGGCCTACCTCGTATACATGGCGGTCTGCCTCAGGGCTCGGCCGGATTTGGCGATTCCGATGGTCCAGTATTTGGACAACATTACCGGGCGATGGTTGACTTCCCGGGCCCGTCGTGGTTGGCTAATGACGAGGAATTCCGTATGCGGATTCCCCTGCACCCGGAGATGAGGTGGGATGAGCCCTGCCAGAAGCTGTGGCTTCTGTACATGACTCCCACGCGCCCTGCGCCCGGGGAATGATACCATTGTGGACGTGCGGTCCAGCGAGCGGCCCCAGCACAGGCACCCCGCCAGGTGGCGGGGCAGGGGGTTCCAGCCCGCCTGCTGTGCTGGACTTTCTCGTCCAATGGTTCCTGCAACAGGAAGAATTGCAAGTACAGGCATGAGTGTCCCTCCTGTGCTGGCCCCCATGTGGCCTCCACCTGTCCCAGGCCTGGAGGGATGCGGGGCAGAGGAAGGGGTGGACACGGGACTGGCAAAATTGCCGCAGAGGGAGCTGGTTCACCGAAAGGCCCCCTCCCCAATTAATGTGGACATGTTGGAGCGTTGGCTCGCATTGTACCCGAGGGAGGAGGATGCGGTTTACCTCCTTCAGGGTTTTAGATGGGGGTTCAGTATTCCTTTCGTGGGTGATAGGTCCCCCTAGGATGCCCTCAACCTTTTGTCCCTTAGGGGGAGGGAGGAGGTAGCTGCTGCCAGCATTACTAAGGAGGTCGATGCGGGCAGGGTCGCTGGCCCTTTCCCGACACCCCCGTTCCCTAATCTTAAGGTATTACCCTTGGGCTTAGTGCCCAAAAAGTCACTGGGCGGGTTTCGCCTGATTCATCACTTGTCCCACCCAGCCGGCCGATCGGTCGGTGATGCTATCCCTGATGACCTTTTCTCAGTCGGGTATGCATCTTTTGACCGAGCGCTGCGCATGGTGCGCTCATGTGGCCCGGGGGCGCTGTTGGCTCAGTGCGACATCAAGTCGGCGTTTCGCCTCCTGCCGGTGCACCCGGGCGACTTTGAGTTGCTGGGTTTTTAAGTTCCGGGGTGAATATTACTTTGATAAGGCCATGCCTTTTGGCTGTTCCATATCACGTTCGGCCTTCGAGCGTTTCAGTACATTCCTACAGTGGGCTTTCGTCCGCTGGTCAGGGTCCCGGTCTGTAGCCCATTACCTGGATGAATTTTATTCGGGGGTGAACGGGGCTGGGACACGTGCACACGTCTCCTCAACACATTTCAGACGCTAATGGAGGAACTCGGTGTCCCTTTAGCGCCCAAAAAGACCGAGGGCCCATCTACTAAGCTAGTATTCCTGGGGGTGGAGATTGACACGGTAGCGCAGGCTTCTAGGTTACCGGGGGATAAGGTGTCGAGGATAGTGGCCCTTATCTCGGACTTGCTGGCTAAACGCAAGGCATCACTGAGGGGACTGCAGGTGCTACATGGTCACCTCAATTTCGCTTGCAGGGTCGTCGCACCGGGCAGGGCATCTGCTCGGCGCTTGTGCGCCGCCATGACAGGCTTATTTAGGCCCCACCATAGGGTTAGACTCACCCGGGGTATCAGGGCAGATATGCTTATCTGGCTCCAGTTCCTGAGGGAGTGCAATGGAGTATCATTTTGGAGGTCTGACCTCCTGGCTTCCCCTCGCTTTCAGATACAGTCCGATGCTTCGGGATCCCTGGGTTATGGGATGTACTTCAATGGGAAGTGGGCCTATGGTGGGTGGCCACCAGCCTGGGCAGGCACGGGTCGCCTGCGTGATCTCACGTACCTGGAATTTTTCCCTATCCTGGGGGCTTTGATGCTATGGGGCAAGGAGTGGGCCAACTCGGTTGTCCATTTCTGGTGTTACAATGCGGCCGTTGTACACATTGTCAACTCACAGACTTCCAAATCGCCCAGGGTCATGGACCTAGTGCGCCAGTTTGTGTTGCGCAGCCTGCGCCTCAATGTCCTCTTCAGGGCCAGGCATGTCCCGGGGGTCAATAATGATATCGCTGACGCTTTGTCCCGCCTGCAGATCTCCCGGTTCCGTGCCTTGGCCCCGGATGCGGAGGAATTTTCCTCGCCACTCCCGGACGAGATATGGACCATTGGCAAGGAGAGGTGAACCGGGCGATTGGCTTGTCACTAGCGCCACGCACGCGTAAGGTGTATCACCACGCATTCAATTCTTTCGGAGATTTCTGTACCCAATTCCGGCTGCCAGAGACCTGGCCGATCCCAGTGACCCATGTACTTCAGTTCATGGTTTACCTGCATGCCCAGGGCCTTGCACCTCGCACCATAGCATCTAGGCTGTCAGTGTTGGCTTTTATGGCCAAGGTGGGCGGTCATGTGGATAGTACCGCTGACTTCCGTGTGAGACATGTTTTGGAGGGGTGGGTGCGGGAGCGTGGGCATTGCCCAGACGACCGCCACCCGATTTCCCCAGGGGTTCTTACCCAACTGGCCCGGGGCTGGCATGGCCTCTGTTTTTGATAAGTACGAGGCAGCCCAATTCATGCGGCTACGACGGTGGCCTTTTTGGAGCGCTCCGCATCAGTGAGCTTGTGATGCTGTCTAAGGCGGAAGCAAGTCGTAGGGCACTGGAACTCGAGGATGTCTATGTTGCCAAAGACTGGGCTCAGTTGAGGATACGCTTCTCTAAGGCAGATCAGCATGGCGTAGGCAGTGGTGTAAGACTGCTACGGTGTTCTCTGGCAGACATCTGTCCGGTTGGTGCCCTACAGGAGTTTCTTGCACTGCGTGGGATCCACCATGGCCCGTTTTTCTGTCACCAAGATGGGTCTCCCCTTACTAAATTTCAATTTTGGAGGGTGCCGGGAAGGCACTAGACAGTATTGGCCTCTCTGGGGCTCGTTGCGGCACCCATTCGTTCAGGATAGGGGTGGCTTCTACTGCAGCTGTTTTTGGGGTACTCCGGGGCTGACAAACGCCGCATGGGAGGGTGGGGATCCCAATGTTTTCAGTTTTGTGTTCGCCCTCTTCAACCGTGAGTACCAGTTTAGTCACTGCACTGTTTCTCCCCCCCCTTTTTTCCTTGACAGACCCTGGGTGTCGTATTACACCGGTGACAGTATGGCTGGTGGGCCATGGCCACGTGCACAGGGCAGCGCATTACGCTGCATGGGGCAGCGCGTTATGCTGCACAGGGCAGCGCGTTACGCTGCGGCGACAGAGTGGGGACCCCGACTGGGACTGGGTACATCCGCACGTCTCAGGTGGCATGGTAAGCGCGGCATGTTATGGCGGGAACTGTTGCCATTCCTTTTCTACATCAGGGATGCTGACTCGCCTATGTCCTGGTTATGTACCTTGGGGGCGATGGCTTGGGACATGTCACTGGCCTATCGCGGAACCTTGCGATTCGCAGTGACCTGCCCTACTCACAGTATGTGTGGCCTGCGACAACCCTCAATTGGTCGGACACGATACCGTGGTACGCTTACAGGGGAGCGTTCGGCCTCGGGGCTCTTGACTGAGCTGACGCTTCGTGAACGGGGCTATTGCCCGGTTCCTTTTCGACAAGGGTGGGGGACGCGTCATTAGCCTCCCCGCCATCAGTCTGCAAAATTACGAGCTTTACTCAGGGGATGGGGCCCATCTGTCGCAGGGAGGTATGGACCTCTGGTTAGTGGACTGGCGAGCAGGTCTGGTTGACCGAGCTGATGGTCTGGGGGGGGGGGCGTCGAGCCTTCTTTGAAGCCCCTCCGTGTGGCGGGTAGCACTGGTAAGGTAAACATTTATGACCCACAGGTATCCGGCAGGTTCACAATTGACTGGACAACACTAGACAGGCATAAGTTGGTTAAACGTTGTCCGGTCAACGACGAACTAGGCGATGGGGTGATGGCTACAGCTAGACAGCATGCATCACCCCGTGATTTTACGGATACATGTCAGAGGGTGGGGTCATTAGTTAGATATTGACTACGGTCAACAATTTGTTTGTTGTCAACAAACAAATTGATACAAATAGATACATTGTAACAATTGCCATTGGCAATTTTGGGTGGTACCTTACCAGTGTTACTTCGGCCTGCTTGCCTTAAGAATTATGATTGGTCAATTACCAATAGAAATTTATAATTCGGACTAGGGCATGAATCAATAAATGTGGCCCAATGCCGTTATCCACTTTCATCAGTGTCTGAGTCCTTTATTGGGGGGTGCGCCTGCAATGCGAGCGCGGCACCAAAATGGCCGCCGCGCCCTTTGCGGGCCCCCCCATCGGACGAAGGCATCCGGGTAGTTAAGGGGCGTGGCCAGCACCCTTATATAAGGGGCGGCCATGAGGCAGCCGAGCTGCCATTTTGCGAAGCGACGGAGCGGAGAAGTTTTTTCCCTCCACCCCCTCCCTAGTTAACAGTGTGATATTTTGGTCGCTTCGGGGCCGGGTGGGAATTTTTGGCTGGGACCCACAATTGGCTCTCGGGTCCTGGCTTTTTTGCCCATCCCACACTGTTGCTATGGTTTGATATAGGGGTTTCTGTTGCTGCTGTTGACTTTGGTCACATGGGCGGGTAGCACTGGTAAGGTAAACATTTATGACCCACAGGTATCTGGCAGGTTCGCAATTGACTGGACAACACTAGACAGGCATAAGTTGGTTAAACGTTGTCCGGTCAACGACGAACTAGGCGATGGGGTGATGGCTACAGCTAGACAGCATGCATCACCCTGTGATTTTACGGATACGCGTCAGAGGGTGGGGTCATTAGTTAGATATTGACTACGGTCAACAATTTGTTTGTTGTCAACAAACAAATTGATACAAATAGATACATTGTAACAATTGCCATTGGCAATTTTGGGTGGTACCTTACCAGTGTTACTTCGGCCTGCTTGCCTTAAGAATTATGATTGGTCAATTACCAATAGAAATTTATAATTCGGACTAGGGCATGAATCAATAAATGTGGCCCAATGCCGTTATCCACTTTCATCAGTGTCTGAGTCCTTTATTGGGGGGTGCGCCTGCAAAGCAACTTTTCCAGGCTATGACAGTGCTTATTCTCTCACTCAACAAGGGTAGCCATTGTGCTATCATCCAGGTGTAGTTGGGTTGGCAACTCAGCTATTGCTGGGAGCAGAAGGACAGAGATATCTAAAGGGCCAAGCAATGCTCTAGGGACATTTGCTGGAAAATAGCAAGAATAACAACTCTGTCCCCAGAAACAGAGTGGGTCGTAAGGTCACCAAAACTGGGGTGCTACAGTAAAACTTGGCAACATATGAAAAAGATGGACCAAATTCGAGGGAGCAGTTCAACTTATCCTTACCAATGAGGTAATGGGATTGTAGAACTTTTATTCCAAGGCAAACAGTGATTAACTAGCAATTATGATTCACCACTCTAAGACCTGAGGAGATTTTGGGTAAGAGTTTTTATCTGGAGCCCTTCCAAACTTTCTTTAGGAAGACACTCATTAAATTGCCCCACTAAATGTAGGGTCAGGACTAGACCCTGTGGGTTACTCAGAACAATGCAGGAAATTACTATTTTATTTTAAATCACATTTTTCATATATGCAATCTCACTGAACAGTGTGAACTCATTAGGAGTACAGAACTGCTGCATTTTATGCTTCTGAGGGTATTTCATTAAATCCCTATTCTAATTTCATGAACGCTAATTTATACTTGTACTTGGAACACAATTCTGTAACACTAGTGTAAGGAATCTCATATATTTGAGGAAACCTACACAAATTTATATAGCTAATGGGGGGAAAAGACAGATAATGCAGTAAACGTCTTCTTTCATCCATGAATTTGCCATATAGTATCTGTCCTCACCATTTTAAATAGAATATATACAATTTCTCACATGTAAATGGGATCTCTGAGTCATAAATATGGCGGTTATGTAGAAATATGAGATTTTAAAACATAATAATACTCTTAGGGTGCCAGAGGAATTATTTGGTGATTTGGAGTAAATTAACAAAGATTTCTGACTTCAAAATATGCAGCAACAATGCGATGAAGACAAAGATTACAGTTTTTCCCCTCCCAAAATTAAGCAGCAGAAACAAAGAAAGCTGACCAGGGAAGAGGGTCAAGATTGCATTTATCCTGAAAGAATAGTGCAATAAATTCTGGTAATGTGAAATATAAAATAAAATGTATCAGGCAGTATCCAAATCTTGGTGCACCACTTCATACACATAACTTGAGGTTGGGTTTACATTAGCTCCACAATAGCTGAGTTGCAAGTTTGATCCATGAGGCACTTCTGCCAGTGTATTGTGCAACCTGTCATGCTGAGGATGCCTGACTGATTGCGTAGTTGTGTAGCACAATGCATTGTTACTGAGCATAATGCCAGGCATATTTACATAAGGTTACATTACAGTGGCAAAAAATATGATCTTGGCCATTATCTTTTAAAATGTTACATCTTTGCATTCTGAGGCAGGATTTTTCACCTGGCTCATATCAATGGATCTTGAATAAGTTGTTGCAAATAAACTAGTTTGGGGGCAAAATGCTAATTAACTTGTGAACCGCCCAGAGAGTGCACTCAGTGCTATGGGGTGATCTATAAGTGTAACTGCTATTGCTAAATAGATCTTATAAGCATGAAATCTGCCTACTCATCCTCTAAAACAATCCAGACTTCCAAATTAATATTTGGAGAGAAAAGTCAAATAGGGGGGCAGGGGATCGAAATAAGTTACACTAATTTACAGGAGAAATTGGTTGTGTGCAGCACTAATAGGTTAATGCATGTATGGGAACTGACCCTCGACCATCCATTACCTGCTCAGGAACATAGAAATAAGTTGTTAGACATTCAATATACTACTTTTTCAAAACCAGTGTCAGAAAAAGGGACTCAGAATCTAGTACTTAAAAGTCTCAAAAGTAATCTCAGCAGGAATCTTGTTAAGAAAGTAGCTAATACACCATCTATATTTCCTTTACAAAGCTACAGATTTTACAAACTTTACAAAGTTACAGAGTTGGGTGGGTTGAGGAAGATGGTGAGGGACAGAGGTGCCTGGCAGGCAATCATCCATGGGGTTGCAAAGGGTAGAAATCGACTGTGCAACTGAACAACAATAAAAGCCATATTATATGATGTGGTCAAAACCTGGCCTTGAACATGATTTGGATCCCAGCATTCAGCAGCCTTAGTTTACACAGCCAAAAATCCACGGTATCTCTCATTGCCTCTGAGAGTTACAGTCTAAGACATCAGGAGTCACAAGGTTGGGAACCAGGTTTTTTAAAAATAGTCAATTGGCCACTCTCGATTTTGCTGCTTTAGTTAGTTATGTGCTATCAAGTCAGAGCCGACTTATAGCAACCTTAATAGAGCCTTCAAGATGTGAGATATTTAAGGAGTGGTTTTATCAGTTCCACTCCTCCACTGAGTTTCCATGTCCAATTGAAGACTCAAACCCTGGTCTCCAAAGTCCTAGTCCATCCCTCTATCAGCTACACCGGTTGTTACAATGGGTACCATGCTGCTTTAGCATAATACTATAAAGAGCTTTGTTGTACTAACAAAATGTGATTTGACTGAAAGTACAGCCCTGAAATCTGCCGCTGAGCTTTCTTGGTGACTGTTGTTCAGTCGCATCATTAAATCTGACCCTTTGCAACCCCATGGACCACTGCACACCAGGGACCCCTATCCTCCACCATCCTCTGCAGGTGGTGACTACTGACATCATAATGAGCAATTGTATCCCACCAGTCAGTTCAACAGAAATGTTCAGCAACCAGAAAAAGAAAACAAAATTAACCTCAATTGCAGCTTCCCATGTGTAATGTTTGCCAAATAAGGGCCAGAATTCTAATACTTAAACATGCTGGAGTTAAGTCAAATTGTATAAATAACTGTACCAAATTGCCACCAATTCAGAAGCTGAAGCTTGTCTTTGCAGGCGCACCCCCCAAAGAAAGACTCAGACACCGGTATATGGATAAAGGCATTGGGCCACTTTTATTTAATAATGCCCTAGTCCGAATTATAACTTTCAATTGGTACTCATCCAATTATAATTCTTTAAAGCAAGCAGGCCGCAGTAACACTGGTAAGGTTCCTCCCAAAATTGCCAACGGCAATTGGCTACAATGTATCCATTTTGTATCAATTTGTTTGTTGACACAAACAAATTGTTGACCGTAGTCAATAAACTATCTACTGACCCCACCCTCTGACGTGTATCCGTCAAATCACGGGGTGATGCATGCTGAAAAGCTCGTGCCATCACCCCTTGCCTGGTTCGTCGTTGACCGGTCAACGTTATTACACCTGTACCTGTCTAAGTGTTGGCCAGTCAATTGCGAACCTGCCGGATTCCTATGGGTCATAAATCTTTACCTTACCAGTGCTACCCGCCTAAGTGACCAAAGTCAAGAACAAGAAAAAACCCCTATATCAAACCTCAGCAACAGTGTGGGATGGGCAAAATAGCCAGAACCCAAGGGCCAATTGTGGGTTCCAACCAAAAATTCCCACCTGGCCCCGAAGCGACCAAAATATCACACTGTTCACTAGGGAGGGGGTGGAGGGAAAACTTCTCCTCTCCGTCGCTCTTTTAAAATGGCAGCTCGGCTGCCTCGTGGCCACCCCTTTTATAGTGGGGTGGCCACGGCCCCTAACTCACCCAGATATCTGAGTCCAGGTGGGGGGGTCCCACAAAGAGCGCGGCGGCCATTTTGGCACCGCGCTTTCATTGCAGGCGCACCCCCCAAAGAAAGACTCAGACACCGGTATATGGATAAAGGCATTGGGCAACTTTTATTGAATAATGCCCTAGTCCGAATTATAACTTTCAATTGGTACTCATCCAATTATAATTCTTTAAGGCACGCAGGCCGCAGTAACACTGGTAAGGTTCCTCCCAAAATTGCCAATGGCAATTGGCTACAATGTATCCATTTTGTATCAATTTGTTTGTTGACACAAACAAATTGTTGACTGTAGTCAATAAACTATCTACTGACCCCACCCTCTGATGTGTATCCGTCAAATCACGGGGTGATGCATGCTGAAAAGCTCGTGCCATCACCCCTTGCCTGGTTTGTCGTTGACCGGTCAACGTTATTACACCTGTACCTGTCTAAGTGTTGGCCAGTCAATTGCGAACCTGCCGGATACCTATGGGTCATAAATCTTTACCTTACCAGTGCTACCCGCCACTCGGGGAGGCTTCAATGAAGACTCACCGCCCCGCCCCCCCCCCCCAGACCGTCAGCTCGGTCAACAGGCCTGCTTGCAAATCTTCCAAAAAGAGGTTCATACCTCTATCCGACAGGTGGACCCCATCCCCTGCATACAGATCGTAATTTTGTCAACTAATGGTGGCGTGTCGGATGACCATCCCCAAACCCTTGTCTGCCATGAACCGGGCAACTGCCCTGTTCACGAAGCGACGAGCGCGGCCAAGGGCACGGAGGTCAATACCTCCACTGTAAGCATGACGTGGTATGATGTCCGACCATAGCAGCCTGGTGAACGGCCACACATAGTGCAAATAAGCTAGGTCTCTGCAAATCGCGAATTTTAAAGAAAGGCCAGTGATCTGGCTGAGGTCATTGCCCCCGAGGTGCAGTACAAGGACATCAGGCGGTTCAGCATCCCTAATGGAGAAAAGGAATGGCAACAGTTCCCGCCATCTCATTCCACACTTACCGTACCAACGTATGCATGCGGCCGCACGCAGTCCAAGCTGGGGTCCCCACTCTGTAGCCGCAGCATACTGAGCTGCCCAGTGCACATAACTGTGGCCCATCAGCCATACTGCCACCGGTGTGCGGGGACACACAGGGTCTGTAAGAGAAAAAAGAGAACAGTGACTTAAATGGTACTCATGTCTGAAGAGGACGAACATACAATGCAAAACGCATAGATCCCCATCTTCCCATATGGCGTATATCAGCCTCAGAGTACCCAAATGCAGCTGCAGTTGAAGCAGCACCTATTCTAAATGTATGGGTGCCGTAACGAGCCCCAGGGAGGCAAACACTGGAAAGTGCCATACCGGTCACCTTCCAAAATTGAAATTTAGTAAGGGGAGACCCATCCTGGTGGCAGAAAAATAGGCCAGGGTGCGTGCCATGCACTGCCAAGAACTCCTGTAGGGCACCAACCGGACAGATGTCTGCAATGGAACATCGTAGCAGTCTAACTCCACTGCCTACGCCGTGCTCATCAACTTTTGAGGACCGTATCCTCAACTGAGCCCACTCATTAGAAACATAGACATCGTCAAGTTCCAGTGCCCTACGAGTCGCATCCGCCTTAGACAGTAGTACCAACTCACTGATGCGGAGCGCTCCAAAGAAGGCCACCATGGTAGCCGCATGAAAAAGAGCTGCCTCATACCTGTCAAAACATAGGTTAGGCCAGCCTCATGCAAGGTGTGTGAGCACCCCTGGGGAAATTGGGTGACGAGTGTCCGGGCGGTGGCCACGTTCCCGTGTCCACCCATCCAAAACATGCCGTATGCGAAAATCGTTCATGCTGTCAGCAAAACCCCCCACCTTGGCAATAAATGCCAATGCTGACAGCCTTGATGCTATAGTGTGGGGAGTGAGGCCCTGACTGTGTAAATGAACCATGAATTGTAAAACCTGTTCCACTGGAATAGGCCACACCTCTGGCAACTGAAGTTGCACACGGAAGCTATTAAATTGAACGAAAGCATGATGATACGCCTTACGCGTGCGGGGCGCCAAGGACATGCCAATCGCCCGGTTCACCTCTCCTTGCCAAATGTCCAAATCTCGGCTGGAAGTGGCGAGGGGAATTCCTCTGCGTCCGGAGCCAAGGTGCGGAACCGGGGGATCTGCAGGCGGGATAAAGCATCAGCAATATCATTATCAATGCCTGGTACATGTCTGGCCCTGAAAAGCACGTTGAGGCGTAGGCTACATAACACGAATTGGCGAACTTAGGCCATCACCCTGGGTGATTTAGATGTCTGAGCATTGACAATGTGCACTACTGCAGCATTGTCACACCAAAAATGAACCATAGAGTCGGCCCACTCCTTGCCCCATAGCATCAAAGCTCCCAGGATTGGAAAAAACTCAAGGAATGTAAGATCGCGGAGGCGATCCATGCCCTGCCATTCTGGAGGCCATTGGCCATAAGCCCACCTCCCCTGGAAGTAAATCCCATATCCCAGGGAGCCGGAGGCATCCGACTGCACTTGAAACCTAGGTGAAACTAAAAGGTCAGACCTCCAAAAGGATACCCCGTTGAAGTCCCGCAGGAATGAGAGCCAAACCAAAAGGTCAGCCCGCATGCCCCTGGTTAGTCGGACCCTATAATGGCGCCTTGTCAGGCCAGACATGGCATCGCACAGGCGCCGAGCAAATGCCCTGCCAGGCGTAACCACCCTGCAGGCAAAGTTAAGATGGCCATGCAGTACCTGAAGCTCCCTAAGTGACACCTTACGTTTGGCCAGCAAGGCCAAAATCATCGCAGAGATCCGGGTAACCTTGTCAATGGGTAACCGGGATGCCTGTGCGACCGTGTCAATTTCAATACCCAGAAATGTGAGGGTAGTGGATGGGCCCTCAGTCTTTTCGGGCGCTAAAGGGACACCCAGTTCCTGCATTAGCGTCTGAAATGTGGTAAGGAGACCCGTGCACGTGTCCAAGCCCCGTTCACCCCCGAACAAAAAGTCATCGAGGTAATGGGCTACAGACCGAGACCCGGACCTGCGAACAAAGGCCCGCTGAAGGAAGGTGCTAAAACGTTCAAATGCTGAACAGGATATAGAGCAGCCAAAAGGCATGGCCTTATCTACATAGAACTTCCCTTGGAATCTAAAACCCAATAGCTCAAAGTCCTCAGGGTGCACTGGCAACAATCGGAATGCCGATTTGATGTCGCATTTCGCCAAGAGGGCACCAGGACCACAAGAGCGCACCATTCGCAGGGCTTGGTCAAAGGACGTATACCTGACCGAACAAAGGTCATCAGGGATAGCATCATTGACAGAATAACCCGCCGGGTACGATAAATGGTGGATTAAACGAAATTCCCCCGGGGCCTTCTTGGGTACCAACCCCAGAGGGGAGACCTTCAGGTTGGGAAAGGGTGGCACAGAAAAGGGGCCTGCCACCCTCTTGGCCCCAACCTCCTTAGCAATACTCAGGGCAGCCACCTCCTCTCTACCCTTCAGGGACAGTAAATTGGGTGCATCTTGGGGTCCCCGCACTCCTTTGAATGGGATTCGGAAGCCCCACTGGAAACCCTCAAGGAGGTACTTCGCATCCTCTCTCCGTGGATAAGTTGAGAGCCATCGCTCCAACATATACATATTAACTGGGGAGGGGGCCTTTTGCCTGGGTAGCTCCCTCAGCAGCCGCTCTGCCCGCTCCCTGTCCACCTCTACCTCTGCCCCGTGACCCGCCGGCTTGCGGACACGCGGCGGCGGCGTGGGGGCCAGCGCAAGAGGGACACTCATGTTTGTATCGGCACTGCCGCTTATTGCACACAGCGCTGGCCGAGAAGCTCCAACACAGCAAGCGGGCTGGAACCCCCTGCCCCGCCAGCTGGCGGGAAGCCTGCATTGGAGCAGCTCGCTGAACGGCATGGCCACAATGGTACCTATCCCCAGGCGCCAGGCGCGTGGGGGTCATGTACAATAGCCACAATTTCTGACAGGGCTCATCCCATCTCATCTCCGGGTGCAAGGGCACCCTCATTCTGAATTCCTCATCGTAAGCCAACCACGATGGGCCAGGAAAATCCACCATCGCCCTGTAAATATTGTCCAAATATTGGACCATAGGAATGGCCAGGTCTGGCCGGGCCCTGAGATACACCGCCATATAAATAAGATATGCGGGCAACCAGTTGGCCCAGGTGCATGGTGGCTTACGACAGCAGGACAGCTCTTTGTCTTTGTCATCCTGTCCCTCTCTCTCCACCTTAGTGGACTCACGGTTCAATAGGGAGAATATATCCACGTACTCCCCCCGCCAAATCTTTTCCCTCGTGACCTGGGACAAATGATCACCAAGGGGCAATGAATAACCAGCCGTTTGCAAAGCCGTCACCGGCACATTAGGTACCCGGGGCATACGCAGCGGAACCTGGACAGTCCCTGCGATGCCCGGCACTGGCCCGGGGCGGAAACCCCCTCCCCCAACGTTGCACCAGTATGGAACCAAGGGGCACTGGGATAAGGTGGCAACTGATGCCCACTCACCTCGACATTACGAGGCCATGGCCACTGAACCCCACCATTGGAAGTGGACTGTGATGTGGGTGCATTAACTTGAACCTGATACTCACTAGTTGCACCCCCGTGAGCCGCCCCCACTGGGGGTTCCGGCCCACGGCGTGCATCGGAGCTCGCGACCAGAATCGAGCTCTGGGGCCACGCCTGACCACTCTCCTACTGTAGCTGTGGCCGAACAGGGAGCTGCGAGATACCAACCAGGGTAGGCCGGAGCGTCTCCAGCAGCTCAACCCGGCTGGCCGCCTGCTGCAGTGTGGCGGCCATTGAGGTAGGCGGAGGACCCAAAGGTGTCCCCGCAGCCAATGAAGGGCCACCAGGCACGGGGTTGTGTGCCATCCCTAAGGATGCCTCGAGCACAGCTAAACGTGTTAGCAATGCATCGACTGCCACAGATCCCCCAGTATAGAGTGGGCCGGGTGGGCCGGACGGCCCACAAGGCATTGGACCAGGAATCCCGGCATGAGAGCCCGGGCCCGAATAGGGCCATGCCCAAAACTCTGGCCCGTCAGGGGCCGGAGGTGGAACGTGCTGCGCACCAGCACCGGACCCACCCCCGCTGCCTGGGCCCATGGCTGGTATCTGCGGGCCGAGGGCCGAAGCCCCGGAAGGGCCAGCCGAAGGCTGTCCGGCTGAGGGCCAAGCAGCCTGCATCGCCCCACCAGTATCGGTGGGGGTAGAGCCCTGGTGCGTGGGCGCAGCCCTGGTCCTCCGACCCGAGGGCTGGCCCCCACGCTGCGCAGGGCCAAAAGTCCTCCCCGCGGGCCGCGGCTTTGTCGCCGAGGCCCTCCGTTTGGGAGGCATATCGAAGGGACAGGATCCCTTTCCAGGGATTGAAGAGCAGAAAAAGGCACAGAGGAGCCAGCAAGCCAAAGGCTCCATGCAAAATCCTTCCTTCCCAGCCGGGAAGGATCAAGGGGAAACAAGCAGCGACGGAGAAAACTTCTCCTCTCCGTCACTCTTTTAAAATGGCAGCTCGGCTGCCTCGTGGCCACCCCTTTTATAGAGGGGTGGCCACGCCCCCTAACTCACCCGGATGTCTGAGCCCGGGTGGGGGGGGGGCCGCAAAGAGCGCGGCGGCCATTTTGGTGCCGCACTTTCATTCTCACTGTGCACCAGCTTTATGAGTAGTAGCAAATAGAGATGAATGGGCTTCACAGCTGAAATTAAGCATCTCCTTCAATCTTCTTCTTTTGTGTCCTGACCAAACCTCGGAGTGCCCAAACATAAGTCCTCATCTGTAGGAATCGGGGCCGCTAGGACGGCCGTTGGGTCCCGGAGGAGACTGATCAAGGAACGACACGAGGCAATATGGAGCGAGATCAGATCAGTGGTTTATTGGGGAAAAGGCATCATCATTTATAGATCAGAAGGCAAGGCAGGGAAAAACCGTCATCTGACAGAAAATCACATCACCCATTTACTCGGGTTAATGGGGAATCTCTCTTGGGGAAGTTAATTAACTTGGGCAATACTGACGGGGGAAAACTATTGTCTAGGGCTTAGACCAGGGTAAATATGGCATCTATTTGCACCAGAGATTACGCTTAACTCAGAGATGAGTGATTGCCTAATGGGTAACGGAGGTTAGCAATCTGCCTTCTCGGCAGAACTGTCGGTCAGGTCAGAAGCGGGTGAATCAACCCTTATTATTAATCCACCCCCCTTAATTTCTGTGCCCGCAGAGCCCACGGGCCAGGAGCCTTCTCGACTGAAAGTGGCCTCTGCGAGGGCCGTTCCATGCCAAATGGGCATGGGGAATCCGCATCTCCCCTTTTCCTTTTACTTAGAAGCCTGACCGGCAACTCTGCGCAAGAGAGGCATCAGCTGATGAGCGGGAATGACGCTTCGGGGTTCCCCCCAGGAGAGACACCTGGATAGCAGTGAGGGAATACATTGCATGAAACAGCAGACTGCTATGCCTAGTATGATCACCCCCACAATCACTTTAAGCGTCGTCTGAAGCCACCCCCACGGAAGCCATGACCATAATGAATGCCACAATGAACTCCACCAATCTCCCCACGCAGAGCCCTCTTTGATGTTCTTGACTAGGGTGTGGAGGTCCGTGAGCTGGCTCTGTACCTTACGGGAGTTATCAGTAAGATTGAAGCAACACATGCCATGAACAGATTCACAACCCAAATGATGTAACAACAAGAGATAGTCTATAGCTGCCCGATTGTCAAGGATGGCATGGTGAAGCTTTGCCTGCTCCTGGTTGAGCAGCGCTATTGCTGAGTAGGTATGGTTAATGGCTTTAGCTAAACCGCAAGCCAATTGACCAATTCTCCGAGCGTTGCCGACGGCTAAGCCTGGCACGCCAAGTATGCTGACTGCCAACGAGACATACTCGGCTGGGCTCAGAACTCTAATGTTGCTATCACATGAGCTGTCTAACTGGGTGGCACGAGCGTGTCGTATGGGTGCGGAAACATCAGAAACATTTGTGCTTGGGACAATCATATCCTTAGTGGGGAGCAACAGTGTCAAACGACTGATACAACATGTGGAATCTGATACATTTGCGGGAATGTAGTTCCAAGTGAACTGGTTACATGTAAAGAACCACCCTGAAGGTAGGGTAACATGAGCATACATTGAGCCAAGTGTCTCTGGTTTATCACAAGTCCAGTTGCTGCTGCCAGTGTCGAGGCAGCTGCGCTGGGTTCGGCCGACTGCAGCGCAGCCGACCATTCGAGCACAAGTAGAGTTCGGGCTGACCGCCACTCGCGGAGTGTGGAGAGTGGCCGCGTCAGCCGGCAAAGTCATTGTCAGCTGCATTCCCCCCCAGCGAGCGTATGCGGTGAAGCTCGCAGGGAGGTGCGGACCGAAAATCCGCTTCAGCAGCCAGTCGCCATCCCTGGTGCGTGCATCCAGGGTGTGGCACACAGGGATGAGGCAGGTGCTCAAGATTGAGGCAGAACCAATGTCCTGCTTCAGGCAAAAATTGGACTGGTTGGCGAGGCCCGCCAACCTTTCCCATAAGTTGTAGTGCATCCTGGCTGAAAAATCTTCGCCTGGCATCAAGCCGTTGGCCTTTAGTGAGACTGCCTGAACGCCTCCCCCCGCAAGTAGGGAGAGGATCAGGATGATGGTGACTGCCATGGAGTTGGCATGGATCTGGGCAAAAACTGCAGCCACGAGATTCTCCGGTGTCAGCTCTCTCTCCTCGCGCTGGATGGCGTCCTGGGCCTCATGGCAAAGAACCTTGACCATCCCCCAGGTGATCTTCGGCGCTGCCGTCCGCAGGCACCGCGTCTCCCACCGGGTCCTCTCGGTCAGAGTGAGGTCCTCCATCTCCGGGATCGGACTCGGGTCAGTCTGGGTCCACGCCATGTGGTTCCAAGTGAGGTTTAACACACCGAGCTGGAATCCAAACGACACCTGTAGGAGACATAACTGCAGCATACCCTCTTCCCCAGGTTACGAGTGGCGCCGGGCCCCTCCAGGAAGGGTCCGGTGGCACCCGGTATCGGACCATCGGTCGCGGGAGAGCTTCCGAATGGCAGAAGTGCTTCTCCTGCGGTGTGCAATCCGAAAAAACATTAAGGTGATTGTATGTGAACAATACCTTATTCAGACAATGCTGTGCCTGACCCTGTGACTTGGGGAGGGCTGGTGGCTCCCCCCTTTCTGTTTGTTTGTCAATATAGGACTTGAGTGTCCGATTGACTCGTTCCACAATCGCTTGCCCCTGCGGAATGTAAGGAACGCCAAAAGTATGCTTAATGTCCCAGGTGGCCATGAAGGCGGCCAACTGCCTGGAGCTGTAGGACGGGGCGTTATCAGTTTTCACGTGCCGCGGCTTGCCCATTGCCGCGATGCAGGAAAGGAGGTGCTGCTCCACGTGGGAAGCAGTCTCCCCTTTCTGCGCCGTTGCCCAAACGAATTGTGAAAAAGTGTCTATGCAAACGTGCATGTACTGCCATCTGCCAAACTGCGGAACATGCGTGACATCCATCTGCCACACCTGGTTAGCCTCTGTCCCTCGTGGGTTGACCCCCCACGAGGGCCCCCCCGGTGCCCCTGTGCAATGCTGGCAAGAGCGGACTATGCCTTGGGCTTGAGAAAGTGGCAGATTGAACTGTCTGGCGAGCGCTTTGGCATTTTGGTGAAATAATGCATGACTCTGAATTGGAGTAGTGAAAACACCTAGCACTGAACGTTGCTGAATTTCCTTTGCCGCCGCATCCGCTCTGCTATTGCCTGCGGAAATCGGACCCGGTAGGTCTTGGTGACTTCAGATGTGGGCAATATAGAGCGCTTCCGTGCGGTTTCGCAAATGAAATTGAGCAGTGAGAAACAAACTCAGCAAATTCTTGTCTATTGCGGGAGTGATGTATGCTCCCGGCAGACTGTGAAGCAAATTCCTAACATACTGACTGTCAGTAATGATGTTTAGGTGCTCTTTGGCGAAGGTGCGCAAGGCAAGGTTCACCGCTGCCAACTCTGCCCGCTGTGCGGACTTCTGTGGAAGAGTTAACAGCGTGCGCCAAGCCTGGCCCTCCTGCCAAGTCAAGACACCATATGTGCGACCCCCATCCGTAAAAACTGTCCTGGCTCCCTGAAGCGGAACCAGCGAGAGCAATTCGAACAAGCTGACTGTCTGCGTTTGAAGCGAGACAAGTCTGGGGTCTTTTGGCAAGTGGTATGCCAAGCATCCGGTGAACCCCTCCAAAGCAATTGGAAGCGAGTCACCGAGCTGCATCAATTGCTGAACCTGCTCTTTGGTAAATGGGACCACGATCTTTGCTAAGTCGTGCCCTGAGATGTCCCTAGCTCTCAGCCTTCCGCGGTAAACCACCGCGGAGACCAGTTCTTGGGGAGGAACGATGTTCCAGGAAGAGGTGTTCGGCAAGTACACCCACTCCACGATACTCGCTCCTTTCTCGGAGTCCACTCCCAGGGCTCCGGTGAACATGGATCCTGCCCGAACAATGTACAAGTTCAGGATCGGAGCATATGGCCCCTGAGCAATCCTGTCCACCCACCTTTGGCTGAGAACTTGGTTGACTTTCTCGAGAGCCAAGCGTGCCTCTCGAGGAATTTGTATCCGGTCTGCTGGCTGCTTACCTAACGTGAGCAGCGAGAAGAGCGGTTTTAAAAGATCCGTATCCAATCGGAAATACGGTCTGGCCCAATTAATGTTTCCTAAAACCTGCTGCAATTCTACCAGGGTGACTGAGTCCTGTAAGTTGATCTGAAGCAAAACTGGTGCTGCGAAAGAGCGGAGAAGCCAATGACCCAAGTATGAGAAGGGCTCGGTTCTCTGCACTTTCTCCGGGGCAATGAGTAACCCTTTCTCCCCCAGGCTGGCCTGGAGGTCTGCAAACATTTCGCTGCCGAGTTGCGGCACCGCGACCAAGATATCATCCATGAAATGGCAAACTAAAGCTGTGGGATGAAGGCTTCGAAACCTTTCCAGTGCGTTGTGAACATAAATTTGGCACAGGGTCGGTGAATTGAGCATGCCCTGTGGCAAAAATTTCCACGCGTAACGCTGCGTGGGCTCACTGTGGTTCACAACCGGCACCGTAAAGGCGAACCTTTCCCTGTCCCTGGGGTCTAAGGGAATGGTGTAAAAGCAATCCTTGAGATCTACAACTAGGATCTCCCACCCCTCGGGAATCATATTTGGATTTGGGATGCCGCATTGAAGCGGACCCATTGGCTGTATGCATTTATTGATCTCTCTGAGATCGTGGAGGAGTCGCCACTTCCCCGACTTCTTCTTAATGACAAAAATAGGCGAATTCCAAGGACTAGTGGACTGCTCTATGTGTCCTGCGTCTAGCTGTTCTTTAACCAGTTGCTTTAGGGCGACTAATTTCTCTCCCACTACCGGCCATTGTTCCACCCAGACCGGCGTATCGGTGAGCCATTTAAGTGGCAACGCCATTACCCAAAGGTAAGCGTGGCACCGTACTGCTGTAAAATGTCTCGCCCCCAAAGGTTGATGTGCAGGTCCAGAATGTGCGGCCGAATGACTGCTGTGCCGTCAGCCTTTGGAATCGTGACTGTCACCCGCTCCCGGCTCCTAAACGCTTCTTGGATGCCGCCTACCCCCCACACATCGGAGACCGGCTCAATGGCCCACTCCCGTGGCCACAGGCTTCTGCTTATCACGCTCACATCAGCTCCGGTATCTAATAAAATGATCTTTTATTCAGAAATACCTCAATAACTGGGCGCTGTTTCCACTCAATGTTGGTCTCCACTGTCGCTAAGACCTGGTATCCTTGCACTGCCTCACTGGCGCTCGAGCGGTCTGCTGACCGGGACTCTGAGCTGTCCCTGAGCCTTCCCTGGCTATTTGCTGGCGAGTAACAAGGGACCATAATCAGTTGCGCTAATGTGTCTCCTTTGCGAATTGTCTGGGGTAAGTGCGTCCAAAGCTGAACTTGGAGAACGCCTGAAAAATTGGAGTCAATGACTCCTGGAATTACAAGAATTCCGCGTGCTCCTGCTACACTGCGAGGCAAAACTAAACCTATAAAGCCCTTGGGCAGTGGACCCATGTACTGGGAATCCACCAGATAGACCGTGCCTGGCAGGTCGCATGTAACGTCCGCCTGGCAAGTCAATTCTAGCCCTGTACTGCTCTTGGGGCTGGCCTGTGCCTTCGCAATGCTAGGAATGTGATCAGAATCTAGTCTAGCTCTGGCGAGCTCTGAGCGAGGGAAGCCTCTGTTTGGACCGGGGCCAGAGACGTGCCCGCGTTCCGGTTTCCCAAACTCGGACAGTATCTGGACCAATGGTAGCCTTTCTTACACTTCGGACACAGGGTGTTTGGAGCCTTGGAACGGCCGGAATTTTGTCCGCCTCCCTTGGATCGGCACTCCCTAGCGAAGTGACCGACCTTGCCACAATTGTGACATGCCCCTTGATTTTTATTCTTAGGTCTTCTACCCCCTTGCACCGCTGCCGCTAGCAAACCCATTTTATAGGATTCTGTGCCAACGTCGGCGCAAGCTCTAATCATGTCCGTGAGAGTCAAGTCGGGATGATTGCCCAGTGACTGCAAGATTTTACGGCAGTCCAAATTAGCATTATCTTTAGCCAATTTCATCATGAGCTCTTGTTGGGCTTGCTCATTATCTATCTGCCTACTGATCGCTTCCTCTAAGCGATTGATAAAATCCACGTAGGGCTCCTGGGCTCCCTGTTTGACTGCGGTGTAATTCTTGGCCGCTTTGCCAGTTGCTGGGACCTTGAGAAAAGCCTTGAAGGCAGCCTCGGCTGACATCTGAAGAGTGGCTAGTGGCAAGTTGGTCTGCGCATTGATGGATTCGAAGGCACCTGAACCATATAACTGGTCAGGAAGTACTGCGCCTCCCATCCTGGCAGCCCTAGTCTGAGCCTCGAGGCGGTACTCGCTGTCCCATAGCAAATACTGGCTGGGGTTGAGCATCATCGCATGACGGACTTCCAATCGTGCGGGATGAACATGGTATTCTTGCACACTTGCTGAAGCGTGCCCCTAGTGAACCGACTCTGGAGTCCTGTTTCTGAAATGGCCTTCCGTATAGCCATGAGAAGCTTATACGGGACTGGTGAATGAACTACCTTCTGGGCCCCTGTGAGGGCATCCAGTTCCAAGCGAATTGGACAAATCTGACTAAGCTCAGCTAGTTCTTCTGCTGGCAAATCCCCCTTCTTGATCTCTTCCTCAACTGTGCGCTGAAGGGCACTCTTGGCCTGGGAGCCTGTAACTGTCAGAGAAGCGCCTGCGCTCCTCATTCCATGCATTCCGTTGGTGACGTCTGCAGCTGTCACCGAGGGAAAGCTCCCTACACTACTCTGCTTAAACTGCAATGACGGATAGAGCGCCGTGGGCGCCGATGGCTCGACTGGCGCTGGGGGTTCTTTGGCCTCTACCCGGACTGGTTCTATCTCCGCTAAGAGCTTCCTACATTTACTCCATGTGCGAATTACGCCCTCAGGAGCTTTCGGGGGTTGCTGAATGCAGTCTCCTATCTGATCCCAAAGCTGAAGGGTTAACGTACCTACTTCTGGGTAAAGCAGGCAGTGTTCCCTTAGGTACACCAAAAGTCTCGGTAGCTCTCGGCTGTGAAAACGTAACTGAAATATCCTGGCCAGGATTTTGAACTCCTCTTCATGAGTTCTTTGGCTAGCGGACGGAGGCTGTCGCTGAGGACAGGTCCCCATATTACCTGCGGGGGTTCTCCGAAGATTCTTCCTCGGGACGAGTCGACCCGTCTTTTGGGCCAGGTAATAGGTTTTGGCAATGATTCTTTGGGTAGAGCTCGGAGCGTGGTCCCCTACCACGGTGGCCTCTGCGCTGTCAGGGGTTCACAGCTGACCCTGAGTGGAACGCATTTTTCCGTAACCTGCAAGCCACCGCGAAAGTCGGGAGCAAGCTGTAGGATGCCTCTTCTGTAATGCCTCGCCGCAGGGCCGTCTTCCCGACCGGCTAGCTTACCGGCCGGGCTGCCGCGCTGTCCTCCGGGACGATCGGACGCGGTTCAAGCGCAGAACCGGACCGTGTGATCGCTTACTCTCAAGTAAGATCACGTCTCGGGGTCACCAGGTGTAGGAATCGGGGCCGCTAGGACGGCCATTGGGTCCCGGAGGAGACTGATCAAGGAACGACACGAGGCAATATGGAGCGAGATCAGATCAGTGGTTTATTGGGGAAAAGGCATCATCATTTATAGATCAGAAGGCAAGGCAGGGAAAAACCGTCATCTGACAGAAAATCACATCACCCATTTACTCGGGTTAATGGGGAATCTCTCTTGGGGAAGTTAATTAACTTGGGCAAACACTGACGGGGGAAAACTATTGTCTAGGGCTTAGACCAGGGTAAATATGGCATCTATTTGCACCAGAGATTACGCTTAACTCAGAGATGAGTGATTGCCTAATGGGTAACGGAGGTTAGCAATCTGCCTTCTTGGCAGAACTGTCGGTCAGGTCAGAAGCGGGTGAATCAACCCTTATTATTAATCCACCCCCCTTAATTTCTGTGCCCGCAGAGCCCACGGGCCAGGAGCCTTCTCGACTGAAAGTGGCCTCTGCGAGGGCCGTTCCATGCCAAATGGGCATGGGGAATCCGCACTCATCAGTGCATGTTTCTGTCAGTAATTGGCAGACCAGTAAATTAGCTGGAGCCTGTATCAGTCTCCTTCAGTTCTTGTTATACATGCTAAAAGAACTCTATCAAATGCATTTCTTATAGGAAACCCTTTTTGGGCTTTTTGATCACATTGTTCTCCTGGAGAAAAAGAACTTAACAGGAAACTACAGAACTTAGTTACATCATTTCCAAATGCATCATCAAGGGTAATAATTGCCTTTGTATCCATATTTATTGCTCGAGGCAGTGGATTAGAGGACTATAATATTTTACAGCCTCCCTAGTCTCTAAGGTAGCAAAGGCAGCTATGTACATACACTGATAGGATGCCTTCTAGGTTCGATCACTTTGAAAGCCCTGTAATAAAGGAATACACATAGTACTGGGTTGTTTTCTTTGACATCAACAAACATTGTTCAGTTAGCAATGGCGTCTAACATTGATTTTGTTAGTTTGTTTGTAGACTCTGCAGGAGTGCTTTTAACTAATAGGAAAAAGAAATGGACTGACCATCTACTTCATAATATTACAGCCCAGACATCTGACAAAAAAGCTATGCCAATTATTAGTTTCTCTTTTTTTTTTTCTTCCCTGGTGCCATTGAACAAACTTATCATACAGAGCTCTGAATCATGTTCAACATATAATTTCAGAGACATGAGCTATAGCTGGTGATTGGAGATGTGAAACAAGATATGACTCACTATCTGTCTTAAGTGTTCCTGAAAATTAATCAACCAAGTAGGAATTCAGGAAAACTGTCTTATGTCAGGTCAGCCTCTCTAGCCTAGATTGTCAGTTCTGGTTGGCAACAGAGATCTAAAGAAGGTATGTGAATCTTGCAGCTTCTTACTGTCAGCAAGATACTAAGTTGGGGGGAAATCCCCCTTTTCTCCTTACAATGTGATTTCTATGTACAAGCTTTAGCAGATGAATTGGCGTTGGAGGCCAGATTCAGCCCACGGGCTGTAGTTTGGTCATCCCTGGTTTAAGGAGAGAAAGTAGCAGCTTAAAATCTATCTCATCCTGTTGCAAAACAGATTGAAAGGCGTGTTTTACTTCTGTTTCTGGTGGGAGGAACCACGCGACTGGCCCGCTGAACCACATGACCACACACACACATGCATGCAAGGATTTTCCACATCTCTGATTCAGGGTCTGTCTCATCACCTTCTACCTGATCTTCTGATGCTGTATAATTGACTTGAGCCTTTCTGCATGGATTACTTTCTATAATATGAGTAAGTAATTCCTTAAAGCCTTTCCTGTCCTTTTCTCTGATTCCACTCAGCCCTCCCCTCATTCTGTTTCTCAATATTGTCTGGACTCATTCAGAACCATGAAGCAATAAAGAAATAAAAATGGATCCCTCAGTGTAAACTTTCTGACAGACGTATTCTAGCAACTTGAAGTGGGGGTAGGTCTCATTTATTTTCCTCATTTTATGTCACTCATCAATCGAACAGGAGACAACTCATTTCATTTCTGTGACATACCATGATGGACTTGTGTTGCACCCCTGACTTATTTTGAGAACTTCAATTTCTCAAGCTGAAAGCTTGAACACCCCATGCTTGGAAGGGCTATTGATCTGATGGAGATGGATGGCTCCAGAGAAACTGATACATTCCTTACAGCACTTTTCACTGACCACTTCATGATGTGGACTTTTTCTTCATCTTTTTTAAAAATCTAATGTTCTTTGTTGCATTATACTTTGTCCCTGGGTTTATTGACATCCACACTCTTTCACATACTCAGATTACTGCCTCCTGAATGCCAGCTTTCTTAACAATTGTACTGTTTGAACAATATGTTCCTATTATGCCAGAGAATGCTTGATTTGGTTAGGATAAATACTATTGTGTAGAAAAGAGAGGGACAGAGCAACTGAGGGGGTTGTGGTATGAAGGAGGAGGATAACAAAATGTTGATGTTGGTGTCCCCATAAAAATGATTTCAACCAGCCAAGAGCAAGGAAGGAAAGGAGTGAGGTGGTGGAAGAGGTGGAAGGTGGAGAGCTGTAAGAAAAGAGAAATAATGCCATCAGCAGTTGCAGCAGGAATACATGAGAGGACTCCAGCACTTGATGACCTGCCACTTGAGGCAGCTACATGGTTGCTTGTATCTACCTAATAATCAGACCTTCCTTCCTGAATCCTTAGAATGCTGGTTTGGAGAGCTAGATAGTCCTTTGGAATGGCATGGGAGTTTGTGCTATAGTGGTGGTAGGAGATTCTGATATTGATCATATGCTGTAATAGAACAGGTCCACTTAACTATGCCCACCATGACCCATAGGGAAGAAAAATGGGGGAAATGTGAGATTTGTGACTTAGGGGCTAGGGCGATCAAGTTTAGGGGTCATACCTGTCAAGAATCCCGTTTTTCCAGGGAAAACCCCTTATTTTTACTCCTCTTCCCGCACTCCTCCCATTTTATTAATTTCCCCATAATATCCCTTATCTTTAAAAAAAAATCCTGACTGGAGCCCTCGCAGGCGAAGCTGCAGTATGTTTTTCCAACCACCAGAGGTCACTGTGTGGCAGGCTTTTCGCTTGTGAAAGGGGAGAGAGAGAAGGTGGTGGGGGCGTTCTGTAGTTAGTTTCTCTTTCATTTCCCTTCCCTGCCACATGGTTGTCATGGAGGCTTCATTTCTGCTGCTGCTGCTGTTCAGAGCCACCATGCATGGGACGGACGGGAGTCTACTCTAGAGGTGAGCGATATTTCATATATGCAGGGGCAAATCAGTGAGAGACTTCTCTCTCACTCTCATGCTTTATTGAGCTGTTTCTGCCCTGCCTCCTGGCTGGAGGCTTCCATTTCTAGAGTTCTAGAGTTAACTTGGGAGGGGTGGGGGATGGTGCTTGATCACTATATGAGAGAGAGAGGGGGGTTTCCATTTCTGTTCTAGAGTTAACTTGGGAGGGGTGGGTCGCGGGGGTGGGTGGGGGATGGCAGGCATGAGTAGACACCAGAGCGCACGGAACGCTGTTACCTTCCCACCAAAGTGGTCCCTATTTATCTACTTGCAATTTCTTGCTTTCGAACTGCTAGGATGGCAGGACCTGGGACAAAGATGGGAGCTCATTCCGTCTTGCAGTACTCGGGAATCGAACTGGTGACCTTCTGCCTCCCAGTCAGCATCTTAGTCACTTAAGCCACTGAGAAAAGAAAACAAAACAAAAGTCCCCCAAGAAAATGGGGAAATGGTTCTTTGGCCCACACAGCTTTGTGCCCATTGCATCTAAAATACCATCTAGCCATCTTATTTTTGGCCACCCCCTTCTTTTGTCCTCCACCTTTCCCAGCATCAAGGCTTTCTCAAGTGAATCCTCTCTTCTCATTTGATGTCCAAAGTACTTTAGCATCCTCTTTACTATTTGACCTTTAATGAGCGGTCATGGTTGATTTCTTCTAGGATCGACCTATTTCTAACACCACATTTCAAAGGGATCTATTTTTCTGCTCTCAGCTTTCCTAATGGTCCAGCTCTCACACCCATACATTACCACCGGGAATACCATTGCTTTGACTATGCAATTTTTTGTTTGCAAGGTGATGCCTCTACTTTTAACTATGTTCCCCAGGTTTCTCATAGCTTGTTTCCCAAGCATCAGTCGCCTTTTTATTTCACAGCTGCAATGACCATCTGCAGAGATCTTTGATCCTAAGAAAGTAAAATCTGCCAGTCGTATCCAACTCTAGGGTGCAGTGCTCATCTCCATTTACAGCCAAAGAGCCAGTGCTGTCTGTGTTTGCAGACATTTTCATGGCCATGTGGTAGGCATGACTAAAGCCCAGCAAGTCACATGGCTATATTTGCCCATGCCCACAGATTTGGCCACACCCACAGAGGGGTGTGGCTAAAATTTCCCTTATTTTCAAATCCAAAACTTGACAGGTATGCTAAGGGTACGCAACTACATGGACCCTTGAAATATGAGGGTGGGAATCCTGACAATACAGCTTTTTTATACACTAAAGAAACATCATTAACAATAATGGGTTTGTTGAGGGTATGCAAGACCATTTCTTTCAATGGCACACACAATATGCCCCAGGAAAATTGACAGATACTTCTTTCTTTCATTTTTTATACCAGGGGCAAAAAAAATGCATAGAAAGGATTTTGGGGAACAAGGAACTTGGAAATCTACTTATGAATAGTTCCCCATCTCAGATATTCACACAAATACTGGAATGGCGGAACCAAAGGACTTATATCATCAGAAGAATGATCCTGCAAATAAAATGTGCGTGTTTTACCCATTGCAAAAATTATGTATGAGAGCAGCAATGGATTTGCAAAATCTTTAAGGCCACTTTGCTAGACTTACAAAAATGCAGAAAAAATAGTGAAGAACATGGTTGGTAAATAAGCTGAATTCATAAACTCATGCTCTCCCATGTCTCATGCTTTAAGAATACAGCCACTCCCACAAGTCTCAAAAATATAAATATGCAATTTGATACTTGAAAGATCTGGAAAGAAAATTATTCAACTGAGTTCTGTGCCAGTTCTATTTTGTCACAGCAGGCTGGCTTATCCATTGGTTTCCTTTAAAAGCCAGCTACTATTCAATCAAAGCCACTGCTGTCTTGTTAATTACTTGAAAGCACACACTAAAAAGCTCCGAAAAACAAAACAGCTATTAAAGGCTTTCATGATACTGTTAAGAATCTTGCTTGTGAAATTGAGGTATGAACTGGCCTTGGACTTCCTGTGTTTGTCAGCATGGTTTGGAGATATATATATATGAGAGAGAGAGAGAGAGAGGGAGAGAGAGAATTATAGTTTGTGTTTATTTTGTTGTTCCTACAGAAACCTTTAAGCAAAGAACTGAGCTCATTATTGATGGAGATTAGAGAGAGCCGTTCATTCTAAGCAGTTATATGAACAGGACTCCATATTCAGCCCGTGCCCAAATAATGGGGACACAGGTCAGGGCTGACCCTGTCTGGTGCCATTTTTGTGTCTGGGATGGGTTCGGTTTTTTGTTTGTTTGTTTGTATTTTTTGTTTTCCATAAGACCCCATTCTTACAAATGGAAAAATGCAAACAGGAGGGCAAAATCATAAATTAAAGACTACAGGCAAGATAAAGGGTATCCACTGTAGCATGCAGCAGTAATAATAATTTCATGTCAGAAATTATTCTGTGTTGAAAGGATTTTTGCGGAATAAACTCAACTCAGGGAACACCCAAATGAGGCTCCTTTCATGTCCCCAAGAGCTGGGACACAGATGGGTGCTCAACCCATCATGCTGTACCCGGGTCTCGAATTTGCCGGCTTTCCAGGTAACAAGGCGAGCTTCTTAACCACTGAGCCACCACAGCCCCAAGCATTCTGTTTTATTTTCATTTTCCTCCTTTTAATTCAGTCACTAAGTCCCAATCACCTTCTTCGAATGAGACATTTTAGAAGGGCAATTGTATAAATTTACCACGTGTCTCCTGGAGAATATATGTACAGTTTCAGAAGATGTTCCAAGTTTACAAATGCACTGGGAAGATATAGCAAGCCAAACATATGTGAATCAGAAAAAAAATCAATGTGGAATTCTTTTTTGGGGGTAAAATAGGAAGTTGGAGATCCATGAAAAGAATGGAAAGAACCACAATGAAGGAAATTCCTTCCTTCCTTCCTTCCATAAAGATCTGCCATTGCCAAGAACCTCATATGGTGGGTTTTCTATCACAGACCAAGCTGATACTATTTTCTGTCACAGTACTATCCTTATGAAAAATACCACAGTTTCAGGGCCATTCTGTTCCATGCCTCTGATTATATTTTGAAACATCAAGTCAAATTCTCAGGGAGAAAGACTAGGAGTGGGCTAATTGTCATAATCTCTAAGCAAACAAAGTTTATCGGTGCCTGACAGGATGAGGCCCATAATATTTGAATGCCAAATGTGACATCGGAAGAGATGTTAAATATTACAGCCTCAGTTATAGAAATACAGGATGTTTCTGATTGAAACTGCATGTGTTCCAAAAAAAAATATTGCATCTTGAAATCATTTTGACAAGCTTCTACTTCGGAGGTTAATGGCAACATCTGAGGTGTGGGTGTCAGAATAAGGGGGAAGTTGGCACTGGATATAGAGTATAAAGGGCAAGAAACCAAAAAGCAGTCATAGTCAGATGACACTTCACTAGTAAAGAAGGTAAATAATCTGGAGATGTAAAAAGACATAGATCAGTATCAGGAAAAGAGATGGAAAGTAAAACACTTAGCACAACTAAATCAAAATGCTACCACCACCAGTATTGTCAGGTAGAGTTTGATGTTTTATGCCATACAAACTGTGAATAAGATTTTAATGTTCACTGTAAGATATCAGTGTGAATATTGTAAGTTAAATAATAGTGTATTGCTGTCTGATCAAAGTGGATATTTTATATTCCAAGGAAATTGAACCATCAAATACATGGAGATTTTGGAGGTAAATTGATAACTTGGCATTTACCGTTTGCAGGTTAAAAGAAATTGTCTCCTGTTTAGCTTTATAGCCAAAAACTGTTGATACAGCTGCTTGTTCAATTCATTTGCTTCCATTTTCTACATATGTTCCTCCTTTTTGTCTTCTTCTCAGATCCATGTATGAAGATGTTTCCATAAAATCAATATATCGAGCACAATCTAGCTTATGTTGTGTTTTTATTTACTTAAATGCATTGCTTTTCAGCTTTCAAAAGCAAACTAAAGGAAACTGCAAATTTAAGAGGCAAGAACCAAAGGCTTGGATCCAACTCACAAGAATGATCATCTACTACCCCCACCTCCTCCGAATTGTTATGGAATGGAAATGCAAGCCTAGTTGAGAACCCCAATAGGGGTTTTGTATTTTTAAATCAACATATAACATGTTTTTAATATGTTATTAATATGTGAGTTTTTGTGTTGTTAGCCACCCAAAGTAGGAAAACCTCCTAGATGGGTGGGTTATAAGTAAAATAAATAAATAAATAAATCTACCTCTTAACATCTACACAAAATCTTTTTTTCCTTCTTTTTACCATTCCAAGTCCTTTTATTCTGAAAATATGTTAACCTTTCTGCAAAAAGTGACCATGAATACTGGCGGTAAATGAGAACTCATCCAAGGCTAATAAAAATCTGTTCAACAAGTGAAAAATATGATTTATCTTTCTAATGAAAAGTCTTTCACATATTTGTTTGTACCTGGATGACATCTGTAAAATGAAATCCTGTTGCTTAGCACAGTAAGTCAAACTAGAGTAGACTTATTGAATCAGTGAGATTTGGTGAGTCAACTCCTCTGTAAATTCCATACATTCAACAGGCCTTATTCTAACTGTGACCTACTATCCAAACCAAATAGCATATATATATATACAAGCAGTGGTGGGCTCCAAAAAAATTTACTACCACACTGTGGGTGTGGTATGGTGGGCGTGGCCAGGGGGGAAGACCTGCGTTGCACCCAAATTAGGACTACTTTATTTCAAAACTTGGATGGGTGAGGCCAGCCAAAATTTCTGCTACCGGTTCTGGCAAACTGGTGAGAATCTGCTGATGCCCACCACTGTATACAAGTGGGAAGGTAAACAGCATTGCATGCACTCTGGTGTCTAGTCATGACTGCCACATGTCCACTGAAACATCTGCAGATGCATACTCTTCAGCTAGGAAAGGTTGCCCTTGTGCAAAAGCCAGTAGGGTTCAGTGCTCATCTAGCATATATATATTAGCCTTGCCCGGGAAACTTCATGGTGTGTGTGTGGGTCTTCCCTCACTCTTCCCTGGCCCATCCCTCTTCTCCGTTGACAGTCCGCCCTTATCCTTCTCATACATGTGTTCCCTTTTATTTATTTATTTATTTAGACTTTTATACCGCTTTTCTCATCCCAAAGGGAGACTCAAAGCGGTTTACAACATTCACAGTAACCAACAACAAGATACAATGTAGGCCAAGAGGAATAATACAAATAAGTTACAATAGAAATCAACCAAACAGTCAACACCATCTCACCTGGGACTGTGACATTAGCCAGCTCAACTACATCACGATGATGTCACAATTGGGTGACCTACCTGGCTATGACATTAGCATCACTATGACATCACTTGGACACACACACTCTCCTGTCGAGTATACTTCCCTCTATGTGTGTGTGTGTGTGTGTGTGTGTGTTAATTCTTTTGCAATACTGTCAGTATTATAAATGAAGTTATTCCTAATAAAGGTAGTATAGAAGTGAGGTTCTGGCAGGATTTATAGTAGCCAATAAATATCACCAAATATATTTCACAGAATGCTTCTTATCATAGTAGAAACGAATAGAGATCTTTGTTTTGAAGAAACAAATCTGTGCATTAAGGAGGGAAATCAATGCCTCTCGTGATACACACTTGGTATTATTTCTGGGAGTGGTACAGCTGGCTTGTATAGCTTAGTTAAAATATTATAATTTACTTGACTGCACGCATAGTCGATTTGGAGGCAAAACTGCCAGTTACTACATGGGAAGAGAAACAATGACTCCCTTGCTACTGGAAACATGAAAAGGTAATTTTGGCACTCCTCGCCCTCAAGGTCTCCTGGGAAAAGACCTGACTCATAATCTTTTCTACTGGCTACTAGAGTGCTTCTTAGGTTCTCGGCTGGGAGGAGGGGTGTAGAAGGAGTGGATCATATGCTGCTACACTACTTCTACTAAAAAAAACCCTCAATAAGCAGAATGGATTGGGGGGAAATTCAAGCATGACTAAAATGTACATTCCCCACTAGTCAGTGAATTTTGCTCCCTATTTGTCACTGCCACCTTGGAGAGCAGTGAGCATTAATAATGCATGGGTGCTAGGAATGTATTAGCAACTAACCTTGTGAAGAAAATCAACTGGGGACCCAGAAGAGCTGGAAAGAAAGAAAGAAAGAAAGAAAAAGAAATGAGCAAGCTAAACAGTGAGCTTGAGGCCTCCCTTATTTACTAACAGGAATTGTAAGGTGTATCCACAACTAAGTATCACTGTAAGCCCAGGTTGGAAGTACTTGCAGTGGGGCTGTAATTGAGTTCATTGATCAAATTCAGAGAGATTGCCTCTTCCCTCACCCCTCCAGCAGTTGTTGAATGCCCCACCCTTATCTAACCAGAAATACCTGGGGCAGCTGAGGATTTTTTCCCCTGCAAGAAAACGTCTAGAATCTGTGGGTATTACATCTAAAGAAAAGCCATTGTACTGAGACTGTGTATGTATGAGAGCAACAAGGAGACAGATCACTCTTGAAATGAATTATCCATTCCAGAGTTCCTTTTTTTTTATAAAAAAGAGTATACTATACAGAATTAGAAATATAAAATTGGAACTAGAACAGATCCTGAATTGTTTTTTTTTAAATGGAGATTAGACTTGTTGCTTAAAATCATTCAGCTAATCCAGAATGATTTAATTCTGAAACAAATATCTTCATTATTTTTAGGTGATCATAAAAAAAATTATGCATGAATTTAGCAGAAATAGAAATCCAGTTGTTAATCCCAGCTACAGAAATCCCACCCAATCAGGAGGATTTCTACAAGAATAAAAATCCCTGTAAGTCAATGGTCCTGTAGTAGTTAGAACTAACACTTCAATTTACTGTAGGCACGGTACATGTATAGAAACATTTTTTTTAACCCATTGATTTTAGTCTGAAATTTTTGATCAGGGCTCTTTTATTATGATGAATTCCCCATGCTTGATAGAATTGCTAGTTCTCTTTGGTACAGTGGAACCCCAACATACAAAATGGTTCGGCTTACAAAAAAATCGACATACAAATAGAAATCCTGGCTAAAACATTTTTTGCCATACATATTTTTAATAGGAAAATTTGACATACAAAAAATATATATGGTGACATCTAGTGGGCTCTTCTGGTAATGCAATGTGTTTTCGACATACACATTTTTCAACATACAGATACTGTAACCTCATGGAATAGAAAAAAATTGTATGTAGAGATTTTACTGTATATGAAAATCCCTGATCACCAGCATGGATATTTACTATGTATATTTTTTTCTAAATTGATGCACTACCATTCTGCCACATAAAATACACCAAATGGTACTAATCGCTATTCTACCTACAGTTACAAAATTCAAATTAAAAAATGTAATTAAAATGAAAAAAGATCATTAAAAAAAGACATAACAGGATTTAATGAATTAAAATCTTTTCAACAGCAAACCAGCATGAATGCTGAGGAGCTATCTGGATTTACAGGGTTTCCCCTCTCATCTCTGCCTACCAACTGTCTGCTAGCCAATTGGTGGAACCATTTTTTGGTCCCACCCTCCTCATTTGCATGTTCTATCTATACCTAAAAGAAGGGGGTTGGGCCATGTGTTTCCGGCATGCGTGGCCACATCCGTCCCAACCATCCTGTACCGAGCCGGCTACACTTACCTTATGTCACTGCAAGCATCGCTGAAAGGATCTGGGTGCCAAGCGTGGGGCAACTGCCCCACAAACACGAACAAAAAAAGAAACTACAAGTCCCAGCATCCTCCACGCCACGCAACCCCTCAGCCAATCAGGCTGAAGGATGCGAGTGCAGAGGAAGCGGGGAAGCCAGCGTGCATGTAAAAAAAAAAGACCAATGCATGATTACCATGGAAACAAACAACTTCCCTCCAGGAGACAAAGGCCGAGAACAGTGCTCCATTCTCGGCCTTCATCTCCCGGAGAGAAGCCATCCCTGTGGTCCCAGGGACAAAGGCAGGCACCGGCCCTGCCGAGGCTTTGGTGGGGTTGCGGGAAGGAGGGGGAACCCCTCTTCTCCCTGTGGCCCGGGGATGAATGCCGGCACTGGCCTCGCCGCAGCTTCAGTGGGGAGGAGGCAGAGCCCCTCTTCTCCCCACGTGGCTTCGGTGGGGTAGTGGGGAAATGAACCACTTCCCTCCAGGATACGAAGGCCGAGAACAGTGCTCCATTCCATTCTTTGCCACCTGGAGGGAAGCAATCGTCTTCCATGGAGGGTTCACTTCTCTCTTTGTTGGCGGAGGCTGAAGCTTTCAGCCCCAGCCAAACAAGAGAGAAGCGAACCCCTTCCCTCCTGGAGATGAAGGCCGAGAATGGTGCTCAATACCATTCTTTGCCTCCCAGAGGGAAGGAAACATCTTCCACGGGGGGTTAACTTCTCTCTTGGTTGGTGGGGACCGAAGCTTTCAGGCTCCACCAAACAAGAGAGAAGCGAATCACTTCCCTCCAGGAGAAGGTTCCAGGCAGGGATCCGCCAGCATAGGCTCCTCCCCTGAGGGCTTCCTGCCTCTCGCCCTTGACATTCTCCCTCCGCTGTTTTGAGGGCTGTTTTTGAAACAGCGGAAGGACAATGGTAAGGGCGAGAGGCAGAAATCCATCAGGGGAGAATCCTACCCTGGCAAATACCTTCCTGCTGTCCTTGCCATGTCATTCACATAAAAAAATAACCCCAACTCATTAAAAAAAACCAAAAACTGCCAGGCAAGGCCGGGGAAAAAATGCTAGTGGAGATATCAAAGAGGTTCTTCTCAGTGGTTGCTCCCACATTGATGATTCCTCTGATGGGACAGGGTAGACTGCCATCTTTCCTATTGTCCTGTTGCCAGGCAAAGGGGTTTTAAGGCTATCTGAGGAAGAACAGCCTTTTAATGGATTGACATTGATATTTTAAATGAGGTTTAAAATATGCTTTAGAAATGTTTTAGTTGAATATGACAATTTTATTGTCTTTTGGAATTATAACTTCTTGTACACTCAGACCCATTTTCACTTTCACTGGACCCATTCAAGTCATGTGTTGCCTTGGGTACTGATCCTGAGAGAAAGGCCAGATACCTGTCAAATAAAATAAATAAAAGCATATTTGGGAGAAGGATCCACTGTAAAGAAAAATAACCCAGTAATATGTGTGAATGTTACTGCTATACCGCTCATGGTTTAGTGGCAATGTACTACTTGCAAAGGCATAGGGCTATTGCAAACAAATATATGAAAGAATAGAGAGCAAGACTCTCTAAAAACTTAAAATTTCTGTAGGGACTTAGGCTAATAACTTATGGATTGTGAGAGTTACTCTTATTAAAAGTAAGATCTAATGGGGTATTTATTAAAGATTAAGTGTCATGGAATCCAGTAAAACCTGCCTTTGAATAAACATGGTTAGGATGTGATTACATTGAAAAACAATGTGGGAAATACTCCAGGATTGTAACAGTCTTGTTTTCATTATTTTCTATTGACTACATAATACACAAGTCAATGGTAATTAGCCCGGAATTCATCTGCTACCAAGGTTTCTACTTTTTAGAAATCAAATGTACAGTAATACCTCATACTAAGTCCGCTTTGTACAACATCGAATTCATACAACATCGCCTAATCCTTTCAAAAAAGTTGCCTCATACAAAGTTGCTGCAACTTTGTATGAGGCATTGGGGGTTTTCCCAGGTTGCATTGTGCCTTGGCAGTATAAAAGGCAGGACACATGTGTGCATTGCTCTTGTGGGTTTTGCATGAGGCAAAGAGTGGGGAGGTGGATGGGGGAGGGCAATTTTTTGGTGGGGTAGGCAATTGTTTGGTGTTTGCTGTTGTGGTTTTTAAAAACAGATTGCATGCTCCATAATTTTTCTTATGTTGGTCTTTTTTTGGGGGGGCACTGTTTGGTGGGTTTGGCAATTAACACTGTGCTGCATGATGGGACATGTTGGCATCCATGTTGTCCTTGCTTCCATCCAGTAATTGTTACAGTAGCTTGTACAAAATGGATGATTGGCTGCATGGCTGCAGATTAACTCTGTGTCACATGATGGGACATGTTAACTTTTAAAAATGCACTTCATAAAGTTTTCAAAAGTTAAAAACCTGTTGTATGGTTTGTCCCCTAAAATCAGGGTTGTTTGACATGTTTTTGTAATGTATTTAGCCTTTAGACAATGATTTCTTAAAGTTCTGTCAGTTTCCTGTCTGTTTCCTTGACTTTGCACTGAAGTCTGTGCTGTTACAGTACAATGTATCTCTATGGAAACGACGTTGTACGAGGCATGGCAGCAAGGATTTGGACGTTGTATGAGGCATCACGGCTAGGATTTTGCATGCCTCATACAAAGTCCAAATCCGTATAAAGTCCAAACTTGTGGAACCTAGTTGGGACGTTGTATTAGGTATCCCTGGATTTGTATCAACTCAGGTAGTGTGATGACTTGAGCAGATGTGTAAAGGTTTGTAACTGTACTATTTGAAGTCATTCCACCTGGCTACAGCAGCTGTGAGAGAGGCAGGTCAGCAGGGAGTGACTGTAGTTTGAATCCTCTCCTCACCACACCTGGTGAATCAGTCCGTTCTCAAATTCCCTTCCTATTCCATTTATTTCTTGCTAAAGAAATAATCCAGAAATCTAGTGCTAGAGCAGTTAGGCAACCAAAAGGATTAAAAGGGTAAGGATTGAGCAGAGAGAGAAGAGGAAGTTTTAAGGTAGCTGTGATTTAACAACACCTTCAAATCAGAGCAGAGTCTCCTTAAACATTCCTCCTCTCTTTTTCCTGTTGTTTTTTTTGCTCTCTTTTTGTTTCTGAACAAAATGTAAATAAAGCTAAAGTGAAAACTTCCTCCTGTGTCTCCTACCAATTCCTTGCTCTTATCTTTCCCCTTTTGGTCACCTACCTGCCTGGTCTAAAGATAGAAAGCATTTTCAAGAAAGAAAGAAAGTTGAATGGGAATGGAAGAAGAAAAGGATCAGACCCAGACACAAGGCATGAGAAGCTGAGAATTGAAATGGCTAACAAGCTTCAAACAAGGATTTTGAGTGCCTATTTCCTTCTCCCTTTATTGACTCCTGTGTGATAGGCTAAAGTGAACCAACCCAGGAAAATCTGACTTCCCAGGTTCAACTTCACAACAGATCCACATTTTCCCTGCATAGAGGTGTACCCAGAGGATCATCCAGTGACTTAATTTTGTACCACTCCATTCAATCTAAGAAAAGTCTACCTTTTCACAATGTATTTACCTCATCTACATTTGTACCATATGATCTAACATGTGAAAAAGAACAAACATGTTTTCCCTCTCACAAGTGAAATAATTGTCAAATCCTGAGAATGTTTATGAAAGCCAGTTCTTCTGAGTCATTTGATTAGGATTTTAATGCATATCTAACATATATGTGTATATCAAATTTATTTTATAATTTTTATGAAATATATTGCTATCCTACTGAACATACTTAAAAGAACCAAGTTTTCAAACGTGTTTCCAGGATTTCATACTTGTTTCACCTACAAGAGGCAGTAACATGTTTGTTCTGTTTTGTGCTTGAGATAATGCCCTTATTACTACAAATGAGTAAATATAGTGTAAAAAGTGAATCTTTAGAGTAGAGATTCGTTTGAACCAGTCTCATCCAAATTACAGTTCTGTCCATCTAATCTTGCTTCTCAAATCAATCAATACATGTTTTCTTACTTAATTTTCTTAGCTCTTGAAAAAAATACACTAACTGAAACCATTTTGCTTACTACACTAAGTCACCAAAACTGAAAATATATTTCAGACTTTCATTTGAAAATTAAAGTGGTTTTGCAAATAAATGTAAAATTCTGTTTTATGAAGGGAAAACTTGTCTGGAACCTAGAGTTCACTGCTAAAATCTAATTAGAATAGTGTATTATGCACTGCTCACAAAATTCCCTTTTACATGAATGTTTCCAAAAGATATCAACTTATTCCCTTCTTCTAATCATTGTTTGATGCAGGAGCCTCAATGAAGTTCAAAGGAACCTGCTATTAAAAGGAGTTCTTACACGATGTGCCTATACAGCATTTATTGAAACTACATTCTGGCATCCTAAGAGGATCCCATGTTTAAGGCTGGGAGATTGGGAAGAGAATTGATTCAAGAGCCATTTCCCATTCTCATTACAATAGCTCTCAAGAGAAATGACTAATTTTCTGCCTTTGTTTTCTTGACACAACAGTATTTTTTTGTAGAATTTCAGTGCAGATTTTCCCCATTACATATCTTTGAAAAAAAGGAAAGCAAAGAAAACCTGCCTCTTAAATCTCCCAGTTTGTGCTGCATTCATATAATTTGTTCTATTAAGCTTTATTTGTTGCTGGTAGTTCTTTTTATTTTCATGGGTGTATGTTTTATATCCTTTTATCCCAAGAGTTTATTATGGGTCCTATTCATTCCACAGATCAAAGGAAATAGGTTTCTTGTAACAGAATTTTGCATGTTAGCTAGTTAGATATTTATTGTTGTACTCCAGATTCCATTTCCGTTGACAGTCATTATTGTATTCAAGTCTGCATTTAGTATGTCATCGAGGGATTGCTGCCAACATTTCAACAAAAGCAAAAAATATATATTTTGGAGTTTCTCATCATGCAAAAAGGAAAGAGGGAAAGTGTTCAGAAGACAAATGAATTTTTTGGAAGTGTAGGGTCCTATTCCTCATTAGTTATTATCAGATTTCATCTAAAGAAAATTTCACAGTGAAGTTGGAGATTTCTTTGAAGGCAAACAAAGTATAATGTGGGGAGGAAATTCTAGCCACAAATGAAATTGCATTTTCATTTTGTAAATGAAAGGGAGGAGAATCCTATTCATTTCTTTCACTTGCATAGCAATATTTTGTGCAAGTGGCTGGACAATTTCCAGGCTTGGCCAAAGAGATGTTACTGGATTCCTCCTTGTAACAGCTCAAAAACCATCCTACCATTTACACGATAGACCAGGGGTTTTCAACCTACGAACCATGGGCCAGATCTAGCCTGTGGCACCATTTCATCCGGCTTGCACTCCATTCACTGCTTCTGGCACCACCACTGCTTCAATCCTTGTCCCCTCCTAGCTTGGCATGTCCCTGATGGTGCCCCATAGCAGAGCAGATGTTGTAAGCCTTACAACATCTGCCCTGCTATGGAGCGCCATTAGGGACATGCCAGGCAAAGTGAAGGGGACAAGGATTGTGGCAGTGATGGAAGCACACATCTGCCCATGTCTTTCTTGGGGGCTGCTCAGGCTGAACATGGGCAAGGACAACCTGGACCCTTCCCTCACCCATGCCAAACAGTTCCTCCAGGTCAGTAAGCAGGGAAGCAGTGTGTTTGAGGAGTGTGTGAGGGCTTGTGGTGGTCCTGCTGGCAGTGGCGGTGGTGTAGGGGGAATGGTGGGGCTCAGGCTGGCAGGACCACCCAAAGCCCCCACCACTCCCTCCATCTCCACAAGCAGTGGTGGTGACAGTGGAGGAACACCAGTCTGGCCCACCAACTAACTATCTGAGAGGCCGTGAACCAGCCTATGGCTTTAAACGTTTGAGGACCCCTGCAATAGACTATTCTGCAACGAGAAAATATAAGAAGGATTCTGTCCAGTGTAAATCAATCAATTGAAATACAGATATGCCAAATCAAAATGACAGACAGTATAACGAGATGGCATAATGAACCTTTTTTGATGTTATGTTGTAAATGAGCCTGTAACCATTGTTCTCAAGCGTACAGGTGGCTACATATTTATCATATCCTGAATAGCATGTACAAGGGGGTAACATTAAGGGACGCTAAAAAGTTCACTGGATTCAAACTTTCCTATAAAAATACCAGTTTTACAGTTGTGAAGACTTGGGGCCAAAAGAATTTTTCCCTTGGAAATCCATACATTTTAGTGGAGCGAAAGTCCACTAGGATGGGATGAAAATGCCAAAGTCAATAACAACAAGCAGAGTCCTTGTACATTTAAGTCTCTGTCTTCTTTTTGGCTTCCTGAATATAGCCTGCATCTGGGACTGAGACAAGCAATTCTTCAATTATTTTGATTTCTTCATTGTCTTAACAATGTTTAATTTTTCTTTTACAAAATCTCAAACCATAAATGTCCTAAGTTACTTTGCTCTCTACCTACTAAATATACAGGTGCTGAAAGCAGAAGTGTATTTTAAAAATATATGCTGGATAACATATATCGCCAGATGTTACCATTCTGAACTGATACCTAAGAGACCGCATCGCCCTGAGGACATCTGTCCATCCAACCAGAGCGGACCGGAGGGGCTCCCTAATAGTTCCATCAGCCGGGGGGGAGGGGCACCTCTCTGGCACAAGAAAAAGGGCCTTTTCCATGTTCGCTCCGGCCCTTTGGAACCTCCTACCAGTAGAACTACGGCTGCAGGAAAGGACTTAAGACCTGGCTGGTGGGGCAGGTGTGAAGGCAATGTGGCCCCTGCTCATTGGCTCTTATCATGAAATGTACCTTCTTCCTACCTCTTGGGGTGGGTGGGATTTTTAATGTGGGTGGGGTTTTTTAATCTGTTTTTATATGGGTTTTTAAGTATGTAAGCCACCCTGAGTCGGGTCTCCCTGAGTGAGTGGCGAACAAATTGAAATATTAAATTAAATTAAATTAAAAATAAAAATTCAAATAAGTCAGAATTTTAATTGTATTTTTTTTCTGTCTGAATTACTGTCACCAGGACACTCTCTCTCTTGCAGTATGTGATCAGTGCATGCTAAACATTTCTAGGCAGGTCTAGCAGAATTCAGTATGCACCATGCTTTGCCTGACATCTGATGGGTTGCTAAAATTCTGTTGAAAAGTTTGCCCCAAACCTCCAGGTGATTGGATTACTCTACCAAATCTCTTGGCTAGTTATATCAGTCCATAATTATGCCTTCCCTTCTCTATATTATTATTACCAATAGCATTGTGAAGTGCATTGATTAGAGTTGCTCACCCTTCTAGATTCTGTAAAATCGGTTGACAGCACTGGGTCTTTGGCTGTGAAACAGAGATGAGCACTGAACCCTAGAGTCGGATACGACTGGCTTTCGAGCAAGGGTGACCTTTATCTTTACGATACACTATCAATTTGAAATGCACCATTAATATGAGAATGAGTGTATAGTATGTATGTATCCACACAGAACTGTAGGCAGGAGGGGTGCCACTTCAGAGGACAATGCTACAAAAATAATGGTAGCACAAATACTATTAATGCAAGGCGAGATTGGTCCTGAGAGAAAGAAAGCCTGTAATGCCTTCTTGCACTCTCTTCTTTCAAAATATTGTTATAGACCATTTTAAGACTGCAGCCAGTTTATTTTTCTAAAGATAGGACACTCAGATTGTGAGAGTGGTTTAGAGAAACTGCCACCGTCCCTTTGAACTCAAGAGACCATTAAAACAGGGTACCAACCAAGAATGACCAAAAACCAATCTGTTTTGATAACACTGGAAATGGAGTCATTTGTCTTGGGAAACCTCGCAATAAATTGTGGCTTTGCTGATGCAAATTATTTCTGAAAGAGCAACATAAACACACCATTCACACACATGAAAGATGAGAAATTCAGTTAATTTTGAAATCCACCAAGGTGGCTGCATAGACAATTTAATTTTAACTTGCATAGAAGGGTTTTCCCCACAATAAATATGCACTAGATGCTAAAATGACAAAGCATACTTTAATTGCACTCAACATCTTTATCCAGAACTAAGTGCTGTCTTTAGAGATTAGTATTAAACTTGTTTAATGACAATCAATTTAAATGATATGTATTGATACTGGTGTAGAACATTTTTCCTGATAGCAGTGCCTTTCAGGAAGACAGCTTGTTTTGTATTGCGAAGCTCTGATATAGCTTTCCTGAGGGGCAATAACCTATAATCTCTTATAATTCTTCAGGAAAAAAGAGAGATTAAGCAACATCTGATTGACGTGAAGAAGAAAAAACAATATTCTCGTCAGTGAAAGGTTTAACATTGTCCTTATTGGCACATGAAGTAGCAATTAGAGGTGGACTGTAACATTTACAAACTTAATCTGTGGAACACAGTATTTAATATTTTCTGCCTTGGAATACAGTGGGCAATAATTTGAATGTATTACCACTGTTGTCTTGACAACTGTCTAGAATTCTCTTGAATCTCTCTTACTAAGCAGTTCTCTGAAGGCAAGTTGCTATTTTTCTCTTCCAAATTCCAGAGGAAAATGTGTAGTTTCAAGCCAGTCCTAAACCACAACCAAGCTGGTTAAAACAGGAAAAGTGCCTGCTTTTGTGGTCTTGGATTTCGAATTCTTGCTGCTGAAATGGTGCCTGAATCTCTAGTAATTTATTTGGGCATAAAGTATATTGATTTATCATATACTGTTCTCTCAACTAATATATACTTAGGATCATAGCCTGTTTCTGGATACCTGCTGAGGATATTATTTCCATCATTATAATTGTGAAACTAAATGAGATAAAATGGGAAGCCAACTTTCCCCAAATATGAAAAAGCAAAAAAGGTAGACAACCCAATCCAAGATTCCTTGTCCTTTCGGACATGCATAGGAATCTCCTGGATGTTTAAGATTCATTTCAGCAGCAGAATGGAATATGTATTCACAAAATAATGCTTGAATAGATGTCTCTCTTCAGTGAACATGGGCCACAAGAGAGCATCAGTGTGCCTGCCCCATTAAAGACAATGAACAAGAGATGCAGGTGCCATCCTCAGTATCTTGAATTTTTTTTTTTACATATAGATCAGACAGTAGTCATTAAAGCAAAAGAAACCGTTTTGTTTTTGACTAAAGTAAATATTGCAGAGGGTGTGATGGATCTTTCAAAAACTAATGTCGTAATGTGCAAGATCCGACATTAGAGCTGCATGGATTTTTATAATAAAATTGTTTTACCACCCATGCAGAAACAGGCAAACTTTTATATCCCCAGATTTAAAACAGCACATATGAACTGACATACAATGACAACATATGAATTGAAAAGACAAATCTTGTTTATCTTGAAGAAGAATCATTGGTTGCACCCACTGTTTTTTAATTTTAAAGGAACTAGCAGAGGTGCCCATCTGTCATCCGAGCGGGACTGACACTGGGCTGGGGAGAAAGTGTGGGGGCCTCTCCCGCACCAAGCTTACCTTGCATGTTGGAGATGGGGGATGTTGTTACTGGCACTGCCCAGGCCTGGCGCCTCAGTCTGGGTGGCGCGTGAGGCCAGGCGCATGGCCGAAGGCAGCCAGTGGCTGGCGGGAGCTGTTGGTGTCACTGGGTGCATGGTGGTGCCGCTTGCATGCTGTCGCATGCACATGCACATTCCCGTCAAGGCTGGGAAGGGGGCTTGTGTGGGTGCCCATGGCTGCCATCTGGCTGGTCCTGCTTGTAGCTCTCTGTTTGTTGTGTGGTCGCCATTTTACTGTGTGTGTGTGCCATTGTTAGGTGTCCATTTATGACGTTGGGCACCTGGTGCGAAGTTGTAACACCCGTGAGCTTGCACATGCAGGTGCACCAGTGACACTGGCAGGATGCCTGCGGTGGGGCGTATTCCCCACCCACAGCCCCTGGACCCCCCTCTTTGACCTCTGGGACGTGGAAGGTAGGTCCGGGATGATTGTCAAGTGGGTGGGTCGCAGGGGGGGGAGGGCATGCATCTTTGCTTTATATATTAAGATTATGGCCACAGGGGCTGAAATATTGATCCTGAAAAGGTCTCCCAAAAGGGTAAAACAGTGACTGTTATACACTGAGTGGATGAGCTTACCACCACAATATAGATACATTGTTACAAGTTCAGTGAGCTCTGTGGCAATGTGGACTTTTGATTTTGCCATTCAGGACCTAATTAGGTACCATTCAGAAGGAGAACATTTTAGTTTCTTCTTAGTCTGTTTCTGATAGTAAATTTTTAAAAAAATATTTATATATATAAAGAACAAACATTCAGAGGCTCAGTCTTTTAAACTGAGATTTAAGATGAGAAATTGCTGTTTTTGCCTCGTGGCTAAGGATGGTGTAACTTGATGTTAGCAGAGCTTTGGTGCCTATTTCACTTGTCTTGTCATTATATAATTTTGTAGTTAAAGGGAAAAACCCACCTAAGATACTATGTGCCATCAAGTCACTTCTTTTGTGTGATGTCTATGTGAGTTAATTATTTCCAAAATGGCCTATCATGAACACCTCTGTTAAGATCTTGCAAGCTAAGAATTCATGATAGGCTCTTCTTCCTTCCTATACCCCCCTTTGTTCTAGTGCAAGGGTTCTCAATTTTTTTTAATCTGGGGGCCAGACAATGCCCACACAGACAGCTGAGCAGTTCTGTTCAGGGCTGGTGGCGGCAGCGTGGGGTCTCTTCTCCTCTTCCTCCAACTCCATGGAGGAGGACGTTGAGGCTGGTGGGTAGAGCACACCGGCCCCTTTATGCCTGCGGCCAGCACAGGTGTTCTGTTCAGGGCTGGCGGCGGCAGCGCGGGGTCTCTTCTCCTCCTCCTCCAACTCCATGGAGGAGGATGCTGAGGCTGGTTTATCTATTTGGTTTGTCTATTGCTCTTAGGCAACACCATGTTTATGCAAAGCGCTTCCCTGAAATATTACATAGCTTTCCCCATCTCTCTTTGTTCACTCAATTAGTCTCAGTCTTCAGTCAGTAAGTTTTACAAATTCCTCTTGGCTTTGTATAGGTGATAACAGGAAACAAGAATAATGAGATAAAATAAAGCCTCCTGCTTCAGTTTTTTTAAATTAAGGAACAAAGTATTTCATAGTTTCTCATTAATTATTCTCTTATATAGATTCTAATGACAAGGTGTCAACTTTCACATATTAAAAAGGTTAATTAATCAGGTAGTAATGAAGTTGGGTGATGCCTGAGTGTTGGTGCACAAAACAATCACATTTCATAATAGTATGTTTTACTGTCTGTTAACCTGAGAAAAAATTGAAACTTCTTCTGTGATCTCTGTAAATCTGTGATAGCTAATAACCAATCTACTGATCTTTAATGTTGTCGTTACTCTCATTATTATTGTATCAATCATTCTATTCTGTGTCAGAAATTATTCTGGGTTGAAAGGATTTTTTTCTGGAGAAACTCCTCTCAGGGAATGCCCAAATGAGGCTCCTTTCATGTCCCCAAGATCTGTGACAGAGATGGGCACTCAATTCATCATGCAGTACCTGGGTCTCAAACTGCCAAAATGATTTATATATGTACGTATGTATGTATGCATGCGCGTATGTGCGCACGCGCACACACACGTGCACACACACACACACAATTATATATCAGAGATATTCATATAATACCAATTGCTACTACAGTTGCTGCTGCTATTGTTCCTGAAGTAAGAACAATGTAGCTAGTTCCCCCGCCTTCTAATGTTCATGGTTTTCTGCTTTTTCTAACTAAGTTCTTGAAATGGAAGCCTTGTCACTGGCAATTCTTATACAGGTATTTTCTTTCATTTTTGCCTTCTCAAAATGTGAGAAACACAATCCATGAACTGTTTACGTGTTTCTATATCCATTGGTTTAGTGGATTTAGGGACACTCAAGATGGTAATTCAAATATTCAAGTCAAAACAAACACTTGTTACAATATGAACATGTCTCAATTACACTTTTGTGGCATTCCTTTGAATTACACCATCATTTTATTCCTGTCTATGTTTCCTACTAAACTGGAACAATTTGTTATTTTTTCCAACATGAATGAATCAGAATGTCCAAGGAGAGTAGGGATTTTGAACCTGTGAAAAGGACAGAAACCCAGTGAGAAGGGATTTTTTTTCCTGCTTGTGTCATTTTTTTTGTGGGATTACTGTATGGTGCTTTATATCTTGAATTGCTGCCTTCCTTCCTGCTGTACCTCTGTCTTGAATCCCTTCCTTCTTAGACTCTATGCAAAGAGCCTCAACCACCATTGTTGATTCAACTGTCTTTGACCTTCTCATCCTTTCTCAACCATTGTTGGGGGGTATGATTAGTTGAGCACTGTTGCACGGGCTTAATTGGTCTTTACATGACTAAGGGCCCAGGCAAAGGGAAGAGAGATAATTTTTTCTTCATCTACAGCTGTGGAATCAACCTATTTAGAGTGACTCTAGCAACATCAGAAAGACATAGATAGTTGTAGCTAGGAAGGACTCAGGAAAAATTCAGGCTGGAGAACCAGAAAGCTAAATGTAGTCCCAGAAATATATTCAGAGGCCCCTAGAAGTCTAATAGAAAAGCAGTACCCATCAGGATGTTTAATCTTTGTAAGGATCATTTATGTTCCACTTGATATTTGTACCTAAACACGAATATTACAATATGCCATGACTCCAGTAACTTCACGCAAAAAATAAAATAAAATTATAAATGGTAGCAGCTCTAAAATTTTCATTGTTCACAGAGCAGGAGTACAAAATTCTCATTATTTAGAGAAATGTAGTACAAATGAGTAAGCCTATTCCAGCAATATATAATAACTATATTATATTGGGAAACACACACACACACCTAGAAATATTTTAAAAGAAAAAATAGAAAATGTTTGTGTAAATGTCTAGGAGAAAATAATCACATACACAAAAGGTTGCACTCACAGGCCAACAGTTGCTTTGGTGCCGGGGTTTTTTTGAGCTAATTTCATATGAATTTGATCCCCTGAATTCAAATATGGCATTAGTTTTTGCCTAGGAGCTCAAATTTCTAAGATATAATATTTTAGTGAAATATACATTACACTATCTTAAGTTAAATCCATGGAACAAATAAAAAACTAAACACAGAATTTTTATTATTATAGTTATACAAATATTATTATATAGAAAGATAGAGGAAAAGTCACTGAACACTTTGGAAGCTTCTTTTCCATGACATTCTTGAATGTATTTTGGAACAGTCCCCTTTTAAACTCCAGCAGTAATCTGCCATCATGGGTGTATCCCATCTTCCTTGGTAGCAGTCTTCCATAGTTTTGATATCCTGGTGAAATCTTTCACCTTGTTCCTCACTGGTGCCACCTAATTTTTCAGGAAAACTGTCTAAGTGGCTGGGTAAATAGTGCACCTTAATACTCATGTTACACCCAAGGGATTTGAAACTGTTAAGCATCTCGTTTACCAGTTCAACATAGTTTTCAGCTTTGAGTTTGCCTAGAAAATTTCCAATAACTGCAACAAAGGAAGTCCAGGCTTTTCACTCAGCCTCATTCATCGAATGACAATAGGGCAAATATACAGGAACCAATCCTTGTATATGTTATTTAGAACTGCACAAAATGGAGTTAGAACTGCACATTTCGCATAGAACTGGACGTTAAAAACACTGATCTAAAAAGGTAGAGCAAATAGAGAAAAACTGATTTCATATTTGAATTCAGCAACCCAAATATAGCTAAAATCACTTCTAAAATCCAAGGCACCAACAAAAAAAAAATTCTTGTAAAATGGAGTTAGCACATTTCGCATAGAACTGCACATTAAAAAAACACTGATCTAAAAAAGTAGAGCAGATAGAGAAAAAACTGATAAAGAAAACAAAGTAGAATCAAGCATTATTGAAGAACCAAACATTTTTTGCTATGTTAGTCGGAAATTAAGCAAGTCATAGAATTTTGTGAAGCCAAGAAGTTGTCAAATATAATATCCTTTTGGAAATACTATTGAGTTTATTGATTGGAGGCTCCATTACTCTCTGATTCCATTCCTTCCCTGAGGGCCATCCAAGATGGCACATCTTGGGGATACTTTGGGACCTGTGCTATGGAGTTATAGAACGTTGATCATTTCACCCATGCTTTTAAAACATCTACATGAAATGACTGGGAAAATCCTTTTTTCCTGCTATTAAGGAAAACCCGGGTCCTCCATTAGGCAAAAAAAATCTCAATCAACTAACTGCAGTGACCATACCCTACCTATCTGATTTTTTTAAAAAAATCTTCTTAGTAATGGGAAGTAGTTGTTAGACCATAAGAAACACACAACACCCAATCCAAAAAAGTATGCAACTTTTCAAAAATAAAGAAGGCAACGTGGGACTTGCCCTGTCCTCATAATGGCATAATTCCCTATCCACATAAAATCATTCATAAAACCAAAATCCCAACAAGTCAAGGTCTTCAGAATGCACTGGGAGGAGGCAAAAGTCAGACAATATCACTATTCTCCATCTTAGCCACCCAGCCACATGAACAAATTATATTAGCTGTGATGTCAAAAGAAGTATAGCAAATCGTTGCTAACTTGATAGGAATTGCATCATTTACCATTCTTCATTTGGCAGGTGAATTATGAATAAGCTCAAATTCCCCTGGTGCCTTCTTAGATACTATACCGAAAGGTGAAATTCTCAGACTTCAGAAAGGTTGGGCTTCAAATGGCCCAATCACTCTTCTCACAACTAGTTCCTTATTTATTTCTTCCTGTACAATCTGCTCCAACCTAAAATAAATACACAATTCAAACACACATGAAATAAGGTTGAGTGAATTTTGAAATCAACCCAGGTGGTTATACAGTTTTACTTTAATTCTAACTTGCATAGGAGTTTCCCTCCATAATAATATTCACAATCTGTTCCAAGCCCTTAACAGAGCACATGCTATCAGGTAATATTGAATGACTATCACCTTGGAAGGAGATCTTAAATATCAAATGAATCTAAAAAGGCTCCATAAGCTGCTCTGAAGTAATCACATAGCCAAAAAATGCAACCTGTCCAACTTAATTGGACTGGGGCCCTTTATGAGGACTCCCAGCTGGGTAGTTGTGTGTGTGGTTTTTTTTTTTTTTTTGTATAGCCACTACATTTGGCTGCTTTACCTTTTGACCAGTCAGTGAATCCTCTTGAAAGGGACATGATGAGGTCATAAATTGAAAATACAGCTCCTTGTGCCTTTTATTCTAACAAATTATAGGAGATTTGGTCACCTACCTTCTGAAAGCCTCATCATATAACATCTAGATGTGTCCTGTGTAATCAGCATACACCCTGAACATCAAATTGGCATATTAGAAAAACGCAACTGTCTTCCAAGACTGCTAAATCACTATTACCATGGTGTATATGTAAAACCCTGGCAGCCAATTAACTCATGTCCTATCTACACACTTCTTTCTCAATCTTTCTTTTTCAGTGACCCAGCCCGCGACACCATTCCAACTGGCCCATCACTGTCTCCCTCACACCTGGAAGTAGAAGTGGGTGTGTTTACATCACCTGTAAAACACACCCGTGCATGCACAAATGTCTCTGTGGATGAAGTAAATGCAGAAGTGGGGGTGTTTTCGGCAGCTGTAACTGTGCCTGCTTCTGGGGTATATGGTCTGGCCAACTCAGCTGTTCCTGGGGCATGGTCAAGCCCATGGCTCAAAAAGGTTGGCTACCCCTGATGTAGAGGTATGAAAACTGGACAATGAAGATAGCAGATGATCTCATTAAAATGTGATGTTTTAGAATAGTATACCAATATCATGGATTGCCAAAAAGACAAATACATGACTGTTACATCAAATCAAGCACATAGAAACAAAAAATATTTAACCAAACCTGTCGTATTTGGGCATCTCAGGGGAAAAGAAGAATTATTGGAAAATACAAAAATGCTAAGAAAAGTGGAAAGTAGTAGTAAAAAAGGGAAGACTTAACATGAGATGAATGTATTAAATAAAGGAAGAAACTGTCTTTAGTTTGCATGACTTGAACATGGCTGTAATTAGTAGATCCTCTCATAATTGTTGCTATTTATAGGATTTTCAAATTAATGTTTAATGTATGAGGAAGAATACCATTGGCAGGTTTAAAAAAAGCTGAATTTGTAACCCTTGGGGGATTTTGTGTTTACTTGGTTTTTTTAATCCACGGATGGATATTCAATTTCTATTCTTATTAACTCTCAAATGAAACTTGCTATGTGGTAAACTACTAGAATTGTAGCAGCTGGCTGTTAAATGCCAGCTGTTCAGAGCTGGAATATAGCCTCTCAAGGCCAGGTGGTTCAAAGAGATTAAAGTATTGGAGAACCTTGAATGGCAGCTGAACTACTAAGGTATCAGAACTCCATATGCTTCTTCATTGTATCATCCCCAATACATTACAAACTCAGCTTCACTCATGCCTTATTGTTGGATATGGGCCATAATCCTCATTTATGATTGAATCTTAGAATAGTGGGGTAGACACAGCACAACAAAAGCTCTGCATTATATTAGAATATAACATGATGTAGAGTTACTTAAGGGACTGCAATTGGTTAGTGGTAAAGATGCTGAACATAATGACCAGAAGGAGAGCAGTTCAGACGTTTGAGACCCGAGCATGATAGAGTGAGCTCCCATCTCAGTCCCAGCTCCTGCCAACCTAGCAGTTCAAAAGCAAGAAATTGCAAGTAGATAAATAGATACTGCTTCTGTGGAAAAGGTAACAGGCACTCTGGCATCTAGTCATGCCTGCTACATGACCATGGAAACATCTGAAAACACAGACTCATTGGCTCTAAACAGAGATGAGCACCATACCCTTGAATCAGATATAAGTTGCTTTCAAGCAAGGGAGACTTTTACCTTTACTAGATTTCACTTTGAGTTACAAGGGTTACATGTGTTAAGCATTATGACATATAAAAGCACTTATTTTAAAAAAATGTGGTCTTATAAGTAAAGGTCACCCTTGCTCAAAAGCTAGCTGTATCCAACTCTAGGGTTCAGTGCTCATCTCTTATAGCCAAAGAGCTTATAGCCAAAGAGCCAGCACTGTCTGCATTTGCAGACGTCTCCGTGGACATGTGGCAGGAATGACTAGACACCAGACAGAACACTGTTTACATGTAACTAATAAAGTGGTGTAGCTGGCTGGATAGTTCAATGGTTTAGGTATCTGCCTTCAGAGCCAGAGGCTGGGAGTTTAATACCCACTGTGCATCCCAGAAAAGCCAGTCTGTGTAGCCATGGGTAAGCTGCACAGTTCCAGGGTGCCCCCCAGAAGAAGGGAATGGTAAATCATTTCTGAGTACTCTTTATGTAGAAAACTCTGAAAAAAAAGGTTGCCATAAGTCAAAACTGACTTGGCAGCACACATATGAAAACTAAACAAGACCAAAATAGAGGAATGTTTGTGTGGAGAAAGTGAAATACATTAGAAATGAAAATATGTACCTGCATATCATTAGATCAACCACATTCAATATACTCCTTTTCACTAAACAAATTACATAAATGGGGTTTGCATTGTTATCTCTACTTCACTGAGAGATTGTGATAGTTAGATTTTAACTACAGAGATGTTTTAGGATTTATTGAATTTAGAAAAAAAATGAGAAAGGATGCCACTACAATTTTAAAAAAATAAAGGGGAAAAATTCACATGTGTTACCAGGTAATCTCAGGGCAAATTTAGTCTATGGCATTAGAAGTACAAAAGGTAACTAAAAATGCCATTAAATGAAATGTTCCAAGTCCAAGCAAATTCCTTCTTAACAGAAAGTAAAATGCTAACAGAGATTACGAAAAACCCTGCTGTGCTTAATTTAAGTGTATGGAAGCTTTTTACTCACAGTTATTTTGTCTGGAGATAATCACGTAGATCCTCAGTGTTTGGAGCTGTGAAGCGTATGTCGAGAAGAGTTGTACACTCTTTGATTCCACCTTGCTTCTGTCGGCCATGGTTCACGTCACATAAGCTCTGCTCATTCATCTTCTGACAGGATGGGAGGCTCCTGTTTCTGTCTCCATTAATTTTCCCCCCTGTCACATTCAGATCACTCAAAATAAATGCTGGATATCTGTAAGTAATGTATTGCAATGTACACAAACACATGTGCACTTTCAGAACTGTATGTGGAGGTTGTATAACACTCAGGTGAGCTTTTAGCATACATAATCCAAAATTTATTTTGAGTACATAAAACAATATCTTTCTCACATACCGGGGTGGGGGCAGTGAATCCATCAGGTGTGCATTGTATAGAGAGATACAGTATGATGTGGTGGATATATGGATAGGAGGAGGTCCAGAAACATGTCTGTTACGCTAGTTCCTACTCATGCATAACTTTATGTCCCCACTATTTGAATCTCTGTTCTCATAGATCAAGATTACTCATTCAAATAGTGGGAACATAAAATTATGCATGAGTAGGAATTAGCGTAACAAACTGATATGGTTCTGGAATTCCTCTTATCCTTTGTCCAACAAATTCATCTTACATGGAGGCAGTTCCCAAAGTGCTTTATTCCTGTTCCCTTAAGGAACCTGCTCATTATGATGCACTGTCATTATTGAGGTGAAAATGAAGTGTCAGATCAAAAGGCACAGAACATAAGCAAATATGCAAAAAAAGAGTGACAATATTTATACCTAGTTAAATTATGCTTACTCACCATGTACATCACAATCTCAGGTTCATTAAAAACAACTTCCCTCTCATTTCCTATGGCCAAAACTTTGGAAAAGTTGCTCAGATGCTGCAGAAGATTTTTTTAAAAATCTGAATCTGCAAAATACATGATAGGAAACATTTCAAATGCAAGCACCATAAAATTCATAAGGAACAAAAGGATTTATGTTCTAGTAGAAGGTAGGGATACGGAGGAGATTTTACTCTGAAATAGAGAAGCCAGTAATTGTTTCCATTAATGTTGATGGGCTTTTCCCTACATTTGTTGCTTGCCAGATGCTGTCTTTCTTAATTTCCTTCTGTCGCTGAATTTCAAAAACATTCCAAGACAACTTTTTTTTGTTACACAACTGCACATATGTCTGCATAAGTTACATTGTGTAACTCAACACAGCAAATTGCAGCTAGCTAATAAGCCTATATAAGTATAATTGCTATTGCTAAGACACTGGTTGCATTACTAGTCATGTGTCTGCTACGCAACAAGGCACTTGTCCCATAATGCAACCAGCACCTTGTTAGATAACAGCAATTCTCTTACTGTATAGCAGTAAATTCTGCAATATGACTTATGCCACACAGATCAACAACAGGATTCTGGCTGTAGAAGAACTGCTTTCAGTATTTTTCAATTGGAAAAAGATGTGCACAACTAAAAGACATGCATGACCAAAGTACAAAAGTCTGTAACAATATAATTCTGAAGGATTGGGTAATCCATTAGTAGTAGCTTTGGTTGGTTATTTATTGTGACACCATCTAAGGTCTCTAAGGTTCTGAAATGTATATGGAGCTCCCTAAATCTTGGCTTCCTTATTCCTGAGTCGGGTTCTGCCTGAGTGGGCGGCATATACAAATATGACTTTAAAATTAAAAAAAAATAAAAATTAAAAAATTAAAATTTCAGTATCAAACATTGCTTAGTGGAGAACTGCCAGAATTTTAAGTGAATGGGCAACAGATAATAGACCTACTGAATGTTTGATTTTCTAAATAAGGGTTATTCTGGTATAAATTCTCCCTTGTACATTGTAGTCATCACAGGAAGACAGACAATCTGTAGATAAGCAGAAACATAAGGGAAGAGGGAAGCAGAATAACAAAATGTCTCTAATATTAGCTTCTAAAACCATAAGGGTTGATCCATTCATTGGTACTTATTAGCAGGACAGGAAGTTGAACAGATTAAGATAGTAGACATAGTCTGTGCCTTCATATTTTGGTTGATTTGTAGGAAGAAGCTAAGTGGTGCATGAATATTGTCTAATTTTTACAAGAAGAATTCTATCGAGACAATCCTAATCTATGACCACTCTTTACATGGTTTTCTAGATAGACAATACACAAAAGGTGTTTACCAGTCCTTTCTTCTGAGGCACCCTGGGACTATGCAGCTTGCCTAAGGATATGATGGCTGGTTGTACTTGCAATAGGCACAGTGGGGAATCAAACTCCCAACTTTTGGCTCTGCTGCTAAACCACTGAGCTATCTATTCAGTTTATAATACCTAGATATAGAAAACTATCTAGGGCGTCTTGACATGGAAAAAGGAGGTGTCATCATATATTTTCTATGATAAACATCATCCTGTTTAGTTTGCAGTGAACCTCGTCATCATTTAGAATGAGAAGTCATAAGATAATATAATTATATCATGATGAGATAGTAGCAGGGACATATTTAATGTATGTTAACCTAATCCTATACATATCCAGAAAAAGGGCGACTATGATAAATTTGATGAGATTTCCCCAAGTCTTTTTTTGTTTTTTGTTTTTTTTGGGGGGGGATAATTTTTTTCGGCTTGAAAATTCCTTTTTCATGTGTTTTATCATGTTGGGACAGCCTAAATCAATAAGTACAAGGAATTTACTAATTAGTGGATTCTTTTACATTCTTGATTCCAACTGATGTATAGACTGCAGCCTTATCTTGGCCACTCATTTGATGGCTGGGAATGGAGACTCACTAATTGTTGTGTATGCATGCAGTTCAGCTGTTCACCATTAGCGCAGCTGAGGAAGCTCACGTGGCTCCAATTCATCCAATGATTAACTAGCATGGGAAACTTTCCCACCACAGGTGAACTATGTAAGGTATGCAGTACGTCAGAAAGACGTCACTGATATTGTAACCAATGGGCGCCTTCGGGCCATGTTGCAATCAAATTGTGCTTAGCCCATCTGCCGGCTCGTGTGCAATCAATCTGCCTACATCAAATTGTGGACGAAGGTGGGATTATGGCATCCCACAGGGTTACCCTCTCTCCGTTCGATACCTCATGGGACCTTTACGAGGAACAGTTTCTGTACACGATGGATGTGGAGAAAATAGAGGGTGAAGCGCAAAGGAGAGCCTGCCAACTGGCTCAGTGCGGTTTGCCAACCCTGGAATTGGCAAGGAACCTCCTGATGCCGAGGGTACTCAAGACGGTACCACTGGCCGAAATCCTCACTGCCCTGCAGGCACACTTCTGCCCAAAGGTGTCCATGTTCATGGCTAGATTGGCATTTAGCCAGTGAGATCAATGGCCTGGGGAAACTGTGGCAGAGTACATAGCCACACTGAGGCTGGCAGCCATTCCCTGCCGGTGGGGAGCCTTCCTGACCAAGGCATTGTGAGACCGTCTCCCACTCAGCCTGTGGGATGAAGAGGCTCAACGGAAACTGTTAGCTCAAGACGAGGACATCACGTTCGAGCAGGTCTTGCAGGCCGCACAAGCTGCTGAGGTAGTAAAGGATGGAGTACGGACATGCAGGACGAGGCCTGCAGCCCCGGGAAGCTCAGCGTCTGCGGTGCAAGCCCACAGCTGTTCATCACGCTGTGCGTGAGAGTCGAGAGCCGCAGTGGCCGCCACCACATCCTCCTCAGAATCCAGCGAGAGCGAGAGTGAACCGGAGGTCCAGAAAGTGAGAAAAAGGCCATCTGAAAAAAGAGACACCACCGAAGCAAGCCGACGCTTTGAGGGGTGCGGGGGCTCACACAACCGGATTCCAGTTCAGAATTAATTTTATATATATATTGTATGTATTTTCAGATATTGGAAAGTTAGCAAGTCAAGTTGTCTGATGAAGGGAAATTCTCCTGAAAGAGTCTGCATACCGGTTGACTTTCACAATGTATTGGACTTGTTGTATTGCTCTACTGGAAGATTCTGAATATATTAACTACAAGATTAATTCAATATACTACTTAAGAATAAAACATTATATTATATTACCTATTACTACATATTCAAGCCTCAAACGGATTTCCTATCTTTGAACATTGCCACTCCGTTTGGCCACTTCTGTGTACCTGTGCTTTTGCATTTCTTGGCTTTATGGCATTTGGGAATGGGCAGATCCTCCAATGGCACCTCTATCTTGACGCTTCAAACTGTTTACTCAGGGCCTTTACAAAGACTATAAAACAGTGGGGATTCAACAAGCACGAGACCTCTTCCCACAGCTGTTACTAATTACTTACATGGCCAGCGTTATCCTGGCTAATACAATTTTGAGATTGTTAAGAGTTCAAGCATTGTGGTGTAATGTACTTCTGTAGATATATATTTTTGTCCCCCTTTACACAATTATGTCAATTTGTAGCCCTGGAATATAAAATGTATAAAAATGTATAAATATATCTAGTCAATTAGGAGGCATGGGAGGGGAATGCTAGAATATGCACACCTGGTTTCCTATCAGCAGGATTTATAAGGGGAGTAATATTTTGAGTCAGTAACATCCACAGCCCAAAATGAATAAACGAAAAGAGGTTAGGATGCAACATGAAAACAAGATACCCTTTGAAAACTAAATGTTATATATCCAGGTGGGTTTCTCTTTTATACTTAGCTCAGTAGCAATATTCCAGTTCAGAATTAATTATATATATATATACCGGTTGACTTTCACAATGTATTGGACTTGTTGTATTGCTCTACTGGAAGATTCTGAATATATTAACTACAAGATTATTTCAATATACTACTTAAGAATAAAACATTATATTATATTACCTATTACTAGATTGGCATTTAGCCAGTGAGATCAATGGCCTGGGGAAACTGTGGCAGAGTACATAGCCGCACTGAGGCTGGCGGCCATTCCCTGCCGGTGGGGAGCCTTCCTGACCAAGGCATTGTGAGACCGTCTCCCACTCAGCCTGTGGGATGAAGAGGCTCAACGGAAACTGTTAGCTCAAGACGAGGACATCACGTTCGAGCAGGTCTTGCAGGCCGCACAAGCCGCTGAGGTAGTAATGGATGGAGTACGGACATGCAGGACGAGGCCTGCAGCCCCGGGAAGCTCAGCATCTGTGGTGCAAGCCCACAGCTGTTCATCACGCTGTGCGTGAGAGTCAAGAGCCGCAGTGGCCGCCGCCACATCCTCCTCAGAATCCAGCGAGAGCGAGAGTGAACCGGAGGTCCAGAAAGTGAGAAAAAGGCCATCTGAAAAAAGAGACACCACCGAAGCAAGCCGACGTTTTGAGGGTGCGGGGGCTCACACAACCGGAAGAAATGCCCCTTCAAGAAGGCAGAGTGCCACAACTGCGGACGTTTGGGGCACATAGCGAAGGTGTGCAGACAACGCAGAAGCCGAGACCCTGACTGGACTAGCCGCCGAAAGGACAAGGGCGTCCAGAAAGTGCATGCAGGGGACACCGTGGTGAGACATGTGTCGGACCGTCACACCCATTTTTTTTGTGAAGTTACTATTGCAGGAGGTCCAAGTAAAGATGGAGGTGGACTCAGGGACTGCCTATTCCATAGTCTTGCAGACGGAGTTTCTGCGAATACCCCGTAGGACCGCCCCAAACTGAGAACCCTCAGAACGAACTTGTGGAATGTTCAAGGTAACTACATTCCGATCCTGAGGGTGGGAAATTTCACCGTCTGTTTCAAAAACTTCCCAAGGAAGTTGCCCTTGGTGGTTCTTAAGGGGGGTCTAGTTGTCTTCTGGGGACTCATTGGTTTAAACCACTGGGAATCGCATTGACTGGCATCAACGCCATCCGAGGTGACCCCATTCAGGATGTGTGCAATGCACATCCCGCAGTCTTCAAGAAAGGACTTGGGGAGTACAGGGGGCCTCCAGTGGACTTTGATATTGACCCTTCCATTCGCCCTGTACAGCTCAAGTCACAAAGAGTGCCTTTTGCACTAAAGGACAAAATCTAAGCAGAACTTGACAAACTGGTGGGTCAGGGGATTTTGGTTCTGGTGGACTCTGCAGATTGGGAGACACCGATTGTGCTGATTACAAGTGTACTATTAATAAGGCAATTCGCCCCAATGCCTACCCAGTACCAGAAGTTAGCCACTTGCTGGCCAAGTTACACGGGAGTAAATGCTTTGCGAAGTTGGACATAGTACAGGCTTACCAACAGTTAACCGTTACACCTGTGGCCGCAGCTGCCCAGATGATAGTTATGCACAAAGGTGTGTTTAAGGTGACACACCTCCAGTTCGGCATGAACTCAGTCCCCATGATATTTCAGGCACTTGTGGAGCACCTCCTTAATGGTCTCCCTGGGGTCTTGCCATATTTTGATGATGTATAGATAACAGCTGGGGATGAGTCAGAGCTAGCCCAGAGGCTAGACCAAGTACTATCTGTGTTCGAGAGGGCTGGGTTACACCTGAGAAGAGACAAATGTATGTTCTACGCAAACGAGGTTGAGTTTCTGGGGTTTCGAATCACCCCCGATGGGGTAAAACCTTCAAAATCCAAAGTAGCGGCAGTACAGGACGCCCCCAGGCCAGCCGCCAAACCTGAGCTACAGTTGTTCAGTCGTTCTTAGGGCTCCTGAACTTCTACCACTCCTTCCTCTGATGGAAGGCATCCATGGCGGAACCGCTGCACTGTTTACTGAAGAAGGATGCAGTCTGGCAGTGGGGGGAGGGTCAGGAGCAGGCGTTCAATGAGTTCAAGCGGCTCCTCTCTTCCAAGGACCCCAGAAAGCCTATAGTACTTGTGTGTGATGCCTCACCAGTGGGGGTCGGGGCTGTCCTCTGCCATGTGCTTGAGAACGGGAGGGAGGCACTGATTGCATTCTACTCGAGATCCCTCTGGAAAGCAGATCGAAACTATGCACAGATGGATAGGGAAGCCCTCACAATCATCGCAGGGACAAAGAAATTCCATGATTTCTTGTATGGGAGGGAGTTCACCATTGTCACAGACCACAAGCCCCTCCTGGGAATCTTTGTCATGGCCAAGCCCACTCCCCAGATTCTATCCCCATGAATGTTATGGTGGACAATTTTCTTAAACGCATACCAGTTCACATTGGTACACCACCCAGGGAAAGACATCACTCACGCGGATGCGCTTTCCAGGTCCCCCCTACCGGAGCTGGGGGAACCTGAGTGTGAGGTTGAGCAAGATCACCAGGTATTGCTCATCGAGTCTCTTGACTCGCCCCCCAGTGTGCCTTCAGATATCGCTAAGGCAACCACCAAAGACAAGTTTCTGTCTCAGGTTTTAGCATGGGTAAAGAAGGGCTGGTCCGCAACGTCCCCATCTGAGGAACTGGCATTGTTTTTCAGGAAACATTTCGAGCTCTTGCTCAAGAGAGGATGCCTCCTCTGGGGCCAGAGAGTAGTAATTCCTGAGGTTTTTTGAGCCAAGGTGCTCTGTTTGCTACACACGAGTCACCCGGGGATCGTGAAGTCGAAAGCTCTGGCAAGGAGCTATTTCTTGTGGCCAAACATAGATAAGGACATAGAGCAGTTGGTGGGTGCATGTGAGAGTTGCCAACAATCACAGCCAGAGGAACACAGGGTTCGCCCCCAGGGAGTGGGACATAGCACTCAGGACGTGGTCAAGGGACCACGCGGACTTTGCAGGGCCATTCCGGGGTTCACTGTTCTTGTTAGTGGTTGATGCATTCTCGAAATGGCTGTAGGTCATTCCAATGCGAAACACATCCTCCACAGCCACAGTCAAACACCTGAGGAAGGTGTTCATGTGTTTTTGCCTGCCCGATGTGTTAATTTTAGATAACGTGACCACTTTCACATCTGCCAAATTTCAGGCATTCCTCGAACGGAATGTGATCAGGCATGTTACCTCCACTCCGTTTCACCCTGCCACAAACAGTCAAGTAGAGCATCTGGTCCGCACTACAAAGGAGGCACTAAGGAGAATGGGTCTGGGGGATTTAGAGCTACAGCTCTGTAAATTCCTCCTGAGCTATAGGGTTACTCTGCTTGCGTCAGGGCAATCCCCCGTGGAGATCCTGATGCAAAGAAGACTCGCAACATTGTTCAACCACTTGGATCCTTCCAGGGTGGAGGATAGAGGCACGAATGTGGTGGTAGATCAGGGAAAAGTGTTTGGGGAAGGCAATCCAGTGTACTGCAGAAATTATGTGAGCTCAAGGCCAGCGTGGGTACCCGGGGAAGTGGTGGAACAAACCGGGCCCGTATTGTACCAAGTAAAGACAGGGTCGGGGTTGCTGTGGCGGAGACACGCCGATCAGCTTAGGAGAAGAGTTACGGAAGCCAAGGGGGAAAGTGGGTACTTTGACAAGTCAGCGTGATGGTTGCGCCCCACCCGCATAACCCAAGGGGGAATACAGGACTCAGTTTGACAGACTGCATAGACCTTCAGGAGAACATCTCCCAACCCGGAGATGAACAACCTCAGTTTGATTTTTTGTTACAGGATGGGGGGAGTTTTCATGAGTGTTCCCCCACTCGTCCCAGTGAGCAGTGGGGTATTGAGTTGTCCCAGAGGTCCCCCCATCCTCAGAGATACCCCATCCCTGCCCTTGCCGGGGTTCGATGGGATGCTGCAGTTTTCATGGAGGGAAGGTTCAGGCACAGCAGCTGATTCCAGCAGCACCGCCAAATCGACTGACCAACCACAGTGCACGTGCCGGCCCCCACAATGGTTGAGGGACTTAGTCCCAACCTAGGGGGGAGGGATGTTGTGTATGCATGCAGTTCAGCTGTTCACCATTAGCACAGCTGAGGAAGCTCATGTGGCTCCAATTCATCAAATGATTAACTAGCACGGGAAACCTTCCCACCACAGATGAACTATGTCAGGTATGCAGTACATCAGAAAGTCGTCACTGATATTATAACCAATGGGCACCTTCGGTTGAGATTTAAATGTGTCAGGTACTATATATAAAGGGGCAAGGCTCCGCCATTGCCTCATGTACAGTTTGGCCATGTTGCAATAAAGTTGTGTTTAGCCCATCTGCCGGCTCATGTGCAATCAATCTGCCTACATCAAACTAATAAATCCCCATATCAACAGCCTTACCTAGAATGGTCCCCTTCTGCCTCTCATGCTTAGAAAACAGAGAGGAATGGTACATAGAGATCTAATCAACTGATATTCCTTTCCGAATCTTCGATTTATGGTCAAAGTGGCTGAATGAATGCTAGGTTTGCAACTTCAAGCACAGCTCATAACCTTCAGGTTTTTGATCTACAAGCAGCTTTGCTTTGAGCCTAGGATGCTGACAATGAGTTTGTACTTTATACATTTTTAAAAAACCTCTCAATTGAATTTTACAATTTTAGAGCTTATTATTTTGATTCAACAATCAAACAGACTAATGCTGTTTCCAAGTGGGGTTTCCCCTATCTCAATGAAAGGCTTGGAAACTGACCCATTCAATTCAGAAATAATGAGATGTAAGAGGGGAACCCTCAATGTCCCTTTCAATTTCAATTTATTTAATCAATGAAATTCAGATGGTTCCAAGATATGTCAATTCATTTCTCTTCCTTTGTTTATTCAAAGTATGACTTCCAGCAGCACTGTATTGGAGGTGCTGAGATGAAAGAGAGGACTATTCCTTTGTCTTTCCATTTGTCTACAACATCTTAATTATGGGGGTTTCCAGTTTGGGTTTTTCTAGAAAACTGAAATTCCTGGAGATTTAATTTAATTTGATTTTCAGATTTCTATGCCGCCCACTCAGGCGAAACCGACTCAGGGCGGCTTTCAGCAGATTAAAAACATATAAAACAGATTAAAAACCCTAAGTCACCCACCCACCTACCCCCAACCTATTCATAAAAGAAATAAAAAGGATGCAAGAAATACAGAGGGAGGGACACTCTAGATTTAACTTGAAATGAGCCAACAGGTGGGCCGTATTTCCTTTAAGGCCCCAAACCTGCCCCTCCAGCCAGGTTTTCAAACCTTTCCTGAAGGGCAGCAATTCTGTCTGTAACCTTAATTCTGTTGGCAGGAGGTTCCAGAGGGCCGGTGCGGACATGGAGAAGGCCCTTCTTGGTGCGCTAGAGAGATGGGCCCCTCTAGCTGATGGAACAACAAGGGAACCCCTCTGGTCCGCTCTGGTTGGACGGGTGGATGTTTGTGCTGAGATGTTCTTTGTGCTGTGATGCACTGACCTAATGAAAGCTTATGGAGAAATATCTTCTCAGTTCTAGTACTATAACTGGAGAGTAATTTTGAGGGGTAAAGAGAAACAGCAGTGGTTTTCAAAGAAGGAACAAGGAAAGCTGCCACTACAGATTAAGGACCAGAACAGAAAGATTTTGAATAAGTCAGGCTTTCTCATGTTTGAAAGATCTGCTAAAACAAACAAACAAAATGTACACTTTCAACAAGAATTCACTGAGAAAGCACCATCTGTTTTCAATAAATCTGTGGAAGAGTTAAAATATAATTAGTCCATCCCAGATCAAACAGGTTTGGGCTTTAGTTTCATTTAGGGACTTAGAATTCTTGCAATAGCTTAGTGAGTTAGAGGTTGAGAGTTTGATTCCCCACTCTGCATCCCAGAAGAACCAGCTTATGTGACTTTGGGCAAACTCTAGAGTCCAAGGGTGGCACCAGAAGAAAGTAATGGTAAAATTGCATATTCCCTACCTTAAAAAAACCTTTGAAAAGAGTTGCCATAAGTCAGAATTGACTTGACAGCATATAATCATCATATAAGAAAGACAGAAAATCGTCATTTTGCAGGGGCTCAACACTCCATACTAAAAAACAATCATATACCAGAACTGAAGCCCAGATTACATTGAATAGCTAGCAATATTGATGGCTATAATTCATACATTTGTGACATATAAATTGCTGGATGATGCTGTTGAGGACAGTTGGTTGTGAAAAAAGCAATCACCTTGTCAGGTAAAGATCAGAGACAGGTTGCTGACACTGCAAAATATTGTTATCCCAGGGTTTCAGGGAAATACCCTTTGCTCCAGTCAGAAGTGATCTTCATTATGGATACAGTGTGGTCTCATCTGTTATATGAATAAATCCATCAATATAAAGTAATGATCAAATGTTCTAAGGTCACTCAGGATTCTACAGTATGATATAGCATATAGCATGATATAACATAACATTCTGTCTGCTAATTGTGCTATTTTGTCCCAACTGAGAATAATGCAGAAGATATATATCAATATTCATTTAGGCTATGCACATGTGCTCCCTCTTTCCCAGGCAGCTTTGCATTTAGGTGTGGGCATCAGTAGGGAAAGGAGGAAGCTAGCCAATGGGGTTTGGGCTAGCTGTGGTGATGTCTCTAAGGGCAGACTAGAAAAGGAAGTTCAAGGGTGGACCCAGGAAGTCTTCTGGCCTTTGCTTCTGCTGTCTGTGGTTGATTTTCAGTTGGTGCAAAGGCCAGAAGACTAGTGATGGTTATACTGAAGGAGCAACAGAAGATGGAGGGGAAGGCTGGCTTCAGTGTACAGGAGAAACAAGAGTAGCGATGGGAGCAGTTGTGAGCTGCAGAGCATAAGGAGGCAAAGGTAGTAGAAACGAGAAGTAAGAAGTGGTAGAGGAATTGTGATGGTGACAGCTCTTGAAGAGCAAGTGTTGCTTGGGGGTTTGGTCTACCCAACATTCATAGAAAGTGTTTTGTAAACATTCCCCCCTTTTCTGGCTCACAAGAGCTTGAAATCAACCCAGATGGTTGAGTGTGGGCTAGGGGATAGGTGTGCATGTGGGAGAGGGGGAGGAAGCATTGCTGTGGGGATCAAGAGGACAAGCTTATGCAGGGCATTTCACAAAAATTGGCTGTACTGGTTCAAAGAGTGGAGCAGATGTGGGTATAGGCAGACCAACAGTTAGAAGTAACTGCAGCTGGAATAGCCAGGGACAGCTTGTGTGCTGATGTGGAAAGGCCAGCCCAGCATTTGCATGGACCTTTATGAACCCAATTTTGATACACATCACCCTCTTGAAACACATCATGGCTGGGATGGAGGGCTCAGGACCGCCTACTCCACTGGCGTCCTGGCCCCACCACTGCCCGGGGTCTCAAAAGGAGAGGCCGCGGCAGGACTTTCACTGTTCCCTGGGACCCATCTGCAGCTGGAATGGAGGGCTCGGGACTGCCCACTCCACCAGTGTCCTGCCCCCACCCCTGCCCAGGGTCTCAAATGGAGCGGCCACAGCAGGACTTTCGTCATTGTTTAGGACCTTGATGATATTGAGGCGCTGAGCCTGGTGGGGAGAGGGGAAGCTCTGGCTCATCGTGGTTGTAAGGACTTTGTTGCTGCTCATATCATTGCCAAGGTATGGAGCTCCTTCTCCCTGGTTAGCGGGGGAAGTGGAAACACCTGCATCGGCACCCCGCTGCCATAAGGACTTTGTTAGTTGCCGGCTGTCACTCGGAATTCTGCTATATTGTATTTTTGTCTTCTTGATGCTAGTAATATTGATTGTATTTTTTTTGCTTTTCTTTGCTCCTATTATTGATATTACATTGATTATATTGTATTGTGTTATTTTTGTACCATTGCATTTATTTATTTTGTATATTGTATACTTATTGTATTGTTGCTGTTATTGTTGTTTGCTGCTTCGAGTCACCTTCGGGCTGATGGAAGTGGGATACAAATAAAAAGCTCTCTATAAAGCTCTCTATCACCAAGCAGCAGTCATCAGGAGGACTCACCAGTCAAGAAGTACCAGACAAAGAGGCATAGGAAATTGTAAAGCGGGGGTGGGGGGGAATGCACAGGGAGAAGGAAGATTTGAACAGCACAGAGAATCCAACGAGTCAATTATTGGGCTGCTGGTGCTAAAATGCCATGGTTGCCATGATGTGCATTACAGAAGTGGAAGAGGATGGATCAGCAGAAGGAAGATTGGAGGAGGTCCTTTTAGTATTTGTTTTAATAAAGACCTAACATAACATACAAATATAAACATGAATTTACACTTGAATACAAAGAATAATTACAGTATACCTGTACAACATAACTTTGTGCTCCCCATCATCCTAAGGATCATAGAGATACCAAAGATTTTATTCCACTTCTCTCCTTCTTTCTAATTACTATGTCCCATTTCTCTCCAAAAATACATAGTTTCTTCTATTGGTACCTGACTTTTCTCTTTCAACAGGAAACATCTGCAGAAGCAGTCAGCGCTGGCTCTTCGGCTATGAAACAGAGATGAGCACTGAACCCTAGAGTCGGATACAACTGGCTTTCGAGCAAGGGTGACCTATACTCACACATTAATTTATCATTTATAACTAAATTCCAAATCTCTTCATGCCAATTGTTAAGCTTTAACTTATATTTAACTTTCCATATTTGTTTTTGCAATAATTAACCTAGCTGCTGTTATCAAATTTGTAATCAACCCTTTTTTTTGCCATTTCAATTGATTGTTCTGGAAACTAGATAAAGCATGCAATTTTTTGATATACTTCTGTTTTCATCTCTAAAATTCATTCGTTTTTTCAGAGAATAATTTTCAGTATTTCTGCTTCTCATCACATAAATAAAAACAGGTACTAAATTTCTGATTATATCTCCAAAGCAATACAAATTATTTAGCATTATAAGAATTCAGGGGTGATGGTCCCCTCAGTGGAGGAAATGCCACTGGAAACCATCAAATTGGGACAAGGGCAAAATGAGCGGAGGAGGAACTCTGATTTCATCAATGGTCATGGAGGCAGAAGAGGCCATGGCAGATGGCCTGGTTGTGAAGGTGCACCTTGATAATATCCTTAAGGCTGCAGCAGTCCATTGCAGTCCCGGTGTTAAATCCTGCATATCTCATTTCATATGTGCTGCAGGAGATGGCTCTATGATCATAGTGTGTGGGTCACTTCATGGCAAGCTGGTATCCACCTTAAACAAATTCATGTCAATGGCTTTTCTCCTGCTCCAGGAAAAAATGGTGCAATGATAACAATTCAGTTTTATAGGTATTAAGTATAATTTCCATGTAGTTTTATAAACATTCTCTTTAAATACATGAATAAATAAACCCTTACATACAAGCTTTTAAAATTATTTTCCATATAATCTGTTCTACTATTCTTTACTTATCTCTGCACCCAAATCTGTTTCACAAATTGTTTTAGGCCTATTTAGTTGGTCTTCCGTCTCTACCCAAATTTGACTCATTAAAACTTTCCTGTTTTTAACTTTATCATTTTACCTCTGAACTATTAATTTTTCAAACTTTATCATATCATTACACTTAGAATATTTAGTCCATCTATCCAATTGAATCACATTATACCATGTGATATCCTCTTTCCTTCTAATGTAACCTTTATTTGATTTCTATTATCTTCAAAATATGCAATGCAGGTCCTGGAGCACTGCCTGGCTGCAATAATGGGCAGGATGAAGGTCAGTAAACAGAAATTGAATCCAGATAAGATGGAGATCTTATTTTGGGAGGTTAACCTGACTGGTTAGAGCAGGGGTTCCCAACCTAAGGCCCATGGGCTGGATCTGACCTGTGGCACCATTTCATGTGGCCCTCTACCCCTCCAAGGGCATTTGAGAAACAAAGTGGTCACCCCTCTGAAGCTGTTAGGACAAAATACCCACCCCCATTGTGCAGGCAGGGCAAAATTGTTTGGCCCTTAAAGCTGACTGAGAGAGCGTGACTCAGCCCCCAGCTTGAAAAGGTTGGGAACCCCTGGTCAGAGACACATTGACCTAGTCTGGATGGGATTACACTCTCCCTAAAGGACTGGGTTCACAGCATGTGTGTACTCTTGGACCTAGCATTCTCTTTGGAGGTGCAAATATCCTTCATGGCCAAGTGTGCCTTTTATCAACTTGATTGCCCAAGTGTGTCCCTATGAAAAGAGGAAATGCTTAACAATAGTAGTTCATGTTTTGGTAATCTCCAAAACAGACCACTATAAAGTAGTGGAGCAGGATGAAGGGGAGGAGAAGGTTGACCCTGAACAATGATGGGAGGTGATGTTGACAGGAGTCTCATAATAAGAGGAGGTATATATCACATAGTGGCACACTCTAAAGTTCCAGGTTCTGTGAAAGTGTACCTCACTATGGAGATATTTGAGTTCTATGAACAATCCGAATTCTCAATTTTACTTTGCATATTTCTTTCAGAATCAGATTTCAATTTTATCACAAGTGTATCTGCAAGCTACCTCAAATATTTGCACAAATCTTTTTCTTGAGGAACAGATCTCAGAAAACATAGGGTGTTGCCAAACAACAGTAAAGAAATGAGCCTGATTGCACTGGAAATGATCACTTTGCTAGGAACAACTTTGCTCAAAGCAAACATTCTATCTATGCAGACATTGTTCCAGCTTCACCCTGCCCCCCCTCCCAAGTAGTAACTCTGCTGCTGGACTGAAAAGGTTCAACTTGAACATTGTTCAGGGTTAGGGTTACCATAATCCTATCCTCCCAAACCGGGACTGCCATGTGTAAAAGTAAAGGTTTCCTTTGCTCGGAAGCCCATCATATCCGACTCTATGGTTCAGTGCTCATCTCTGTTTCAAAGCCGAAGAGCCAGCATTGTCTGCTTCTGCAGATGTATTCCATCATCATGTGGCAGGCATGACTAGACACTGGAGTGCACAGAACGTTGTTTACCTTCTCCCCGAAGTGGTCCCTATTTATCTACTTGCAATTTCTTGCCTTCAAACTGCTAGGTTTTCAGGAGCTGGGACAAAGATGGAAGATCATTCCGCAAGCTGTTGCTGCCGTGGCTTCAATAGAGGAAGCGATAAAATGGTGTGGGTTTTTCTTTTTTCTTTTTTGCTGTCTTCCTTTGCAATTGCTGTGCCATCTACTGGTGTTCAATAGAAGCGCAACTCTATTGCAAGAAAAAGTACATATTTTTTTCTTCAAACCCCCTTGGTCTGAAAAGCGGGAATTTTAAATGATTCTTTTGGAACCAGGCCGGGACAGGTTCAACCCGTGAAATTTCCAGTTTTCCAATTACGTATGGCATTCCTATTTAGGGTCAAGCTGAAGTGTTATTTCCCATACATTGTTGTGATTGCCAGAAAATGGCTCACACTGAACCATCTCACAAGTGGCCAAAAATGGGAGCTATATACCTGTGTGGTCACACCCTTACTCAAATTTGCTCTATATGTTCATTCAAAGAAATCAGTGCAAGGAAATAGTTGTGATTTGTTGGGCCCTTTCCCCCCAAAAGATTGTCCCCCATTGCTGCTTTTGGGAGTGATTACAAAAATATATTTGGAGGAAATCACAAAAAATATTTTCCGCATAAATTATTTCCTGTCACTTCTAATGGATGAGCTTAATAGGCTGAGGTCATCCCAACGCAAAGAACATTCTTGATACCCAAGACCAAAATAAATCTACCTGGCTGGGAAATAGAGGAAGAGAAGCAAAGGAAGCAGCTAAAAGACGAATGAAATATTTCCTGCGCTGGAAGAGGCAAAATTATCCCAACTACACTTTTTCAAACAATTGTCAAAGAAATGAGACCTTCTCTCAATAGAGCTGAAGACAAATCAGAAAGCAGCCTTACTCAGGGCGAAGAGATAGCAGGAGTGGTAGGGAGACCAGATGGAGCAGAGATGTGTCATAAAAATTAAAGCCCTATGGCTGAAACAATTACATGGATCCCATAAACTAATAATTTTTAATATTAAAACAGTCTTTTCAGACTCAAGAAGAGAATCGCTTGGAAAAAAAGCCATCTGCCCAAGGTTAACAAGCATACTGAGTGAATGCAATGTCTCAGAACTCAGGCCTTTACCTTGAAGCCTCCTAGGTAACAAAGTGAATTGTTTTATCCCTGCTGGTCCCAGAAACATCTTGCTGTAATTTCTTTTTTTCTCCCTTCCTTTGTTCTATTAAAAAGAAATTGTCTGTGTTAAGCCACATGGGTTGGTAGAGTTTCACAGAATGTTCTGTTTAAGAACAAGGAAGCATATGCGGCTTCTGTCTCATTCCACATTGAAGCAACAGCTTGATTTTCAGCATGACACTGGCTTTTCCCTTCTATGCTAAAATTAGGATTTATAGAGTTAAATTTAAGACCTAATTCTCTTTCCTAGAGAAAGGCAGGAGGGGAGGGGAAGGGAGAAATCCAAATGGATCTCATTTGCTATCAGTCTGTGCTGTTTGCTCTTTGCCAACATGGTAATTCAAGGAGAAAGCCAGGCAAGCTTTGTAGTCAGAAGATCGACTATAGTTTCTTTAAAAGACCGTTTGCATGTACCTCCCATTTGACTAAAATAGTTGTGTGCTTGTTTCCTAACAATGGCTCATTAAATTCAGAAGAACTTGTGCACAACTTACCTTCAAACATTTTTACTTGTTGAACTCTGATTTGAACATTTTTATTTTTAAAAAAGTGGCAACTACAATGTTTAGTGTTTAGTTCATAGGATTCAGCCATTGAATAGAACAGACCTTAAGTGTTATACATTTTCATGGACGGGAGAGTACAATACTTTTAGAAAATAAATCTATTTCCCTTCCAACTCTGAAATGAAGAGACAGGACACAGATAAATCTGGTGTAAACCTAGCAGTTCAAAAGCAAAAAATTTCAAATAGATAAATAGAGACCACTTTGGTGGGAAGGTAAACAGCGTTCCATGTCTAGTCATGCCTGCCAAATGACCACAGAAACGTCTGCAGAAACAGATAGCGCTGGCTCTTCAGCTATGAAACAGAGATGAGCACTGAACCCTAGAGTCGGATATTACTGGCTTTCGAATAAAGGTGACCTTTACCTTTTGGACCATGACTTTATTGAGATTTGTATAAAAGCCCTGACCTGCAGAGGGGCCCAGTAGTGCATAACCTGGTACTAGAGCACGCAAATTCCTCTTCACCTCTCTAGCTCAGACTGATGAATCCCCAGGCCCTGCACAGTGCTGATCCTTGCCAGCTACTATGCAGGCCAGCAGAGTCGGGGAGAAATAACTGCAATCATTTCCAACTCAGTTCCCAAATCATGTTGAGCATACAGTCTACACCTTGTCCAATAATGCCCTTAGGGATTCTCCTCTACCACCCTAACCACACTACCAGCCATATTACTCTTGTGACCTATTTAAAGAGGGACTCCCTAATAGCCTTCAATGTCCCACCATGGGACAGGAGAAGTGGGATAGGTGAAAAATGATCTGGAATCCTTTCTTAAATCTGCCAATTAGGAAACCAAGCACAAAAAACCCTATCCGGCTATTGAGAGTGACCCCTAAGCACTCAAGCCTAGAGGGTGAGTGGGCAGGCCATCAGAAATGATCACAAAAAGGTTGTACACAGTGGTGGACAGGCTCTAAAAGCCATGCAGCCCTGCCCTTGAGCCAGCAAGCAGTGACACTAGAGAGAGTCCCTCTTAATCCTGCCTCCTCATCTGGTCTGATATTGGCAGGGATTTGGTATGGTGCATTATCAGGGATCAGTAGGGTGCATTATCACAAGCCTATAGTTCAAACCCTTTACTACTTGAGTACAATTAAAAGTAGATTTGTTCAGGGAAATCCCATAGATTTTAGACAGTGTTTGGTGCATTCCCTTTCTCAAACTGACAACAAATTGGTTTTTAGCTTGGAGGAATGACCTCCAACTTGTCCATGATCTGAAAGAGCCTGCATCCTTTAACAGTGGTTGATGGAGGGATGGGATATAATCTGGACAACATCTTCATTAGCAAGTGCATGAAAGTTGTTGATGATCATACCTGTCAAGCACAGCTCTGGAGATTCTGGGACCTGCGCAGAATGTTTCTGTGCAGGTCCATTGTACGCATGCATAGAATGCTTTTACGCATGTGTAGAATGTTTCTGCGCAGAACGTTTTTGCACAAGTCCATTCTACACATGCGTAAAAGCCTTCTAAGCATGCGTACAACAGACCTGCACAGAAATGTTCTGCGCAGCTCACTTCTATGTGTGTGTAGAAGGCTTTTACGCATGCGTAGAAGGCTTTTACTCATCCCCGTCTGCACATAAGCCTTCTATGCATACGTAAGAGCCTTCTACACATGCGTAAAAGCCTTCTACACATGTGTAGAAGTGAGCTGCACAGAAGGGGATGCACAGTAACTCATTTTCCCGCATTGCTAAATTACGGGTTAGCGGCAGCTCTGGGCAGGAAATGACGAAAATCGGCGCAAAAAAATGGGAAATCCCGACCAGTCCGGGAAACTTGACAGGTATGCTGATGATCCGATCCCACGCACTCAACATAGGCCCATCGTGTGCATAGTAAATGCTGCAATGAAACCCCAGGAGGTGCCTTTTCGCAGATGGTTTAACTTTAAGAAGGCTGCATGGGTGAATTTTCAAGAGCAGCTGGATAAAGGTGTGGAGAAAATTTCCCCCCTCCCCCAGAGATAAATATTATGAATTTGTCCATCTTGTGAAAGTAATATCAAGGAAAAATATTCCAAGAGGATGCCACACCCAATACATCCAGCACCTGACTGACAAAACCACTGCTTGATAAATACCAGGCACTCTGCAACCAGGATCCTTTTCAGAGGATGCTGTTGAAGCTGGGGAAGACCTGAAGCAGGCTTTAGCTGAAAATCAGAAAACATGATAGTGCACATCAGTTGAGATCTTACTTATGTAGCCAAACAGTAGATGAGCTTGGAAACTCCTTTAAAAATTAGGTGGAGATTTAAACCAGCTACAGCAAAACTATACTGGAGTAACAGAAGACCAAATAGCTAGTCAGCTGCTAAAGAATGGAGGAACACAAGGTAAAATATGCAAGAAAAAGCCATCTGACCAGAGTAACAAGATTGGTGGTTATTTAATAGCCCCTTTGTTGCATCTGAATTGGAGGATGCTATAAAGAGCATAAAATCGAATAAATCAGCAGGTAACACTGACATAAGAACAGAGCAGATAAGGCATTTTGGTCCTTGCACTGTGGAATGGCTCCTGCAATTAATGAACAACTGCATAGATGAAATTAAGAAACCTAACTTATGGAAATGAGCTAGAGTTATTGCTTTATTGAAACCTGGCAATGACCGAGATGACCCAAAAAACTACCGACCAGTATCACTCCTTTGCCACCTTTATAAGGCACTGGAACAGATGATTTCCAACTGTATTTCTGAATTTATTGATTGAAAGATCATGAAGGAGCAAGCAGGCTTCAGGCCTGGCAGGTCATATTGTGGTCAAATAGTTAACCTTAAGCAAGACATTGAGGATGACTTTGAAAGAAAGCTAATTATGGCTTTCATTGACCTAACTGCAACATACAATACTGTCAATAATATGATACTGCTCTATAAAATAAATAATCTTACCAAAGATAGCTAGTTTACTTGGGCCATTGGCAGCTTCCTTCAGAACTGAAGATTATATGTGACAATGGAAAGAACAGGAGATAGAGGTTGTGTTGTAACCATGTGATTAGGTCAGGCTGTTTGTGGGAAACAATCATGTGTGACCAGAAACACAGGTTGTTCATTCCCTATGATGGTGAAAATGGCCTGTTCTTGGACCATTCTGAACAAATGATCTAGGAACATTTATTTCTTGATATTGTAAGAATATACCTGTAGATGTAAGGCTACATCATATATTAGCCATTGTATATCTGTCAACCTGAGTAAGCCTAGCGTGTCATTGGGGAGAGGTCTGATTGATTATACTAGTTCCTTGTATGCTTTATTTTGTGTGTGAAACTGTTAATAAAAAGAGGTACTGGGAGAAGGAGATCAGAAAGGAGAGGAGTGGAGAGAGAATACTCCGAAGTACCTAGCTGCCCACCCCCCAATCTTGTGTTATCATTCTATTGGTCAGAATCCCATGTAGTTTTCTACAAGGTTGCAGAAGAATGAACTGTCCCAAGAAAGTGTATTATTCCCACCACTGTATAATATACATACCTGTCAAGTTTTGGGAAATTTCTGACAAATAAGGGAAATTTCCCAGCCAAAACGGGAAACTGGACAGGTATGCTTATCCTGTGCTGGCCTCCAGTCTAACTCCAGTCTAATTGCAGTCTAACTAATATGGGATGATGGCGGGAAAGAGTGTAAAATATGGGGGGTTGACAGAAATTTCCCGAAACTTGACAGGTATGTTTATATATATACAAATGAGTTCATGACAATACAAAATTGTTCATCTATGCAGATGACACAGAAATGGCCATAGAAGGATCAGGCTTTGATGAGGAAACATACTGGAGCACTTGAAGAATTAGGACAGTATTACATGAACCATTTGTAGCCTAATCCAAGATAGACTAAAGCGCATGTTTTCCATCTTAGAAAAAGAGAGGAAAGGTTTGAGTTGGATGTTACTTTGCAAGGGAACCGACTACGCCATTGTTCAGCACCAAAATACCTCAGTGTGACACTTGACAAGACACTCTCTTTTAAGCAGCACTGCCTGAATAGTAAAGTTAAAGTTAGTATAAGGAACAACATCATCAGGAAAATTACAAACTATACATGGGGAGCTCAACCATCCAAACTGCATCCATCAGCTTTGGCCCTGAGCATCTCCACAGCAGAGTTTGCTTCTCCAATATGGAACTCATCCACACATGCAAAATAAGTTGATATCCCTGTTAATGAAGCGATGTGTATAGTAACAGGATGTCTCAAACCTACACCAGTTGAGAAAATATACCCTCTTGTTGGTATCACTATGGAATTAAAGTATTGCATTCTATATGCCAGCAGATTTGGAAAACACAACAATGGCCACAGGATTGGAAAAGGTCAGCATACATTCCAATAAAAAAAAAAAGGCAATGCCAAAGAATGCTCAAGTTATCAAACAATTACACTCATCCCACATGCAAGCAAGGTCATGCTCAAGATAATACAGGATAAGCTTCAGAAGCATGAGGATAGAAAATTACCAGAAGTACAGGCTGGGTTCTGAAGAGGTAGGGGAACTAGAGGCCACATTGCCAACATATGTTGGGTCATGGAGAAAACAAAGGAATATCAGAAACAAGTCTATTTCTGTTTCATTGACTACACCAAGGACTTTGACTGTGTGGACCACAATAAAATGTGGCAAGTAATTAAAGAGATGGGAATACCAGAACACTTTATACGTCTCATGAGAAATCTGTACATAAGTCAAGAAGCAACAGTTAGGACAGAATATGGAATGACGGAGTGGTTTGGAATAGGAAAAGGAGTAAGACAATGATACATTTTAACACCCTGCTTATTTAACTTATATAACGAGCACATAATGTGCAATGAACGAATCAGAAGTTGGAATTAAAATTGCTGGGAGAAACATCAACAATTTGAGATATGCAGATGATACTATCCTAATGGCAGAAAGTGAAGAAGATCTAAAGAAGCTCCTACTTAGTTTGAAAGAAGTGAGTGAAAAAGCTGGCTTGAGACTCAATATCAATAAAACCAAGATAATGCCAACAGGCCCAATCAGTTCCTGAAAAATAGATGGGGAAGAAGTAGAAGCAGTGACAGACTTTACTTTCTTAGGATCCAAGATCACTGCAGATGGTGATTGCAACCAAGAAATAAAAAGGTGACTGATTTTTTGGAGACAAGCTATGAGAAACCTGGGGACCATAGTTAAATGTAGAGACCACCTTGAAAACAAAAGTCCGCATAGTTAAAGCAATGGTATTCCCAGTAGTAATGTATGGTTGTGAGAGCTGGACCATAAGGAAAGCTGAGAACAGAAGAATAGACGCCTTTGAAATGTGGTGTTGGAGGAGAATTTTATGAGTACCTCAGTACCTCAGACAGCAAGGAAAACAAATAGGTTGATCTTTAAAGAAATCGACCCCAACTGCTCCTTGGAAGGTCAAATGTTGAAGATGAAGCTAAAGTACTTTTGACATCAAATGAGAAGAGAGGACTCAATTGAGAAGGCCTTAATCCTGGGAAAAGTCAATGGCAAAAGAAGAAGGGGGTGGCAGAGAATGAGATGACTAGATGGTATTGTTGATGAAATGGGCACAGAGCTGGGTGGGTTGAGGAGGATGGTCCATGGGGTCACAAAGGGTCAGACTCAACTATGCAACTGAACAACAATAATGCTAAATCTCTCTCTCTCTCTCTCTCTCTCACACACACACACACACACACACACACACAATTTAGCAATTAAAAGTTGTGGTAAGGTAAACTAGTCATATGGTCATTGCAGGCGCACCCCCCAATAAAGGACTCAGACACTGGTGAAAGTGGATAACGGCATTGGGCCACATTTATTGATTCATGCCCTAGTCCGAATTATAAATTTCCATTGGTATTCAACCAATTATAATTCTTAAGGCAAGCAGGCCGGAGTAACACTGGTAAGGTTCCACCCAAAATTGTCAATGGCAATTGGTTACAATGTATCCATTTGTATCAATTTGTTTGTTGACAACAAACAAATTGTTGACCGTAGTCAATAACCTAACTACTGACCCCACCCTCTGACGCGTATCCGTAAAATAACGGGGTGATGCCTGCTGCCTAGCACGTGCCATCACCCCATTGCCTGGTTCGTCGTTGACCGGACAACGTTAAACAACTTATGCCTATCTAGTGTTGTCCAGTCACTTGCGAACCTGCCGGATACCTGTGGGTCATAAATGTTTACCTTACCAGTGCTACCCGCCCATGTGACCAAAGTCAACAGCAGCAGCAAGAACCCCTATGTCAAACCATAGCAACAGTGTGGGGTGGGCAAAAAAGCCAGGACCTGGAAGCCAATTGTAGATCCCAGCCAAAAATTCCCACCCGGCCCCGAAGCGACCAAAATATCATACTGTTTACTAGGGAGGGGGTGGAGGGGAAAAACTTCTCCTCTCCGTCGCTTCGCAATAATGGCAGCTCGGCTGCCTCGTGGCCACCCCTTTTAAAGGGTGCTGGCCACGCCCCCTGACTACCCGGATGTCCAAGTCCGGTGGGGGGGGCCCGCAAAGAGCGCGGCTGCCATTTTGGCGCCGCGCTTGCATTGCAGGCCCACCCCCAAAAAAAGGACTGACACTGGAGAAAGTGGATAACGGCATTGGGCCACATTTATTGTTTCATGCCCTAGTCCGAATTATAAATTTCCATTGGTATTCAACCAATTATAATTCTTAAGGCAAGCAGGCCAGAGTAACACTGGTAAGGTTCCACCCAAAATTGCCAACGGCAATTGGTTACAATGTATCCATTTGTATCAATTTGTTTGTTGACAACAAACAAATTGTTGACCGTAGTCAATAACCTAACTACTGACCCCACCCTCTGACGCGTATCTGTAAAATAACGGGGTGATGCCTGCTGCCTAGCACGTGCCATCACCCCATTGCCTGGTTCGTCGTTGATCGGACAACGTTAAACAACTTATGCCTATCTAGTGTTGTCCAGTCACTTGCGAACCTGCCGGATACCTGTGGGTCATAAATGTTTACCTTACCAGTGCTACCCGCCACACGGGGAGGCTTCAATGAAGACTCACCGCCCCCCCCCCCCCAAGACCGTCAGCTCGGTCGCCAGGCCTGCTCGCTGCACTCCAAGAACGAGGTACATACCTCTGGCCGACAGGTGGACCCCTTCATCCGCTTACAAGTGAAATTTATGTAAAAAGTCTGAACAAGGGAGATCCGCATCTCCCCTGAATTGGTGTCTCGGCACAATGTTAGACCATGCAACCGTATGTAGGCCATACGTAATTTAAACTCCAGGAGCTGTTGAGCATCCCTGGCAGACAGCAGGAATGGCCTCGGTCCCCGCCCCCATGTGCCACTCATACCATACCATAGCCATCGTGCGGATGCACACAGCCCAGCCGGGGTCCACGCACTGTCGCTGCAGCCCGCACCGCTGCCCAGTGTACATAGCTGCGGCCCACCAGCCCCCTGCCACCGGCGTGTTGAGACCCCTAGGATCTGTAAAAGATGAGACAAAAGGTGAAGGGCATAACGGGCACTCCTACTATGAGGGGACGTACCTATCTGAAATTGCGCGTAGACTCATATCCACCTCAGAGTACCCCAAACATAGCCGCGATAAGCGCGATGCCTACATTAAGTAAAAGGTGCCAAAACGGGCCCTGTACCGCTAAACCCGGCACCGGGCACCCTCAGGGACTGTACTATGGTAAGGGTAGACCCATCCAGGTGGCAGAAAACAGGCTGGGGCGCGCAGCAGGCACTGTCAAAAACCGTGTAGGGCGCCAACCGGACAGATGTCTCAAATGTCTTGTAGCAGTATACACCACTGCCTACCGTGCTGAAAAACCCGTGAGGACCGCATCCCCACTCGAGCCCACTCATGTGCCAGAGACATCGTCGAGTTCCAGTGCCCTACGAGACACTTCCGCCTTACACATGTGGTACCAACTCTGGGACCCTCTCAATGATGCGGAGCGCTCCCCAAGGCTACCATAGTAGCTGCATGGCTAAGAGCCACCTCCTACCTATCTGTACATGAGTATGCCACCTCGTGCGAGGTGTGTCAAAATGCTGGGCAGAAAAGTGACGCGTGCAGGGGCAGCGGGCACGTTCTCGCGTCCACCCGTCCCTGACACGACACATGAACTCATAGTGATACGCCTTACGCGTGCGATGCGCCAATGACATGTCCGGTCCCCTTCAGCTCGCCTAACTTCCAGCTATTGGCCAAAGTGGCAAGTGGAATTCCTCCGCTCCTGGATAAAAGCACGGGAACGGGCGATCCGCTGGTGGGGAAAAGCCACAGTAAGGTCATTATTCACACCCAGGACATGTCTGGCCTGGAACAGCACATTGCGGCGTAGGCTTGCAAACGAATAGACAAACTACAGTCAGGGCCCGGGGATTAGCATTTCAGGGCGTTGACAATGCGCACCACTGCCGCATTGCCACGCAGCAACTGGACCACTGAGTAGGCCCACCCATTGCACCATAGGCGCAGTGCTCCCCAAAACAGGGGAAAAAACACCATCACTGTGATCGCGGGGGCAATCTGGGCACCCACCATTAGAGCAAACCCCATAAGTGAGAGGCCGGCGGTATCCGACCGCGCCAGATATCTTAAGGCAGACCACTAGGTCTGATCCCCACTAAGTGACCCCCGAATAAGAAGGCAATACATGAACTACAATCCCGAAGGGCATACTATATGTTTGGCAATCAATGCCAAAGGCAGAAATGAGAGGTTAGAAGATGGGGCCTCGGTCTATTCAGGTGCCAAGGGGACACCCAGGTCCCACCTGAGTGTCTGAATTGTGATGAGGAGATGCGCACGCGTGTCCAAGCCCCGTTTAACCCCGGACCCCAAGTAGTCGAGGCGGTGGGCTGGAGACCGAGACCCCAACCCGTGAGCAGATGCCCACTGAACGAAAGTCCCATATCGGTCGGGTACTGAACCTGAATGAACGCTGGCAGAAGGGGGATAAGGCTTATCTAATTAAATTCCCGCTCGCACCTAAAACCCAATAAGGCTAAATCGTGGGATGCACTGGCAAAAGCTGAAGGCTGAGTGAATATCACACTGTGCCAAAACAGCACCAAAATTGCGTGGGCACGCCCACCCATAGCAGCAGAGGCAACTACGAGTACCTGACTGAACAAGGCCATCAGGAAGGGCATCCCAGCCCGGAGCACCCCCAGGGTAAGCTGAATGGAGGATAATGATATGCACCCTTTGACCAGCTCAGTACGAGCTTCATGGGGACTAAGGAAAGGTGGTTCCAAGACGTGCCCCCGCCACTCTCGTAGGCCCCAGCTTCCTAGTTGTGGACAGTGGAGACCCCTCCCCATTACCCTGGAAGGGAATCAGGTCAGTAACATCCTGGGGCCCCCAACACCCCGAATGGATACAAAAACCCCATTGAAAACCCCCCGGCAGGTTTCCCGCCCCCTCACTTCTTGGGAGACAGAGTGACATCCCCCCAGGCTGACTATAATAGGGGCGGGGGGGGCCTAACAACAAGAATATTTGGTTCAGACGGAGGTCTGATCGCCCCTGCGCACTAGTCGGTCACGACCGTGATGCTTAGAACACACATCGTCAGCTGAGCAGGCCGAACACAGTGGGCGGGCCGCAACCCCCCGCCCAACCAGTTTGCTTGGGGCCAGTGTCTGAACAGCCCGCAGCTCAGCATGACCACCATGGTGCCCATCACCAGGCACCGTTCAGTGGTACTGATGTACATGAGCACCCTTGGTGACAGAACTCGTCCCTCTTCTCTTGGGATATCTATAGCCACCCTCTTCCACATCCCCCACGATGGGCCAACTGTAATGGGCCCATCCGATCGACCAGGATAGTGGGCCCCCAAGGTGCACGGTGGCTAACGACAGTGGGACATCTCTTTGCCTCAGCCGTCCCATCCGTCTCTCTCTTGCCAGTGGGCTCGCGGTTCAACAGGGAGAACTCCCACATGTCCCCCTACGGCCTTTGCCCCCGATGGCCTGCGGCCAATAATCAACCGGGGCCAGTAGTAGCCGATCATCGGCCAGGCCCTCGACGGGACATCCTGTGTAACGGGGCCTACGCAGCAGGATCCATACAGCCCCCACGATGCCCAACACTGTTCCAAGGGCGGACGCCTCAGTGCATGGTGGCTTACTACGGGGGACCACACGCTGTCTCTATCGTCCTGCCCGTACCCCCTATCCCCATTCGGGTCTCAGTTCATAGGGCTAATATATATCCATGTACTCCCCCCCCCCCCGCAAAATCTGCCCCCTCACGATCTGGAGCAGATGATCACTAAGGGGGGGGCATGAATAACCGGTCTACGGCAGTGCCCTTGCTGGAGCATGATGTACAGCGGACATGCACAGCAGGACCTGGACAGCCCCTGTGATGCCACGTACCGCCCCGGGAGCGTAAACCCCCACCCCCAAACGTCGTGCCAGAATGCGACCAAGGGGCACTGGTATAGGATGGCAAGCGATGCCCCCCAGCCTCAAATCGGCAAGGCCAAGAGCACTGCCCCCACCGGGAATGGACTGTGATGTGTGTGTATTCAACTTGAACGTAATACTCACAAGTTGCACCCCCGTGAGCCGCCCCCACCGGGGGTTCCGGCCCACGGTGGGCGTCGGAGCTCGCGACCGAAATTGAGCTCTGGGGCGACCTCCAATACGCTCCTGCCGCAGATCCAGAGAAATGGGGAGCCGCGAGACAGCGGCGGATACAGGCCGGCGTGTCATGAGAAGCACGATCCAGCTGGCCGCCTTCTGGATAGTGGCTGCGATCAAAGTAGCCGGCAGACACAAAGGGGCTCTGTCGTTAGGAAAGGGGCCTGCCACGAAAAACCCTTAGTAGGTGGGCCAGGTGGGCCGGACGGCCCACTCGGTATAGCGCCAGAGGCCCCCATTTTGGGAACCTGGGCCAGAATAGGGCCCTGTCCGAAACCCGGCCCCTAACAGGCAAAAAACGCTGTGAGCCAGCGCCAGGCCCTCCTCCCAATTGTTCCGGCCCGTAGCCGGCAGGTGTGTGCCGAATCCTCTGAATGGCCAATCCCTAGGGGTGCCTCTAGCGCCACCATGTGGGCCAGTAATGCATGCCAATCCCCTGCATCAGTGGGGCCAGGTGGGCCGGACGGCCCACCTGGCAACGGTCCAGGGTCCCTACTTGATTGCCAGGCCCTAAAATGGCCATGCCCAAACTCCGGCTCATGAAGGGCCGGGGAAGCCCTGCTGTGCAACCGCGCCAGGCCCTCCCCCCCTGCTCCACACCCATGGCCAGGGATTGAGGGCCGAGGGCCGAAGCCCCTGCAGGGCCAGTCTGAGGGCGGAGGGCCGCGGGCCGCAGCCTGAGCTGCCCCATCCCACCAATTCCGGTGGGAGCCTCTGGTTGGAGGTCCAATCGAGGGGGTGCAGTCGCGGTCCTCCGACCCGACCACTGCCCGCCTAAGCCTTCTTACAAGAAGGCATAAATGAGAGGCCAAAGACCTACCTTTCTGGCCGCAGCCAAGGTATCAGACTGCTGACCTAATTAAGCCCCTCGCAAAGATGCAAAGGAAAAGTGGGGAATCGAACTCCCAACTTTTGTCTTCAAAGCCGAAGACTTAAACCGCTGAGCTAGCCAGCAGCTTGCAGAAAGGGAGCCTCAACAGAGGCTAACAAAGGAAGAAGCAACAGAGCAAATTCCTCTGCCCCGTCGCTTCTAAGCTGATCTTGCAAGGAGGAAGCTACGGAGCGAATTCCTCTGCTCCTACGCTTCTAAAGGTCTTGCCTCTAAGAAGGAGAGAGAGCGATGGAGCAATTGGGGAAAAACTTCTCCTCTCCGTCGCTTCGCAATAATGGCAGCTCGGCTGCCTTGTGGCCACCCCTTTTAAAGGGTGCTGGCCACGCCCCCTGACTACCCGGATGTCCAAGTCCGGTGGGGGGGGCCCACAAAGAGCGCGGCTGCCATTTTGGCGCCGCGCTTGCATTATACTAAGCAAAATTCGGAATATTTTTCTACTGTTACATGAAATCTAAGCAAGTTAGTTTGAATAACACGAACCTAAAATTATAACACAATGTGCACGGCAAGCTGGTAGAATATGTATTGGAGAGATGTCAATTTTTTTACACATTCTTCTTAAAGTAAAATAAACACTTGAGAAAGCTGCTAATCATCCCTAGCAGGAAATACTTACAATTTCAATACAACAATGACGAGATTCACACTGGTCTTAGAAGTCAGATGAATCCATTGCCCTTGGAAATCATTTAGACTAAAATTATATTCACATAGATGATAAATTAATGGTGAGAATGCTTAAAATGTCATGTTAAAAATGTATTGACCCACCAACAGGTTTCCTAATACTCCTTAATAGCTTTGAAGTGTATATTTAGGTCAGATAATGAAAATTTAACCATCCTACCCTTGTACATGTCTGTTCAGAAGGAAGCTTCATTGAATCAAATAAGATTTACTCCAAGGCATATGTCTATAGAATTGCAGCCTAAGGCAGCATGCTTAGATGAAACTAACTGGTAGTTAGTCTCTTTTATTTCAGAGCAGACATGGGATTCCACTAGATATCTCCAAGCAACCACACAGATAAGCATACTTCAAATGCTAAGATGATCTGGAAATACAGACATGTGTGAAAAAAATGGTGTTTTGGGGAAATTATCTATCTACAGTGGACCCTTGATTAACGACGCGTTCTAATAGCGTCATTTTCGATTAACGACGCTACAATACGATTGTGCAAATAACGACGTTGTTATTCGATTAAAGATGGTATTTTTACCATCGTTATTTGAATAACGACTTTTTTGTCATTATTCGAATAACGATGTTATTTGAATAGTGACGCTCCTTGGGGAACCAAGTAATGTCATTATTCGAGAGTCTACTGTATCTATCTACCTATCTACCTATCTACCTATCTACCTACCTATCTATCTATCTATCTATCTATCTATCTATCTATCTATCTATCTATCTATCTATCTATCTATCTTACAGGTGTTTAAATAGATAGATAGATAGATAGATAGATAGATAGATAGATAGATAGATAGATAGATAGATAGATAGATAGATAGATAGATAGATAGATAGCTGTTGCATTTTGTCAGAAACAATAATTCAGTGGTACTTTCCCATTTTCTGTCATTAAAACAAACTCTTCACATTAAACCACAGTAGAGCTGTTTGTTGTTAAAACGCACAAGCATCAACAGTTGTACTTGAAATAATAAAAGAACAAAGAACACACATTGATCTCTATTAAAATGCTTTCATGAAGCCTCTCAAGTTAAACAATTAAATTTGAAATAATCTTCTTTGGAGAACATGTCAGGAAATTTACCTGCAGTAAAACTGTGACTGGGGACTAGAGTGCAAACAAACAGTTTTCAGAAGTTCCCCATTCACAGAGAGCAGGAGATTATATAATTTAATGATTAAAGGATGTGTGCAGTACAGGAGAAGTGTATTTGTTTCCTTGGAAACAAACTAGTACTGTTGGAGTGAAGAAATTTGTAAGCATTAAATATTCCATAATCAAATCCCAAGACAGAACACTTTAAAAATTTGAAAGGGATAAATATTTGATATTCCTGGCCATTTTCTGACTCTGCTTGTTGAGGCCTGCTGTCAGTGGTTGGGGATTCTAACACTGGAAAAACTGATACATGAACCTGCCCTGACAACAATACAATCCTGAATAAGTTACTGCTGATGTTGGGATCTACAGCTGTGATCTTACAAAGAAAGACTGAGATTAGTTCGGAACCAAGCTGAGGGTTAGGGCAGCTACATGCAAATAAAGTTGGAGAAAAAGCAATCAATCAAGAACAGAGAGGAAGCATAATAAGCATATACTATTCTTTCTTGTGGGTTGTAAATTTATGCAATAATAATAATAATAATAATAATAATAATAATAATAATAATAATAATAATAATAATAATAATTTATTTATTTATTATTTTATTTTATTTTATTTTTATTTTTATTTATTTATTTATACCCCACCCTCCCAGTACAAGCACCACTCAGGGTGGCTTACAACATAGAGAAATTAAGAATACAGTATAAAAAATTAACAATACAATATGCAATAAATATAAAATTCAATAGTACAGTATCCAGTAAACAAAACAATCTACAATTTACAGTAAATAAACATCAATAGCACATAATCACTTCCTATGGTCCTGACGGAGCTAATGATAGGAAATGATAGGAAAGACAGAAAAGGAGACCAGCATGTTATCGTGTAGGCTATAAACTTATGGGGGATTTAAAAATAAAAACAACCAGTGTTTTTCCTCCTTTTTTAACAGATAAAACTTACCCTAGAGCAGTACTGCAATTGCTAAACTAGCTAGCTGATGGTTTTCGTATTACTCATTTTAAAATGATTTTTAGCAAAACAGGCAACCAGACATGCTCAGATACTGGAGAAAGCCTAACATCACTTTCCATCTGTAAACAGGAATGCAGACTTCTGTGACATCATCAAGAAATGTCTTCTGTTGACATTTCCTGTCTCCTACAACAGGCCAAGACATGTGGGCAAATCATTCACACATCTGAACTTACAGCTGGCTTGCCAAACTCAGCCTGCACTTTCTCGATTGAAATATTGGGGACATTCCCCACTTAACTAATAGTGGCAAAAAATGATAGAGGTATTGACTATCCTAACCAAAGCTAAGGTACTATTTCTGCTCCTTCGACAAGAAATAGTTCAGATCAGCCGAATTAACCCTGGTGATCAATGGGGAGACAGATGCCACAGCCAGATCACCCTCACATCAAGACAAGGAATATAGTCAGGAGGAATAAAGCTGGAGTACTCTGTTTACTTTCCTTAGACTTATTAATTTTGACTTTGAATACATCTAGAAATGGATACTGGAAATGTGGGTTTCTCTGGGTGAATTTAATAGTCGACCATACAGGGCTCAGCAGACAGAGAGGAAGAAAATGGCACTGAATCTTGTTATGCGAAATAGCATTCCTATGGGAAATTTTTGCATTGTGAGAATTCCTATAGGGAAATTTGCATAATGAAAATATTTTTGCTATGCTATTCCCCCATAGGAATTTTTGTTATGCGAAGATTTTTTCGCATAATGAAAACAATTGCATAGTGAACAACTTTGTGGAATGGATTATTTTCATTATGTGGGGTTTTACCATATGGCTTTTGTGTGGTTGTCCACATTTGCAGGAGGCACAGCTTCAGTAGAGCTGCCTTGACAAGTTACAATGAAGGACTGGCTGCCACCTTATTCCTCCCTTTCTGCTGACTCCTCTCTCCCCCTTGACTTTGATCTTCTAGGTGCCTTAACACCATGGCACTAAGCCTTTAAAAAGGTAAGGAACTGTATGCAAGAGCAGAAGCAGGATAGATTCCTCCTAAACCTACACGTTTAAACTAAATAATGCCTGCATATGAGATTATAGCAAGATGACCCACCCCACCTTCCGTGAAACTATGGAAGAGGTAGCCTTGGTAGTTTTAAGCAATGACACCTAAAAGGTTACAGTACCATTTGCCAATCTGCTGTTGTTATGTGTCATCGGTTGCTTCTGATTTATGTTAATTTTATTAGGTTTACCATTATATGTGAAGGGGTAGCCCTGTTAGTCAGTGCAAGCATATTAGAGAGTAAACAAAACACAAAAAAGTTGTGGCACGTTAAAGACTAACTCCTCTATTTAAAATGTGAGCTTTCGTGGATCAAGTCCACTTCGTCAGACATTATATGTGAGACCAATGAATGGTTTACCACTGCCTTCCCTTAGAGAGTTTCCATAGCTGAGCAGGGATTTGAACCCAGGTCTCTTGGGTTGTAGTCTATCCAACATATCATACATACAGGCTCTCACTTACCATTTTAAACCTCAAAAATCCCTTGAAATAATATTTTTACCATGGATTGAGCAGGGAAATGCAGCACATTGTATTTTGTGTATCTTCTGTACAGAAAATTATTAGATTGGGACCCAAGGATTTGTGACTCAAATTGTAGAGTGAATGCCACTGGACTATTTCAATAAATGAAACTACTTTCAGAAAAGTAAGGAAATGGTGGATTTTGAAAATGCCTTACCAGAAGCTATCTTAATGACATTGTGATTCACTGTGATTTTAAACTTGAGTTCATGACAGTTACAAATATTGAAGCTGTTTTCATTGTAAAAAGAGACTCCAATATTAGTGATGATACATATAAAGTAAGTGCTGAGATATTATTGGTGATAGTTCATCAAAATATGTGGATGGTGGGGGGAAAGGCAGAGAAGTATCTATTCTAATAATAGTCCTGAGTGGGCGGTATATAAGCGTGAAAAATAAATAAATAAATAAATAAATAGTCTCATTAAGACTTTAGACAGTTGGGTGAATTATTATTCATTAAAAAATACTGTAAATTGTGGTCCTGCATCGGCACACAACATTTGTACAGCTATGTGGGAAAACTGTTTCTTTATATATATAAATGATTTTTACATTATTCATTTACTGACTCTTGTAACACAAAAATATTTTTCTACATGTAGTCATAAAAAGTTGGCTGAACCATTTCTTCACAAGACTTCTTAAAACTCTCACTAATAAAAACAAACATACCCTGAAACCACATATTTTCCTGAGCTATTATAATAGATTCAGTGAAACTATACCCTGAATTACTCTGATGGAACACCAAAGATATTGCCACCTTTCAGACCATAGTCAGAAACAAGTTCACAGCTCTGCTGTCAGGATACTGTGAAACAGTGGCCCAGTTGGATGTCCTGTCTTTTTACTTGAAATAGAGACACAATTTTAGAAGAGGCAGTGTGAGAGTGAAGCCGAAAATGACATACTGTGATGATGTACATTTACGTTCATAGAATCCTGCGCACCCTTCCTGGTCAGTCTGTTTCTGCATAAAAGACATCGAGAAGGGAAAGTTAAAAATGTTTCTGACATGAACTGTGGCTGAAGCACTTCCCCCATGAAGATAAAGATTGCATTTGAAGCTTTCAAGTGTTGGTAAGAAATAAAAGATATCAGCAACATGTTAAATTTCTAAACAGTGCTCTAGACTATGCTGGATTTTCTAAATTGTGCACTTGAACATCCAACAAAATACCACAATATTTCTGAATATAAATAATATATGTTTCTCCATTTTGATAAAATAGGAGAAAGGAGCTTCATCTGATGTACTTTTAATCTGATATATTCATGTTTAATTGTAAACTTCAGAGAAGTTGTCCTTTAGCAGCTATCCCCCTCAAAACTTGAAGACTGAGTACTCCCAACTACAAACCTGATTATCGAGTCACCAAAAACCATTCTAGAACAGACTGAGTCCGAATACTCAAATCTTTATTTCTACTGACAAACAATACTTGTATTTTGCCAGGATTTAATTTCAGCTTGTTTGCCCTCATCCAACCCATGATGCAATGTAAAAAAGTACAACTTCTTTTGGTTACAATCAGGTTTACTTGGAAGAAGAAAAGAAAAGTTCAAGATCAGGCACAAAATAGAAAAAAGGAAGATTTTTACTTGCCCCCTTTTCAGAATAAAACAAGAAAAGCATATCTAGCTATATTTCTCTTATCTAGCCTAGACTACTAACACATTTGACTACATTTTGCTATTATTTACTCACAAGAATGCATCATGGCAAAGCAATCCCAAATCATAGCAAAATCATGGCATTTCTCTCTCTCATTCCAATATAACAAAACCCATCTTTTCCCACTTATCCCTCCTCTTCCAGGGTTTTAACCAATTAAAGCACAGCATACAATGTCCATCAACTTAGTTCCATTCTCACAGTTCTCAACCTGTTATTACTACATTCAAAAGTAAACTAACCAGCACCTGCCTTGAAGGTCGTATTCCCAGGCTTATCTATATCTGCCCAGTGAATTAAGAACACAAACAAACTACTTTACTCATTAAAAGCAAAAGCCCCCTTTTTAATTCATTGCAGCCATGTGTGCTAACTACGATAGCCAATTTATGGTAGTGGTAATCAGTGCTTCACTGCAAACAGGAAGTGGTCTTACATAAGCCATCACTGAGTTCAGTGATTGCCATTGATCTGGAACTCTTCAAGCAGAACTGTAACACCCAAATCCAGCCACGCCCTGTCTTGCTAAATGGAGCTGCAAAGCAACATATTTTGGAAAGGATGGGGGAGGACTTCATTTAGTTCAATTTTTTTTGAAGAAATGTTCTTTAGGAATGGTGAATTTAAAAAGTATATCCTATCCAGCCAGCCAATGGACTCCAAGTGCTCAGGCCTTCAAAATGTGCCTTTGAATCTCTGTAAATTAGTTGATGGACCTTTCTCTTTCTTTTTCCCCATGGTGGGTTTCTTCTTCATAAGCGTATATGGCAATCAGAAGAGGTACAGCATGGTCTTTTCCGTGCTGAGAATAACTATACTGAATGGATATACCCATCACAGATGAATTAGAAGGTCATCCAATTCATTTTCTCAGTAAAAACTTGCCAAATATTCCGAAAAGGGAGTGTTACATGTATCAAAGGAAGAATAAGAGAAAGAAAAAACTGTTAGGTTAACCTTGGAATGCAAACCTTTGCTTTTCCTCAAGATATGTTGCCTTCACTGATTAGCACACTTCAACGGATGGGTACTAAACCTTCCTTAATAAAAGATGGCCCTTAAAAGTAGAAACAATGAAGTGTGGAGCTGTCTATTGTTCTTCAAGTAGTCCTAGAATCTCTATTTTACTGGCAATTCATCATTGTAGCAATTTCACCCTCATCTGCCTTCTTATCAACCTTACCCCTCACTTAAAATGTAAACAAAGCCACATTAGATGTCTCAAACTCTGTGTATACTTTATTTTAATGAACCAAATGTCAGTTAACCTGCTGTTTTTAATTGGTATTGAAAAAGATTCAGAGCAGATGGTGAAGTCCAGGAATTCATACTAGTAGTTGCATGCACTTTTTAATGTGCATTTTAATAGAAGAGCTACAGATAATGCCAATATCCTGCTGTATGCAGCTCCTTACTCATATCTTACACTTGTAAGTCAGAGTGAGAGGTTATATTATAGGATTATTGTTTGATTGCCTGCAAGGAAAGTGACAATAATTGCATAGATGATCACAAACAATTTCCATTGGTCATGTAATATAGGTTACTGTGGCTATATTCCTAATTACAGCTCAGTAGTTCAATTACAGAGCTCAGAGGAACAATGATGGGAGCAGTACAATTCACTCTTGCTTCTTATATCAAGATTTACTTATAAGCTTAATATTTTCTTAAAATGATAAATAATTTCAAAGAAAACACTGGATTTTTAAATATACATACATATTGGTCTTAATTCCAGCCTAGTATGTAACCAAGTTTGGTTTGAAAACAGGGAAGATATTTGTGAGAACTGTAATGCTGAAAAGCATTTTACACTATGAGTTACTTACTAGGATCCATGAGACTGAGAAGATAATGTTCACTTATTGGGTGGTAGTAAGCTATGTGAATAGTTTAAAATGTCTCATAACTAAGAAGGAGGGCACAGACCAAAACCATCATTGGAATCCAAAAATTGTTTACATACTGACAATGATATAGAGGGTTTTTGAGTATATATGTTTGCATACTTCCAGTCAACACAAGGGAATGAGTAAACAGAGTAAAGTGGTTGTCTGGATACATAATGTTCCATATTGCCCTGTTCAAGATGCCTGAGGTGAAGTAGCAGGTTGTCCTCAACCCCCTATGTCAAGATATACAGCTCCTAAAGGTAGCCAGGTTTTTTTATCAGAATATCATTCAACTACTTCTCCCTATCTTTAGTAGTAAAAATATAATAACAACAAATTAAAGGGGGGGACCAATTGTCCTTTTTGGATACACAAAATCTTCTCTCTTAAGCAGCCCCCTCAATCTGCCCAATTTAAAGGTTTTGTCTTGAATTCCATTTATGCCCCAAGACCTCATGTATAGAAAGGCCCCCATTAGGTTAAGATGTCTGTGTTTTGGTTCAAAGCAGATTTGTAAATATACACACACAAGGCAATTAATTTATATGTTCCTTCCAGCAATATAGGTCAAATTATGTTAAGTAAAAGGTATGTTTCCAGCTATAATATTGTTTTGCCTCTAGACACTAAATTCCTTTAGTGTTCCATGTGTGAGTAAATGATGCTCATGTTTTTCTCCCAATAGTCACTCACAAAACAAAACCAAGCCAATTTACAATAGGTAAAATGAGGAAAGCTTGTGTTGGGACAAACAGATGACTTCTATCTCTTCTAATTAAGTGAAACTGTAACATGTATTTTAACCCTAAAGATATTTTATTTGGGAATTTCAACGACCAGGTTGCAGCCAGGTTTCTGTCCTTTGAAGGTCTGCTACCACTAGACAAAGATTGGAGGGTATGGTGACTAGTTTTCATCTACAGCTTGATATCATTTCTTGAAAGCTGCTCTAGAGATAGAAAAGTATTTTGGAACAGAATGATGCTGAAATTAATAAAGGAATGGAAAATCCTGTTTCTCCAGGGAATGGCCCCTCTGGATTGTAGCTTACTTTGAGGACAAAAGAGGCCTCTTCATCTGAGTGCAGTCCATTCCAACTGAAGAGTAAAACAAGGAAATATTCTGGAAGGCCAATATAACTTGCACTTTCTCCTTCCAACGTCTACCCCAAATGAAACGTATACCATAAGACCCACTTGAGAAGGCGTTGATGCTGGGAAAGATTGAGAGCAAAAAGAGAAAAGGGTGCAAGAGGATGAGGTGGCTAGATGGTATTTTCGACACAATGGGCGTAGATCTGTGTGGGCTGCGGAGGATAATGGAGGACAGAGGAGCCTGGCGTATGGTGGTCCATGGGGTCGCCAAGGGTTGGACTCAACTATGCAACTGAACAACAAAAAGACCCAATTCCCCCCATTAAAATATACTGGAAAATTTGAGTGTATCTTGTACTGTATATAGTGGCATAGAGTGGGCTATTTTGGTAATAGCGGTGTGTGTCTTATACTCTGATATGTCTTATATGTCAGCAAATATGGTAGTTACATGAGGCAAAACCTGCCTAGACTGCAACCAACATTCCATGTATTCTTCCTGGCCCCCAATAACACAACTAGATGAGAGAAGGTGAAATGAACACAGAAAATTACCAATTTCTGTAAACTTGCTTCTTCCTGCTTCTTTTATCTGAGGGGAGGGAGTTAATACTGCCTAATTCAGCAATCCCTGGCCTTGCCTGCTTTCTCTATGCCATGATTACTGAGGTATAAAATACTCGAAAAGCTGTGTGGATGGCACATAGCTTCTCAAAACAGTAATTGCCACAGCTCTGTGAGATATTCTCTGCATGAAAGGCAGGTCACCATCTCCTCCCTTTGGGCTAATTAGATCACCTAATGTGGCCTGCTTATGCATGCTGTTTCTTGGGAGGCCAAAGTTGGAGAACATCTAATGCTGAGAAAACAGCATCAAAGCAAGTTGGAACTGGCATTATCTGTGCCCATTTCACCTGCCTTGCCAAGAATCATTTGATGAAATTATCATTCATAGAGAGCAGATGCTGAAATCCAAATGATTAAATTGGAGAGATTAGAACAGTTATATAAGTGCTGAAGAGCACAGAAGACTGGGCAACTCAATCTGCCCAAGGAGACAGAAGCAACCTTCCTGGGTAATATTGTCTTACTTTAAATGTGGGAAACACTCAAATTTAGTACCCAGGGTGGGGTTATGACTAGCATAATAAACCCAGACTCAGTAAACCTTGGTTCAAATTGCCACTTGGCCATGTAAATTCATGGGTGGTGATGACACTGTTAAACCACTCTCACTTACCTTGAAAACACTATTAGGGTTGCCATTAGTCTGTTCCAACTTAATAGCACAAAAAGACACACAGTAGTTAAATTATCTCTTTGCAATATGCTCTCTATCTCTTTCTTGCTCATATATTGTTCACATAATGGTCCAGAAAATTTCAGTCAATGAGTCTTTCTGCTGTTGAAACATGTACATACTGAACTGATGTCCTTTGATTCATTGATACTTTTACAGAGGACTTCTAATAAGGGATGATAGAAAACCCAGCTTTGGGTCTGCTCCAGAAGCATATCTGCTCCACCAAATGTTGTGGTCCTGAATGAAGACAGGTAAAGGTTTCCCTTGCTCGAAAGCCAGTCGTATCTGACTCTAGGGTTCAGTGCTCATCTCTGTTTCAAAGCCGAAGAGCTAGTGCTGTCTGCTTCTGCAGACATTTCCGTGGTCATGTGGCAGGCATGACTAAACACCAGAACACACGGAGTGCTGTTACCTTCCCACCGAAGCGGTCCCTATTTATCTACTTGCAATTTCTTGCTTTTGACCTGCTAGGTTGGCATCTAATACTTAAACATGACCCCTTGCTTTGACTTCCATGGATAAGGAAGCATAAGGCTGGAACAGAAACAAAAGTCATTTTGTTTTTTAAAAAAATGCTTTTTATGTTCTTGTAATACTATTACTATTACTATTACTATTACTTCTACTACTACTACTACTACTACTACTACTACTACTACTACTACTATTATTATTATTATTATTATTATTATTATTATTATTATTATTATTATTATTATTATTATTATTATTATTTGTATCCCGCTTCCCTCAGCCCGAAGGTGAGTCAAAGCGGCAAACAATAGCAAAAACAATACAATAGATACAATATACAAAATAAATAAATACACAATAGTACAAAAATACCGCAATACAATATAATCAATACAATATCAATCACAAGAGCACAGGAAATACAAAATACAATGTAATATAACAAATTCAAACACCCCCTCAATGAACCGTCAACCAGATCCGGGGTCCAGACATCCTCATACAGCGCCAGCCTCCCATCCCATGACCGATGGCATGGGCCCCCGAGAGAGGCTCGCAAGTCCTGATGCTGTGGCGGTGGTGGCTCTGGTGTCCTTTTAACTCCCCTGCCCAGATGAGCAAGGGGGAGGGGTGCTGGGCACAGCTACCTCCCATCTCAGGGCCGATGGTGTCGGCCTTGGGAGAGGCTCGCAACAACCTGGGGGTCAAATGGTGAAGGTGGCAGTTTTTTAAGTCCACGGAGGCACCACTTGGCCGCAGCTACTCTGACTTCCCCGCGGCCAATGCCGGACCAGGGAAGACCGATCTCACCTCCACCCTCCCGCTGAAGTAGCTGAGGCTGATGTCCCGGGGTCCGAGGCAGCAGTGGCAGGTCTTCTTATGGCCGCTGTGCCAGCCACGCTCAGGTGAGGCAAATCCTGCCAGTCTCGCCTCCACCCTCCCGCCAAAGCGGCTGAGGGTGAGCGAGCGTCTTCCTATTAGTCACCAGGAGCGGTGATGGAACATATCTGTGTTTTGGTGTAGTGTACGAGAACAAAAGATCCAATACATGCAATGATATTACACAGAGTTGTGATGGATGACTCATGTTCCTTTAAGTTCACCAGCTAGGACACACCTTCATGCTCATAAGCAGGCATCTAAAAGAAGAGGGAAACACATACTAAGTGGGGATGTGTGCATTATTGTTGTGTCCAAACCCAAACTCTAGTTTAAAAGACAAACCACACCAAAGTGGAAGAAGCAGACACGTGCCATTTCTAAAGGCGCAAATTTCAAATAGCTGTCAAAGCGGGAAATGTTGAACTTTGCTTGTCCTCCAGAAGCCCGCCTAAATGTATCTTCTTTTGTAACGGTCAAATCACTGTATATATAGAGGCCACCCCTGTACATAGTCCCCAGTCCGGTTTCTGAGCTGAACAAAGAATCACTGTTGTTAACACAATCCTGCTGGTTAGATTACTTCTTGTGCCAGACTCAACATATTACATAGAGCAAACATTTGAAATGGGTTGAGTTAGTAACATTAATGAGGATATCTTAATGATCAAAACCCCAGCCATCTGGTCATGTTTCTCTAAATCAGAGATTCTCAACCTGTGGTCTGTGGGCAAGATGCAGCCCACGGCACCATTTCATGTGGCCCACCATCACCACCACCACCAAACCAGGAAGTGCCATGCAATGTAGGAAAAATGGCCGTCCAGTCCCCAAAGCTGTCTGAGGCAACATGACCTGGCCCCCGGTTTAAAAAGGTTGAGAACTCCTGTTCTAAATAGTAAACTGAAAGTAATGGCTGAGTAATATTTTTATGGTAAAATGTAATGCTTTTCCATCATTTTAATGTAAGTAATGATCCTTCAGTTGTTTAAGAAAGAAAATGTAGACTATCTCACTATTGAGTAAAGGACTTGCATGACATGACCAGTATGACTACTACAATAAATAAAGAACATTTCACTAACAGACACTAACTCTCAAGTGTGATATTAGGTGAAACCTTGCAATCTGTGTTAGGAAGCAAGTGCCTCTCTTTCACTGTCTATTATCATATGTTAATCTCTTAATGAGGCATCACATTTCTAGAAACTATTCCATATGCCTGTAGTGCTTTTGGGTCCAAATTCCCAGTATAGCCATTTCCTGTGAAAGAGTCTCAACTAAGAAGACTGCCAATTCCTGCAGTTGCAGTACTCTCACTGCAGTGGCTCAGTGGTTAAGAAGCTCGCCTTGTTAACTAGAAGGCTGGCAAGTCAGCAGTTTGACACCCGGGTTCTGCCTGAGCTGGGATTGAGTGCCCGAGTCTGGCCCAGCTCTTGGGGACATAAAAGGAGCCTCATTTGGGCATTATCTGAGCAAAGTCTCTTCCACAAAAATCCTTTAACCCCAGAAAAAATTCTGACATCAAATTATTATTAATATAGTACTCTCACTTTTTCTTCTCTGAAAGTTCAAGTAAGTCACTAGCTAAGAGGGACTTATTTTCTCTGCACTTCTCAGAAGAAGGAAAGGGGCAGGGTCTATGTGTGGAGAGGGCAGCAGCAGGACATTGTGTCCCAGGCCTCACCACAAGTGAGGTGTGTGTGTGTATGTGCGTGCGTGTGTGAGTGTGTGTGTCTGTGTGTGTGTGTGTGCTTACCTCAGCCTAAAGGCTAAACATGAAGCTAAATAAATTATGCTGTCATGAATTCAATCCCAAAAATGCCATTATTTCACAAGCACATGCTTTGGAGACTTTTGGACAAGATATACAACTGACGAAAGCACATGCTTGGCATTCAAAAAGGTAGTAAATTGAAATCTGACAACACTAGCTAAATAGACCTCTATACCAGGACTAGGAAAGAATGCTGCCAGAAACTAGGGTTATGTGAGAAATATTCTCTGTCATCACTTCTGTGGTCTTACCTAGTTTACTCTTTCTCCATGAAACACAGGAACAGAACCAATCTGTGACAAAAATGTGTATCCTTCTTGGACTCTTTCCTTAAGGAGAAAGGCCCCAACATTTGTATATTTGAAAAACTCAGCAAGAAACATGATATGCATTTTTATAACGTGTCATAGTTAATGAGAGCATACATACATTAACTGATGTGCAATTGAAAAACAGGTACAAAAATAATTCCTAGTTGGGGGGGTTCTGTATAGGACAGACAGAGAATGCACACAGAAATGGGGAAAGGGGGAAAATCTATAGAAATAAATTGAACAGATTTTGCCACCCCTACCTAGGATCTTGGAGAGCTTCTTCCAGTTGTAGTAGACAATTCTGGGCTTGATAGATACAATGGATTGAACCTAGCCTTGTTCATGGCTAAAGCAGATTCACTGAAAACAATGGGAGGTGGATCAAGTCATTCTTAAACTAATTAAACTTCCACTGATTTCAAACTTGGGATCGGACTATATATAAATCAATTTCATATTGTCACAGGCAGTGGTGGTGAACCTTTTAAAGACTGAGTGCCAAAAAAGGAGTGGGGTGTGTAGGCAGGAATCATGCCTGCTGGTGACATCGCGAGGGGGCATGCACACCCATGTGACATCACTGTGTGCTTCATGATGCATGTACACATGTGCACCACCAAGCTTCATGCACTCCCAAAGAAGCCCCACGGCTGCTGCACTGTTCCTTCTCTTCACCTTCCATTCACACCACTTTCCTTTGTAGTGGGTGAAAGGGGGAAAAAGAAGAGAGCGCTTTCCTGATGCCTGGCACGGCTGCTGCAGCAGGCAGGCAGGTGGGGCAGGCAAGGCGGGGAGGGCACGAGACAGAGGCACACTCTGAGAGAGTTTCCCTGCCTGGTCTCAAATTAGGGGAGAGATCTCAGGCAAAAATGTTTCCCGGGAGAGGAAAAAGCAGGTGGAGGGGTGTTCTGATCGAATACTCATCATACTCCAAAGATGACCTGGATCAGGTGGCACTTCCTATGCCCAGCCCAGTTCTGCCTGTACCCAAACCTGAGAATGTACCCAAACCTGAGAACCATCAATATCAGTCTGCTTCTGGCTCAACTCTGTTTCCGCAGGCAGATGACCTGTTAGATCAGAAGTCTGACTCTAACAGTGATTAGCCCTCAGTCAGGGAAAGATTCAGAAAGGAGCTACACCTGTGACACAAGCAAACTAGAACTAGTTACCAGAGAAGGCTACCAGCTGATAACGATTAGCTGGGAGGCTTTGAAGCAAATTTGCTGCAGCATTCCAGCATCAGTACAATTCTTCAGTGCAAAGACCAATGTCCTGCTTGACTTTAGATACCTCTTGAGATTGCCTGCCTAGACCCTGACCTACCTGCTGTGACCCAGACTTCTCTGCCAGCCCTGATGATGCCCCCTAACATCCTTTAGATTAGATGCTTGCTTGAACTACTAGTAACCAGACCTCAGCTTCCTCTTCGGACCTTGCTATTTGGACTCTCCTTGAAGAGGCTCTCTGTGTTGCACCGCTGTGCGGCAACCAATGCCTGCTGGGGTAGGTCAGCACAGTGGGTGAGAAAGCGAAGGACCTCCACAGAGCTGTGTTGACACAAGCAGGCTTTCCCTGTTGGTTCCTCAGGGAGTTCAGGACCTGTGCAGGCAAGGCAGTAGAGGAAAAGATGGGAGTGAAAAGGTGGTGCTATCAGGCTCACACGCTTCACCTCACAGGATGTGAGCAAATAGCCCCAGACCCACGTGCCAGAAAAAATGGGCTTCTGTAACTTTGCAAGTGTGTCAGAAAGTTTACAAATCTCTCATCTCCTCCCTTTGGTGGGGATACCTTGGCTGCCATGGAAAGCTCCCCCGTCACCTCCCCCCCCCCCCAAAGCCAAGCTGATGGACAGGCTGAGAAGCCAGGGTCACTTCTCTCACCAATGGGGAGGCTGAAAATCTTACCTGGAAGTGCCAACAAAGTGAGGAAAAGAAACAACCCCATACACACCCATCCAAAGAAGAGGAGCAGTGTGTGTGCATCCAAGGAGGGGGATGTCTGCTGATGCCTGGTCATGCCTCCTAGGTGGGATTTCAGCCTCCCCTATCACCTCCCCATTGGCAGAGGGAGCCAGGTGACGGGAGAAGCAGGGCTGCCATTGGCAGCTTGGTGTGGTGTGGTGGTGTGAGGTGAGTGGGGCTTAACACACACTGAAAGGGTTCTGCATGCCACCTTTAGCACACATGCCATAGGTTCACCATCACAGTCACAGGCCTTTTGAGACAAATGTGGTCATTGTGAAGATACACCATTAGGAGGAAAAAAATCTCCAGAATCAACTCTAAACTAAGAGAGTTAGAATATTTGTTATGTTCAAAATATTTATCCAATGAAAATGTCAACTATTCTATTTCAGTTTGAAATGCAAAGATGTCCCATTAATTTTAAAGAGAATAAAATCCTGAGAAGTTTTCATGGGTGAGGCTCTGGACTTTTGTACATAACTCTTCTTTTTCTTCTAGTGTTGATGGAGATACAAGGCTCTTTGTCTGGTACTTCTAGCAACCTTCACCAGTGTTATTTGGTGTTATTATAATATTTCTTTGATGTTTCTCCACCTTCCTCTGGGTTTGTGTTGAATCTGAATGAAGGAAGTACTCTGACCAGCAGGATTGGGTCAAACACAAGTGATTTATTGGCAGCTCATAACTTGGATTGTTTCGGACTGGGGAATGGGGGAAAGGAGACCAACTTATATACAAGCAGAACGGCAGTTACAGAATGATACATTTACCCAGACTTCTAAAAAGAGTGGAAAACTGTGTTTTAACTAATCAGATTACAAAGGCAGCAATATGAATTCCATGCCTAGAAGAAAGGGCACACTTTTACAGCAATTACAGCAATTAACCATGTACTAAAGTAATTAAGTAATAAAGCACTTGGACACAACATTCCCCCCCCCCCCAATGCGGGAGAACCAACTCCATACCTTGGAAGTGGACCGCAGGTTCGTTCAGGGTGTCCAACATTCGTGGGACTTAGGGCAGTAGGTACATGACAACCTGGGTCTATAGAAATACTGGTGGACTTACCGGGCAACCTAGACAAGCTAGGTGTTATGCGTAGCTTACGATGAGCTATAGCTGAAACCAATAACTGAGGTGCACACCTCGAACTCTGGGTAGCAGAAGAAGTTGCTGACTCTCGTGGAGTACTCGGCGTGGGGGAGGGGGCACCGTAATGGCCAACAAAAAATCTGAAATTGGCTGGGCTGCACTAGACCCTAGTGTAGATGCAGAAGTTTTATTTGTAAAGTGATAGACTTTCCTGAGTTCCCTGGAGAGGGACGAACTGGCACTGAGTCAGAAAAGAAGGTCTGACTAACTAGATCCATCTCTGGATCGAAATCAGAGAGGTTTGACTCATAATTTTGGTCCACCTGAAACTCTTGAGTATAATGAATAAAATCGTCGGGACTCCTATTCCCTCTGTGATGTGGACCTGAGTGGTCTAAAGCAGTAGATAACCTCCTCCTCATTAAGAGGTCTGTTGGGGAGAGACCTGAAGCCAGGGGTGTCACTCTAAGATTCATTAGGTACCATCACAAATGTAATTCTAGGTCCCCTGCACCCATTCGAGTGATGGCATGTTTGACAGACCTGATCTGTTTCTCTACTTGCCCAACAGTGGCAGGGTGGATTGAAGTGGAAGGGACATGACGGACCCTATTTCACTTTAAGAAATCCTGAAATTCTGCAGACTTGGAAATTGAAGTGTTCTCGGGGACAACTATGTCAGGCAACCTGAACGTACAAAAGACCCGCCTTAATTTGCAAATAGTCAGATAGTGGCTTTAGCCAAAGTATTAGATATAGGAATAACCTCTAACCATTTGGAGTATGAATCAATAATTAACAAGAAGTATTTACCCTTAAAAAGGCCAGATAAGTCAAAAAAAGTGAAAGGGGAAAAGTATAATCTTGAGCTTACAAACTTTGGCACATTTAAGAAATTAGCAGAGAATTTTCCCTTTCCTGGCAGGTATTGCCCTTCAACATTTTCTGCTCACAATACCATGGGGAATTTTAGAAGTTATTCTTCTTCAAGGGAGCAAATAAAGGGATCAAACAAGAATATACACAATACTGAGGCATCTTACTCTTAAGCCATGCAGAGAAAATGTATGTCAAAATAATAGAAACAAGACTGGGGCCAGTGATATAACTGCAACTAACAGAAGAACAAATGGGCTTCACGAAAGAAAGAAAGAGAAGCTGTGCAGATACCATTTTTATACTTAAACAACTAATAGAGAAAAAATAGAATAAAACAAGACTCTCTGTGTTGCATTTGTAAACCAAGAGAAGGCATTTGATAGAGTTGACAGGAAACTGATATGGCAAGCATTGGCCCAATATGGAGTAAGTGCACATCTTATCAGATTATGTAAAAGCTTATATAGTGACTGTAGAAGTATAGTTAGAATAAGTCAAGAAATGTCAGAACCCTTTGCAGTAACATCTGGAGTGAGGCAGGGATACATGCTATCACCACTATTATTCATCACCTACATAATAGCATAAGCAAAAAAACTAAGCCCATGAATTGAAACAATATCAACGAACTACTTTTTGTAGATGATCAGGCATTGATAGCAAGTACAGCTAAGGAACTACAATAACATCTTACACCCATGAACCAAAAGTGTAAGATAAATAATATGAGAATCAATAAAGAGAAGACTGAGGTAATGGCAATTGGAAGGAAACAACATACACTAGATATCGAGATAGAGAGAAGAAGTATAGAATAAGTGGCAGGGTTGAAATACCTAGGAACAACATTTACTGAAAATTGGACAAAGATATTAACATATGGTGCAGTAAGACAAGCCAAATATTGGGACAGTTAGCACCACTCTTATAACACAAGGCAATACCAATCAACACAAAGAAACACCTAATACAAAGCATATTCATTCCCACCTTATGTTATCAGTGCAAAACATGGACACTTACATCAAAACATAAACAAAGGTTGGTCACCACAGAAATGAAGTGTCTGAGGAAGGGATAAAATCAGGAATGAGGCTATAAGGCAGGGATCAGCAACCTATGTCCTGTGGGCCAGATCAAGCCTATGGTGCCAAATCATCCAGCCCACATCCTTGCTCTAGCAGCTGAAGCCACTGCCACTGGAATAGGCTGCGGACTTTTTTATGGCAAATGTAAAAGGTGGGGGGACCACCAGTCTGGCCCCCTCAACTGTCTGAGGTAGCATGACCCAGTCTCCAACTTTAAAAGGTTGGCAACCCCTGTTGTAAGGGAACAAATTGGAACAGAACCAATCTTGTACTACCTACAGTGACAATTTAGCCAACTTGGAGAGAAAGTCTTGGAATTCCATACCTTACAAGGCATATGTAGAAAGAGGAAAAGGACAAAGACCACAAGACAGACCCAGAACAAGGTGGAGAGATAACATCAAAGAAATATTACAAGAAAACCAAATTACACCGGTGGAGGCTGCTAGAAGTGCCAGAACAAAAACCTTGCATCTCCCTCGACACCCAATGGGGTAAAAGAGGATGCAAAGAAGAAGAAAAAGATTCTTCTTCTTTCATGTATTGATCAAATCCTGGCCTGCCAAAATGAAGTCACATTCTTGGCTTTATCATTGGCCAAACTTAAGTCCTCATCGGTGCATGTTTCTGGCAGTAATTGGGAGACTAGTAAATGAGTCAGATTCTGTATCTCTCCATATTCACACAGTGTTATTTTCTGCCAACTGCCCTAACTTAAGCATGTTAGTCTTGCATTTAGGCACTCCAGCCTTCAGCCTATTCAGATTCCTCCAAGTCATGAAGGGGAGGTTGAGTTCCTCATCTATATCATACTTTAATGTTGTTCCTTGTCCTGTAGGCTGCTCCTTCCTCCTCCTTCTAATTTGGTTTTGCTCTTGGGTACCCTCAATAATGTTTGTTCTTGCCATAAAGCTCTTCATGGATCTGAGCCAGTGGACTTGAGGCTCATGTCCATTCAGAGGATGTCAAGAATCATGATCTTCCTTAGTTCTCTGTGTCCACTGCTACTTCTCTCCTTATCTTAGGTGGAGGGTATGTTTTCTCAACTGGTGTAGGTTTGAGGCATCCTGTCACTATACACATGGCTTCATTCATAGCTACAGTATATCAACTTGTTTTGTGTGTGTGTGTGTGTATGTTCTCCACACTGGAGCAGCATACTCTGCTGTGGAGACGCTCAGGACCAAAGCTGATGTACATGTATGGATGGTTGAGTTTGTCATTTATAGTTTGTGAGTTTCCTGATGATGTTGTTCCTTGTACTTACTTTGGCTTTGGTATTCATGCAGTGTTGCTGAAATGTTTCCTGTCAAGAATCATGCTGAGTTATTTTGGTGCTGAACAATGCTGTAATTGATTCCCTTAACACGTAACATCCAATTCAACCCTTGTCTCTCTGTTTTGAAGATGGAAAGCACACACTTGAGTCTTGCCTGGATTAGGCTACAAATGGTTGACATAGTAATACTGTCTTAATTATTCAAGTGCTCTAGTAAGTTTTTCAGCTATCTCATCAATGCTGCATTATCCTCATAGATGAACAGTTTTGTATTGTCAGGAACTGGTTGATAATTGATAATTTTACAGTAAAACTTCGCATAAAGAGCACCTCGCTTAGAGACTAACTCACTTAAAGAGCAGAATTTTCTCTGAATGGTCACCTCGCTTAACAACTAAATCGGGGTTTGCAATCCCCCCACCACCACCACCAGAAGTCACAATTGGTCACTTACAATGGTGTTTCACTTAAAGAGCAAACTCGCTTAAAGAGCAATCCCATGGAACGCATTATGCTCTTTAAATGAGGTACCACTGTATATTATACAGTATTGGAAACAATACACTTCCTTGAGGCAGTCCATTCTTCTGCAACCTCCATGTACTGTTCTTTCCATCCATCATGACATAGAACCTCTGATTCTGAATGAAGCTGCCAATGACCGTAGTAAACTTGTTATCTTTGGTAAGATTATTTATTTTACAGAGCAGAATCCTGTGATTGACAGTATTGTATGCTGCAGTTAGGTCAATGAAAGCCACACCCTTAATTAACTTTTTTTCAAAGCCATCCTCAATGTCTTGTGTAAGGTTAAGAATTTGACCACAACATGACCTACCCAGGCTTAAGTCTATTTGCTCCTTCATGATCTTTCTATTAATAAATTCAGAAATACTATTATAAATCATCCGTTCAAGTGCCTTATAAAAGTGGCAAAGGAGTGACATTGGTCTGTAGCTTTTTGAGCCATCTGGGTCTTTCCCAGGTTTGAATAAAGCAACAACTCTAGCCTGTCTCCACAAGTTATTTGTGAACAGATATAAATGGAAGGCTTTGTGGGCCTCAAGTTGATGGTGGTTTCTTTCTTTCTGTCTTCTTTTGGAGGACACTGAACCTTTCATAGGCATTTCTGAATACCAGTAAGGCACAATTGAAATGTGCAAGCATGCTTTGGTCAGTGTTGTTCATGAAACAAGTTTAGTGCATCACCAAATCTTTTATGTGCTACACTTGGTTCCGAAAATGTCATTTTGCTTTGCATGGTGGCAGCACCACTGGCTCATTATGAAAACAACCGCTTTTAATAGCTGCAAGACAATGTTTAACATTGTTCTACATAGTATTAAAATTGATGTATAAATAGCTATCCAGGATATACGTGGCTTGTTAATATGTCTAGAGCATGTCTTCATTTTCAAAAATGAAGAATACTGTTCTTCCAAAATGGCATTTTTATGTCAAGCGCACATGCATGCAGAGAGCATGCTTTGAAGATTTTTCCTCATAATCAGAACGTTTAGACAATAAACCATTAGATGATTTCAAATTAAATAATTCTGCTTATGTTTATGTTCATGAATCAAATGTGATATTTCCTCACTTTACATGAGCTTGAGCTGTTTTCACCCTCAACCTTTGCAAATGACATTTTCATTTAGAATCTTATCATTTCATAATTATTACCTTTCAGAACTCCTAGGGAGAGATTGAAAGATTCCTTTTCATATTTCCATTGTTACATTCCTTTGAAGATCAAATTAAACTTCAATCCCAGCCAAAATAAACTTTGAAAACACAAAATAAATGAGAAATGTTGAGGAGAGAAAAATGTCAGGATGGTGGTAGTATAATTCAGCTTTTCATGAGCTCAAGTAAAATGAGAATAATTTGTGTTCTATCTTTAAAGAAAATAAACTCCCTTTCCCCCTATGAAATTTGGTGGAAAAATAAACATGTGCCATGATAGAAGTTCCTTTGTTACATATTTGCTCAATCTTGAGACTTGCTAATTGGGCCAAAATTTTATCATTATTGTCATTGTTGTTATCATTGTTGTTGCTTCTCCTTGACTCTTCTTCAAAAGGTACTTAGTGCTAACATAAAAAATAAGACCACTACTAGCTATAATTGTTACCTGCTATGGGCTGCCAAGTTGTTTCTCATTTGTGACAAACCTGTGAGTCAATAATCTTTTAATGGTCCTGTCATTAATATCCCTATTATTGTTGTATAATTTACCCTCTTGTTGTATAATTGTTGTATATTGTTGTATAATTTACCCTCCTGTTAAGTCTTCCTCTTTTCTTACAATCATCCACTATTTCTAGCATTACATTTCTTCTAGTGAATTTTTTCTTCCATTATATGTACATTTCCAATGGCCTCAGTTTAGTCATTTTATCTTCTGGTGAAACAGGTCAGGCCTAATTTTTTTAGAACCCATTCATTTATATTTCACGTTGTGCATGATACCAGTAAAGCTCTTGTCTAACACCACATTTTAAATAAGTCTGGTGTTTTCTTTGGACTCTTTACTCAATGTCCAGGTTCCCCATCTGTATGGAATATCATCCTTTGCATGATCTTGTCCCTGGTCTCCAGTGAAACCTTCATTTGAACATCTTTTCTTGTTCCTTCATATCTGCCCTTCTGAGTCTCTTCTGACTTCTTGGCTGCAATCTCCCTTTGTACTGATAATTGAATCAAATCTAATACTGTACTGCTGACTTGTAATGTTTCTCCCACAATGATAATTCTTAGTATGTACTGTACTGTGGAAAAGTCTTAGGCCACCACCAGCTGATTAAGGGAAAATTCAGTGAGTGAGGGGTAGGGGGGGGCATGACTTGGACACCCTAACTTCAAATTCACCAAACTTGGAGAAGGTTGAGAGGAGAGTCAGAATAGACTCCCTCCAATTTGGGGGCATCTAGGTGGCTTAGGGGCTGAGTTATGCCCCTCAACAAAACACTCATTTAATTTTTTGAAATTGAACCAGCTGATGTGTTGCTTCATATGTATTGTGACTCTCCACGCATTGTACTCTGTATGTAGTCAGTTTAAAAATGTGGTAGAAGAACTGAAAGGTAGCAGTTTCTCTAAGTGCATGTCTTGATTTCATAGCAAAAATGAAATTTTATTTGGAATCTTCTTGTTTTTCTTAGTCTTTTAGCCAACATGTTTTTATATGGTATAATACAATTTAATGTCAATGGAAACCTTAATGTCCTTTTTTATGTCTCTCTCTCCCCCTTGGTTTAGTGATCATAGATGGATAAAAACCTAAGGAGAATATCAGCTTGTGATCAAGGGGGGGCGGGGGGAGGAAAAAAGAGAAATCAAAAGATCTGGAAATGATTCAATTCCCTGCATGGGAGAAATGTTTAAGTGGCTTCTGGCAGCTCTACCAGGGTGAAGAGACAGGGTGTCAACACTTGAGGGCTGGCAAAGGAAAGGGAGAAGGACAGCCACTCACCTAGCAAAATAGCAGCACTTGGGGTACTAAAATGATAACTGCCTTCAATTCAAGAGACTGAGACATAAGCTTTTCCAGGAAGCAGGAACATTTCATGAGGAGCGCTTATTAGTGGAATACAAAGTGTGAGATAAATGGGCTCAGGAAATAGGGAGCGCCAAGAGGACTATATCTTGAGTGACTTCAGAAAAAAAATATTGTTCATAGGCAATCAGTTTTGTATGCTCTGAAACTCATATGATATGTATAACATCTTTGGAAACAGGCTTGGTCAAATCAGATTCTAACTTCTTTTTCTGTTTCCCACCAGTTTTATACCTTACACCTTTGAAGCTCATTCAGTGCCTTTCAAAACATATAAAAGTCTCTGAGAGGCTTTTATCATGCAGGTCCATGTACTTCTGTAAATCAGAAATGATCAAGAGCCAAATGATCATTTTAGTAAATTTCCAGTATCAGTAGGACTGGTCCTAAAGAACTGACTTGACCTTAATCTTGTCAGTAGAAGAAGAAGAAGAAAACCTCTCAATTTCAGTGACTGGGTAGGTGACTTTTTCAGGCTACAATCCTCAGAAGCTACCAGTCAGATAGGGTACTGGCCAGAACATCTTCAAGATTCAAGGAGATGCAATCCAAAGCAGCAACTTATCCAAATGTTGAGATTGATTTACATATAGTTACATCAACAATTTGAGATAAACAGACGATACAACCCTAATGGTAGAAAGTGAGGAAGACCTAAAGAAGCTCCTGATTAGGCTGAAAGAAGAGAGTGCAAAAGCTGGATTGAGACTCAACGTCAAGAAAACCAAGAAAATGGCAACAGGCCCTATCAGTCCCTGGAAAATAGATGGGGAAGAAGTAGAAGCAGTGACAGATTTTACTTTCTTAGGATCAAAGATCACTGCAGATGGGGATTGTAGCCATGAAATAAAAAGGCGACTGATTCTTGGGAGACAAGCTATGAGAAACCTGGGGAACATAGTGAAAAGTAGAGACATCACCTTGCAAACAAAATTTTGTATAGTCAAAGCAATGGTATTCCCAGAGGTAATGTATGGGTGTGAGAGCTGGACAATTAGGAAAGCTGAATGCGGAAGAATAGACGCCTTTGAAATGTGGTGTTGGAGGAGAGTTTTGAGGGTACCCTGGACAGCGAGGAGAACAAATCCATCAATCTTAGAAGAAATCAACCCTGACTGCTCCTTAGAAGGTCAAATAGTAAAGTTGAAGGTAAAGTACTTTGGACATCAAATGAGACGAGAAGATTCACTTGAGAAGGCCTTGATGCTGGGAAAGGTGGAGGGCAAAAGAAGAAGGGAGCAGCCAAAGATGAGATAGCTAAATAGTATTGTAGATGCAGTGGGCACAAAACTGGGCAGGCTGAGGAGAATGGTGGAGGACAGGTGTGCCTGGAGGTCAATGATCCATAGGGTCACAAAGGGTCGGAATCGACTGAGTGACTGAACAACAACAACTACAACAACATAGTTACAAAAGTTTTGAGGATAAAATATTCCTCTGTTTCCCATTATTTGGTGCAGAAAATGGAAGAATCATTCTGGCATAAACTGATTACAGTGTTTAGGGTCAAGGGTGTTGAAATGGTAGGAGATGGTGGAGGGCTTTCCCAGCAGATCTTAGCGATTTGGTAGGTTCATATAGGTAGAGGTGCTTCCTTAAATATTCAGGTCAAAAGCCACTTAGGGCTATATATCCCAGACAAGGTTCACGTCCTTGTAGGTTCATCGCGTTTGTAATACTCATGTAAAGAAGAAAGCCCCACAAAACCCAGAGATTGGTACACATGCACACACAAATCTCCGTCTTTAGTTCTTCAGCCTCAAAATAAAGTTATCCTTCCTTAAGCCATTATTTTTATACCGTGATGTGTGTGTGTGTGTTTGTGTGTGTGTGTGAGAGAGAGAGCTTCCTATGCTTATCTGATTGTTATGAATCAACATCTACAACAATAAGACAGCTATTAAAATCTCAAGCAGTAGCCCGACACTAATGACAATATTAAACTGCCATCATTCAAACCATGTTTTTGTGGCACCAAAGTGTGCCCTATTTCCTTGACATTTTCACTGGCATAGATGAAAATGTACTAGAACAAATTACTGCAATTGCCATGACTTGGTGGGAAACTATGGGGAATGTTAACAGCAATAATGTTGAATTTTTTTTAAAAAAAAAGCCACAATAAAACACAAACCCAAGTGATGGATTTCTAGATGAAAAGGAAATATTAACAATCCTCTTCAATATTTAAAGCTTTCTTAACCAGTAGCACTTCACTTGGTGCTGACTGGTGTCACTTTCTTTCATTCTTCTTTTGATCCATTGTAAAGTAGTTACATGATTGCAAATATCTTATCATGTCACCTTCTTGTGTGTATAGCAGATGAAAGGAGGCTATCTCAAGCGGAGTGATAACCTGTACCAAGGACTGATGGGATCTTTACAATACAACCAATAAATTTAAGCTGTATTAGTCATGTTTGAGAGACGCATATATGTATGACATTCAGTTTCATATGAAGTATAGTCTATTATTTCCATTCTACTGCAACATTTAAAGCTGATAATAAACACTGAGCTCTTATTTTAATGGAATGCTTTTAATCTAATATGGGAAGTGTTGCCAATATTTTGGGTTGAATCTGGAGTTTTATTTTGCAAGTGGGGCTGAAGGTGGCTGAGTGCTTTTTTTCACAGATATACCTTGCCTCTGCAGCTTACAGCATGGACTATTGTTTCAGAGTGTCCAGCAGTTTGGGACAATTTAAGAGACTGTGGAAGAAGTGAGAAATCTGAAAAGGGGACCTCATTCACTGTTCAGGCAATTTGGAAAACTCTACTGGATTAGCTGCTGATGAAAAGAGGATTTTGCTGGACCCGAGCCTATTATTTGCTTTGTTGTGAAGTGGCAAATCACCAACATTTTACTACCCTGTTCTACAGTCAAACAGAGAGTTAAGTGCACTTCAACCAATAGACTGAAGTGTACTTCTTTGCATGTTGAACTATGGCCTCTGATTTTAAATGCAACAAGGCATATTGAGCGAACAAGAGTAGGCTTTATCAGCATCATTCTAAAGGCAATCACCTTGATCCAGAGGCCTCTGTAAGCAATGGCTTTCATTCCATGGCAGGATGTTGGATTAGGTTACCTTTAAGCTTCTCTTCCTTCTCCACACCTCTCTGTAGCAGCAGTCTGCATGCTGATCTACATCGAGAGGCAATTGAGGAGGCAATGGCTTGTAAAAGGAAGAGATTGGCAACTAGGATTGTGGGAGGAAGATTCTTTTATTGTGATTTAGTATGATTGTATTGAAACATTGCCCGACACAGCTAGACAGATCCTGTGGATTATGCCTTTTCTGCACAGGGCAAGCACTCACTCCCTAAGGGTAACTGTCCTTTTCTTCTTAGCTTTGCATAATATATAGACCAAGGTCCCTTTCCCATAACTTGGTATTTAGTATAGCCTCATTTTGTCCAGAGTTAATTCTCCTAGTCTGGTCTGTCAGCCAGTATAAACAACAGTTGATGAATGAGATTCAAGGTGTTTAGTCACCTGAAGCAGCTGTTTGAAGTAACTCAATGCACAGCCTGAGGCCTGTGTTTTCACAGCTGTGGGAACTCTTCAAAAGCTATCCCTCTTGGCCAGCGTCTTTGCTGTGGCTGTAGGGATGTAGTGCAAACTCTGGACAATTTCAGAAAAGGCAGAATGAAACTGGAGACAGCAATTTGTGATGAGGTTGAGCCAAAGAAATGGACTAAAATAAATAAATGAAGTACACTTGAAAGTACTTTACCTAGGTGGGCTATATATCTGAGAATAGCTTGCTCTCCATGCAACTTATATGTTCACTTTAAAAGGGAGACACAGAGGTGAAACATTACACTCTGTTTACATGGCAGTATTTTCATGCCCAACTCTTCTGAAGCTCATAAAATGGAATGAGTTTATGGTCAGCCAAATGCAAATACCTGGAGAATCTTCAGGATTTTTCTTTCTTTCTTTCTTTTTTATATTACACTCTCCCCAGGCAATACCTGTCCTTTGATGACAAATGAACGGTCCACCGTTGAACCTGGGTAAGCTGGTCTCCAAAACATCCCCCCCCCCCAACTGTACTTTTAAGACTCCCATGACATTTCTGGCTGTGTCTTTTAGATTTGGTGACAAGCCCAAAATTGAAAATACATTTTGTTAAAACAACAAATGTATCCAGGTGCCATGAAAATGAAACTTTGACCCCGATGGAGTTGGGAAATGAAGGCACAATCAAACAGCATTCAGAATTACACAGTATCTTGAAATGCACTATTTTACACGGCAGTGGAAAGGTAACAAGCTGAAAGCATAAAATTGGTTTGTTCTGTTTTCTTTGCCTAAAATATGTCCATCCATGGCTGCCAATGGAACAGCAGAGTGGCAGGAAGGATTATACATATACAGAGCAGCATGCTTTATATTGAGAGAGAAATTTATCTGTTAGTGCTTCTGTATCTATAGCTATAAAATGGTGCGTTAACCGTTGGAATGTGACAAAGGATGTTGCACCAGGCCCCACTAGCCCGTAATGGGCCTCCGTTCACTCGCCCTAACCCGGTTCGCAGGTAACTGTCAGGTTGAAATTTTCAGCTGGGGGGCAGGAGCCCCCTGGACGCAAACAAAAAAAAGGGAACTTCAATTCCCAACTTTCCTTGCGCCGCGCCAGAGCCAATCAGGTGCGGCAAAAGGAACGTTTGGAAACGCGCCGCGGCCAATCAAAAAAAAAAGCCGCAGGAAAAACTACAAGCCCCAGCTTCCTGCACGCCATTAGCGTGCAGAACGCTGAGGCAGCAGGCATGCGAAAAATAAAAGTAAAAAAACGCCCGCCGCCACTGCCCTTCTTCCCCACGGGCCAGCCAGCATGGCCCACGGGAAAAAAAAGAAAAACCCCCACCGCCGCTGCCCTTCCTTTCGATGGGCCAGCCGGAATGCGGGAAAAAAGAAAAAAAACTGCCACCGCTGCCCTTACTGTCGATGGACCAGCCATCGAGCCTGGCCTGTGAAAAAAAAAAGACAACCCCCCCCCCCGCCCTTTTCTGCCCACGGGCCAGGGATCGAGCCTGGCCTGCGAAACCCCCCCACCTGCAAAAAAGACCACCCCCACCCTTTTCTGCCCATGGGCCAGGGATTGAGCTTGGCCCATGAACCCCCCCAAAAAGACCACCCCCTGCCCTTTTCTGCCCACGGGCCAGGGATCGAGCCTGGCCAGCGAACACCCCCCCCAAAAAACAACAACACACCCACCCGCCCTTTTCTTTCAACGGGCCAGGGATCCAGCCTGGCCCACGAAGAAAAAAGACCCCCCCAAAAAACAACAACAACAAAGTACACAAAAAAACATTCAAAAACAGTCACAAAAACATGCAAAACCAGCCACAAAAACAGTCAAAAAGAAACACAAAAACATTCAAAAAGTAACAACAAAAACATCACAAAGACACCCCCCCAAAAAAAAACCAACACAACGCCCCCCCAAAAACAACAACAACAACACAGAGAGCTTACATGGAGACAACTTCACTCCATGACGGCCGGAACTCAAATGAGAAAATAATGAAAATACTTACCGGAAGCGACACCCAGAGGACAGAAGAGAAACATTATAGAGAGGAAGAAAAGCTCACCACCCCCACCCAGAGACCACAAGAGAAAAAACATTTAAAAATATTGAAACTTATAAGATTAATTCCCAAATTAATCAAAAAAGTTATCAAAAAATTCAAAAATATTCACAATGATCTCAAAAAATACCAAAAAAACCAACCAAACAGAAATCACTTTTCACTCAAAAAAACCAAAAAACCAAAATAAAAAATGCATAAAAATAAACATTTAAAAAACCAAAATTAAAATTTAAAGTAAACAAAATAAATTAACATTAAATAAATTAAAATAAAATAAAATTTGCATAAACATAAAACAAAAACCTTCGAAAACCAATTTAAAGAGCCTGGCACTGAGGAAGCCAGTGTGCAAAAAATAAAAAAAAACACACACACTGGGAGCGCAAGTCCACCACAGGTGGACGCAGCGCCTCAAAGCCACAAAATCACAAAACCTTTCAACACCATTTAAAACAGCCCAGCACCATTGGTTCAAGGGGGAAAAAACCCTTTACTATCCAACACAATTTTAAAAAGCCCGGCACCGCCGGGCAAAATATGCTAGTTATTCTTATACAAACCAGCAACAACAAAGAATCCTGAGACGCTTTAAAGACAAGGACACTTAATTCCCATACAATTGTTTGTGCACAACAGACCACAACCTCAGATGAATCTGATGACAATTATTATCATTATTATTACTATAGTTGCACTTATACCCCACCTCTCTAGGGAGAATGAATCCCTACATTAGGCTGCTAACAACATAAAGCAATGCAAAACATGCCAAATAAAATATACTAGCCTTTAAGTTACCAAAAGACCTGGTTTAGGGAGGGAATATGAAACATGGGGTTTAGACCCTTTTATATCAACTCTGAAGAACTGCAAACCAATTGGTGATAGAATCCCTGAGATATAAAGATCAATGGCATTGCTTTGCAAGAAGGGCACTCTTGTCCAGGTACATAGCAGGGGACTTTGCCTCTTCCTCCCGGGCATCCCCTCTGTGGTCAGGGCCCAACTGGGGGCTGGGCCATTGGGCCAGAGGGGGAGGGGCAAAAGCATTAAAGGCTGCCCCTCCTGCCTTGGTCTAGTGGAGGATAGGGGCATACCATGGGTAGCCCCTTTGCTGTGGTGGGTAGTACAGGAGGATTGTAGTATCGGTGACATACCAGGATACTTCGGGAGCTGGTCCCAGGGTGCCCAACATCCGGGGTACTCAGATTGTGAGGTTCAGTCCCTGGATGTGGGTGTACTGGTGGCCAGCTGATGGCACTGCCCACCTAAAGTCCGCAGTCTTGGGTGGTGGTGATCAGTAAAGTTTAACCCAACTTGGCCGGCTGGGACCATGCTGTCCTTGGACAGGATGCTCACGGGGCCTTGGACTCACCCAAGGGGATCAGAAGGAGGGGTATGGTGGATTCCTCTGGCTCTGCCCCAGGAACCCGCACTACAGAGGCCTCACTGCACGAAAGGGTGGTTGGGAATTAACTGTTGATAAAGTTGTTGCCCTTGTTTAATGCCAAAATCTGTGTCCCTGTTCCAGGATGGGGTGTGTATGTGTGGATGTACGCCCGTTCTTGTCTGCTTCATAGGATCCCAACATCCTCCATAGCAGATTTGGGCATGTAAATTGTGGATGGGTGGGTGATAAGGGAATATGGTATCTGGAAAGTTAGATATCACTTGAACCTCATCATTTGCCTCCAGACATTGTTTCCCACCTCTGCCAATTTTAGGAACTTCCATACCATACAAGTCTTATGTGGAAAGAGGAGAAGGACAAAGGCCATGAGGCAGACCCAGAGGAAGGTGGAGGGATAACATCAAAGAAATATTACAAGAACACCAAATAGTGCCAGTGGAGGCCACTAGAAGTGCCAGAACAAGAACCTTGCATCTCCATCGACACCTGGCAGGGTAAAAAAAGGAAGCAAAGAATAAGAAGTCCCTCCCACGATAGACCCAGAATGCCTCTGCTAGATCTCAGAGTTTCTCTGAAACTCCCCAGACCCTTTTTGGGTTCAAGTGGTGACAATGGGAGGAGAGAGGAAGAAAGCCCTCTTGTGACAAACTTTCAAGTTGTACGGGGTATGAAAAGATAACCATAGTCATTGCTATCAGCATGAACCTGGAATGTAGAAAACTGAATTAGATCTTTGGCTTATTGGCCATGCCCCAGTCGATACTTCCAACACAATAATGGCTGGATGCAATTTGTACTCCAAAAATTTGACATTAACAGAGGTCTGCTTATACACAGAAGAAATATGCTTACTGGAGCAATATACATAGAGGGCACAATCCAGCTGACTGTCCATGGAGTCATACACCCCTCTGTCTGGTCTCTATCCTAGAGATGGAGTTGAAGCCAAAGGGGTTTCTTCTTTGTGCAAGGACATATTGGCTGGCTCTTTGCACAGTTCCATAAATGCTACATTGCTTGTGGACATTACTGAGTGAACAAGGAAACAGAGACGATTGTAAAATCTTGTAAAACTGCATGTTAAAATGGCCTTGTGACAGACATTCACGCTCAGGTGGCAGGATAGCAGACTGGATACTGTTCTTTCTTACATGCCACAGAAAAAATAATACTGACAATATGTGATGAACAATGCTTATTGAATTTCCTGCTCCCATTAAAGTAATTTGTCTTATTGACATAAGTCATATAAATGCAGATCTTTCAATCCAGCATGAAAGGGGGACAAGAATGTTTCCTGAAGTTTATGTTAAATGTCTCTTCAGAAATAAAACCAGTGTCATTTTTTCTAGGAATCAAAACATATATATGAAGGATGCAACTGATATTCACAATTTTTCCCATTCTTGATGAGAAAGATTGGCTTTGTGCAGCTTGAAACACTTTTGTACTTGCATGAGTTATACAATCGGACCAAAGCTGTTGAGTCAACAGCAGTGGAAAATATTTTTCCTTCTCCCAGGCAAAGCGGGGAAAATATAATTCTTTGCTCTTATCCACATGGATAACTGAAATAACAGTTTACATCCCTATGAGTAATTTACTCATATCTTTGTAGTTACTTCTGAAAGAATGTAACAAAAATTACATTTCATATGAACGGGAACAAGTAGAAGAAAAGTCATTGCCCGTGCACCCCCCAAGGAAGAGACGTACGCCAAGAGTGGAGTTTAAAACATGGCCACTTTATTGATAACCAGTTAAATGCACTGGGGCAGAATAGTGCGGGTGTGAGGAGAATGATGTCATAACATTAGCCAAGGGAGAAAATAAACTACCGGCCGGAGTACCGATGCTCCCTGGTGCTGACACCAAGTGCCGGAAATGGTAAGGCTTACCGATAAGCCAAACCAGTTGGAAAGTTGATCCTGAAGCCATAGGGCACACCCCCAAGTAATGCCCTCCCGGTCCCAGGAGAAACCCCCAACCCATACCCATTGGCAATACCAAATTAGGGAATAACCTGCACTAACTGCCACATGGAGGAAAGGAACAGACCTCCAACCCACCCAGCCCAGGCAAGCGGACTGGGGACCTCTGTGCATGTAAAGTGGGGAACAACAGCCCTTTGAGAGGCAGGGCAATGCCAGACAAGGATAACACAGCTGGGGAGAAATGGGCACAAAACACGGTTGGAGCCCTGGGAAAATACAGCCCCCCGAGGGGTGGAACAACGCCAGGAAATACAACACAGTCAAGGGGCAACTGGACACCATACATGGTTGGAGCCTGAAAAGGGAAAAGAAGAGACAAACTGGTGAGCACGAGTAAAAGTGTGGCAATCAAGCAGTAGAAAGGGGAGCCCCGGCAGGTGAAGAACCAGAGGAGGACAGAGTTGGGCACACCGTACCAACACAGGTGTCTTGGCCGGGGCAGGCCTGGATCAGGAAGGAGCAGGCAGAGGTTGCATGCGGGCCCAAACAGATGGGAAACTCGTGTTTGAAGCGGCATTGTCTCTTGGCACATCAGCTCTGTGTGGCAAACTCCCAGCAAAAAGTGCATGAAACAGCGCCTGCGGGGGCCAAAGAAGGAGGGAAGTTGAGCTTGGGCTGTGCCTGGACCAGATAACTGCAGTCATACCGGGCTCCAGGAGCCGGGCAGGATGGGGTCATGTACTGGAGCCAGAGAAGTGAGTTGGGCTCGTCCCATCGCATGTCGGGCCAGAGTGCGGCGCACATGCAAAAATTCTGATCATACGCCAGCCAAGCATCAAGGAGAAATCGACATGACCCCGGTAAATCAAATCAAGGTACTGGACCAGGGGGAGAGCCAGCGAGGGGCGAGCCCTAATGGCCACTCCCGCATAGATAAGAAAGGCCGGGAGCCAATTAGCACACTAGGTGGTGGCTTCTTATGCCACACCAGTTCTTTGTCAGCATCATCCAGCTTGTCATGGTCCACCTTGGGGATGTCCCAGTTGAGGAGGCCAAATTTTTTAAATTTTAATTTAATTTAATTTTCACGCTTATATACCCTCACTCAGGCGAACCCGACTCAGTGCGGTTTACATAGTGGACAATAATACAAAATATAGTAACATAACATACAATACAAAAAGGACCACATATCCCCCCCCCAGACAATCTTGTCCCTGGTGGCCTGAACGAGGTGATCACTGAGGGGGAGGGATGTTTTGCCGGGTGGCAGGGCCAAAAAAGGGACCATGCTGTGGTAAGGCTCGACAGGGCCAGCCCACGGGGCTCCAAGGGCCATAGGGGGCCAGTTCAGGCCATCCTTCAAGGTGGGAGCAGCGGGGATGGCATAAGGCTACAAACCACTGGAGGGCGAGAATGGAAACTGTACAGCCCACAGCCATGGCCACCTAAAGGCCAGTGGTAGAGGCAGGCCATGGGCCAGGGGAGTGGAAGAAGTGCTTGGTGTGAACCAGTACTCACCCGCACCTGAGGCCCTCATCCCAAAAGGAGCGGGGCCCAGGTGAGCAGCAGACGCAAAGTCCCCAGAGAAGGCCAGGGGCCATGGAAGTCCAGCCAGGGCAGCCGCAGCCACAGGAGTAGCAGAGGGAATAGAGGAGGCCTAGAGATCAGCCACCCTCTGCATAAGGGAAGCGGAATCTCCTTCCAGTTGACTCCATCGGGGGAGGAGGCGGTATCAGGCCCAAGAACTGGCTGGAAAGGAGGCAAGTAGGTGGGCAGAGGGGCCGCAACCCTCTGCTCTGGTGGGGGAGTGCCCTTGCTCCAAACTTCACATTCCAGTGCGGCCAAGGGCGGTGGCCAAGAGTCAGGCCACAAGGAAACAGCCTCAAGGGTCACAACCCTCCGGGCAACCGAAGCAAGCCCAAGCCAGTCAGCCCCTTCCAGGGCCAACGTATGGGCCAGCAGCCATGGTGGCAATGAGGCATGAGCAGGGCCGCAGAGTCTGCAATGACGAGGCATCGTGGGCCGTGCGACCGGGCTCAAGGCGCTGGTGCGGTCTGGAGGGTGCAGGGTGGAACTGCACCCGGCTCAAGAGGAGCGGGCCACAGGGGCCATGCTGGGGCAGAGGCAACCACTCTGGCCAAGCTCCGTGTGGCGCTGCAGGAAAGGGGAAGGAGAAGCAGAAGCTTCTCCGAAAAGGTTTTTAAAGTGGGCTGGGCATGGATGAGCCACCCCTTAAATAGGGAGAGGAGGCTCCTCCCTGCCTGACCGGGGCAGGGGGAGGGGGGAAGCAGCATGCTCCCATCTCCCGGGGAGGCCCGGGCAAAGCATGCACCACCTGCATGCGTGGGCAGCACATGTGCATTTCTTTGGTGGAAAAATGTAACTTCCATCACTGTTAAAATTACTTTTATATATAAAGTTTTTATTAATTTTAAAATAAAAAGACCATACAAAATAAAACTACATTACATTTCAATATAAGAAAATTACATTACAGTACAATACAAAATAAAACCTAATACATAAAAAAACAGTTTTATCTTTGATATAATGAATATTTCTCATATTACTAACTTCCTATGACAATCGTAATCTCCAGGTCATTGCAAATATCACAGGTGATATGATTTTGTTTGATTGTTTATTATTATTACAGAAAAATAATGTGAGATGTTTATATTATTAGAATATTAGATATAATAGAGTAAATATGGAGATTTTGAGTTTTCTGCCACTAGATTTGTCCTTGCTTTCTTTCAACCTGTTTCTTTCACATTTACAAAGACATAAAGTGCACCGAGTTCAGATAAGTCTGCTGCCGAGTAAACATGCACGTGATTGCTAACAATGCAATCCTGAACATGGGCTGATTCCTGGGAATCTAGGTTGCAGCTAAGAGTGAGTAGGACTAGCATAACAATGATTCTCTATGTAACATCCCAGTTACAAGAATCCCTGAAAGGAAATTTTTGGCAAAATCTCCAAATGACTTTTTCTTTTATGACAATTGCTGCAGAAGGTAGTGAGATCATCGCTGACTTGTCTCATGTTAAAAGAAAAACAAAGGTAGTGTGAGTATTCATTTCTAATGGAAGTTTTAGCTTTTGTAAAACCTGAGAACATTCACATTGGACGTCAGTCCCACGCTCGCTCATCCAAACATTACGTGGGGCTCTGTCAAATGTTTTGTGAGTCCTTTCCCACCTAAAATGGCAGAATTTTATTATCTGGATTAATGGAAACTTGTTGTGTAGACCACCTATGCCCGTGATGGTGAACCTTGGCACTCCAGATGTTCTTGGACTTCAATTCCCAGAAGCCCAAGCCCCCGTGAAGCCACACAAAGGGGTTTGTTGTTGTTGTTCAGTCACACAGTCGACTCCGACACTTTGCGACCCCATGGACCATTTTCCTCCAGGCGCCTCTGTCATCTACCATCCCCCTCAGCCCTCCCAGCTCTGTGCCCATTGTGTCTACAATGCCATCTAGCCATCTCATCCTTGGCCTCCCCCTTCTTCTTTTGCCGTCCACCTTTCCCAACATCAATGCCTTCTCAAGTGAATCCTCCCTTCTCATTTGATGTCCAAAGTATTTTAGCTTCATCTTTACTATTTGACCTTCCAATGAGCAGTCAGGGTTAATTTCTTCTAAGATTGACCTATTTGTTCTCCTCGCTGTCCAGGGGACTCTCAAAACCCTCCTCCAACACCACATTTCAAAGGCATCTATTCTTCTGCGTTCAGCCTTCCTAATTGTCCAGCTCTCACATCCATACATTACTACTGGGAAAACCATTGCCTTGACTATTCTAATTTTTGTTTGCAATGTAATGTCTCTGCTTTTCACTAGGTTCCCCAGGTTTCTCATCGCTTGTCTCCCAAGAATCAGTCGCCTTTTTATTTCATGGCTGCAATCCCCATCTGCAGTGATCTTTGATCCTAAGAAAGTAAAATCTATCACTGCTTCTACTTCTTCCCCGTCTATTTTCCAGGAACTGATGGGGCCTGTTGCCATTATCTTGGTTTTCTTGATATTGAGTCTCAAGCCAGCTTTTGCACTCTCCTCCTTCAGCCCAATCAAGAGATTCTTTAGGTCTTCCTCACTTTCTGCCATTAGGGTGGTATCGTCTGCATATCTCAGATTATTGATGTTTCTCCCAGCGATTTTAATCCCATATTGTGATTCCTCCATCCCTGCACTGCACATTATGTGCTCTGTGTATAGGTTGAATAAGCATGGTGACAAAATGCAGCCTTGTCTTACTCCTTTTCCTATTCCAAACTACTCTGTCATTCCATGTTCTTTCCTAACTGTTGCTTCTTGGTTCATGTACAGATTTCTCAGGAGGCATATGAGGTGCTCTGGTATTCCCATCTCTTTAATTACTTGCCACATCTTGTTGTGGTCCACACAGTCAAATGCCTTAGTGTAGTCAATAAAAGAAAAGTAAACTTGTTTCTGGTATTCCTTTGTTTTCTCCATGATCCAGCGTATGTTGGCGATGTGGTCTCTAGTCCCCCTGCCTCTTCTGAAACCAGCCTGCACCTCTGGTAATTCTCTCTCCACATGCTCTGAAGTCTGTCCTGTATTATCTTGAGCATCACCTTGCTTGCATGTGGGATGAGCGCGATTGTTTGATAATTTGAACATTCTTTGGCATTGCCCTTTTTTGGGATTGGGACGTATACTGATCTTTTCCAATCCTGTGGCCACTGTTTTGTTTTCCAAATCTGCTGGCATATTGAATGCAGTAATTTGACGCCATCATCTTTTAGCGCTTTGAAAAATTCAACTGGGATACCATCATCTCCACTAGCTTTGTTGTTTGCAGTGCTCTTTAGGGCCTTTATGACTTCACTCTCCAGGATGTCTGGCTCAAGTTCAATTTCTTCATCATTGTGATTATCAGGAGTGTTGAGGTCCTTTTTGTAAAGTTCCTCTGTGTACTCTTTCCATCTTTTCTTAATTTCTTCTGCATCAGCTAGCTCCTTTCCGTCTTTGTCCCTTATCATGGTCATTTTTGCTTTAAATGTTCCCTTGATTTCCCCAATTTTTTTGAATAGATCTCTGTTTCTGCCTCTTTTGTTGTTTTCCTCCATTTCTCTGCACTGTTCTTTTAGGTAGTTTTCCTTATCTCTCCTTGCTTTTCTTTGAAATTCTGTGTTCAAATGGTTGTAGTTTTTCCTTTCTCCTTTGACTTTTGCGTTCCTTCTTTCCTCTGCTATTTTAAGAGCCTCATCAGACAACCACTTTGCTTTCTTACTCTTCTTTTCTTTTGGTATGGTTTTCTTTGCTGCTTCCTGCATGATGTCCCTCATCTCCGTCCATAATTCTTCCGGTACTCTGTCTACCGAGTCTAAGCCATTAAATCTGTTCATCACCTCCACCGTGTATTCTTTAGGGATGCTGTCTAGGTGATATCTTTCTGGTCTCCGTGTTTTCCCTATTTTCTTTAGTCTAAGCCTGAATTTTGCGATCAGTAGGTTGTGATCTGAGCCACAGTCTGCTCCAGGTCTTGTTTTTGCTGACTGTATGGAGGTTCTCCATCTTTGGCTGCAGAGTATGTAGTCAATCTGGTTTCGGTGTTGGCCATCTGGTGATGTCCATGTGTAAAGTCGCCTCTTGTGTTGCTGGAAGAGAGTATTTGCTATGACCAGTGCGTTCTCTTGGCAGAACTCTATCAATCTTTGCCCTGCTTCATTCTGTGTTCCAAGACCAGATTTGCCTGTTATTCCCTCCACTTTTTGATTTCCTACTTTGGCATTCCAGTCTCCTAATATAATTTGGACATCATTTCTTGGTGTCTGTTCTATGAGGTGTTGTAAGTCCTCATAGAACTGGTCCATTGTGGCTTCATCTGCACCAGTGGTTGGTGCGTATATTTGGATCACAGTGACATTGAAAGGTTTGCCTTGAAATCTGACTGACATCATTCTGTCATTTTTGAGATTGTATCCCATTACTGCTTTTCTCACTCTTTTATTGACAATTATGGCTAATCCATTTCTTCTAAGGTTTTCTTGCCCGCAGTAGTAGATATGATGGTTTCCAGAGCTGAATTCGCCCATCCCTGTCCATTTGAGCTCACTGATGCCCAAGATGTCAATGCTTATTCTTTCCATCTCATTTTTTACCACTTCCAGTTTTCCTTGATTCATAGACCTCACATTCCATGTCCCTATGCAGTATTGTTCCCTGCAACACTGTATTTCTCCTCCTCCTTTCGTATCCCTCCCCCTTTTCAGATCTGCTGTGCTGAGCATCCCCTTGTTTTGCCTTTTGTTTTGGTCCATAGGGTTCTCTTGGCAAACTTTGTGGCGTGCCTTGCCGGTCTCTACGCCAGTCTTTTCCCATCACACATGTTATCACAGTTTAAACAGTTTTAAAACAAAGTATTATCATTCACAATATTACAGTTTATCACATAGTATCAAAGTAAAAGTTGAACTAATTAATGAAAGGGAAAGAAAGAAAGAAAAAGTCCACTATATCAAGTCTCTATGTAAGTCAGTTTCTTGTACAGTCACTATGTCAGTTGCCATAAGCCATCTATGTTTAGTCAACTATATTATTTCAGTTCGATTACTTATCCTTTGCATGCACACAGCAGCTCTTGCCTCTCTTCGGCCGCATGGAGTCAGTCAAAGGCGCCGGCTCGGACCTCGCTGTGATGGTGGTTGTGGATGGTATCTCCTGGGGGTGGTCGGGGATCTCCGGAAGTGTCCTTCTCTCTGGCCCCAGGTCTTTGGATGGGGAGGGAGGGGCAGGATCCTTTTACTCACATCCCCTGTGGGCCTCTCTGCATGGAGTGAGCAGTAGCGCTGGGCCTTGCTGATTCCTTTTTCTTCCTCTCTAGGCCCAGGTCTTTGGATGGGGAGGGAGGGGCAGGATCCTTTTACTCACCTCCCTGCCCTCGTCGCTCCTGGAAGCAGAGATAAAATGCACCCGGGCGTGTTTTACTTCCGATTCCGGGAGCGACGAGGGCGGCGCGGACCAGATGAATCACAGTAAACCCCTTCATGTGGATTCACTGGGGCTTGAGCTTCTGGGAATTGAAGTCCAATAACATCTGGAGTGCCAAGGTTCACCATCACAGACCTATGCAATGTGCATACCTGTCAAGTTTCGGGAAATTTCTGTCAAATAAGGGAAATTTCCCAGCCAAAACAGGAAACTGGACAGCTATGCTTATCCTGTGCTGGCCTCCAGTCTAACTCCAGTCTAGCTGAAGTCTAACTAATACGGGATGACGGCGGAAAAGAGTGTAAAATACAGGGGTTTGACAGAAATTTCCCAAAACTTGACAGGTATAGCAATGTGACTACTTTCGATTTCATTCATCTTGGTGCAAAACATTTACAAAGAACATTTCAAAAGGAACTCGCTTAGATTGGAGGGAAGGAATCACTGTACTTGTGGAAAAGAGGTGAATGGATGAATGTTTAAACATGCTGATTGACAAACAATTTGTGATATGCAGTAACCATTACATAATTTTCCTGTGATCAAAATATCTGGACAGAATAATTGATGTTAATACTATTTACTCTTCACTTATGCCACCAGAGGGCTATTATTGTATCTGCCCCATGCTTTTCTATTTCTGGATGCTTTATGAGTTTATTTCCCCCCACCCCCATTCAAAACAAACAGGACTGGAGGGAGACTAAATTATTCTAACCAACTGCATACCAATACATTGTGTACCAAGCTGATGGGGAGAAGGGCTCAACTGACACACAGGAACCCTAACTGAGAACATTCCAGTTATAAGGAGAGAATACACTACAACATTTAGTTGCAAGACCTCCTACTTTTATTCTCATTTGTAAGACAAGCACTTAAATGAAATTAAGTGCTTAAAAGTAGGATAACTTTTAAAAAACACAGTAGGTTTGCATAATTATTTTGCAGCATAGCATAAAGTTCTACATTTTATTTATCAAGCAAAATTAGTGTCTTGGAGGACCCTCAGTGCTAGGTGTTCTGCTACCTTGGTGGCATAAACCACTTGGTTTGGTTTCTGCAGCAGAACTGTATGTTGACACAAGATCGGGTGTGCATCTTTAGCATCTATGCTATCCCTCTATATGAGTGTTAATGATGGCCAGCAGGGTACCTGAAATGTCAAGTGGCTCTTTCAGTTACAATGGCAGCTTCAGCTACATGGGTTCCAAGGTTGGCTCTCAAGGCAGCTCTATATTGTGATCCAGTCCTCATCGAACTCTGAGGATTGCATGGATCAGGGGGCACTCCCTATGCCTGCACCCGAACCTGAGGATGTCCTGAGCCAGGGATCTCAGCCCAAGTCTGTTTCCCCTGGCAGCTGACCTGTCAGATCAGGAGTCTGGCTCTGACAGTGATCAGCCCTCAGTCAGGGAGAGGTCCAGGAAACAGCTACACCTGAGATTCAGGCAGGCTAGAGCAAAGTACCAAAGAAGGCTCCCAGCTGATACCAATTAGCTTGGAGGCTTATAAGCAAGCTTGTTGCATCCTGTTAGCGTTGGTACAACTTACGTGTGAAGACTGATACCCTGCTCGACTCCAGATTGCCTGCCTAGACTCTGACCTGCCTGCTGTGACCCTGGCTCCTCTGCCAACCCTGGACACCCTTTGGATTAGACGTTTGCACAGACTACCGGTAAACAGACCTTGGCTTGCCTTTTGGACTTTGATATCTGGACTCTGCTCAAACATACTCTCTGTGTAGCACCACCGTGCAGCAACTATGCCCATTTAGGTGGGTCAACACACTCTAGTATTTGCAGGATCAGTACCCCAGAGATAGGATTGATGCTTGCAGGATCGAGCCCTCAGTCTGGAGGGCAACTCTAGTGTTTGCAGGGTTGGGCCCTCACCCTGCAAACACTACAGCTCCTAGGCCCTATCTGAGAGTCCTGGGGAGGATTCTGGGACATGATGGACTCCACTTGGAGATGCTGAGAGGCTGGACTGTATAAGAACTGGATTGTCTCCTTCCACCCCTGCCAAGAAGCTGCCTCAGAGGTGATGGTCATTGGATTTGCAGTTGTTTGGTTCCTGAATTTTTGCTGGTTTGTGCCATCGAATATTTTTGCCATGTTCCTGCCTTTGAAGATCTCATGTCTTTCTCCTAGTTCCTGCCTTTGAAGATCTTCCTTGTTCCTGGTTCTTGCTTTTGAAGACCTCTGCCTTGTTCCTGGTTCCCACTTCCAAAGTCTTCCTGCCCTGTTCCAGGTGCCTGTGGACTGTTGTGATGTCTTGCCTGGATCCTCACTTCCTAAGCCCTGTCCCTGCCCTGCTCCATCCCCCAAATGTACTTTGCCTTTCCTGCTCTCTAAGTCACCTAACTTCTGGTTTGTTGGACTACACCCTGTGACCCTGTCATCCAGACGAACCTTGTACCCTGTCTACCTCAGGTTTGATTTTGGACTTGGACTCTGGACTGTGATACGGTTTCTGTTTGACTTCCTGGCTTGTTGTCCTGAGTCCTCATGTTCATGTTAATTGTCTGCCACCCATGCCCTGGACTCTGACAGGTACTCTCTCTAGGCAAACAGGGAAAATGTTCTTCCTAATATGTCGGGATGAGGGATGAAGGCAAGGAATTTAAACACATTTAATGGAAGCTCTCAGATTTGGATGGTACAGCCAAATGAACTCAGACAGCAAGTTTTTCTCATGCTTTATATAGAAATACATCAGGAAATGAGAGTAAGTAGAATGACACAGGACTACTTTTGACACAATCTGTTCTCCAGCCACTGCTGCCTCTTTTCAGTGGCAGGTTTAGAGACAAACCCTTTTATTCTCAGGTGAATCTCTTGGGCTTCCCTTGATGAATAGTTAATGAACCATCATATTTCCAACAGAAAGAAAGAAAAAAGGGCCATGTGATACATCCATTGAAACAAAGTTCTGGGAAGAGATATACTTTTACTGGATCACTTAAACATTACAAATAAGGTAAGCTTTCAAGTTTTTCCTGAACTTTTAACCAAGCACAGACGCACTGAAACTGGGGGTAGGGGAGGAAACCGTCCTCCTCTAAAAATGGCTCAAAAGTTTCAATAAAGGAATTGCTTCTATGAATGAATAATACGCCTGGTTATGTAGACAGTTAACTGATAGATAGGCAGCATTTTATAACATATATACGATGAATTATATTTAAGATTATATTACCGAATTCAAGCTCTCATTTCTTTTTCAGAACTGAAAAAGAGATTCCTCGTCCATATCAAAATACGGCTGATTTCAATGGCATTTGGAAGCAAGCCTACATGTCCAGTAATTAATTTTGATTCCAACTTAAATATCTCATTCCTTTCATACTTCCTCCATCAAACTTTCTTTCATGTTTTAGAACAGTTATGGAGCTAATGTCTATTTAAAGTAACCTCCTCTCCCTCATGATTGATGTTAGGTACAACAATTGCAACGCCAGTGCTGCAGCTAATTCTTTGCAGATGTTGTCAAATTACAGGTTAAATGGGGGGAAAACATTTCAGTCTTCCGGCCACCCACTCGAGTTCCCCTGAAATAGGTGCCGAGTACTGTATATCCTGTGCTGTAGGTGCAGTAATTCTCTAGTCAGTCATCTGTTTCAAATGACTACCATTTGCCATTTCAAAGGATGACAGAATGTTATGTTATTTTGCAGGTATCAAGCGGGCAGTAACTCTGGACTGTGTTTTAGCTGGGTGGGGTGGTGGTGGCGGTCCTGAGACTGAACCCACCAAGGCTGTATTGATTTGGAGGCCTCAGCTTTTTCAATAACTAACATTTGGCACAAGTAAAACAAGTAGTATGGCTAGATCATTTACTGCTTTGCAAATCTCCACTTTGTTTTCTTTTAAATCTTAAGTAGCATAATCATAGCAGATAATGAGCAGGACATGGGTGTGTTTTCAGAACAAAGCACAATTTCTGGGAATCTTGGAAGTAGCATTCTCATCAAAAAATCTCTTGCTGCACTCCTGAATATTCTTACAAGAGGAGTAGGTTGTGGCGAACTCAGTGGAATGAATTTACTATAGCTTAAAATTGGAAGTTCTGTGAAGTCCGATGCAAATGGGAAGGTTTTTGCTGCTTCTTTTCAGAAAATGAAGCTGAGACTGTGAGATCATAAGGTGAATTTTGATCTAAGACCAGGCCTGTATCTCATTTGTTTATACTCCTTTATTAAATAATTTCAAAATCTTTTGGGAGAGAAGTTGGCTTACAAAGTCATGAGGCGTATCACAAGTTGGTTAACGGGGAAAAGAAACAAAGACATAATTATTGCACAATCATTTAAAAATTACATTGTGTTTTCTATTTATCTATAACAGGGACTGCAGTGGCTTAGTGGTTAAGATGCTGAAGTTGATGACTGGAAGGTCGGCAGGTCAGCAGTTTGAGATCCAAGTGCTGCATGATGGAGTGTGCTCCCGTCTCTGTCCCTGCTCCTGCCAACCTAGCACTTTGAAAGCAAGAAATTGCAAGGAGATACAATGGACCCCCACACAACGACACGTTTGGACAATGTCATTTTCGGACAACGATGCATTTTTTCCTGAAAAGTCATCTCACGGACAATGACGTTACATCGTTATATGGGAGATTGTGTTTGGTCTCCTACCTGTTCACGTTGGTTGGAGATGAAAAAAAATCGCTATCTTCGGGTCCTTGTGTCCTGCTCTCTGCTTACCCAGGAGTGGCTGGGAGGCTGGGATGACCTATCCTGCACTGTTTCCACCTTCCGAGATCCTCCCTGGCTGACCCAACAGCTGAGAAAAGTTGTGGCTGCCATCTTGTTTTTGAAAAATAAAAAAATTAGATGGTGGCCGCAACTTTTCTCAGCTGTTGGGTGGGCCAGGGACGAGCTCGGAAGGTGGGAACAGCACAGGATAGGTCCTCCCATCCTCCCAGACACTCCTGGATAAGCAGAGAGCCAGACACAGGGACCCAAAGATGGCATTTTTTTCATCTCCAACCAGTGTGAACAGGTAGGAGACCACGTCGTCCTTTTTGTGGGGGTGGGCAGAGGCAGCCCAGGTGCCTCTGTTAGGCTCCAGGGAGGTGACCTGGACTGTTTCTGACCTCCCACAAGTTCCCCCAGGATTGCTAGAAGGCAAAACCCCAGGAAAAACTCCTTTGGCAGCTGGAGTTTGTTCCTTACAGCACTGCCGGGGGGGGGGGGTGTCGCAGAGTGTCAGAAACAGTGTGGATCACCTCCTTGGAGGCTAACAGAGGCACCCAGGCTGGCAGAGAAGCCAAAATGGGTGAAAAAAGTTCCGTGGTGACTGTTTTTTTTTTTAACCCATTTCGGCTTCGCAGACACCTCAGCCGTCTCTGGGAGACTCAAGGACCCTATCCACATTGTTTCCGACACCCTGCGACCACTCCGGGTGGTGCTATAAGTCAAAACAGTGGGGAAACCTCCTTCGTCAGCTGGAGGTTTTTTGTTGCAGCACCGCCCGGAGGGGTCACAGGGTGTCAGAAACAAGGTTCCAGCATGTTTCCCTTGTCTTGACTTGCAGTCTGTGTTGATTGCAATGCATTTCAATGGAAACGTCATAATTTGAGGTGTCTCCATAGAAAGTCATTTTTTTTCTCATCATTACGCGAGAACTCACGATTAACGATGAATCGCGCATAATGACATGACGCTTGGAACCAAGCTTTGTCATTGTGCGGGGTCCACTGTAACTAGGTACTCCTTTGGTGGGAAGGTAACAGCATTCCATGAACTCTGGCATCTAGTCATGCCTGCCACATGACCACAGAAATGCCTGCAGACACAGACATCACTGACTCTTTGACTGTAAATGGAGATGAGCAACATACCCTAGAGTTGGATATGACTTGCTTTTGAGCAAGGGTGACCTTTACTTTTACCTATACTAATTTGTATAGAAAAATTCTTTAGCATTTTTCTATTTTAACAAAAGAAGCAATATTATTGGTGGGGTATCTATATTTCTGTGGGCCTTAGAACTGGGCCAAAGATACTGATTTAGATCTTAGGCAGATGTGTACTAACCCAAGTGGCCTTTGAGGTATTCTGGTTTCAACTAGTCTAAGGTTTTCAAGGAACTCAGGAGACCAGGTTTATGGCAGCCTTCCTATGTTAAAGCTGAAGGTCAACACAAAAACTATATATTGCAGGACCCCACTCTTTATTGGTGAAAGAACCCCAAATTTCACTGGATGTTCGGAATGGATGGATGGTGAGAGTTAATTTCACTTCCTCTCTTCTCTGAATGTTCTAAATCTCAAGTTCTTTCAATTAAATTCATGGAGATATTCTGAAAACTTTGTGACTCACTTAGTCATTATTGTAATGCCAATAGTTTTTGATTGTGGACAGTGTTGAATGGGGTTAATGGAAGTTGTAGACCAATCCAAACATCCACAAGACAATATACAGATGGTATCAGGAAGGGTGGGCATGATTCCATGTACCTCCTTCCCTGTTTGAAGAAACATGATTGCAACATATAAAGGACTGGAGCTTTGAACAACAGTAATGTCTGTAGAACATACTCCTGATTTTATTACCTTCTGCCTCATGTTTTAAGAAGCACCATTTTAGCACAATCCCAAGCAAAATACAAGAGGAATTCACAATATACATAACGTGCACTCTATAGCCAGATTGTTTTTTCCAAAGAAAAACCTAACACATTGTAAGGAAAAAGTAAAAGTGCATTGCTGTTATCACAACATATGACATAAAGATTTCAGTCTCTCCTCAAAGCAACACATCATAAACTTCATATGTAATTTAGTTATTTTTTAAAAAAGTTCACTTATGAAGCAATGTGGTCCAAAAGACAGGTGTTTTTTTTTTTAAAAAAAAGGCTTAACAGCCACCACCACCCCAATTGAGAATCCTGGCTACGGTCCTGTTTCTGCCAGATTTCTGTCCCTAGGCTGTCCTAGATAGTTTCGATGATTTGAAAGCTGAAGTGTTTGCTTGGTCCACAAGGGAGGAAATATAAAGGCATAGTGGATGTTTGATCTAGGGCTCAGTCAAATGAGGTGAAAACTTGGTTCCTGTCACAACTAATTTATCCAAATGTCTTCCTTTTCATTCAGAATTCACAACATGGTTGCTAATTCACTGTACAAGCCTGTGCTGTGCACGTACAGCCAGGTGTAAAGACTCTTCGTATTTGGGCCTCACCTCCCTACTAGCATTTGCTTATGATCATAAGCATAAGAATGCTAAACGCAATGAACAGAAAGTAAAATCATGTTGAACCAATGGGGGGTTACATCTGATTGGCACTGAGTGGAATTAGGAAGACGTGATTTAGTTTCATTTTCCAAGATCCATTTCATAACTCCACACTGCTCTTCAAAATCCATTATCCATTTGACACCTACTGAAATTGTTCAGAGTAGTATGCACTTGAGTAGCATGGAGATGTGTAACTGAACTTTCAATGTGACTTACAGAATTTCTAGGTGTTCATTCCTAGCACCATGATCATATTTTATCAACTATGTCCCCAAAAATGTTATTAGATGGACTGTTCTATTTCGGTGAAAGGTGGGAAACAGGAAACAGCCCCCTTTTAAAAATTGTCACATTCTTTCTTCTTCATTAGTATCAGAGTGTTGTGCAATCTAAAATTATAGGCATATATGAAATATAGGTAAAATTCAAAACAAATTAAAATGCTAGAGTAAATATTACAATAGTTAGTGGGGGTAGGTTTCAGGCAGCTAGTAATAAACCTGCATGATTCATTAAGAGCTGCATCCACTTGTGTGGCATGTGCAGAATTTTCTGTTGTGAAGCTGCACAGGAACAGAGCTGTGGTTCTTATTGTGTGGAGGTGTGCCAGCAAGTTTCCTAACTATGTTATTTCTGATGGCAACTTTCTGACAATATTTTTAGGTCAGGTTCATGACATGTGATACTCAAATACTTTAGGTTACAGAAATTTTCCAAAATCTTGTCTTCCCTGCTAACTTAGAGCTTCCTCTCTGCTTGTTTGTTTTTTTTTTAATGGAAGACACAGACCTGTGTTTTAAAGAGTTTGGTTTCATCTGGTTGTTTTTTATAATATAAGGAAATATTTTCTGGTACAGAGATTCAACATGCAGAGGAGTATAGAAACTGTCCTCGATAGGCAGTTGGGGCAAGAGGAGCTAAGCAGGAGCCAGCCCTCTCTAGTGGTGGGTTAAGGTGGTAGTGATGAATCCTTCAGGGCATCAGATGAGCTGAAATCTGAGTGCCTGGCACAATTCAGGTGAATCTCTTGGGCAATTAGGGGACATAATGAGCCATCTCCACAGTACTGTATGTCCAACGTCTGTTCACATGAATACAGTTGGAAATTCCCATGGGGGATAAACCCACCCAGCCACCCACTTAGCCAACTTGGGTTATAGCTGTCAAAAGTATAGCACTGCCCCTGGGGCAAGGAATTCACTCATCCAGTCTGGAGAGGGGACAAGGTGTCTCCTGTTCCAGTATCAAGAATCACACTAACAGCCCCTTCACAGGTCAGGGGATTAAATGTATTTAATAAATGTGGTTGAAGCCTTTTACCACAAATATGTGTCCTGCCTCATTATTTGACAGGTAAGGGGGTAATAAAAGTTGTCAGGGCACCTACTTATCACCATTCCACTTCCTCTTCTTTCCTAGTGCAAGTGATTCCGGTTCCAGAATGGAAGTTGTCCTGAAAATCTTTAAAGGGAAGTAATTTTTACTTAAGTAACTTTATTTTTACTTCAGTAACACTAGTTCTTTTTTAAAAGTATCTGTAGTCTAATTAGGCTAACACTGAGAAGCGGCTGTAATGCCATTTGCATTCCAATGCAAGAACACACTCCACATTAACATGTCATTAAGACACAGGCTTGCCAACAAAGCAAGGCCAGACTCTTGGATGCCAATCAAGAGAGGAGCATCTTAGATGGAGCAGAAAGATAAAGTAACACCTAGGAATGTTAATAAACAAGATAGTGGTCACATCACGCAGCTTAGAACATCTCTTACATTGTAGAGGGGGTGTGAGTACCTGAAAAACTGTATTTAAGATCTGTTATTTTGGATCTCAAAAAGGGCTTTTACCAATGCCAGTGAGAGCCTTTCTCATTCGAAACAATGGCTTAGCCGAACTCATGTCTTGAATGAGGGCTAACAAACCTGCCCGAATCCATACCTTAATTCAGTTAGCTATTTTGCTATTTTACTAAGTTTGTAATTCAGTTAGGATTAGATGAGATCTAATATTCTGGATGATTGCTATGCTACAATAAAGCTGCTAAACTCCAGATTGAAGAAGTGTCTTCACTCTAAGAAGTGAGTATTCACGGGGAAGCGATAAGAGGCAACAATAAGTCTCTTTCTCATACCATCTACTTCGAGGGTGTTGAAGGAATCCTAAAGGGAGGATTGCTGACTTTCGTTTCCTTTGGCCAGTCAGTGTTATCAGCTCGGACAGTTTCATTTCAAAGGAAAAACATTCCTTATCCTACGAAGCTCAGCCAGGGCCAAATCTTCTCCGTGACTTGTGTGCTTGGGTTAGGAAGGTGGCATCTTAATAGGACTTTTAATTTGTCATCACATATTGCTACCAGACACCTGCTATATCATAGCATCACCATTTTTCTACTCATGAGCCAGTATAGCTGGACAAAGGTCCACGCCACTGATAAAATGCCCGGAGTGAGAGGAAAGCCTCTAAAGTCAGCCACACATCGCTAGTGCAGTTGAAAGTGGTCCAAGCACCATGCTGGGCCACGAGTAGCTACCATGACAGAAATAACACATGAAAATGAACCCTGGATGTAAACAAGAGATGTGAAAATGAGCTCCCATCCTATCTTGTAGCCCCTTTTCACTGACCCTCCATGTGCCTGTCCATAGGAAGACTCAGGAATCAGCTTTGTTTGGAACCTCGAACTTCTAGATGCCATGGTTGTGTTCTCTTGTGCCTTTGCATATGACAGAGAACTTGATTGCAAATACTGTACATAGTTTCAACAGATTACATAAAGGTTGCAGCAATGTTGGCTTTTTACAGGGTTATTTCCTCTGTCAACATCCAGTTGTTCATGGAGCTAATGAGCCTTGTCAGCATACTGGAAGTTTTCAATTTACACTTCCTTTTCTTCTTTACAGAGGGAGGGAAAGCATACATTCCCCCCCTTGCTACCCCACCATAGCAAGGAAGGGAAAAAATCCTTTATTCCCCTTTTCAATTTGATTGCAAACAAAGCCACTGTGGGCTGGCATGGGGGGGGGGGTGTATCCTCCCCCCCACAATAAAGAAGAAGAGGAAGTGTACCATTTGCTGACATGGTAAAATGGCTTGTGAGCTACTTTATCATTTGAGCAAATGGGTCACTACATGAGTTCCTTTGAGGAGAGTGCTAAGCATAATTTAGCCCCTATCCAATCCTCTAGCAACCCAAAAATGAGTGAGTCCAGACTGTCCCATAAGGGGCAGTCTGGACATGCTCTAAGATAAAAACTATTAATATATTTGACAGACCCTTGAGCTTGATGGTAAAGGACCTGCAGATTTTACTAGACCTACACTGCACCTTTTCCATTCCAAATACAAATATGAAACTCTCTAAGAAAGCATTATTGCTTCCAAATTAGCAGGCCAGAGATCAGCATCTTTATTCTCATATAGCATTTACATATTCAAATATGTCTCAGGACATCTTCTGCCATCTTCAAATAGGTATCAATAGTGAAAAGAGAGTTTGTAGCCTTTTTGGTTATTCAGTATATTAGGCAGATTTAAAAGGTACTGGAGAACAGATGATCTCTCTTAGGAGAATACTTTTCCTCTTGTAATGCTGCCCAAGTATTTATTTTTTACATTTATATTCCACCCAACTGGGATATTTGGGGATATTTTCCCCAAAGTAGGAAGGACACAGATTTAATGCTTAGTGCTGTTTGTTTAGTCACATGTTAAAATGTAGAGCATGTCTTTTTTTCTACATTTTAATCCTCAAGGAATAATCCTCATGGTATCAAAGATAAAAGCCTTGTGTGAGAGAGGGTGTGGTGATGCTAGTTGTGTATGTTGCTGAGGAAGATAAATATAACTAACATTTAATTCAAATATACTTTCAAAAACACTCCTCCCCACCCCGGTTTTTGTTTGGCCTATTTGCTCCATAATGAAGTGCAACATCTTTTTCCTATCTTCCTTCTCCGTTCCTGAATTCCTATGTGAGGCAATCTTGTTTTAAAGTACTGATTATTTCACAAAAATCCTTTCTAGTGGCTCCATCAGTAGTGTCAATTAAATCTTTGAAAGAAGAAAGGAATAGCCTTCAATGGACTCATCCACTCCCACTAAAGAGACAAAAGGAGCAGAGCAAACACTTGAAAATGAGTCTCTACTTTTGATTAATCCAAATAATAGAATGCTTCCTAAGTAACTTTGCTCCTGGGAATATTCCAAGCAAGTAATTCACAAAATATGGCCTTCTTCTTTGGAAAGGTTATAACATTTTTGTTTCTTGGAGGTAAGGAAGGAAATGTAATTAAAGGCTAAATTCAGGTTCACATTTCATTCTTAACCAAAAGAATATGCGTGATTTGGATAGGAGTCACCTAGGCATTTCCTTCCTTTTACTTTTCTTTCATTCTTTCTAAGGCAGCGCACATTGTCAGCAGATCAAATGATGCGATAGCAGACGCTACATCTGGTGGAGCCGGCTGTGCCAGGTAAGCTTAAATAACAACACTGTGGCTGTTAACTTATGTTGCAAGGCAAGACTTTCCTGGTAAGAGATCCAAAGTTCCTCTTTGTAGTATTCCTATAAAAATACAAATAAGGAAGAAGTGAAATGAAACTACAAAGTGTTTGGGTTTCCCCCCTTCTTTGTCTTTTAACAAAACTCTGCTGCAGTTGGAAATGCTTACAAAGGAATATGTAGAAAGGTCTATTTACTTGGGGTGGAAAGCCCTGCAGATGGTGTACATAAAATGAAGCAGTGAGTTCAAAAGCATAACTTTAAAAAAAAAAACCAGAGACACAAGAACCTATACCACTCCAAACCTTAGCAAAAATAATGGCAAGCTGGGGCCAAAGAGGGAGATGAAGTGGGGAAAATAATTCCAAAAGTATCACATAGCAATTGGCTGCAACACGTGTAGCAACCAAAGGGAGGGGAAAGATGTGTAAGACTGTTACAAGAAGGTGTTAACTAGTACCAGTGGAGACAACAGGATGCTCCTGATCGAACTGTGCCTTGAGTAGAACACTCATGGCATTAGTGCCAATTCTATGGCCAATCAATAGCCTATTGGCCATCCTGGTGGACGGCCAGGAGACAACTAAACATCTGTGCCATGCTGACTTGCACATTCCTGTCTTCCTTGGCACTGCATGGTCTTTACTGGTAAGGGTATCAGTGGCATCTAGCTGGAACTTGGCACTTTTTTTGCTAAGGTTTGGAGTGGTATAGATTCTTGAAGGAAGAAAATTGAGAAAAACTTGTTGTAAAGGCTCAATGGCGAGAGGAAATCTCACCATCCTCTGATTAAATGTCTTCCACCAGCAAATGTTCACCTTTTGATTCTGGTGGGCAATTCCTATTTTTACCCCTATGTCAGCAACCTCAAGAAATGGATTCTAAAGAACTGTGGAGAACACTGTGAGCTGGCATCCTATGTTTCTCATTTCTGATGTTCAGAAATACCCATTAGCTATTATTGGTCCTAAGATGTGCAAGAGGAATTCATAAATCAAATCCCTGTCATCTTTCATCAAGCAGGTTGAGGTGGGCATGGATTTTTTTTCTCCCCCATTTGCAATCTGAACCAAAAGATTCCAAGCCAGGGAGGCAGCTGGCACAATAAAAAACACACAGTGAAAAGCTCTTGCTTGCTGGCACCTCATGCTGACAATGACTAGCCAAACCTCCATGGGGAGAAATGCCAGTATAGATTTCTGTGACAAAAACAACAAAGTAGATTTTTATCAACGTATGTAGATTTGACAAAAAGTCAGATAAATCTATCAATAGTGAGTGACATATATCTCTGCAATACTTCCAACTGAAACAGTGCTAGAATTTTTTTTTAGAAACAAATCCCTAATTTGGTTGGTCTTGATTAGTTACTAATCTTATCCCTTCTTTTATTACACTTTGGATTCTCTATGGCCAGTTGCTTTTGCCATTCTGTTTATATAGGGAATTGGCTGTTCTCTTGAGACATCTGCTGAGCATAGTAAAAGAAAGGCCAAGTTAACCTGCCAGCCATCCTTCCTCATCGGACAGAGCCATATGATCAGTTTTCCTACTTTTAACACAGGCCAAGTGGAGAGAAAGACATTGCAAAAACTATCTAGATAACTGTCATATAGATAACAGTGTACTTGTATCATAGTTTGATCACAGCAGATACAGATAATCTTCGATAACATGTTTGTTCCCCTTGTGCATATAGGATTGAAAGTGAGAGTGTGTCTCCATTACAGAGACTTGTATCAGCTTGATACCTCTTTAACTATCATGGCAAGGTACACAGAAAGAGCCTCCTCGAGGATTGTGGAATTCTTTAACCACAATCGGGCATACCTTGGCAATGGCAACTAATCTTTCTCACACTCGGTCAGGTGGAGGGAACTGCAGAATGAACTCACCAAAGGATACCTTCATTTTGGCAGTTTCACACCTGCCCTAGACACAGAAGAAGAAGAACTATCATGGCTCCATGCAAAGGAATCTCAGGAATTGTATTTTGATGCTAGAGTGTTCTAGTGCACTCACTTCAATTATACTTCACAAAATACCCTAAGAAGTGGGCTTACTAAAATTCAGAAAGATCCTCTAGAACAGTGGATCCCAATGTGGGGCACACACACCATAGGGGGACTTAAATTCCCAGAAGCCTAAGTCAGTACACTGACTAATCAGAGCTTTGGGGAATTGACTTAGGCTTCTGAGAATTGATGTCCAAAAAAGGTTGGAAAACATTGCTCTAGAAGATAACTGAAATATCTTACTAAACTAAAGATTTAATGTGGAGCAATAACATTTTAGGAATGTTCTTGGAGACAACGTGAAGGCCATACAATAAACAAATTTTGAAGGCCATCCTAGAATCATGCATTACAGGGTACAGTGGTACCTCACACAACATCCAAACTTGATTCCACAAGTTTGGACTTTATACGGATTTGGACTTTGTATGAGGCATGCAAAATCCTAGCCGCGATGCCTCATACAACGTCCAAATCCTTACTGCAATGCCTCCTCATACAACGTCATTTCCATAGAGATACATTGTACTGTAACAGCACAAACTTCAGGGCAAAGTCAAGGAAACCGACAGGAAACTGACAGAACTTTAAGAAATCATTGTCTAAAGGCTAAAAACATTACAAAAACATGTCAAACAACCCTGATTTTAGGGGACAAACCATCCTGGGGAAAAACCCCAATGCCTCATACAAGGTCGCAATGACTTTGTATGAGGCAACTTTTTTCAAGGAATTAGGCGATGTTGTATGAATTCGATGTTGTACGAAGCGGACTTTGTATGAGGTATTACTGTATGTTGTTATATACAATAGGTTTACAACCTATTACATATATACTTATTCAAAAATAACTCCTACTGATGTTTATTAAGATCCTCTCCACTTTTTGGCTGTATAGGATTACAGTAGGTAAAGGTAAAGGTCTCCCTTGCTCAAAAGCCAGTCGTGTCTGACTCTAGAGGGTGGTGTTCATCTCCATTTCCAGCCAAAGAGACAGTGCTGCCTGTGTCTGCCGATGTTTCTGTTGTCATGTGGCAGCAGTGATGCACTGAAGCAGGTTCTGTCCTGTTTGGGAGAACCGGTAGTGGAAATTTCCCCAAGCCACACCCACCTGGCTGGCCATGCCCACCTCCATACCCCATTGTGTTGGCCATGCCCAAAGATTTGGCCCCACCAACAGATTTGGCCCTGCCCACAGATTTGGCCCTGCCCACAGAGGTGGTAGTAAATTTTTTTTGGAGTGCATCACCGTGTGGCAGGCATAATTAGATACAAGGGCACAAGGGATGTTATTACCTTTCCCATCAAAGTGGTATCTATTTATCTATGTACAATTTCTTGCTTTTGAACTGCTATGTTGGCAGGAGCTGGGACAGATAATGGGAGCTCACTCCATAGTGCAGCACTTGGGTCTTGAAGTGCTGACCTGGCGACCTTCAGGTCATCAAGATCAGCATCAGCATCAAGCTCAGCATCTAAACCACTAAGCCACTACTGCCCTAGGATTACAGTACCAATCTCTTTGTTACTTTTATATTCTCTTAGATATTAATATGGGCCCATCTGCATAACCTACCTTCAAGAAAACCTTTGTGACCAATCCAGTTTAGCCCTAGCATTGGTTTCACTTTTTGCATCTTCTTCATATTATGAAACGTTCAGCCTTCTGTAACCTGGCATCAAGAGCCTAATGGCAATTTTGGCTGTGGATAATGGAGGTTGTAAAAAAGCACAGGAGGAGGGTACAATGTTGGTGACTGCTGTGCTAGGCAAATGTTTACCATTAACAAACTCACACTTCAAAAAGTGACTTCATCTTTTGCTTATTAGAACACCACAGAGTTGTAAAAACCCTTAAATGCTTGCTTTTCAAAGTCTGGATGATTTTCCTTACAAAGTACACACACAACTCCACAATTTGTTTTGTCTACAAGCGGATGAGCTGCTACAGTTTTCAGAAACCCAGGCTTACCTTGTACAATCTGTGAACAAGAAACCTCTAAGCAAAACCATCTGCCTCTGCTTTTGTAAAGGACATTCTGTCTTTAGCAACACAAATGTAAAACTTAACAAATTGTGCAAGAATGCTCATGAACTAGTACAGATTATATTTTCCTTCCCCCAATATCTAATTTTGACTGTAATGACATTATTTAGAAACAAATCCTGAAGCTTGTTAAAACTCAGAGAAACAACTATTATTGCTTTTAGTCGAGATGCTACAGAATAAAAGAAAATCCTCCCTCCCTCTTTATTGAAGAATGGATCATCAAGTCAAAGAATATCAAGTATGTATATGATTAATGCAAAATCAGCAAAGGGTGATGTAATTGGGGTTGTATTTGGATGATCATGCCCTGTGAAAAGACAAAAGTTAAAAAAACTGGATAATGGATAAAACAAACTTGTTTGGATAGTAGAGTCATTTCAGAAACTGGTTATACAGGATTGTTATTCCAAATTAGCATAATTCTTGCTGTTACAAATGTCTCAGAGTGCGTTATGAGACATTGACTGCTATATGGGGTCAATATGATCTCTACATTGGGGCTACAACATCAACATACCTAAGGACAACCTCCGGGTTGGAGAGATAGGCAGGATATCTCTCTATGCCATTTCCAGGGAATCCTAAGCAGGTGAAGGCATCTGCTTGTGAATACCCTGAAGCAAATGGTGAGCCACTGTGTGAGACAGAATGCTGGACTGGATGGGCTGTGGCCTGTTCCAGCAAGGCTGTTCTTATGTTCTTATGTTCTTATACCATGAAGCATATTCCTCTGTGAAAGCTATATTTGTGTGTGTGTGTGTGCAGGGGGTGTACTTCAGTTTTATTCAGAAAAATGGACAACCCTATTTAAAAACAATACCATATCAGGGGCTGCAGTGGCTCAGTGGTTAAGAAGCTGCAAGATGGCAGTTCGAGACCCAGGTACTGCATGACGGATTGAGCGCCCATCTCTGCCCGATCAATTGGGGACATAAAAGGAGCCTCATTTGGATGTTCCCTGAGCGGCGTTTCTTCAGCAAAAATCTTTTCAACACAGAATAATCTGTGACATAAAATTATTATTATTATTATTATTATTATTATTATTATTATTATTATTATTATTATTATTATTATTATTATTATTATTATTATTATTATTATTATTATTATTATTATTATTATACCATATATCAACTGAGTTCACACCTGTATCACTTTAAAAATTCAGTAATAAAAATAAGTACAAGTACAATCTAGCGACTTCTTCAACTATATTAAGGTTAGTGGGAACACTTCATAATTCATTTGTTTGCTTTATCTAGTCCCATCAACTGACTCCATCTCCCTGTTCTTCTACTTAGATGCACTGCTGTAAGGAAAGCAGGACCAGTGGTTTCTTCATACGGTAATTAGAAGTTAAACAGAGTAACTTCAAAAATAAATAAAGAATACTGTGAATCGCTGCCTGGCATGGGCTTTTTAACATTGGAACAACACAACATATTCAAGAAACACAAGTTCACTAGGTAATATTTTAACTGACTTTAATTGGACTTTGATTTGACTGCAATCGGCATGCCTAGTGTGTAAACCAAATTGAGACCACTGTTCCCCAGTGGAAAGCACATGGAATTTTGTATTCCCTTTGTTTGGCCACAAAAGAAAGCTAAATGCTTCAGAGAGGGCCATGCGGAGAGGAACAAATGTCTGGCTTCCAGTGAGGGTGGAATGACAAAACCAAGAAGCCTTTTCCTGTCATTCTACATGCATTTCTAAGATGTATACCTGGCACAAGACATCATGCCACGCCTGATGAAGAGATTTTGGATCTCGAACGGTAGCACAACATTTTATTTTAAAAAAATTTTAGTCATCCAATAAAAGGTATCACCTTCCCCCTGCATTTACTGCATTTTTTGTAACTTCAAAAATAAATAGCTTACAACTCATCCCTTTCAATAAGCACATTCTTTTTGCCTCCAGATGGTATAGAAAAAAAAAAAAAGAAAAGACGTAGCTTTATCAAAAAAAATATATGAATCTGCAGTTTCAAGTGTGCTCAGTTCTGTAAGGTAATTTCCCCTTCAAAATGAAAAATGGAAAAGAAGTAGGTAATGCTTTAATTTGTTATTAGGAGTAATTACTGGCTGGCCTCGAGGGGTTACTTCTACATTGGGTTTAACAAGAAAACCATTTAACATATATTTATCTTTGTAAATTGTCCTGAATGATCAGCAAATACCTAATCATCTACAAAAAAAGCTGCTTTAAGCATCCTTCCTCAGATAATAGGAAATTATAACCTATGAGACCAGAAAGGCTAAAGTAATGTTTAAAATGTCATGAAAACTAGGAAGAATTTACTTGAGTGCGCATTTTCTATTCCTTCTTTCATTCCTAACTTCCTTTGTTCCTGAGCAACTGTGGTGTGTCAAGCTAGACATAGATCGAGCTCAGCTTTTCACACCTTGCATCATGATTTCAAGACCACTCCTCTGAGCCTCTTGTGGCCATTTAACCTTAAAGCCAGGCTGGGGCATGCTAGTCTTTCTAACAACCTCCCCCCCCCACCCCCGCGCGCATATTCAAATAGAGGAGTTGTTGCGTCCGGCCCTTATAAGCAATAGTCCAGACAACGATGAACAGAACAACAACTGGCATTTATTAAATAGTCTTTCAGGTTACGCTTACAAGGTGCTCTGGACATTAAGATGGCTATACAATCCCATGAAATCAGTCCCTCCGGAGTCTGCCTATGACAATGGCTAAGCTACACGAGAAGCGGTAGTGTTTGGAGGAGACCCAGGCTTAGCACGTTACTGGCTACCTGTGAGGAATGGGTAGTATAGATCAGGTGCCGTCCCCACCCTTGTTTACCTGTGGGGATTATATAGTGTCTCCCCGGTGGTGGCTCCTTGATACTGTTGTGTTCTAATAGGGTAACTATCTTCATGTGATAACAATGTATCATTTCCTACCAGTAACAATATAGCCTTCAGCTGTATCACTATAAACCCTGTATGAGGACGCGAGCTAATGACCACCAGTGGGCAGCGGCGAGCGTCCAAGCTCTCTCGGTCCATACTCATCAAAGGCTACAGCGCGGAGTTTCCCGCCACTACCTACACCTGGACAAGAAGGGCGTGACTAACAATGACGTCACGCAGACAATAGCCAATAGGCTATCGTGGAGCCACATTCGAATGTTTTACTACTGTATATATTGAGCTATGCATCCGCCATTACCTCATGTTCCCTCTGACCACCATGCAATAAACCTGAGTTAAACCAGCCCGTGGCTGTTTCCTGTGTCTTGGTTCTCATACACTAAATTGGCGACGAAGGTGGGATCATGGATTCCCAAGGAGCCAGGGCACAGAGCGGGTTCAACATTACCAAACCGCAAGACTGGGAGCTTTTTGAGATGGACTTCCAGGCGGCACTGGTAGAACTCAAAGTCAAAGACGACGAGGAAAGGAAGAGGGCCATCCTCACCCGAATGCTTGGGATGGAAACCAAGCGAACGCTGGTGAGCATCATTGCACCGAAGAAGATGAGTGACTTCAAAGCCGAGGACATCATGAAACTGCTGCGTGAGCGGTTCCGACCCTCGAGGGCAATGTTTCCCGCTCGGAGCGCATTTTGGAGGCGAGTCCAAGCGCCGGACGAGTCGGTTGAGACCTTCGTAACAGCCATGAGAATAGCAGCCGCCCCCTGCAGATGGGACAACCTAGAGATGGCCCTCAGGGACGGAGTTCTGTGTGGCCTGAAGGACAAGGAAGTGCAGCGCAGCCTGATGAACAAGGAGCCACCACCCACGCTGGCAGAGGTTGTGGAGGCCGCGGAATCCGCGGAATCCACGAATGCTGGGGTAGACGAAATGCACCAGTGGCGTGAGTGGCGTCCTAGGGCCGGCAAAGCGGATAATTCGGTGCACGGAAAGTCCGGACAGTCGGTGCACGCAACCCGACGAACCTCGAAGTCGTCTACGGAAGGCAGCGACGGCGAGGAGGTCCAGAAGGTCCGAAAAGGAGGGCGCCGCTGCGATGGTTGCGGAGCGGCCCATGAGCGCGCGAAGTGCCCATTCAGAAAAACCGAGTGTTACAACTGCGGCCGTCGGGGGCACATCGCCAAGGCGTGCAGGAAGCGGAAAGAGGTCCGGAGGCATTCACAAGACCGTTCGGCCAGGCCGGACCGTCCAGCGAGGTCAAAAGATGGCGCCCGGACCACGAGGAGGCAGGACGGCGTGGGCCGCATCTCGGACGACAGCGAGGACGACGCTCCCGTGTTCAGCGTGTCCGCAGGACAACCCCATTACTTCGTTGAGGTACTAGTACAAGGGGCCCCTATTAGGATGGAAATTGACTCGGGGTCCTCCTATTCTATAATTCCCCAGAGAGAGTTCTTGAAAATCGACCCCCACGTGCGGCCCAAACTTAAAACGTTGAGGTCCACGCTACGAGACGTACAGGGGAACAGCATTCCAGTGTTGGGGGTCGGGAAATTTCGGGTCCGTTTTAAGAGACATTCTGCGGAACTCCCCCTAGTTGTTCTCAAAGGGGGAAGTTGTAGCCTCCTCGGGACACAGTGGTTTCAGCCTTTGGGTTTGTTCATAGGGGGGTGCATGCCGTGGGTGCGGACCCAATACAAGCGGTCTGCGACGCGCACCCTGCCGTTTTTAAAAAAGGTCTGGGAAAGTTCAAGGGACCCCCTGTAGCCTTCGACCTAGACCCGGAGGTCCGCCCGATAAGACTCAAACCACGCAGGGTGCCGTTCGCACTAAAGGACAAAATAGAGGCGGAACTGGACAAGCTGGTGGACCAGGGGATTCTTGTTCCTGTGGATTCCGCGGAGTGGGAAACCCCAATTGTAACAGCACTAAAGGCTAACGGGGAGGTGCGCATTTGCGCTGATTATAAGTGTACAATTAACAAGGCGATCTGCCCTAATGCATACCCGGTACCAGTGGTCAGCCACCTTCTGGCCAGGCTGAATGGGGGAAAGTGTTTCGCTAAGCTCGATTTAGCACAAGCCTACCAGCAACTCCCTGTAACCCCCGCCACGGCAGCGGCACAAACAATAGTTACACATAAAGGGGCGTTCCAGGTGTCGCGTTTACAGTTCGGCGTGAACTCGGCACCCGGCCTTTTTCAGTCGATTGTGGAACGCCTCCTGAAGGGGCTGGAGGGGGTGTTGTGTTACTTTGATGACGTATTGATAACAGGGGGGAGTGAGGCCGAACTGGCAAAGAGATTGGATAAAGTACTGACTGTGTTCGAGAAAGCGGGGCTGCGGCTGAGAAAAGACAAATGCGTTTTTTTCGAAACAGAGGTTGAATTTTTAGGGTTCCGGGTCACACCCGAGGGAATTATGCCGTCCAAATCCAAAGTAGCCGCCATCAAGAAGGCTCCTCGCCCCACATCCAAAACCGAACTACAGTCATTTCTGGGGCTCCTCAATTTTTACCATACCTTCCTTCCACGGAAGGCGTCGGTGGCCGAACCGCTCCATCGGTTGCTTAAAAAGGAGGAAACATGGCTGTGGGGGGACGAGCAAGAGAGGGCGTTTAAAGAGTTAAAGCAACTCCTAACATCCGAGGCAATCCTGACTCATTTCGATCCCAAACGGCCAGTGGTCTTAGTCTGTGACGCATCCCCGGTGGGGGTGGGGGCGGTGCTGTGCCACGTGTTGGATGACGGAAGGGAGGCCCCGATAGCGTTTTATTCAAGGTCCCTGTCCCAAGCAGAGCGGAATTACGCACAGACCGACAGGGAGGCATTAGCGATAGTAGCGGGAACCAAAAAATTTCACGATTTCCTGTATGGTCGCCCGTTCAAGATCGTGACCGATCACAAGCCCCTGTTAGGAATTTTCACTGCAAATAAGCCCACACCACAGATCCTGTCCCCGAGGATGCTGCGGTGGGCTATCTTTCTCAACGCATACCAACATGAATTGGAATACCGGCCAGGGAAGGAGATCAGCCATGCAGACGCACTCTCAAGGTCTCCTTTGCCCCTGTCGGGCGACCAAAAGGCAGGGGCAGAGAGAGACCACCAGGTATTGTTAATAGAGGTCTTAGATTCACCCCCAATAGTACCAGCCGACATTGCCAGGGCGACAGGCAAGGATAGAACGCTGGAGAAAGTAAGCTCATGGGTACAGAAGGGGTGGCCGGCGTCCTCCCCAGGTACGGAATTCGACCCATTTTTTCGGAAAAAAATAGAGTTGTCCCTAGAGAGGGGGTGCCTTTTGTGGGGCCAACGGGTGGTGGTCCCTACAGCCCTACGACCGAGGGTGCTCAAACTGCTGCACGTCAGCCACCCGGGGATCGTCCGTTCCAAGGCGCTAGCCCAGAGTTACTTCTGGTGGCCCCAGCTGGACGCAGACATAGAGCACATGGTCGGCACTTGTGAGGCGTGCCAGGGCTCCCGACCGGAGGCGGCTCGCCTCCCGCATAGGGAATGGGACGCAGCAAGGGGGCCGTGGTCCAGAGTGCACGTAGATTTCGCTGGCCCGTTCCGAGGAACCGTTTTTCTCCTGGTAGTGGATGCGTACTCTAAGTGGCTGGAGGTGATTCCGGTAAAGAGCACGTCCTCCGCCACCACAATTGGCCAACTAAGGAGAGTCTTTTCCACGTTCGGTTTACCCGACACTCTGGTCAGCGATAACGCTAGTTGTTTCACGTCCGCTGAGTTCAGGGCATTCACGGAGGCAAACGCCATTCGGCACGTAACATCTGCGCCGTTTCACCCGGCCACGAATGGCCAAGTGGAGCGGCTGGTGCGGACAACAAAGGATGCGCTGCGGCGCATGGGCTCGGGGGACCTGAATCACCAAGTATGTCAGTTTTTATTAGCGTATAGGGTGACCCCCTTAGCATCCGGATACTCGCCGGCAGAGCTGCTGATGCGGAGAAAACTGACCACGATTCTGTCCAGGTTAGACCCGACGAGGGTCGAGGACAAAGGGAAGAACGTAGGGGTAGCGGTGCTGAAAGGTTTCGCCGCCGGCGATCCTGTGCATTGCAGGAACTACGCCAGCACCGGGCCAGCCTGGGTACCAGGGAGAGTTGTAGAACAGACGGGGCCAGTGTCATATCGGGTGGAAACGAGCACCGGCCTACTGTGGAGGCGGCATGCGGATCAGCTCCGGAGCCGGGTTCCCAGGGAGCAAGCCACGGACGGCACGGAGATTGCCTCAGCGTTAGGGTCCTCCCCCACCCGTTTATCCCAAGGGGGAGACAACGAAGGGCAACAGTCCCAAACAAGGGGGGGAGGCAGCGGTCCCGACTCATATCCTTTTGATACACCAGTCCTATCAAAGAGAAGCAGCGGTCCCGACTCCCTATCGGAGCCCGGGGGAGAGGGAGAGGAGTTTGCGACCGCTGCCCCCGAATTTGATTTTGATTTTGCGAGCCGGGGGGGTTTTTGGGAGTGTTCCCCCACCCATCCAAGCGAGAAGAGGGGTTTTTCGTTAGCCCCCAGTGCCCCCGGTTATTCCCAAATAAAGCACGCACCTCCCGACAAAGCCGCAGAACCGCGGCAAGGCACTAACAAGTCTCCCTCTCCAATTACAGGACAGGAAGCCAGGGGACAAAGAGAAGGTAGCAAACCCGGGGCAGGGCAGCCCACACCGAGACCCCAGCGTGTTCGAAATAAGCCATCTTGGCTGAGAGACTTCGTCTCATCCTAGGGGGGAGGAGTGTTGTGTTCTAATAGGGTAACTATCTTCATGTGATAACAATGTATCATTTCCTACCAGTAACAATATAGCCTTCAGCTGTATCACTATAAACCCTGTATGAGGACGCGAGCTAATGACCACCAGTGGGCAGCGGCGAGCGTCCAAGCTCTCTCGGTCCATACTCATCAAAGGCTACAGCGCGGAGTTTCCCGCCACTACCTACACCTGGACAAGAAGGGCGTGACTAACAATGACGTCACGCAGACAATAGCCAATAGGCTATCGTGGAGCCACATTCGAATGTTTTACTACTGTATATATTGAGCTATGCATCCGCCATTACCTCATGTTCCCTCTGACCACCATGCAATAAACCTGAGTTAAACCAGCCCGTGGCTGTTTCCTGTGTCTTGGTTCTCATACACTAAAGATACAAAGTAGCGACCCACCGGACAAGCATAACCAACCAATCATAACAAGAGATATATGTATTAACCAATGGGAAACAGGATCCAAAACTGTAACCAATCACAGGACTCTGATTAGCATAATGAGCACGCTCAGTGAGGGAGATTTTGCACCAACTTTAGCTCCTAATTTGGATGGTGGGAAACCACCATTTTCTCTGTGCTAGGTGCTGCCCGCACAACTTGCAATTGTGCCTTAATACACAACAGGAGTCTAATTGGACAGGCCTTCAAACAAATAACTATTTTATTTCTAAAATGATATTTCATCATCTTACTGCATGAGTTAGCTCAGGAGTTCACAATCTTTTTAAGCCGGGGGCCAGTTCACGCTCCCTCAGACAGCTTTGGGGACTGGATGGCAATTTCCCCCTTCCTCCACCCCATGGCACTTCCTGGTGTGGTGGAGGTGGTGGTGGGCCACATGAAATGGTGCTGTGGGCTGCATCCAGCCCACGGGCTGCAGGTTGAGGATCCCTGAGTTAGCTTGTAGTAAAGAGTATGAGAGGTTACTGTGTGAGTAAGATGGAGCATTTACATTCTTTGGAGAACCTTGTAGGAAGAGCAGACTGGAAACTCAAAAGTCATCCATCTATCTATTTATATTGTAGCATGATTTTTACGGTTAATTTTTAGATGATTACATACTAACTTGATTCTTCTTTAAGAATGAAGAAGGTGCAATTGCCAAATCTTAAAACAAGCAAAATTTAAAGACTTATTGTTTGGTGAAATAATGTGGAAAACAATTCTTTTAAAAACAGGGGATCAGTACAGGATATATCTGTCTATCTGCTACAGAGAGTATTGAGAACAAGAAGCACGAGTAATAATAAACAGAGATTGGCCAACAAGAAATTGTTCGAATCTTCACAAAGAGGGAGGAGAATTTTTTGTTTCTATATTCTCTGTTTACCTGTTTGACCTTTAATTAAGAAAAAGTAAAGTAGTTTCTACACTTATGGGAACTAGAAAGAGAGGGAAGCCTGACTGTTAGCTTATCTTCAGCAACTGCTTAGCCTAAGAGCAAAGATACTGGGCCAGGGCTTGCTCTCTTTCATTTTATCCAGGTGGGCTCAGCAAATTTTGCAGCTATTGTCGCTCTGCATTTATGTCCAGTAATTCATTTACAGGATTAGTGTTCACATTTTATTTTATTCTGCATACTCCACAGTTTGGTAGAAGACAAAGAAATGACATTTTTAGGCCCTTTCTTCCCCTTGCTGGGCCTTTAATTTTATTTGCTGTTGCTTTTTTGGCATATGAATTTATGATAGTGTCTAAAACTGCAAAGCTTGTCTTCAAATATACTTGTGGACATTTCTGATATTTCTTTAACTGGGCATGTTTTTTGTTGTTCAGTCGTACAGTCGATTCCGACCCTTTGCGACCCTATGGACCATTGTCCTCCAGGCACCTCTGTCCTCCACCATCTTCCTCAACCCGCCCAGCTCTGCCCACATTGTGTCTACAATACCATCTAGCTATCTCATTTTTAGCCACCCCCTTCTTCTTTTGCCCTCTACCTTTCCCATTCTCAAGTGAACCCTCTCTTCTCATTTGATGTCCAAAGTATTTTAGCTTCATCTTTACTATTTGACCTTCTAAGGAGCAGTCAGGGTTGATTTCTTCTAAGATTGACCTATTTGTTCTCCTCATTGTCCAGGGGACTCTCAAAACTCTCCTCCAACACCACATTTCAAAGGTATCTATTCTTCTGCGCTCAGCTTTCCTAATGGTTCTGCTCTCACAACCATATATTATCACCGGGAATACCATTGCTTTGACTATGCGAATTTTTGTTTGCAAGGTGATGTCACTGCTTTTCACTATGTTCCCCAGGTTTCTCATAGCTTGTCTCCCAAGCATCAGTCGCCTTTTTATTTCATGGCTGCAGTCAGCATCTGAAGTGATCTTGGATCCTAAGAAAGTGAAATCTGTCACTGCTTCTACTTCTTCCCCATCTATTTTCCAGGGACTGATAGGGCCTGTTGCCATTATCTTGGTTTTCTTAATGTTAAGTCTCACATAAAGTGTTCATATTTTACCCACTGAAAGGCAGTGCTCAAAGGTCATACTTATAAAAATTATCATACTCTTGTTTTTTCAAGGTAAGATTAAAAAAGATAAAAATTCAGAATGCTCCCCCCCCATTTCCAGTTATTGATAATTTGCTTTGTTTAGGCATGGTACAGCTTTCTGATTTGGGGTGCACTGCAAGGCATACCTTTTCTTAATGCTAGCACATGCTTCAGAGAATTAGCGGTGCATAGAGCATCTTTCGTAGGCTTGTAAATTGAAGAAAGTTGGTTTATTTTGTGTACTGGCAATGAATTACGTCTTGTGGTACTAAACCAGGGGTACCTAATCTGCGGCCAGTGTGCCAGATCTGGTCCATGCCACCTAATAATCTGGCCCTCACTGCTCCTAGAAGTACAAGCAAAATGCACCCACACATGCGTAAAACGCTACCGTAAAGCACCCACAGCTGCCATAAGCTTGTTTACGACAGACGACAGCCATGGGTGTATTTATGGCAGTGTTTTGTGCTTGTGCGGGCATGTTTTACTTCTGCTTCTGGTGACAGGAACCACGTGATCGGCCCACTCAATCACGTGATCGGCCCATGGTCCAAAAAGTTTCGGCACCCCTGTAATGAACAAACAATTATACATACATACTTTGAGGTGGATTTTAGTTTTGGAGTTTCACAGGGCTCAGTCTTCTGCCCAATGATTTTTAACATCTTTGTGAGACCACTAGGAGAGGTCATCTGGAGAGTCAGTGTTCGGTGTATTTGTATGACTCACAGCTCTATCTCTACTTTACTACCCCTGCAGTGGATGCAGTTCAGTACCTTGGATCCCGATAAGACCGAGTTCCTGTTGCTAGCAGATTTTCCTGAAATGATGGGAGGGAATCTTCCTAAAATATATGAATTCACCCTCCCTCTTAAAAATCAGGTGCAAAATCTGGGTGTTTGGTTTGACCTGGCACTTACAATAGAACAGCAGTGTAGTGCAGAGAGATCTGAACACCTTTTGAAGGTGAAAAGGCTATTTATTCAGATATAAACAGATACCTGCAGGCGGGATCTCTCAATGAGAGGAACCCCAAACCAGTTACAAGACTGGCTTATATAAGGAGAAACCACAACCAGGCAGACGTATGTACATGTGGACACTTTCGTATATGGTTTCAAACTGAGCATAAGCTTTCTGAATGCTCCACTCTTCTTTTCTGCTTCTAGATTACTGGCTAGAAGAGATACGAACGACTGAGTCCTTAAGCTAAGCTGCCATTCTCTGATTGGTCTTTACACTTGCTTCTGGGTGAGGCTGAGAGTTCCTCACTTTGACTAGGACACGTAGAGAAGCTCCCTTATGGTTTTGATTACAAATTTATCTTGTATGGGGAGAAGGTCAAACTGTTTCTAATTGAAGAATTAATTTATAGATTTCCCACAGCAGGTAGCTGCCATGGTTTGTTGTGCTTTTTTCCAGCTCAGACACATTGCCCAATTGCAGCCTACCTGAATGAGACATCTCTAGCAACTTTGCGTAATGCTTTGGTAGTCTCAAAGACTGACTACTGTAATGCTCTCTACATGAGGCTTCCTTTGAAGCTGATATGTAAGGGTAGAGGGAAGGTATTGCATCACTTTTAGGCTGCCTGTTGCATTCAGAAATTACTCACTTTTCAAAATATATTTATCAGTTACAATTTTGCTGTAGCACTACCAGAATAATGTAAGTTTGAGAATATGATGTATGTATGTTCCTTCTTGTGTGGGTCTGTTTGAATAGTTCATAATAGCATGAGGGTTTATCCCCCCTATTTCTACTTTATGCCATCTTTTCCTTGTTGATGTACAGCAAAGCAATGCTAATGCCTGATCCTCTTGTATTTTGCTGACAGAAGTAAGAACAACAAAGTATTTTTTTCAATTCAATTAAGTCTTATTATTCATATAAGCTCTTTGGTGCATTTTGTCATCATTGGAAACAAAATCCTTTTGATGAGTTTCCTAGGCTTTTTTCTGGAAGCTTGGTCACCAGCTGGGAGAGTCACCTATGAAGTATGTCCATCTGTGGATTCTTTGCCAAGTACTGCTGTTGCTTTCTATTTAGAGCAGCATGGCAGATTATTTCTTTCATAGTACAAAATGCTACCTTGGAGGTGCCTCTCACCAGAAAAAAATCATGACTGTCTGAAATATAAAATATACCCTGAACCCTCTATGTAATGTGAACCACATTTCCAAAATTGATGGTGTAGCATAGTTCTTCCCATCCAAGGCCATAGCCCCTCACCCTCTTTTTTTAAAAAAAGACTGTTCCAGAAATGTATAAATAAACACATAAAACTGAAGACAAATTAGTTGAGGTCACCTCCAAAAAAAGTTCAGAAGGGGCTGATGCTGATCCCTATGACAAATATTGGAATACAGATTAGGGCAAGAGGTACTCATACCTCTATAGTATTGTCTGTGAAAAATTAGTATAGAAGACTGTGGCCTTGGATTAACAGTTAGGGGATTAATGGCATAACATATATGAGAAAGTCCCTTGGATGCCATGGAGTCATTATTCAGTAAGGAGTCCGTGCATTGGCAGACATCTCCATGATGACATTCCACACATGCAAGTGGAGCTCAGAAATCAAGTCCATTTGCATGCAATTTTTTAGCCCTTTGGATATCATGTCACCCACTGGCTAGGCGGACCATGACATGTGCCCTCCTCTTTCACCTTGCCCAAGGGATCTGATAGAGGACGCTTTGGTGAGTTTGAGTCCTGACCTAACATCATTGACAAGGCAGCTCTCCCTGTAGCGTAGTAGTTAAGATGCTGAACTTGGAGCCTGGAAGGTCAGGTTTCGATACCGAAGGCTGTACTTGGGGACACAAGAGGAGCCTCATTCGGATATCCCTTGAGCAGCGTATCTCCAGAAAAAATCCTTTCAACCCAAAGCAATCTCTGACATGAAAATTATTATCATTGACAAGAGATGGGCAAAATTACTTAGTTAGACTGCTCAAGCCCCCGCGTCCTGACAAGGCTCTCACTTAGTAGGGGGCTTGAGCAGTCTAACTAGGTAAAGTTAATGAATTTTAATTATTAGAAGATATCACTAAACATGGACAAGGTTGTACTAGAAGAAGTCAGAAATAATCAATTTCATATAGTATTGTGGATTTGATAGAATAAAATCTATTTCTGTGTTACTCATTAATCCATGCTTTTAATTGTTGTGATCGAGTCCTCATCAGACTCTGAAGATGACCTGGATGAGGAGGCACTTCCTATGCCCAGCCCAGTTCTTCCTACACCTGAACATGATAATATCCTGAACCAGGAAACTCAGCCTGCTTCTGGCCCAACTCTGTTTCCCCAGGCAGATGATCTGTCAGACCAGAGGTCTGACTCTAACAGTGATCAGCCCTTAGCCAGGGAAAGGTGTAGAAAAGAGCTAGCAAGCTAGAACTCATTACCAGAGAAGGCTCCCAGCTAATTCTCATTAGCTGGGAGGCTCTTAAGCAAGCTTGTTCCAGCATTCAAGCATTGGTACATTTCTTCTGTGCAAGGACCAACACCCTGCTTGACTTCAGATATTTCTCCAGATTGCCTGCCTAGACCCTGACCTGCCTGCCGTGACCCTGATTTCTCTGCCAACCTTGACGACACTACTGGACATCCTTTGTCCTAGACACTCACTTGAACTACCGGTAACCAGACCTCAGGTTGCTGTTTGGACTTTGCTATTTGGACTATCCTTGAAGAGACTCTCTGTGTAGTGCCGCTGTGTGGAGACCATGCCCACTGGCGTAGATCAGCACACTAATATGAATATATAATAAAATTATAAGTAAAATACAGTGTAGTTTGCTTGTACTAAAATATGAGTTTTTTCGATGTTTTAGGGTAACAAAATTAACAAGTCCACTTTCCAATATATAATCAAAAAGATAGGACTTTGACCCTTATATTCTTCTGCAAAATTCTTCTCAGACAACAGTTGTATGCCTAGTTAACTCTTCATCATTTTCTATCCTTCTTAATATTGTTGTCAGGAAAGTAGATTCATATTTGGTGATTCTATTTTCTTGTCATAGGGATGAAATATTAGAATTGCATTTTCTTTCAGGCAACACAAATCAAGACAGCATCAAGAGTGTTGACCTTTTCAATATTCTCCAGTTTCATTGGTCAGCTGCACTAGATCATCATGTTTATTAACCTGAAAGATCTGAATGAAATATTTCACACAGGCCAATCCCAACAAAGAATGTTAAGAAGACCAAAATTATTAAATCTAGCATCTGAAAAAAAATGATTTAGGTATTCTATATTGGTATGCAGGCTAGGATTACCTTATTTTTGGTCATTGCTGCCATTCTACCAAAAGAGATGATTATGCTTCCAATTACAAAAATTAAATCAATCTCAGGTTTTACTTCATTTTACAGGTATACTTAGCATCCTCATAGGCTAAATGTCAGCTAGAACATGATGCCTTAATCAGGATGGGAGGAACAGAAGGATTAAGCCACCTTTCCCTCCCAACCTTTTTGTTTTGTTTTGCTCTTTCTATCTGTGCTGGTTTCTTCACCATGCACTCTGGTGTTGAGGCATGCCTGCCACATGTCCACAGAATTGGGCTCTTTGGCTGTAAACAGAGATGAGCACTGAACCCTAGAGTCAGATTTGATTGATTGATTGATTCGATTTATATGCTGCCCACTCAGCATACACCAACTCAGATATGACTGGCTTTTGAGCAAGGGCGACCACATAATTATTCTTCTTTCTCTTGGAAAAATACATCAACTTTTCACTTATCCCAACGTTGCCTCCACAGAGCCCAAGATAGCATTGTTGTTTGCTCACCCTTCATATTAACCTTCCAGAAACCCTGCAATTTAGACACAGCCAAGAGATAGTGTTTGGTCCTAGGTTTCAAAGAGATGTGGCATGCTTGAACTTTAAAAACACCTTAACATGATTAGCTATAATATACAGTGGAGCCTCGGTTAACAAACAACTCAGTTAACATAAAAATCGCATAATAAAAGGAAATCCATAGAAAATAATGGCTTGGTTTTTGGAATTTTTATCAGAATGGATTAATTGTTATCAATGCATTCCTATGGGAGACCATGTTTTGGTTAGTGTAGGGATTCTAAACCTAGGACCCACTGGCCGAATGCAGCCCACAGTACCATTTCATGTTTCCACCACACCAGGAAGTACCATGTGGTGGAGGAAGGGCAAAATGGCCGTCCTGCCCCAAAGCTGTCTGAGGGAGCATGACCTGACCCCCTGCTTTAAAAGGTTGAGAACTCCTGGGTTAAAGTATTTTGGTTTTCAATGCATTTGTATGGGAAATTGCATTCAATGTATTCCTATGGGAAATTCGGTTAAAGTAATTTTTGCTTTAAGAAACATCCTGGAGAGCGCATTAATTATGTTAACCGAGGTTCCACTGTACCTTGTGTTTCCTGTAAAGCAGATTATACAACTGTATCATGACTTAATATTTCTGAAAAATTCCAGCCCTGCTCTTCCATTTACTGATGAAACAAAGAAATTCTCTTGCCTATGGTTCTCCACTTCTCAATTCATAAATGAGGTAATTTATAATGTTGTAACAATGTTGTATATTAAACCACAATCTTCAAGCATTACCAGAAGTTCTTTGAACAGGTCACGCTGCCCAAGTGATGAACCTGTAAAGCAAAAGTATAAAGCTTTAATGGGACTAAATTGACTTAAATTTGTCTTAATTGTTGTGTGGATTACATTGGTAATGCATATTAATGGCTATGAACTTTTCATCTCCCCCCAACTACTGTACCTTTTTTATTTAAAAAAAACTTTTTATAGGATGCTGCAAAACATTTATTTTCAAACACAGTGTTGTAAGCATTGCTTGGCAAATGGTTAAACTTCACTTTTCTGTGTGTTTCTGCCTACAGATGGAAGAAAGGCTGACTTTAAAACAAAAAGTCTCTTTGGCCATCACTGGGCTATTCTGCTTGATGTTTAACAGTATTATTGTTATGATGCCTTTTGTGTCAAAAATGATTGCTAATATTAAATTGGGAAGCATAGAGTTTTACAAGTTCCGAAGTACCATAGCTTTAAAAGTCCCATATGTTTCTGCAAGATAAATAATTGTCCATCAGCCTATGGTTCATTAGGGACCAAAAATCAATTGAGTGGGAGGGCCTCTGATAGGAGGCGATACAAACGGTGGTTTTGCTGCCTTCCTGATGAATAGAGTAGCGGAGCACAGAAAGCTTTTTATCCGATGGCTCCAAGGTAGTTAGGCCAGTGACAGCTGTGAAGTGTATACAGCTAATTGGGCCAGGAAAGAAAAGAGGGAGTGCACAGAGTGAGGCAGCAAACATTTATTGAGCCACTCAGTTGCTATCCTAGAGCCACTTTCTCCAGAGGATTCTCATCGACTTTCATTTGGATCCAATGGTGGGAACTGATTAGAACACAGTGGCCTCAGAAAGCAATAGCAAGTTTCTTTGGGAGCCTGACCTACTGTGTACATGAAAGGCCTTCAAAATTATCCAAGGAAAGAGAAGCAGTGGAAGTGAGAGGAAACTATGACTGCTATGGTTAAAAGGGTGCTGCTATAAAATTGCCTCCTTACAGGGCATCAACTGCCTCTGCATGTCTGCATATGTGTTTGTATGTATAATATTTTGTTTCTCCAAGCGTGTTTGTGCTGAAATTTAGAAATCTGACTTACTCAAATTAGCATTTTCCCCTTTTCTTCATCTTTCTAGTGAATTAGTCTTTTTGTAATTAAAAAACATATATAATAGCAATCCAGTACGTATTAGCAATCCTACTGGATAACCTTTTACTAATCCAACTAGACGTTTTTCAAACTTTTTTTTTTACTCTAAACCCTTAGAAAACAAAAGATGTTTGATCTTGGGACAGATCCCCAGGTTGTGCCTCTCTTGCACCCAAAGAAACACTCTCACTTACACTTTAAAACAATTTATTAAATAGATGATGGATAAATGACAGTTCATGGCTTTAATTGGTTGCCATAGAATAGCAAGAAGCAGTGGATACATGCATCCAGCAACTTGTCTCCCATCCAATTCATGCCTGACATTCTTCATGCAGTCACCAAGAGTTGGCCAACCAAGTTGGGTATAGTCTCCCCAGCTCATGAACACTAAGGGAACCATTAGAACTTTGTGTATGGACTGCAGCAGCCCCTTCAAACAAGGCATGATACCTGCAACCAGTGATAGGGCCGTTGCCTCTTCCCTGATCTAATAACTTCTCTCATGTGCAAATAATAATAATAATAATAATAATAATAATAATAATAATAATAATAATAATAATAATAATAATAATAAATTAATTAATTTATATCCCACACTTTCTCAGCCAAAGCTGACTCAAGGCGGCAAATTACAACATGTCCAACAGCATACAATATAATAATATAACCAAAGAAAACACAAGAATATATTAATCACAATGAAAAAATATTAAAATAAATAAAGTTACATAACCCAGTAAACAAGAGTTCAGAGCTCACACTCCCCAAAAAGTCCAGAGCTCAACGCCACAAGCGGGACCAATAGTCAATGTCCAGGTGGCTAAATATCCCCAAAAGGCAAAAAACAGTCCTTTCCTGCGTCCTCCGGATGGGCACCTGCCTCCCATTCCCAGGCCGAATGGAGGGGCCCCCGGGACGAGGCAGAACGATGGTGGCGATGAGGCTCCAGTGGTCTCCCTCTTGAGCTCTCTGGGCGGGCAGGGCTCGGAGGGTGGGGAGACGCATCTGCCTCCCATTCCCGGGCTGAGTGGAGGGCCCACCGGGAAGAGGTAGCGCGATGGTGGTGGCGAGGCTTCGGTGGTCTCCCTCTTGAGCTCTCCAGGTGGGCAGGGCTTGGAGGGCAGGGAGATGCATCTGCCTCCCATTCCCGGGCCAAGTGGAGGGGGCCCCGGGAAGAAGCAGTGCCCCAAGAAGTAGGCAAAGGCACCCCCTCTGCTTGCCTCCCACCAAACCATGCTTGTTGCAACCATGTCAAGATTCCCTTCCCCCATGAGCCAAGATTCCTGTTGCTAGTCTGAAAGATGCTCCACATCAGCACTGTAAATTTCAGGTCTCAGTTAAACAATGTTGCAATGATGTATCCAGCAACCATCACTTTTGGTAATGATATGATCAGATATATGAATCACCTTACTTCATACTACATCTACTTTACTCAGCTTTACCACTCCTTTCCACACTCACTGTTCCAGGATGTTGCTGAGGAGGCTGTATGAGGAGCATTAGAGCAAGCAACACTCACTGCCAGCTGTCTCCACCACCCTTTGTTAAGGGGCTCCAAGCCTGGCTCCAGGCCAGGCTAGCTGGTCACAGGGACTCCACTGATGGGAAGTGTGGCCATTATTGAGGGGACTAGTGAAGAAAATTAGTCTCCTGAGGTGCAGGAAAGTGGTATAAGAGAACCATTGACAAAGGCAACTGATTCAATTAAAAGCACCATAAGCAGCAACCTGGAGCCAATGGAAGTATTGATAGGAGTCTCTCAGGCCACTGTTTCTACCAAAGGTGGTGGGTGGCAGGCTTCACACCATCCTATATACATGTGCCTGATTTTTCATATAAAAATTTTTACATTGGTCCTTTTTGATACTTATTTTCTTTGCTTCAGCTAAGTTCTCCAACCTGTTAGAGTTGTCTTGAATCTTGGTTCTGCTGTCTAAGGCAGTGTTTCACAACATTTTCAAGCCAGAGGCCGGGTCATGCTCTCTCAGTCAGGTTTGAGGGCCAGATGGCCATTTTGCCCTGCCTGCACAATGGGGGTGACCATGTTTTCCAAACAACTTCAAAGGGGTGGCCAATTTGTTTCCTGAATGCCCTTGGAGGGGGTGGGGGGCACATGAAATGGCACCATGGGCTAGATCTGGCCTATGGGCCTTAGGTTGGGAACCCCTGGTCTAAGACAATAGCTATTTCTCCCAGTTTGATATTATCTGAAAATCAGCTTCAGGGTGTATGGACCACAGCTGTCAAGTATCCCATATTGGCTGGGAAAACCCCTTATTTTTCCCTCTTTCCGGCCGTCATCCCTTATTAATTAGACTGCAATGCCCTGTTGCCGCCATTGGAGGGCAGCACAGGATAAGCATAGCTGTCAAGTATCCCTTATTTGCTGGGAAATTTCCCTTATTTCCAAATCCAAAACTTGACAGGTATGGTATGGACATCTGCCCTGATTTAGGACAAAAACAAGGTTATACACAATTTTTTGCTTACCAATATTGACTCTGTGGCCTGCCACATTCCTAGAAATATTAATGTCCTATTTCTCAATTGATAAACTTTCTTACATACTGAGACTAAACATTCATGTTATATTGCACAGTATAGAACAATGCCTGGCTACATTCACTTGGCACTGGCAATATCAGTTTCTTATTCTGTTATTTCCTTTAGTGGGGTTGTACTCCAAATAGGAACATCCACATGTGAACAATCCACTTGCACAAGAACAGTCCTGAAAGCTAACTGGCATATCACCACCACCACCACCACCACCACCACCACCACTACATGTCTAGGCCAGACATGAGCCTGCCAAAATGAAGGCACCATTTGGTGAGTTCATTCTAGAGTTCCTTTCACCTGACCAAATGTGAGAAAGATTAGCCAGCAACACAATGTTGCCATTACCAGGGTACACCCAGTTGTGGTTCAAAAATACCACAATCTTTGAGAAGGCTCTTTCTGTGAACCCCAGCTTTACATTAGGAAAATGGCATGCCATCCAATTTGATTGCAGAAGAGCTCCATGTTGGAGTTTATTGTATTGTCAGGGGTTGGTGTCAGAGAGGTGAAAGGTTCTGGTGTTGGACTACAGCTCCTAGTGACCATGATGTTGGTTTTTTTTTTTACAAATTATATATAATTTCTCCCACCTGTTGGTTCTTGTGTTTATACAGGAAACATGGACTAAGTCCAGTCCAGTTTGAAAAGGGAACACCCCCTACTTTGCCCCCACACACTTTATTTCTTCTCTTCTGCTATGTTGAAAATGAACAGTGACCATGGGCTGCTTTCATAAATACACTGCCACACCAACTTGCACACAGTGAAATTTACTTCCAAAATAACATGTATAGCAGACATTGTCTGGGGCAGAAATACAGTGCTGTTTTTTTAATAATCTGAATTAAATTGATTTTTACTGGGATAGCAGGAGTCTTACGACATAGTCTGGGCATAGGAGGGCTGCTTAAGATGGGCTACTGAATGGATTCCTGATAAATATCATGTGGGGAAATCATTATCTGACAGGAAAACAAAATGCCATCCCATTGAAGCCTACCATATTTACTGAAGGGCTCTTCAGGAAAGTGGTTTTAAAAGGTATTACTATCAAGATATAATCCCTGACGCATCATTTTAAAGGAACAAGCATTGGAGTATTTCCAGTTACATTCCAGAAAGGGTGGGGTGCATATCAATAAATCACTTGCATATGCTGAGCATTTGCAAACCAGAAAGAAACCCATTAAAAATAATTAAGCCAGAAAAGTTAGGTGAAAGGAAGGTAGATCATCAAATTTCTTAATGGATTTTTAGCTCAGGAGAATTGAAAGCTGGGAAAAAATGTTCTTCACTTGGGCTCCCTTACAGTTCGTTATACTTTACTGACATATTTTATTTCCCAGTACAGCATCCAAAGAAATGGGATATAACAGAAAGTATTGTTGTTGTTTTTTAATTTCAGCCAAAAAAGGAAACCAGCAGACAGTGCTTCTATAGAGAATACAATTAAGCAAGCAACTTCTATGTCCTGTAACTCAGAATATTCTTATGATACAACCATTGTGGTGTCATGATGAGAGAGCCAAAGTAGCACTTGTAATTGTCAAGGTCCTCTCTGAGCTATGAAACTCATTTGGGACCATGGGTCAGTCACTATTTGTTGGCTTGATGCATCCTGCAGGCATGATGAGAGGACAAAATGGGGAGGTGTGAGACGTATAGCTCACCTAGAACTCATTGGAGCAAACACGGGATAGAAATGCAACAATTGAACATGCAAAGCTCCCTTGAGTTTTGAACTCAAAGGTTTACACACACTTTTGTTCTAGACAACCAAAGAAATGCAGATTTCAGTTGCCTAGGCAAGCAATATTATGTGTGTCATTGCTGGATGCAGCTGATTTCTAGAACTGAGTATGATGCTGATTCCTGGATCAGAACCTTGGCCCTGGTGGTCTACTCCAACACCAAGACTTCAGGTTGAAGCATACAGGAAATAGAAGCCAGCTTTCTCTGTCCTACAGACAGCTAGCTGACATAACAATGACATCGCTGATCAGCTCAAAGTGTAGGCATTACAGCTACCCAGCACATAGTCAACCAAATCTAGATAAGAGTAAGTGCACCTGCCTGTGTGTTACATCTTTCCTACACTCTTAGGTTTAAGATTAGAGCTGGCCTAAAGCAATTAATGGTTCAGTGGAGGGCTAAGGCAGCTGAACTGGAGAGATTATTCCTTACAAATGTGCAGTACTTGTAAACATCTTTGTTTAGAGTCCCATATTGATTGATTGATGTTTTTACAATGTCTTCTCCCAAAAGGACCTGAATAGGTTATACAATGCCTTCAGCAAACCATCATTTCAAAATATAGTCTGCAAAACATCAGAATTAAATCACACCAAACCTTAGTAAGGTTAAAATAATCTCAACTCTCCTCTCCTAAGCAATGGAAGCTTTAACTCTAGCCATCAAACAGTAGTCTGGGAAACAGTAGTTGGGAAAAACAAATGATGTGTCTGGATAATGTCCTTGTATTAAGAAGTTTCCAGGTTACACAGCTGTGAAATACCATACACGGAAACATTTTAAAAGTCACTATTAGTACACATAGCATTGTGCTATTGGGTTGAACCATGTTAGAATTTAAAGAAAGATATGTAGAAGGTAGAGGCTTACACATGGCCTACAAATGCTTCTGAAATCCTCCATGAACTTGTCTAATCCTTTCTTGAAATCCTGCCTCTTCACCCCCAGCAGGACCAGGTGTGCAGCGGTGGCGTTCCGCTGGGCGTCCCCCTCGCCTTTCAAGTCCTAGGGCGAGGGAGGGTGGAGCCCAGGGCTCCAGCCGGTGGCGTGGCCGGGAAGCCTCTTCACCCCCAGCAGGGCCAGGTGTGCAGCAGTGGCGTTCCGCTGGGCGTCCCCCTCGCCTTTCAAGTCCTAGGGTGAGGGGGGCGGGGCCCAGGGCTCCGGCCAGTGGCATGACCGGGAAGCCTCTTTGCCCCCAGTGGGGCCAGGTGTGCAGCGGTATAGCAACAAAATCATATAACAATTAGGTTTGGGGGGGAAATGGTGTCCCACATAACAATTTTCCCTATGGAAAAAATGGTACAATAATTTTTCAATGGGAAAAACCACTTAGTGAAAAAAATTGTTGTACTATATGCATGCATCATATAGCAATTGTTTCGTACAACAACGAGCCCCATGGAACGGATTATAATCATTGTATGAGGTACCACTGTACAACCTTTTTCTTTAAAAACCCCAGACACTTTTTTTCTTAATCAAAGATAAATTTTATAATCAGAAAGTTCACTTGCCACAATAAGGTCTAGGAATATGTATTTGATGATAATAACAGAGAATGTTCCTTTTTTTACTTTCAGCTGCAATGCAGCCTGGAAGAAGGAAATACTTTAGCGTTCTTCTCGTTTAAGAGGCAGGAATTAGCCTGGGAAGTCTAGTATTCCTTCTCAGAGGTCTGAGGGCAAGGCAAGAAGCTTATTTTAAGGCCTGCCCTCTCCTGGTGAGGCTACTTTGCCTGTTTGCTATGGCCCACCTTTCCTCCCTGTGTCTAGAGTCTTAGGGTTGCCTTTATGGGGGGGGGGGGGGAGAGAATTTTTTTAGCCCATTTTCAGGACTGGCATGTGAAAATGGGGTAGTTTTTCCACTTATCTCACTCTGGACCACAGGACAATTGTGGCTTAAAGGCATCAAATTTAGGCAGATTGTTCTGGGTTAGGTTAGTAGTGGTGCATCCCTTGAGGGTGCCTGGCACTTTTTGGGTGAATCACTTTGGCACTCAGGGGACACCATGAGTCATCTCCACAGTATGTCCAACATCCTTTCACACATATATAGTTAGAAATGCCCACGAGGATATCTTTCTGACTTAGCTGCCCTGGATAGTAGCTGTCAAACGTATATAGCATTGCCCAAAGGCAAGGAATTCACCCATCTGGTCTGGAGAGGAGACAAATAAATGTGATCCAAGCTTTATACCACAAATTTGTGCCCTGCCTCTCTATTTGATGGGTGAGTGGGAAAGTCATGCTAAAATGGGCAGAAACAACCTATCCAGCCTTTGTTTACATTATCATAAGAACATAAGAACAGCCTTGCTGGAACAGGCCACAAGAGCCCATCCAGTCCAGCATCCTGTCTCACACAGTGGCTCACCATTTCCTTCAGGGTATTATTCCCAAGGAGATGCCTTCACCTGCTTAGGATTCCCTGGAAATGGCATTGAGAGATATCCTGCCTATCTCTCCAACCCCGAGGTTGTCCTTAAGTATCCATAATTATAGCCATTGATACCCTTGTCCTCCATGAACTTGTCTAATCCTTTCTTAAAGCTGTCAAGACTGACAGCTGTCACCACTTCTTCTGGCAGGGAGTTCCATAGACCAGTAATCCTCTGGTGAAAAAGTACTTTCTCTTATTTGTTTTAGAACTAGTACCCAAAAGTTTCATCGAGTGTCCCCTAGTTCTAGTGTTGTGCGATATCAAACCTCTCTCATCATTTAGTAGAAAAAATATAGCAACATGGCTATATCCCAGACTTGATTTTGGTTGTTGAGCCTACTGGCTGTTTCCTGATAGTGTGTGAAATCAGTCTGTATCCCAGTTCTAAATATTCATTACTGGCCCATAATACACCAACTCAGGGCAGTGGTCTGACTGTTAACTGTGTCATTGTGTCTGAGATGCAGATTTTCAAACAACAATTACCAGAAACTGGGTACAACATTGGATGTACTGTAATTATATAGACAAAAACCTAAATATTAGTTGAATAATAATATTGCTTGGTTGTTGTTGTTTTTGACCAAGTATTTATTTATTTGTTTATTTATTTATTCAATTTATATCCCGCCCACTCAACACAAGGCCGACTCTGGGCGGCTAACAACATAAAAAGTAACCCCAGGGCAACCCAAGGAGTTTACAGATAATATTAATAATCCTAAAAACAGTTAAAACAGTAAAAAAGTTAAGACTACCCACCCCCTAAAAAGCAGGCGCTGCAGGATCGAAAAGGCACCATGGGGAAGAGTTCCTCTACACCAACCACCCCATGGTGGTTACCCTTCCACCCGCACCCCACACTTGACCTGCCAGCCAGGTTTTAAGATCCCTTCTGAAAGGCAGCAACTCCGTCCGAAGACGTAATTCTGTTGGCAGGAGGTTCCAGAGGGCCGGTGCAGACACGGAGAAGGCCCTCCTCCTTGTGCCAGAGAGGCGAGCCCCTCTGGCTGATGGAACAATTAGAGAGCCCCTCCGGTCCGCTCTGGTTGGACGGACAGACGTCCTCAGGGCGATGCGGTCTCTTAGGTAACCTGGCCCACTACCATATAGGGCTTTAAAGGTCAAAACCAGCACCTTGAATTGCACCCGGAGACATACTGGCAACCAGTGCAGCTCCCGGAGCAGTGGCGAAGCATGAGCATAACGCCCACACCCCATCACCACCCGGGCAGCCGCATTTTGGACCAGCTGTAGCCTCCGAATGGTCGTCAAGGGCAGCCCCATGTAGAGCGCATTGCAATAGTCTAGTCTGGAGGTAACCAGAGCATGGGTGACCATGAGCAAGGAGTCCCGGTCCAGGAGTGGGCGCAACTGGCGAATCACCCGAAGTTGGGCGAAAGCCCTCCTGGTCACAGCCGCCACCTGTTCTTCTAGCAGTAGCCGTGAATCCAGGAGGACCCCCAAGTTGCGCACCGGGTCTGTCTGGGGCAAAATAGCCCCATCCAGAACCAACGATGGTAACTCCCGGATTAACGCAGGACCCCTTATCCATAGCCACTCAGTCTTGCTGGGATTCAGTTGTAGCCCGTTAGCCCCCATCCAGACCCCCACAGCTTCCAGGCATCTGGAAAGGACTTTGACGGCATCACTGGGGTCCCCATGGGCCGAGATGTACAACTGAGTGTCATCCGCGTACTGATGGTACCGCACCCCATGGGAACGAATGATCTCACCCAGCGGTTTCATGTAGATGTTAAATAGGAGAGGAGAGAGCACCGAGCCCTGAGGAACCCCCCATTTGAGGGGCCTAGGACTGGACCTCTCACTCTCCAACCACACCGACTGGGACCGACCCTTCAGAAATGAGGAAAACCAGGACCACACAGTACCCTGGATTCCCAAACCTCGGAGCCGTTCCAGAAGGATACCGTGGTCAACGGTATCGAAAGCCGCTGAGAGGTCAAGAAGAGCAAGGACGGATGGATGACCACCGTCCCGCTCCCGCCAGAGATCATCCATCAGTGCGACCAATGCCGTCTCGGTACCATATCCAGGCCTGAATCCTGACTGAAAAGGGTCCAGATAATCCGCTTCATCCAGTACCCCCTGCAGCCGACACGCCACTGCCTTCTCCAACACCTTCCCTAAAAAAGGGAGGTTTGAGACAGGCCTATAGTTAGTTAGGACAGCTGGGTCGAGGGAAGATTTCTTCAGGAGGGGGCGCACCAAAGCATGTTTTAAAGGTGCAGGAAACACCCCCTCCCGCAATGATGCATTGATCACAGCCCCAACCCAGCCACCTGTCACTGCCTTGGAGGTTTTCACCAACCAGGTGGGACAGGGGTCCAAAGGGCAGGCAGTGGCGCGCACAGCTGCAAGGAGCCTGTCCACTTCATCAGGGGCAACTGGATCAAACCGGTCCCAGATGGCATGGCAAGACTGTGCTCCGGCTCCCTCCGGACTCTCCCCATCCACGCCAGGATTAAACCCAGAACGAATCCGATCGATTTTCTCCACTAGATGGTCAGCAAAGTCCTCAGCCGACCCCTGCCAACCAGGCACCGGGGTCCCCCTACCAAGGAGAGACCTGGTAACCCGGAACAGGGTGGCTGGGCGATTATCAGCGGAGGCAATAAGGGTGGTGAAGTATTGTCGCCTCACCACCTCCATCGCCACTAGATAGGCCCTAACAGCGGCCCTAGCTAGTGTCCAATCGGAGTCTCTCTGGGTCTTCACCCAGCGGCGCTCTTGGCGTCTCTTTGCCCGTTTGAGCTCCCGCAGTTCATCTGTGAACCATGGAGATGACCTAGCTCCATGGGCTCTGAGAGGCCGTAGTGGTGCGATTTCATCCAAGGCCGCTGTAGTCATCCTGTTCCACAGGTCGACCAGCGCCTCGGGCGAATCGTGTTGCCGATCCAGAGGAAAATCCCCCAGTTCCCTCTGGAATCCATCAGGATCCATCAGTTGCCTGGGGCGGGCCATTCTAATAGGCCCTGCCACCCTACGGTGCAGCGTCGCACCCAGGAAGTCTAGAGCCACCAAATAGTGATCTGACCATGGCACAGGTGTTATGTCTAATTTCCGTAGTCTCAGATCACTCTGCCACCGCTCCGACAAAAAGATTAAATCTGGTGTGTGGCCACTGCCCCTGGTCGGGCCCTGAATTACCTGAATCAGGTCCATATCTGCCATGGAAGCCATGAACTCCTGAGCCACCTCGGAGCCAGTCCCCAGCGAAGGCAAATTGAAGTCCCCCAGAACCATCAGTCTAGGGAACTCCAATGCCAACGCTGAGATGGCCTCGAGGAGCTCAGGCAGGGAGTCCCTTACCCTGCAAGGGGGCAGGTACAGGAGTAAGACTCCCAACTGACCCTTAGAGCCCAGACGCAGAAGCAGGGCCTCACAGCCCAGAATTTGTGGAGCAGTAGCCCTGGTGACTCCCAGTGACTCCCTGGCTATGATAGCAACGCCACCGCCCTTACCCTTATCCCTAGGCTGGTGCCAAATACTGAACCCAGCTGGACACATTTCTGACAGAGGAACCCCATCCTCTGGTCTCAGCCAGGTCTCAGTAATACATGCCAAGTCGGCCCGCTCCCCCATAATGGAATCTTGTATCAGGGGGGCCTTATTACATACCGACCTGGCATTCATCAGCAGCAGCCTAAGGACAGGGTCACCCTGGGTCAGCTGCTCAGGACCTAGAGGTGTAACCGTGGAGCTGGAATGAGGGACAGATACTAAGCATCTGCCCTGCGTTCCCCGGGTGCGGCCCGCCCCTCGGTACCCGCTATATCGCCCCATGCCCATCACAACCTCTATATTGGTCTCCGGAGCCTCCCTGCTTGCCCTGGACAGAATGCTGCCTCTCCTTCCTGGCTGGCCTGGCAATCTCTCCCTCCCTCCCTTCCACCCCAATATAAAACCGCCCCATTCACTCCCCCCACCACCCTCCGCACGGCTCCGGTGGTGATGGAAGTGGTGGGGCATTCTTCCACAACTGTGTTGAACCCTCAACTGCCGGGCGGGGCCCGAAACGCCGGCCGATGGCGAGTCCAGCGAGCCTCTTCGCCCCCGCCGGGGCCGAGCACAGCGGCGGTGATGTTTCGTCCGGCAGGCCCCCTCGCCTTTTGAGTCCTGGCGAGGGGCGGGGGGCGGGGCCCGAAACGCCGGCCGATGGTGAGGCCAGCGAGCCTCTTCGCACCCGCCGGGGCCGAACACAGCGGCGGTCCTTGGCATTGGCCCCGCTTTTGAGGCTGCCTGCCGAAACTCCCTCCAGCTGTACCTGTTCATCTCCCGCCGGTCTGGCCGGGAGGGAAAGAGAGCGCCCGGTGTCCTTGGCTTTGGCAGCGTCGGCCCCACTTTTGAGGCTGCCTGCCGAAACTCCCTCCAGCTGTGCCTGTTCATCTCCCGCCGGTCTGGCCGGGAGGGAAAGAGAGCGCCCGGTGTCCTTGGCTTTGGCAGCGTCGGCCCCACTTTTGAGGCTGCCTGCCGAAACTCCCTCCAGCTGTGCCTGTTCATCTCCCGCCGGTCTGGTAAGAAACATTGCCAAATACAAAGCAAAACAATACAAAGCAAAAGGTCTTTGCAAGGTATAATATTTATCAAAAGCTATTAAAAACCACACAATGTGGAAAGAAGGCCCACCATTCTCTTACAATGGAAAGAATCCTAGGGGTCTAGTCCCATGTCACATGGATAATTGGGCTATTTGAAAGTCACTTGGCTATGGATTGGAATTGGCAGAACTGAAAAGAGCCTAAGAAAATTTGGGGTCTATGCCAAAACAGTCCTTTGTGAGTACAGAGGAGAACAAACAATGTCACACCTATGTCACTGTACACTGTTCCCCTCAAAATGTACTTTGGAAGATTTGATGTTACTTGGTTGATCCATTTTTCACACATCAGGTTGATGTGGTGAATCAAAGCATCATTTTCCACTGTTTCCAATCCCATGCCAGTCTCATCTAAGGCCTCGGGAACTTTGCCCTGAACTGGCCTTCCTGGTGGTCACTTTATGTCAAGTGGCATCCATTCTATGATAGTTTTCATTCACCTTCCATTTTTCAATTGGCACGCAAGGCTGGGCCACCAGGCTTTGCAAGCTCAATCAACGTAGATGCTTGTTTTACACCTGATCTTATACGCAGTTCTTCATTTGATATTCAATCAATCCATCATATGCATAGCATCCTTCACTCAATTGTTCTTTGTGTTACATTGTTTTTTTGTCAGATTTTATAGGTGCTCATGTTTCACTGCTGTATAATAAAGCAGGCAGAATTATGGTTAGATTTTAGATGCCCCAAATATACCCTCCTGTTTGTACCGCTCCACCACACACGCAAAACAAGTTGATATTGCTGTTAATGAAGCCATGCATATAGTGATAGGATTCCTCAAACCTACACCAGTTGAGAAAATATACCCTTTTGTTGGTATTACTCCGCCTAAGATGAAGAGAGAAGTAGGAGTGGACTCCAAGAGAATGACCCTCAACATCCTCTGAACAGACTGTGCCTCAAGTCCACTGGCTCTGATCCAGGAAAAGCTTTATGGGAAAGAACAAACATTCTTGAGGATACACAACAGCAAAACCAAATTAGAAGATGGAGGAAGGAGCTCATTGAACAAGGAACAGCATTAAAGGAGTATATGGCTGAGTAACTCAACCTCCCCTACATCACTTGGAGGACTCTGAATAGGTTGAGGGTTGGAGTCCATAAATGTAAGACCAACATGCTCAAGTGGGGCTGCTGACATACAACAACACACACTGTGATTGTGGAGAGATATAGAATCTGGCTCATTTACTTGTCTGCCAGTTACTGCCAGAAACATGCACTGATTAGGACTTAGATTTGGCCAATGACAAAGTCAAGAAAGTGTCTTCATTTGGGCAGTCTAGGGTTTGATTGGGACACAAAGAAGAAGAAACTGGCCTGAATAATCTTGGTGTTGAGTATTACCAGGCAAAAAGTATCTGATATATTTATGAATTGTAGTGTGGTGCTTCTGATATGAACAAAAGAAGCAAGAAAGTAATAATATGTGTTTGTCTTTGTCTATAATAAAATGTATTTACATATACACTAGTAATGATATTTAATTGGGCTGTACATATAAACTGCTGTGAGTGTGTTTCAAAGTAGAAAGCATAGTATACATTTGGGCCTTAATCCAATTGCTAATCCCAGTTAGGGGAGAACAGTTGAATCAACCATTGAATGTTTAAGCAACATTGATATAATCCCATAGAGTAAGCAAACTAACAACCAGTGGGTAATATCTGAAGAAACATGATGGTAACTTCTAGCATTCCTCATGTAAAAGCCTAAATTGGACTACAAATCCAGGAATCCCCAGAAAGCATAGGCAAAAGGTGGTGGACTCTGGGAACTCGGTCTAAAAAGTAAATCCAAGATCTACGGAAGTTGCCGCAGCAATACTCATGACACCCCCCCCCCCAAGCTTCCACTAGCTTGGACTTCATTTACTGTACCTCTGCCTCTACAAAATACAGGAGAAAGCTTTAAAACAGAAGATATCTTCTGGACATGGAAGGACACTTTTGAATTTGTATGTGATGTCTGTACCCTTTTTTTAAATAATTCTGGCTGTAAGCCATCCCTTGCCCCATGCCATGTACAGTATACATATCAACCTTTCAGCCCACCACAGCCCATCCCATTTTAGCACATAATTGCTAATAATAGTTGTTGCTTTACAAACTCAGACAGAAAAGGGAAAGAACATGAATACATATTTAGCTCAACCTCTCTGTGTTTAGTTGCAACACTTATTCAGATTAAAAAATGGCATGTTGAAACATTTGCCTTTTGCTACATATACTGTTAGCAACAAAACTGTTAGCAATGTATATAGTTAACAGCACAACCCCAAGTGTGCAAAGTATGTGTTAGATTAGTTGAGGCCATTCATTTTTTTCTGTATTGAAACAGCAGCTGCTACATGGAAAAGGCCTTCTCCAACCAAACAAGTGTTGAATGCTGAGCATTATTCAATCATCTCAATATCTGGATTGTAAATAGAGTGCTCAGAAAACAAAGAGAAGTTTTGTTTTGTCCCATGCAGCTCATATTTTGGTTTAGAAAGGAAAGTATTTTCTAACAGAAAAGGGTGGGTGTTGGGCTGCCATTTCCATTGAATTTAAGGGATCACAGGAAATTTCCCAACTTGGCTGTTCCAGTTGTAAAAGCAGTATGGAAAAGAAATAGTCAACCCAAAGGCTCAAATGTTAGTGTACAGTTGTGTAAATGGTGAAACTTTTAAAGTTTCAATTTCAATTTTAATTTATACCCCACCCTACTCAGTGTTGGCTGACTCAGGGCGGCAATACAACATCAATGCATATACAATATAAAACTACAATAATCCAATCCAATACAACCAATAAACAATCAACAATAAACATCACATAATACTAGTTGGTATTAAATGATAGATTGTATTGTGTCAGGATCTGTATTAGACTTTGTAATTTTGTATCTTTAACATTCTAGAAATTGCCATATTGTGGAGAGTTCTAGTGTAACTTATTTGCTTTTTTCCCCTTTTACTTATATTATGTTTTTTCTGACTTGTAATCTTGTAATTTGATGACATTATTGCTTTATTATTGTATTGTTGATTTATTGTGTTATGTTTACCTGTATTATTGTACTATCTTATTGTTACTATGTACACCGCTTTGAGTTGCCTGCTGGGTGAGTAAAGTGGTATAGAAATTAAATTTGAAATGAAATGAAATGAAATAATATATAATTTCATAACATCAAATATCTTCAATATCAACAAAATCCCCAGGTGATGGAGCTCAGCTCACATCCCAGACGGAGCCCCAGTTCAATGTCATCAACTGAGGCAACATCAGTCTGTCTCCCTGTCCCTCTGTCTCTTTCCCTGCTCCCGCTCTCACTACGGGTGGGGAAACGACAAGTGGCTCCGGCAGTGGCATGATATTGTAGCCCCATCGGTCGCCTCTCAACTGGGGCCAGTCTCTCTCCATGCCCTTGTTCTCACCAAGGGCAGGGGCCTGGAGAATCCAACAGCTCCAGTCGTGCTAGGACAGGCCTCAGCTGAGCTCCCACCTTCCATGACCGGCGGGGCCACGGGAGGGAGCCAAAGGCACTGGCCAAGTAAAAAATATTCTGTAAAAAATATCTTGATAAGCATTTTAAGGTGTGTAACTCCATATACAACATATAATGCTTATGGGGATTTCTTAACGTACATCAGTTCACCTCCAAATGTTACAACTTTGCATAACAGTGCAACAGGATTTCAGTGAATGTACTGTAGTACATCCCCGACTGGAGTGAGGGATTGACTAGAGGGGGAGGATTGTAAACACAAATTAAAGCCCCATTTGTCAGATGGAGGAGCAGGGGATTGCTCAAAACCAAAATCTAATTCTGTGGATGAATAAGACAACTCAGGGTCCCTCCTGTGTGTACTAAGAGTGGAGGGTGACTCCAAACAAAATTGGTCATCATCAATAAAGGAATCTAGACCGCTAGGATAGGGCAGTGTAGGGGTACACCTGGCCGGAATAGGAGAGCATTCCACAAATTCCCCTTGAAATCGGTTCCTAGAAGACACTTCTGGGTCAATGTTGGCTTGCTGCTGACTATTACCTCTGCCCCCTGGGTTTAAATGGGTGGGGGCCAACCCTAGAATCTGAGAACCGCACTGAGCGAGGAAACAGGAACGCTTCTTGTCTTCGTCGGTGATCTTCTGCGAGGCCATTGTGTGGCGGAATCTGCGTTCGTATGTTGCCCATTTCTCTGGACGTGCTGGGTCAAATGGGCTGATGTTGCTGCCATGTGGGGACACCATCCCACCTTCGTTGCCAGTTTCATTTTCAGGGAATGAAGAAGCAGACAAGTGAAGTAGTGAAATTCAGCTCTTTATTAGTGGGGTTTGAACACAGTTTGGATGGGGCAAAACTCTGACTTATATACAGTATAAACAGTAACAGTAACAATAATACAACAAGTCCATTGGCTAACAGAGTGTGCACATTTTTCGATCCACTTATTTGCATAAGAATAGCTACATGAGAAAAGATACATTCTGCTCATATAAACAGTAACAGTAACAATAATACAAGCCCATTGGCTAACAGAGTGTGCACATTTTTGATCCACTTATTTGTATAAGAATAGATACATGAGAAAAGATACATTCCGCTCCTGTCAGAAAACACAGTTAACATACATAACAATGCTCCATAATTTTTCTTATATTGGTCTTTTTTGGGGGGAGCACTGTTTGGTGGGGTGGGCAATTGTTTGATGTTTACTGCAGTTTGGATGATTAACACTGTGCTGCATGATGGGACATGTTGGCATCCATTTTGTCCTTGCTTCCATCCAGTAATTGTTTACAGGAGCTTGTACAAAATGGATGGTCGGCCGCATGGCTGCAGAGTAACACTGTGCTGCATGATGGGACATGTTAACTTTTAAACCTGCACTTCATAAAGTTTTCAAAAGTTAAAAACTTGTTGAATGGTTTGTCCCCTAAAATCAGGGTTGTTTGACATGTTTTTGTAATGTATTTAGCCTTTAGACAATGATTTCTTAAAGTTCTGTCAGTTTCCTGTCTGTTTCCTTGACTTTGCCCTGAAGTCTGTGCTGTTACAGTACAATGTATCTCTATGGAAATGACATTGTACGAGGCATCGCAGCAAGGATTTGGACGCTGTATGAGGCATCGCGGCTAGGATTTTGCATGCCTTATACAAAGTCCAAATCCCTATAAAGTCCAAACGTGTGGAACCAAGTTTGGATGTTGTATGAGGTATCACTGTGTTACTTTTAACATTTTGCTTCCAAGCTCTGCTCACTACTACTGCTTTTTAAAAGTAACTTTCTAAGCCCTGAGCAGCTTCCTGAAAACACATGTGTTGTTGATTATAGGCATTTCTACATGCAATGAATCCACCTGGTTCTTAGCATAGACTGTTTACCAGCCCCTTTTTACCTCCTGAAGCTGCATTCTTGCATTCTGCTGCTTAGAAGGTGAAGTCAAGGGGAATGTAATTAATACCACGCTCACACTTCCTTACCTAATAACTAGCTCATCAGCAAAATGACCTCAACTATTTCAGTGTTTGGAAACATATTTTTTCCAGACTATCTCTCCCAGAATCCTCCAGAAAGTGTCAGCTACAGTAGATCAAAGAAATAATGTGGCCATGCACCAGTTTTAATTAAAAAGGAATATGCATGTAGATGTGATGCTTTTTATGTCTGTGTTAACTTGGGATCAAAAAATGTGAAAGTGGACACAGATTTCCAAATTTGCAATGGCTGTGTTTCAGCAAATTTCTGGAAATGGAAACAATCTCAAATTGTTAGCAATGAATGTATGAATTTGCATGATCAATCAGCCACGTACTTGTATACTATGTAAAGTTGCATACCATGAAACAGCATTTAGAGTTGTTCTAGTTACTTTGAAATATAGATGCTAGCCCCTATGTTCAGAACTTTTTAAAGAAATGTCTCAGAATTCATCTTGTTAGTTCACTACAGTATAGAAGCAGAGACAGACATTGAGCTTGTATCCAATATGGATATGGTGGATGTTTAGTCGTTCTTCCCCTGCAACCATTTTCAGAAGATTTGTGTGTCTCTCCCATGAACTGGAATGGGGAAAATCAACAACTGAACATATCAATGAGCTAATGATTAATAATAATTGTTGTATGCCTTCAAGCTAATTCCCAAATATGGTGGTCATTTCTAGGGTTTTCTAGGCAGATAATATATAGAAGTGGTTTACCATTCCCTTTTTCGGAGGGCATCCTGGGACCATGCCGCTTGCCCATGAGTGCACAAGCTGGCTTTTCTTCCTGGAGGCAGAGTGGGGAATCAAATCCCCAATCTCTTGTTTTGGAGCCAGATGCCTAAACTAAAAGCAAGAAAAGCAAAGCACACTCTCTGGGCAGTCCACGTTAATTAGCATTTTGCCCACAACATGATGGGTACTCATTTTACTTACCTTGGAAGGATGGAAAACTGAGTCAACCTTGATCCCTGGTCAGGACTGAACTCACAACCTTTTGGTTGCAGGATAGCAGTTTAACCACTGCACCACCAGGGCTCCTAAATGACTGAGCTATCCAACCAACTCTAAGCTAATAAAGCCATTTAAATTTCAAATAGGTAGAAAGAGACTCTGCTAATGGCCAATTGATAACTGATGCTTTTTTAAAAAAGCCAATTTGTGTGATTATGATATGCAATATGAGCAATCTAGACTCCAGTTTTTGCAGGAGGAAGGCCTTGGAAGATTGTCTTCAGTGAGCTGCCAAAGTGGTAGCTGGATAAAAGACAGGCATTGAAGTTCCCTTCCTTCAAGGCAGTGTGCTTTGAGTACATGAAAGAACCAGTATCCTGTTTTTTGAAGGCATTCAATGGCAGGACTTTCCATACTCCCTTTTGAGAGACTAGTTGGAGCTCTTAATATTGAACATCTTTTGAATTGGTTTTGGATGCTTCCAAGCAATGATGGCCTGCTAGCCACTCTCATATTCTCCTACTGAGGCGGACTACCACACGTACTTGAAAGGGAGTTTCACAGTCTTCTGTAAGTGTATGGACAACAACCTCAGATGGCTTCCCATACATTCTTCTAATAGCCCAACACAAACACCCCTGTGATTAGAAGTGAGATGAAATCTCTGGGGAAAATATTGCCTGATTACAGTATAGCTGCCATTTACTACACCACATCTCTTCTTTTGGCTTTCCCCTGTTCTTCATCTAAAGAGTTCATTCCCATTCATACAAAGCTAACAGGGCTAGAGGCAATTCAAAAATCTCTTCTATTGGAACAACAAAGGTTAAATAAAATACCTTCATAAAAAGATGCGTTCAGTGCCTTATGGCAAGCATGCTTTACCTCACATCATTTTGAACTTCCTTTTGACCTTTAAAGCCCTATATGGTAGTGGGCCAGGATACCTAAGAGACCGCATCGCCCTAAGGATGTCTGTCTGTCCAACCAGAGCGGCTCTCTGATTGTACCATCCGCTAGAGGGGCTCGCCTCTCTAGCACGAGGAGGAGGGCCTTCTCCATGTCCGCATTGGCCCTCTCCTGCCAACAGAGCTACGTCTGCTGCCCTATGGGGTGCAGGTGAAAGGGTTGCCTCCATGGGGTGGTTGGTTTAGTGGAAAACCTCCCCCTTTGATACCTTCGGTTCCTGCACCCTTTTTAAGGAGGTGGGTGGTTTTTAATTAGTTTTAACTATGCCATTTTTGTATATGATTGTAAACTGCCCTGATTTGGCCTTGGCCGAGTGGGCGGTGAAGAAATCTAACTAATAAATAAATAAATAAAATAAACTTAGCTGACTTTAATTTCCAAGGCAATTCAGTTACTGGACCTCTTCATGTTTCCTTTGCATTTTTGTCTTATCTAAGGCTTTTTGCACAGCCTTGCAAGCCTTAAGTGCTCTTCAGGGATGGATTGCAGAAAACTTGCCATTGGGTGCCTCTCACATTTTCCTTCTCTATGTGTACACCCAGAGTTTCATTTGAGGACATGGATTTCAGTTGAGGATGTGCAACACCTTGAACAAATGGATAGCAGAATGAGACAATCTGCATCCAAAATTCCCAATATGTAGTGTATCATCCAAATTGGCTCCAATTCTCCAGCCAGCTGATGTGGTGTTACTGTCTATTACGAAACTGTTTACCCTGCATTTCCCTCTAACAGTTTCTCTTGGGAATGAAAGCTATCTCACAATATTAGTTTTTAAACTGTGTTCTACTGAAATTGCCAAAAAATGATTATTTAAAAATCACACAAGTCTCCCAGGATGAAATATGCAGTGCAAAACAGAGCAATTGGGTGCGACACCACCTACTAATGAGACATCAGGGCCATGACGCACATTTCTAACCTAGAAAGAATTGCATGCTCTCTGGATAGGCTGCTGAATGGAAAATTTGCCAAAGGGGCAGTTCTAAACAGCGTCGTGAACTAATTTGCTAATCTTTGCAAAGGAACGGTTCACCAAGCCTGATACTTTTATGAAAGTTTGAGAGAAGTAGCAAATGTGTTCTGAAACGAGACAACATGGTCTTTCTTTTATGTAATTTTTTTTAGAAAAGCAGTTATGATAAAGAGGTTCTGGCCATAAAAATGCAGCTAAATTCCAGATGCAGTATCATTTCCTGCTCCTAAGTACTAATATTAATAATACTAATATTTGTCAGAGTGTAGCAACTTGTTAGTTTTTTAAGTATTATTTTTGCACTTTTACTACCATCGAAGGAGCAGTAGTGTTTGTGTTGTCCTTCCACATGTGTCAGAGATACTAGTCATCTTGAGCTGAAAGAAAGGAGTTGCTTCAGGCAACAAAATGTTGTGGGTCAGTTCGGTGCATAGGAGTAGAGAAGCAGTCACACTGGGATGAGAGATTTTCTGTAGTACAAAGACTAATATTGCCATATTCTGCTCTACTCCATAAGCTAGTAAACCATTCCTCATCGGCCTGTTACTTCTGATTCTTGATCTGTAGCCTTCTACAAGGCATGATTTCTTAATTCAGAAATCACCATGGGCCAGATTAATGATATGCATGGGCCAAATTAGGTCCATGGGCCATAGATTGCAAATGCCTGTTCTAGGTTTTCTGTTACTGCCTATGTTTCAGCAGCAGCTGTTATTTGCAGAAGCATATGAGATGTGGCATGCTTAGTTCTAAGAAACCAAAATGAGTACAACATAGATGTATTTTAGGTCAGTGATGGCTAACCTTGGCATTCCAGCTGTTCTGGAACTTCAATTCCCAGAAGCCCTGGTTAGCAGGAGTGCTAACTTGGGCTTCTAGTAATTGAAGTCCAAGAACAGCTGGAGTGCCAAGGTTAGCCACCAGAGATTTAGGGCATTGCTACAGCAATTGTTAGTAGGCCGAATTCTTTCATAATAAACTGTGCAGTATCCATGAAAAGTTATATATGATTAACTGAGTATTTGAATTCACAGAGCTGCCCACTCTACTGAGCTGAATTTGGAAACTGTTACAGCTGCAGAAGCAATGTATATATGTTGCAGACTCATGCTCACAGGATCACACTGGACAGTGAATTGAATGTGAATTTGCACTGCAGTTATCTACTATAAATCAATAGGATTGGTATGAAAAAGTATGGAAGGATGAGAATTTTGTTAAAGATTATTTTTTTAAAAAAAAAATAAACATTTTCAAGTTTTTTCATACCGGTAGATGGAACAGACAGCACTGAAATGAAGGAGAAATGAATAGTTTTCAATTTTGAGTCCCCAGATATTCTTCTACTAAAACTACCAGAAGCCTTCTCCAGTGGCTGTGCTGGCCAAGATTTCTGGGAGCTGTACTCCAAGAACACTTGGTGATGTATGGTTGGGAACCACTGATCTAGGAGAATGTTCTGAGTAATGAACTGTTCAAAGTAGAGAATGGCAGCATGGCGAAATTCTCATCACCACTGCTACTTGGTCACTTCCTATTTCCTTGTGTCCCAACTTATTTTCCTGTTTCAAAAACACTACAAGACTCCCAGTGAGATAGCACAGTATCACATACAGAAATGTGGTGTATGTTTCCTACTTTTTTTGCAGACAGAAGTCCACAAATATATTTTTTTTGGTCGTTGTCTTCTTCTTTCGTGTCTAGATCAAACTTTAAACTGCCAAAACGGAAGCTACCTTCTTGGCTTTGTTATTGTTCAAACTTAAATCCTCATCGGTATGTGTTTCCGGTAGTAATCAGCAAACCAGCAAATGAGCCAGATTCTGTATCTCTCCTCATTCTCACAGCCCCCACTTGAACATGTTAGTTTTACATTTAGACACTCTGACCCTCAGCCGATTCAGGGTCCTCCATGTGGCATGGAGGAAATCGTCTTCCTATGCCAGGGATTCTCAACCTGTGGCCCGCAACACCATTTCATGTGGGGCCCACACTTCCTCCACCACACCAGGAAGTGCCATGTGGTGGAGGAAGGGCAAAATGGCTGTCAGGTCCCCAAAGCTGTTTGAGGGAGCATGACCCAGCCTCCAGCTTAAAAAGGTTGAGAACTCCTGTCCTAAGTCATATCCTTCTTTAATTTTATTCCTGCAGAAATCCAGTCTTTCTCCAACAACACTTTTGTCACCAGATCTGGGATTATTTGGGGTGGTGGGGGAGGAGGAGATAGAACTCCTCCCTATATATTTATAACTGAAATTGTATGCATCCATTTTGTGTTAAGGGAAAATTTAAGCAGATATCAAATCTTGAAATGAGTGGCTCTAAAGATTTGTTGGAAAGGGATTAGTCTTCCAAGTCACCTCATTTTGAGCCTCATATTTTGTGGGGATGGACCCAAAAAGTCAGTGAGATATTGTCTTTGGAAAATGAAATATGGAATATTTATTTTAAAATTCTATAGTTTCCACATGTACTCATCTCCTTTTTATTTTTTAAAGGAATGACTAAGTTTATGATGCTCTGGACAAATTATAATTTTTGATGATAGTTTTTGACAATTTGCAATGGCTAAAAAAAGAAAATCTCCACTTTTAAATGACAGGGTGTAAGGAAGCCAAACAAATTACATGTGTAATAGAATAATGAACTATTTTATCTTCTTTTTTTAAAGGTATGGAGCTTTCAAAGGGCCTCCAAATTAGGATCTTGCATCATTAAACATTTGACATTTGTCCAGTTAAAACTATTGACTCATGCTTTCATTTCTTCCCCTGCAAATTACTACAGTGCCACAGCTGATTTGACTATATTTTCCATTTCTTATAAATAGCCACAAGAAAAGTATTAATTATCCGTGTGCAAATTAATGCACCAACTGCCTTAACCTTTCAGGTTTTCTTAAACACCAGCATAACAAGGCATATCCATGGCAGCAAATGTGATTTATGACAAGAATTTTTAATTTCTGTTTTTAAATATGTTACCCACCGATCTGCATACATTTAAATGTGCCCCTAACACTTTTCTCTGTCTTGAGGCTGTTGTTTAATATTCAAGGATGATTTTTGTCCACATACATTTTGGTCTATGTCACCTCATATTAAATTATTACTCTTTGCAGCCTTTTCAGAGCAGGCCTCGGGCCCTTATTTACAAGAATCAATGAGATAGTAATGAAAATCCATTTTTCATACTATCAGCTCTGGCCTGCTTTTATTTAGTTAGCTGTGTCTAAGCAAGCAATTCATTTTGTGAAAATGTCACGTTGATAAAAAAGAGAGAGAGAGATGAACTGAGAAAGGGTTAACCACAACACAGAACTCTCACAACCTATACTCTACTAAAATGTATGAATAGGTTCATGCACACATGCTCACAGGTGCATGCATGCATGCACACACACACACACACCACACACAAATATGTTTATTAATGTATGCAAAATAATGTATATTGACACATTCACAAGCCTTTTCATGATGAATATTGAAATATATATGCAAAGCACAGGAAATGTGTAACATGTTACAGATCTTCCAAGTGTACACTGAGAGGAAATGAGCCATTTATATTCTACAATTTAGTGAATACCTACTGTTTATTGGGACAGAACACATAGAAGTGTATTTGTCTTAGTAATTTATTTAAGTAAATATACTTATTCTTTGTGAGGTTTTTTTTCCTGGTGCATTCCCTGGTTATATAGTATTAGGCATAAATATTTAACCACACATTGTCTCAAATGTTATTCATGTAATTTATCAAAGAAAACCGGGCAGTTATAATAACTTTAAATGCCGCACCTTCACTTAAACCTGCAAGTGAACTGAAAGGATGACAAAGTGAGCTTGCACCTTCTTCACAAAGGAGAAAACACAAAGAATTTAAGCACCATCTGGGCAGCATTTGAACTAGTCCAGCAGGTTATTCTTGCTTTCATCATTGAGTTTGCTGAGCAAAAGTCCTTTAGTGTTTCAAAAAAGAATATATATATATAGATATATAAGAAAGTCACTCCATCGAGATGCCTTTTTTTCCCCATTTTTAAAAAGATTTATCTGATTCTTATCTCACAAACAAAATATGTGACTCTGGGGAAATAGACAGATTTTGGTCTTGTGGTGCATTTTGTGAGAGATAGGAAGCTTGGTTAGACAATATGCATACAATTGAAAAAATGTGATATACTTTTCTAAAAGTTGCATAATCAATTGGAGCACACAATATTGGGAAATGCACACCATTAAATATATAATGGATGTTTTTCTCTCTCTCAAGGAAAACACATGCTAACCATCAAGGAGGAGAGCAGAAGGAAGAAATCTAAGGAAATGGATTTATCTTATCCCTAACAAAAAGAGGATAAACCTCTGACCAGTGGTGTAGGTGCTCTTCATGATAATTGCCACCCACACCCCCATGACTCCTCAAAAAGAAGAGTCCAAAACTTAGGCAGCTATATAGGTCCATGTCAAAAAAATGAAAATATGGCCTTCAGTAAATCTAACCATTCTTAACTGCTCAATCAAATAATTTGCATTAGAGCAGGAATAGTTTACAGTTTCTGGAAAAATCCATTTCTCTCCCAGCTACTGTGAGGCCTGCGGCTAGGCTCAGAGGGAATATGGATGCCTGAATGGAGTGATGGATTATGCAATCTTCTCTGCTACTAAGAAATTCCTGAGGCTTCAACCAGGGATTCCCAACCTGTGTCCCACAGCACCATTTCATGTGCCCCCCCCACCGCCTCCACCACACCAGGAAGTGCCATGTGGTGGAGGAAGGGCAAAATGGCAGTCCGCTCCCGAAGCTGTCTTAGGGAGTGTGACCCAGTCCCCGGCTTAAAAAGGTTGAGAACTCCTGTTGTCGGCCTTGTAACTATCATGTTTAAAAATATCAAGGGATGGGGCATTACCTGTAATAATTTATTGTACCCAAATGAGGGAAGAGTCTTCTAGCTTACCTTTTCATTTGGCATAGGGTTAGGATTTGAAGTCTACAGCCCACTTTAACATGTGTACATCTGGTAACAAGTCAGTTCTTGAAAATGTACACCTAATAAAATGTGTTAGTCTTCAAAGTGGCACAGATAACACCCTTTAAGGTTTTTAAAGCAACTCATTGAACTCCCCATTGTGCTCCTTGTTACTTATTGTCAGTCCCATTACTTATTTGTTATTTAGCAACACTACTTGTTACTTCCACATCCTGGGCCAGGAGGAGTCTCACAAAGGTAACAGAAGGACTCCAGCAGGACTAATTTAATAGGTTTTGCATCCTAACTTCCCTCTATGAACACCCATCTCCCCAAGCATGTTTATTGGAACAGGGAAAGTGGCACTTCTGCACATGAAGCAGGTAATGGTAGCTAGGCTTATTAATATGGCTGTCTATGACATACAATTTATATTTGCCACTCCCCGCTCCCTTCCACATGCACAGAGCTGTTCTCACCCTCTGGAAGGCTTCCGATGTTGAGGCAATGAGATAGATGGCTTTATTGCTCGCCACAGACCTTATTTCAGCTCTGCTGGATTCTCCTTCTGGTTGTTTCAGAGACGAGACGTGCAGTTGTCTTTTGAAGATTTTATTTCAAGGAGAATTATAGTTCATATCTAAGCAGGATACATCTTGTATAAAATATAGACTAAATACAATCTATGAAAATAAAGAATTAAAATAAGATATAGCTCACTTCCCTAGAGAGCATTTCTCCCTTTGTAGGATGGGGGCAGACAGCCCCCCATCAGTTGGCTTAGGCTGGGATCGCCGAGGGCTTCAACCTCTGTCAGATAGTGGCTTCAGAGGACAAGGGTTTGCACCCCTCCTCAAGTGAAGGCTTCGAGTGGCAAGGGCTCATGCTGCCCTTCCGATGAAGGCTGTCTGGCTTTCAAATTGGGCAGCTTTTATTGAGATTGGAGTGGGTGCTCCACCCTCAAGAATTCAATGATCTCATGGGCAACCACCTGGGTTCTCATGGGAATCTGAAACATTTTGCAGGTGGCAGTACAGCTGTGTGGCTGTGCTCCCATCTTAGGAATTTGGGGCCTGTCCTCTACCTGGCAGGTGTATTTGCAGCTGTGCTGGAATTTGTCCAATCCTGGACACTCATTCCTCCCTCTTCCCAAAAGAATCTCTGGGAGAAAAGGACCTACCATGGCACCTGTCAGTGAGCCATTTTGAAGAGAGAGTTAACTTTCTCAATAATAATAAAAAAATCATCTACATGAATCTTAACACTACATCTATGTGAAGTAGCTTAAAGAAAAAGTAACTTCCTCATGGATTCCCTAACACACTGACTGGAAGCTCAGAAGGTCAGAAGTTCAAAGCCCAAGTGCTGCATGGCAGAGTGAACTCCCATCTCTGCCCCAGCTTCTGCCAACCTAGCAGTTTGAAATAAAGAAATTGCAAGTTAATAAATAGTTACTGCTTCAGTGGGAAAGTAACAGTGTTCTGTGTGCCCCGGTGTCTAGTCATGCATGCCACATGACTACAGTTATATCTGCAAATGCAGACAGTGCTGGCTCTTTGGCTGGAAATAGAGATGAACACTGTACCCTAGAGTCAGATACAACCAGTTTTTGAACAAGGGCAAGCTTTACCTTTACTATCACACCAAGATGTTACTGTTAGCTTCTCCTGGATAAGTAAAACCAACAACCCACATTTGAATTTATTCTTCTTCTGTGTCTTTCGCCAGATGTGAAACTGCCAAAATAAAGCCACTTTTGGTGAATTCATACCATAGTTCCTTTCACCTGACCTAGTGTGAGAAAGGTGTTTTCCTTTCTTTATGAGTTGACTAAAATCCTATCAACTATCAATTATAACTATATAGCTATCAACTGCAGCAAATTTCAACAGCGAATTACCACAATTGAGAAGTTGGTCTAGACATTTCCCATTGAGCATCAAGCTGCCAGTTGTTGTAAATAATAGGCTTCTGTCAGTAAAGTGTAAAAAGATATACAGGTAAACTGTGGAGGTAAAATGCATATCTTCTCCGTTTTGAGAGATGCATATCAACAAAGAAGCACTATTGGTGTCCCGAATGATAATATACATATTCAACATATTAAAGGCATGCAATATATATATATATATATATATATATATATATATATATATATATATATATATATATATATATATATATATATATATATATATATATATATATATATATATATATATATATATATAATTCAGAAATAATTGTTTTATAAAGTGCACATGTTAACTGAGAAACCTTTTGTAGCATGAAGTACTTGCCTGGGAACCAAGGAATGGGTGTCCATTCTGCAGTAAAGCCATTTCTTGTGTAAAATGCCTTTTGGACTCCATTGAAGCATGTAAGAGTGCTATTTGGCCAAAATTATTTCCTGCCTGGTGGGTCATGCAAACCCTAGAAAACTATGATGCTTTCGGTATAACAGGCTGACCTACTTGTTCTCTGACTCAAGTGAGTGTATCTTCAAAAGAACCCTTAGGGCATGTTAATGTCAGTATTCATAGTTTGTCTGTTTTGGATAAACAAAAATGCTATAGTTAAATCCTGTTTAACACTAAGCACAGCAGGCTGGGGAAAAGGAAATGGAGAGACACATTTTTCAGATGTTCATTCTCCCTTTCTGAGGTATTAGTGCAATATAGTTCATTGAAAATATACCTGAAGAGCAGGTACCTGTATAGGTTAGATAAAGAAGAGTTCCATCTGGCACAGACTTTCTGAACCTTGGCTTCTCAGATATTGAATTATAGTTCTGTTGGTCCCCAGAAATCATGCCCAAACTCATCATATAGCCAAGTATCTAAGATTGGGAAATGAATTTTGATACTGCTTTTTCCTGTCAATTTCTGTATTAATTAAAACACAACAAAACCCATAACAACAAAAACAAAACTAAACAAAAATACATATAATACAATATAACTTCTACATGCACTCACCACCAACGGGACTTGTAAACCATCTCCATTAAATATTTTCAATATCATTATATTTTTATATTTGCCCACATGTTAAAAAATAATAATACTCCTTGCTCCCGCTATACTCCTTTTCCTTTCACCAATACATAATCTGTCTAAAATCTATTTTCTGCTAATCTCTTTTTTATTTTTAATTCACATGTTAATTTATCATTTATTGCTATATTCCATACCATTTCATACCAATCATCCAATTCAATTTCCCAATCTGCTTTCCACATTATTCAGTCTTAACGCTGTTATGCTGTCTGGCCGGACATCCTGCTACAGCAAGGATGCCCAAGCTATGGCCTGTTGTCCAGATCTGGCCCCTGATGCCAATTCATCCAGTCCACGCGGCCTTTGTCATTCCTGGAAGTGGAAGTAAAACACGCCCATACGGGCACATTTTACATCTGTTTCCAGGAGTGATGAGGGCAGTGTGGGCTGGATGAATTGGTGTCAGGGACCAAATCCAGCCTGTGGCCCATAGTTTGGGCACCCCTGATTTAAGCAGAGAAAATGGCAGCTTAAAATCTATCTCATCCTGTTGCAAATCAGATTGCAAGGCATATTTTACTTCTGCTTCTGGTGGGAGGAGCCATGTGACACAACCATGTGACCGGCTCATTGCCCAAAAAAATTGGGCACCCCTACACTGCAGTAATGGAGTAGACCGTACAGCCAGTGACTCAACGCCAAGTGTCACACAGCGGTTAACTTAACCGACTCTCTAAAGGGGCCAATGGCTACAGGTGGATGAGCCCCTTTAGGTGGGGTGATAGTCCCCCTCAGTGGGGGAAATACCACTGGAAACCATCACATTGGGCCCAATGGCAAAATGAGCAGAGGAGGAACTCTGATTCCCAGCTGTCATGGAGGCGGAAGAGGCCATGACAGATAGACTGGTTGTGAAGCCTTGATAATATCCTCAAAGCTGTGGAAGTCCATTGCAGTCCTGGTGTTAAATCCTGCATGTCATGTTTCATATGTGCCACAGGAGATGGCTCTGAGATTATAGTGTGTGGGTCACTTCATAGCAAGCTGGGATCCACCTTAAACAAATTCATGCCAATTAAATTTTTCCTGCTTCAGGAAAAAAAATGCATTCTCAAATATGAGTTGCAGTCAACAACGACGGCTGTTATGAGTATAACAATCATCTTATTCTTTTTTCAGTTATATCTGCATATTTCCAAAATCCATTAATAATTTTATTTTAGTCTATGTGAGAGATTACCAGTGAGATAACCAGTGTCATAAGGGACCGCCTGTCCAAGTAGGGATGCAACTGGCCTGTTTGGTACAGATGGGGAAAAGTGGCCTTGCATACAGCAGTGATTTGTATTTCGAGGGTCAGAGGATGATCAAAAATGACCCCCAAGTTGTGTACCTGTGTATTTGGTGATAATACCATCCCTGCTTACATTGGGTTATGGAATCCATGTTGGGCAGACAGACCCTCCAACACCAGAATCTCCGTCTTACCTGGGTTCAATTGCAGATTGTTAGCTCCAGTCCACTCCAGCACTGTGGTGAGGCAATCATCCAAGCACTGAGCTGCACCCACTGCCGATGATGTGAAGGAGAAATAGAGTTGTGTGTCATCCACATATTGATGACAACACACCCCAAATCTCTGGATGATCTCTCCCAGCAGCTTCACATGTATGTTAAATAGCATAGGAGAGATAATCGAACCCTGTGGGACCCCCCCCCCATTGGAATGTCCACGGGGCCAACAAACTCTCCCCAAGCTGTACCCTCTGAGGGCAGTCACCAAGGAAGGTCACCATGGTCCTTCATCGTGCCTCCCATGGGGCCTAAACCCAAACAAAAGGTCAGATGAAAATGGGGCCTGATAGCTATGTGGTCCAGCCTAAGCCTCCCCTGGTTGGCCTATAGGTATCCGCTGACCGGGTGAAGGAGGGCATAGCAGGGCCATTGGGGACTTGCTCCTATTGTTCTTAGGTGTGCTTGCTAGGCTCTCTCTAGACCTTGATCTTTGCAGAATGGCATCCAGAAAAGAATGGTGTGAAAGCTATACAGACAGGTTGAAACCATGTACAGTATGTATACCTAACACAGATATTTTGTTTAATTGTGAAAGCTGATTCAGGTCAAGCCTGGTTACTACTGTGATGGCAGACTAGATGTCTAGGTGCAGATCTAGGAAAACAGACTAGCCTGAAAGACCAGAAAGCTGCTGTCAGTCAGAGTTGAGTTTCTGTATGTCTATGAAGCTATCAGGTGTGTATGTAGACTTAAGCTATTCAGTGCAGTGCAATGAATGTTATATTTTTGATTATTGGCTTGCAGGAGTGATGTTACAGGTTGGAATTCAGTATAATGGGCTTTTAGCACACAAGTCAGGGAATGAGTGTTGCCTTTTGAGACTAATGTTAACTATGGAGAAGCTGACAGAAGCTGAGAAGTGTGTGGAAAACACTTTCTGGTTTGTTACAATATTGTGTTTTCCTGGCTGATAGCTAATCTGCTATAGGAAGACTATAGGATTCAAGACAGGAAAATGAAGAAGGAAGTGGGATCTTATTTGTTCGATGACAAAGAATAATAATCATTTGCCTTTGAGTCATTTCTGACTTATGGCAACCCTTCTAGAATTTTCTAGGAATAGAGTACTCAGAAGTGCTTTACCATTCGTTTCTTCTGAGGTCCACCCTGAGACTGTGCAACTTTCTGAAGGCCACATAAGTTGGCTCCTCTCCCTGGAGGCAGAGTGGCAAACCCATCCTCTGGCTCCAGAGTCAGATACCAAACTCATTGAGATATCCATTCAGCTACAAGATGACAAACAAATGACAAACAGATATGCCAAAAAATGTATCTCCAATATTGGTGATAGGGTGATTGATCTTGTATATAGTACTGTTGGGCGAGGAGGGGAGACTGAGAGGTTGGAGAAAACATGACACATTTTTGCAATAAAAATTAGGTTGAAAGTTATTTGTGTATTATATTTCTCAGGACTTGATTTATTAAGATACTTTGAAAGAACTCTTTTTCATGACTTGATGCAGCAACTCATATCATGTGGAGAGAGGAACCAAATTACAACATGGAACTGACCTGAGCAATAATTCAGAGACTTTCATTATCTTTAAAGGTACCAGTTTTTACTGTTTTGCACTGAAAAAGTCTGAAGGCTCCCCAGTCTAATGAGCATGGAAATCTCTGGGGCATTTCTGTCTTTGGACTTGCAGGGTTCATTTGTTTGCAATCCTGAAGCCTCATTAGTTACGTTCAATACAATGCAGGGCCAAAGAAGTGTGTTTTAGAAATATATATATATATATAGTTTGACATAACCAGTTTTCCTACACATAACAATTGTGTGTGTGTGTCTGTGTGTGTGTGTCACAGAGAGAGAGAGAGTTGTGTGAGACCATTCCTAAAATGTGAAATGATACAGTCAATACACAGGCTTATCAACTATTGAGAAATGTGTTGAGGAACGATGGCAAGAATAGCTTTCTTACAGACAACAGTGGACATTTTAATGGCATGGCCATACCTCAAGCAACAAATATTGCATTGACTGTGTGAATGGCAGCTGAATTCCTCTAACTCACCCATCCCTTGGCCTCAGCCTACATAAACGTGTAGGGAAATTGAATAAGCATCCCTCAATCCAAGAAACTCCCTGTGATTCATCTATTCTCTCACTTGCAACAAGTGTGGTCCAATCAGTCCTGTAGTAAGAAGCAGGCTGGAGCAGAAGAAACACACAGTGCCCTTCTGCACTGTTTCCTCTGAATAGATGTTGCTCACTGTAATTATAGCATGGGAAAAACAGTGTTCTCCTTGTAAAACTTGTTATATGTAAAATATGTAATGTAAAGAGACTCTCTAGCACCTATATATTAGAAATTATCAGAAACTAACTGCCTATCTTTGGGACTTTATATTAAGTATGAAAAGTTTAAATCATTTTTCTGATTCCTGCCTTCTGGATGGGGCAGACTACAAACTGCCATAAATAAACAAATGTAGATAGAATTGATTAAGAACCAAACAGATGTGCTAACAAAAAACAAACAAAGATCAGAAACTTTGATGAGCTGACAGACCGAATAGTAAGAGTATTCCTCCATCTCCTCAAACATAACCTATATGCTACATTAACTGCTTACATTTTACAAAGTCAGATATTCCTGTCTTTGTATTAATAGACCCTCTTGATTCAAAGGAATAGCTCCTGGGAAGCTGAGTGCTGTGATATGCTTATGGCTCCATTTACAGACTTTCTTACAGGTTCATAAATGGAGACGAGGAGTAGGAGGGAATGGAATAAAATTTAATAACTGAATAAAAATGTAAATAAAGATTTGCCTAAAATTACTTGTCCAAGAAATAATTCTCTCTCCCCCTTAAGCTAATACTTTGATAAGCTCTGTACAGTGATCCTGATTTGGAGCGTGACCTTTGAAAATGCTCTCCAGCTTGATTAAAGATGTATTAAATTTGTTTAAATAAACCTCGTTGTAATGGCACATCATTTGTAAGAAGCTATTAGGGGGCTGGAAACTGTGCTGCTGTATTTGCATGAAAATGTGCCCTGCTCAAATTGAGGATCTCTCCTGAATTAACTGCAAAGAGAAAGTGACACTTTCATATTTTATTTTATTTTTACAAAAAAATAATCTGCAAAACTTTATGCTAACCTCGGTGTGAGAGAGGAGGAAACCTCAGGTCAATGACAGAGCCATACACAACGAGCACTGATTCTGTTCTGGATCATGTCTTTCAGATGTTGAGTTGAAATTAGTTTATGTTTAATGGAAGTTTCCTGGAAATATATAACTGTTGTTTCCTATTTCCAGAAAACCAATAGTGGGATAATCAAAGAAAGGAAGTAGCAATCTGAGATATACTTTGAGAGTTATTTATGCTGAGGTCTTATGCCTTAGCGTAAGAAATGTTAAGGGGAACACAGATGTGAGTTATTATTTACAGAAATACATCTGTATTTGAAGGGTTGTCAAGATGCTAGGTATGTAAACACATAACTTCTTTTTTTTTCCTGTGATTTTCTGGGTCTTGCCAAGATTTACAGTTTTACCCTCACACCCACGAAATAACGAGGCAAAACACAATTGTTTGGATTACATGTTGCACCACAATTTTATTAATTTTCAAAAACCCTAACCTTCAGAGGGCCAGGTAGTGCTATTAATCTGGGACTAGGGCAGGGGAAGCTAATCCTCCCCTCCCTAATCCGGACTGGCGGAACCTTAGTACCCGATCACTGCTGGACCTTGACAGCTACTGTGGATGCCGACTGTTTTGGGAAACCATCTAAGCAAGGGTTTCCAATTCCATTCATGTGAATGCAGTGGTGGGATTCTAAATTTTTTACTACCTACTCTGTGGGCATTGTATGGTAGGTGTGGCCAGGAGAAAAGGCCTGCATTCCATCCAAATTAGGACTACTTTATTTCAAAATTTGTATGGGTGGGGCCATCCAGAATTTCTGCTACCAGTTTTGGTGAACTGGTGCAAACCTGCTGAATCCCACCACTGCTTGAATGAAAACTGGTCCTATCCCTTGTCTGCCTCATCGTATGCCCTGCATTCCCAGCTGACTCACATGAGTCATGCCAGACATACAGAATAAACCTTGTGAAATGTTGCCTTAAGGGAATCACCTCTCCACTACCTGCCAGCACAAATTGTGACCTATTTAAAGACTATCACTCTAAATGTCTCTAGTATCCTGCAAGCTAGAGTGAGATAGGCAAAAAATGACCCAGCTTCTCTAGTGCCAATTCCGAAGCTGAGCCCAAAAATTCCTATCTAGCCACATCAGGCGACCTGTAAGCATTTGAGCCTGCAGGTTGGGTGGGTGGGTGGGCCGCCTGAGCTTCATAGTGAAAGGAACAAAAGTGGGTCAGACAATGCCTTATAAAGGATACCCCTAAAGGATCCACAGTGACATTATATGACATGCTGAACTGGCTGGGTGAAGGTTTGAAGTTTAGTCTCCACAACAAAATCCAGTACATCTATCAGCACTGTTATCTTGTGTCTCCAACATTTGGGCTGCTGACCTAAAATGTATGTTGCTTCCGATGTGAATGTTGCAGATCATATTCCTGTGAAGTCATTGCTGCCAATATGAGTGGATCTTAGAGGATACCATAGCCTTGAGTACTTTTACTGTAAAAGACTGTTCCAGAAGGATTCCAAATAGATGTACAATCCTATTGGAAATTCCCGGCTTCATTTCTACCATACTTCTCTATGGTGAACAGATTTCACACAAAAATGCTATTACTGAGAGATAGTCTTTGGACAAGTCAGGATTCTTATTTTCTAGTCTCCCAGTTGATGAGAACATTATCAGCAGATAGCAAAGCAATTCCTCTTCAGACTAATGTGTTGGGAAGCAATGGCCATGAGGATGGAAGGGACAGGACTACATTGCTCCTCTTTTTGTGTGGTGAGCAAATGTCCCCACTGATGCCACCACCAGACTCTCCCCTTGGCCAGGCTGGCCTTGAGAGAATGAAGAGCAGCTGTGTGGCGCTGCTGGCCAGCCATAAGAATGCCGCCCCGTCACTGCCACCAGACTCTTCCCTCGGCTGGGCTGGCCTTGAGGGAATAAAGAGAAGCCGTGCGGTGTGGCCGGATGGCCAGAAGAATGCCACCACCACTCCCACCGCCGCTGCCACTGGACTCTTCCTTTGGCCATTTAGCCTGTAGGGAAGTGAACAAGTCTGTGTTTTTGCAATTTATTTTTTCTCCTTCTGTATTGCTTTGAAATGTGTATTGCTCTTGAAATGTGATATTTTGTAACTGTAATTTGTGATATTCTGCTTCTTTGTTAGCCGCCCAGAGTCACATTGTGAGTGGGGCAGCATACAAGTTGAATTTATTATTATTATTATTATTATTATTATTATTATTATTATTATTATTATTATTATTATTATTATTATTATTATTATTATTATTAGTAGTAGTAGTAGTAGTAGTAGTAGTAGTAGTAGTAGTAGTAGTAGTAGTAGTAGTCTATGTGTAAGTGTGAAAATTGATGATTGCTAAAAGGTGACCATTGATTGGAACACCAATGCTTTTTGTCATGGTAGCAGACCAAAGTAAGAAACCAGGAATGAGAAGTTGTCACCTTCACTATCATCATCACCTTGTGCCCAATAGTACATATATCTCACGTCTTGAAAATTACAAGAGGTTTCAGGACCTCTTTTCTTCATCTCAAAAGCACTGACAGTGGGGCCATCATATTCCTGTGATGGAGGAATGTTAGCTTACCATGATGTGACAGACCTCTGCCTGAGATCTCAGGAAGCTAATTTCACTGAGCCGCAGTAGACAGAAACATATTATTTCTGAGGTGCGCCTCTAATTCCATTGCACCTCTCATGATTATTATGCACATACAGTCTGTTGTTGAACACAGCACAACAAAGCCTAAACATCCTTCAGGTATATTTCCTACCATGGGGCAAAATTGGTCTATTTTATTTGCAAAGAAATTAGCACTGTGGAAATATAAATGGATGTAGCTGGATGAAAGGCGGTGCAAATGGCATTGTGAGCAATGAATCCAATTGTCTCCATTCCAGTGGATTTATAGAGGGATTTTGCAAAGTTTAGAGAAAGGCAAATTTACCATTCAATGCCATGACATTTAGATGATTAAACAGATAGGTAGATAAATAGAAAGATAGATTTCACTCCCATATGAAGCATATAGATTGCCAAATATACTTTAATTTCTTCCAATGGCTCCCAACTGAGTGGGTAACTGATACACTAATGAAAAAGTGTCTCTCCTTTAAATCAAACCTTAAATTAAAACCTTTCTCATTTGCCTAGTGAAGCTGGGGCTCTGGGATATCTGCAAGAGCTCAGTAAAACAGACTCAGCCTGTTGTATCCTCCAATTCTATTAGCCCACAAAAAAGATGATGATTGAAAACATCAGCTCTGATTTTCTACTGTGCATTCTGCATTAGAATTGCTGGCAGCTGCCTTCAGAAGGATCCGTTATTCATGTCAATATATTGCCAATGCCAAATGTTCAAACGGTAGCTTTTGCCCATCAGTTTAAGAAAGAAAACAAAACAGCAAGACTGGTTTTAAACTTCCAAGATAAGATAATTGTGTTGTTTTTTTTAAAAAAAAAACTACCAGCAAAATGAATATTCAAAGTCTAGGATAAAAGAGTAGAAATACAGAGATTCTTTTGCTGTTTATACCTCAGCCTTTGAAAATTTGCTTTGAAATTTCATTTATTATTTGTTAGTGTGACAGGACGAGTGGGGGTAACTCAGATGCAGCCTATCCCTGCACATTGACCAGGAAGAAGGACACAGCCAAGCTACAACATGCAGTCAAGTAGGCCCTCCGGCCCAGAGGTTCAATTGTAGGGAGATTGCTCCCATTAGATGATCCTTTCTGGATCAGTAAGTAAGTAAGTAAGTAAGTAAGTAAGTAAGTAAGTAAGTAAGTAAGTAGATAAAGTTCCTAGATATGCTAAATGATTGTTCCCTGGGACAGATGGTTGAAGACCCAACTAGGGGTCCAAGAATCCTTGACTTGATCCTGAGTAATACTCAGGATCTGGTGCAAGATGTTAATGTGACTGATCCAATAGGGAACAGTGACCACAACTCAATTATGTTTAACTTGATCATAGACTGCAAGTCACTGATAAAATCTAAAACAGAGACCTTAAATTTTCAAAAAGGAAATTTCCCAAAGATGAGGAAACTAGTAAAAAAGAAACTGAAAGGGAAAATTGAGAGAGTCCAAACACTCCAAGAGGCATGGAGGTTGTTTACAAAAACAATAACAGAGGCCCAATTGGAATGCATACCCAAAAGGAAAAAGGGCACTGCCAGGTCCAAGAGGACTCCGATGTGGCTTACAGGAGCTGTTCGGGAAGTGATCAAGAGCAAGAAAAGCTCATTTAGAAGATGGAAGGCTTGTCCGAATGAGGACAGCAGGCAGAAACATAAATTCTGGCAGAACAAATGCAAGTCAACAATCAGGAAAGCAAAGCAAGACTTTGAGGAGCGTATAGCTAAAAATACTCAGAGAAATAACAAAGACTTCTTTAAGTACATTAGAAGGAAGAACCCAACTAGGAAGGCCATTGGACCATTAGATGACAATGGAAGGCAAGGGGTTATTAAAGAGGAAACAGAGATTGCAGAGAGACTCAATGAATTCTTTGCTTCAGTATTCACTGAAGAAGACAGAGACCACATGCCCAAAACAGAGCCTATCTTCGTAGGGAGGGAAACCGAAGAATTAAGCAAGATAGAAATAACCAGGGAGGAGGTCCTTGCATGTCTTGTTAAGCTAAACACTAACAAATCCCCAGGACCAGATGGCATCGATCCACGAGTTCTCAGGGAACTTAAAGACGAAATTGCTGATCTCCTAGCCAAAATATATAATATTTCCCTCAAATCAGGCTTTGTGCCTGATGACTGGAAGGTAGCGAATGTAACACCAATTTTCAAAAAAGGATCCAGGGGTGATCCAGGAAATTACCGACCTGTCAGTTTGACATGTGTCCCAGGTAAAGTGATGGAAACCATCCTAAAAGATAGAATTAATAGGTACATAGAAGAGAAGGCGTTGCTAAAGGAGAGCCAACATGGCTTTTGCAAGGGCAAATCATGCCTCACTAATCTGTTGGAATTTTTTGAGAGTGTCAACAAGCATGTGGATAAGGGGGATCCAGTTGACATTGTTTATCTGGACTTTCAGAAGGCTTTTGACAAGGTCCCACACCAAAGGCTCTTGAATAAACTTACCAGTCATGGAATAAAGGGACAGGTCTTGTCCTGGATCAGCAACTGGCTAAGGGACAGGAAACAGAGGGTAGCACTAAATGGACACTTCTCCAAGTGGAGGGAAGTAAAGAGTGGGGTCCCCCAAGGTGCAGTACTGGGACCCCTGCTTTTCAACCTCTTCATAAATGATCTAGAGGTAGGAGTAAAAAGCAAGGTAGCCAAATTTGCTGACGACACTAAATTATACAGGGGAGTGAAAACTGTGAGAGATTGTGAAGAGCTCCAGAGGGATCTCTTGACACTGGGGGAGTGGGCAAAACAGTGGCAAATGAGCTTCAACATCAGTAAGTGCAGAGTGATGCATGTTGGGGCAAAAAACCCCAATTACATTTATAAACTGATGGGGTCTGAACTCTCTGCGACAAACCAGGAAAGGGACCTTGGTGTCCTGGTGGACAGCTCAATGAAGATGTCAACCCAGTGTGCCTCAGCAGTGAAAAAAGCAAACTCAATGTTAGGGATCATTAGGAAGGGTATAGAAAATAAGTCAGCAAGTGTCATTTTGCCTCTTTATAAATCTATGGTGAGGCCCCATCTGGAATATTGTGTACAGTTCTGGTCGCTATAACTCCAGAAGGATATTATGGAGTTGGAGAAAGTACAGAGGAGGGCAACCAGAATGATTAGGGGACTGGAACACCTTCCTTACCATCTGAGGCTGCAACAGTTGGGCCTTTTCACTCTTGAACGACGGCATCTAAGAGGTGACCTGATTGAAGTTTATAAAATCATGCACGGTGTGGACAAAGTAGATAAGGAAAAACTGTTTTCCCTATCGCACAACACTAGAACTAGGGGACACTCGATGAAACTTTTGGGTACTAGTTCTCAAACAAATAAGAAAAAGTACTTTTTCACCCAGAGGATTACTGGTCTATGGAACTCCCTGCCAGAAGAAGTGGTGACAGCTGTCAGACTTGACAGCTTTAAGAAAGGATTAGACAAGTTCATGGAGGACAAGGGTATCAATGGCTATGATTATGGCTACCTAAGGACAACCTCCGGGTTGGAGAGCTAGGCAGGATATCTCTCAATGCCATTTCCAGGGAATCCTAAGCAGGTGAAGGCATCTCCTTGGAACACCCTGAAGGAAATGGTGAGCCACTGTGTGAGACAGAATGCTGGACTGGATGGGCTGTGGCCTGTTCCAGCAAGGCTGTTCTTATGTTCTTATGTTCTTAAGTAAGTAAGTAAGTATAAATATATGCAATCTGGCCTCCTTGTGTTTCTTTTGCAGCATTGAAGCCATGTCTGAGAAGGAAGGATGGATGGCCAGATGGATGGACCAACAAACTTCAAGAATCTGGAAAGAATCTTTGAATTTTCCCTAATTTTGAGGCCACAACATTTAACTTGGATTAGTCCACAACAACATGACCTGCTCCTAAAAAAAATTGGTTCACATGTTTCACAAGCAATACATTTTCCTAAGTGAAAATCAACTTTGTTTTGAATTCTATGGTCAATATACCATTTTATGATAAGACATCTGAGCAGTGAGAAAAATCTCATCTCCAAGCTAATTGGTTTAGTCTGGATTTTTGACTTGGTCAGTATTTAAAGTACCCTGGTCAAAGTCTGTAAGGAACTACTTATTAACTGTAGTAGTCTTTGAGTTCTGTCAGCCATAACCATATTATTACAGTACATAGCTCAATTTTTCATGCTAGACAGTCCAACCATTTTATTTCATCCTTATTAGGATGAAGAATTTCATCCACCAGATTGTGTCCTATTAGTTTTTAAATAACAAGTTTCTCCTGGAGGGGAGTATTTCCTAGGATGTTAAGGCATCTGATATATTCATTTTGCTGGTTTAAGGTACATTTCCATCCTTTATGTCACCTCAGTGTGCTGGTACTCCTGTTTAGGAATGCTTCAGGAACATGATCTTTACTATTGTTAGTAAGAACTAACTTAATTTGGGCCTGTGCAACTGTGGGTTGCCCAGGCCACTAATTCGACAGCTGCCTTTCCCAATGGGTTTGTTGGGACTTTGCAAACAATCCCGAGACCATCCTGGCTCGACCGGAAAGGCGATTGGGTACGGGCAAATTAGTAATAGGGAGCAACAGTGACTCCATGTTTTCTTGGCTGACGGCACTGAAAGCAGTAGGACAGAAGTCAGCCAAATGTCACAATGCCTCGTAAACAGCATACAGTATTTGGCTCACGTCCACGAACTGAGCTGAGCAAAAGCAAACCACTGCTAGACAAAATAACTATGCACAGAGTCTTCTAGCTTGAGATAAGGCAGGAGCAGTGAGTCTTGCTACATCTGCTGATTATTCTGCCTATGGTGAACCTAGGGACGCAGTACTTTCCTAGGCTGGCAAATGTACCATAAGCCAGCAGCATGCTACGTAAGCAAAGCCTTCTGTCATAGGCGTCATGTGCAGTCTGTGCGCAAGTGATCCAGAATGCAAGCTAATAAATATAGACCACCCGAGGATTCGGGGCTGGCTTTTACCATCATACTTCAGTCTTGCGTGCCTTCCTTGAGTTCAGCACCTCGACTCCCACGGAACATTACAATATGTGCAACTAATGGTCAGATTAGAATGTAGACAATATTAAAGGGAACAAGAAAACAAAAGGAGCAAATTAAGCAAAAATGTTGAAACATTTAAGAGGGTAATATTAGCAGTAGCTTTTACTGTATGCATTAAATCCCACTTCTTCAGGAACAGAGAATGCAAATATTTCAACTTCCAATCTTTATGTGAACCAGGTAGACTTTCCACTCTTTGTGTCCGACAAAATGTATTTTGATCCAGAAATGCTCAAATTGAAATAAATGTGAGTATTTAAAATTCCACAATGGTTTGCCTTTCTCTCCACCCCACCCCCCTCTTTAATTTTATAAACAGGCTGAAATGAATTAACATAGCCACTTTGTGGAGATCAGAATGTGGATGCCTACTGGCTTTTGCAGTTTCTGTACTAAATACATACCAAAATGGAAGTTTTAATTTGTATTTTGAGAGAATATACATTTATAAATATATTGAATTAGTATTTAACTGCAGAGAAAAACTAACTGGTTAGTTCAATAAGTTGGAATACCAGAAATTAAAAGTTTCATTTCCTTGTGTGCCTACTGTGAGAAGAACCAGCCTGTGTGATCTTAGGCAAGTTAAGTGGTCTTGTTGTACCTCCAGAAGAAGGGTCTGGCACACCACATCTGAGAAGGGTTATAATCAAACAGAATAAATTTCATGGCACACAACTATGTGTATCATTATTATAGGGAGAGAAAAGACAAATGTGATCTGAAATCGTGGGATCATACTACAAATCCCTTGTTTCAGTTGGATTTAAGAAAAATGAACATAATCTGCTGTATTATAAAGTTGTGGAATTTATTTGGCTTCTGATTGACTGGACTGATTCTCCCAATGAATTCTTTCTTATATGAAATAGAGAAATGGCTAATGTGGTTGACAATATCAAAGAATAGGACCACACACACACACACACACATTTTACAGGCTGTGGTATATGCCAGAACTAAAGGTGATTAAGCAAACTGGAAGATTACTAGACCCATGTGAAAGAACACCACAAACAGATGCAATTCTAAAATGGGTCCTTTATTAACCTAGATAGTGACAATGAAAGCATGTTGTCAGCTCAATTACAACTTCCATATATTATCAGGTGGAGCTTTAAAAAAAAAGATGGCTTGCAGCCTTTATATATTGTCTATGGAAACCGCGGTGGCTCAGTGGGCTACTTTGCAGAGACCCGGATCCTACTGAGCTTCTTATAAGAAGAAATTCCCACTAGGATAGTATTGTTGCTATTGCACAAATGGAGGACAAGTTTCTTCACAAATCATCACTTGTATAACAGCAACTCTTATCTGTTATAAACGTTAGGAGCCCTGGCGGCACAGTGGCTAAACCGCTGTACTGCAGCCTGAACATTGGGAGTTCGACTCAGCCTTCCACCCTTCCATGGTGGATAAAATGAGTACCCAGCGTGTTGGGGGCAAAAATTATAATTACTCTGTGAACCACGCAGAGAGTGGACTAAGCGCTATAGGGTGGTATATAAGTGTAATTGCTTTGTTTTGCTTTGCTCTTATCCAAGCAGTAGCATCCCCATTACTATGCTTGGGAGACTTGTTACTTATCAGAAACTCTGTAGGGTACAGGCTATGACATTTTGAAGACATAATCTCCTTGGTCTTGAAGTGGAATACAGAGGACTGTTTTATAGGATTAATTATCATTTGCCTTGGTACAAAACACTTGGAGACATTGGATGAGGCTGATTTTCAAGATCTATTTCAAATGAGGATCCAGTTTGTCTTGGGCAATAAGTCACCTATATCTGGGGTTTAATAACCAAGCTCTGTATGACTTGAAACACTCAGAATATGGTTTTATTTAATAGAGAACCAGAGACATAGATTTTCGATCATTTATATGGTTTTAAAACATAAGTCTCCTTTTGGTTTAGTGACACAATGTATAAATTTAATAAACTGGATAAATAGAATAGAATAGAATAAATATTTATTGTCATTGTCCCCTTGCAGGAAACAACAAATTTTCTTGGTTGCTATATTAACTAAAAAAAGGCACACCCCATAATTTAAAAATAAACAACTGCAAGGACACTAATTAATACAATACAGTACAATATAACAATTTAAAATAGGATATGATGACTTCAGAGTTCAGAGTTTCCATTTAGGGCCAAAATTGCTCTAGAGAAGAAACTGTTCTTGAGACAGTTCGTTTTTGCCTTCATTGTTCTATATCTCCATCTCGATGGCAGAAGCTCGAAGAAGTGGTAACCAGGATGCGATGGGTCTTCTAATATATCTAATGCTTTTCTGTGGCACCTGATGATATAAATTTGTTCTAAAGTGGGGAGTGAACAACCGATAAACTGGGTTAAACTAAACTAAAAGGCTCAAGAATGGATTTGTGACACACAAAACAGACAAGGAAGAGATTCACCCTTCTTCACAACCATTTTTGAAGTACTGGTTTAATTCATACTGATAAAAAGCAGCCTTTGATTCTTCTATTCTTCTGTGCTTTGGAACATTACTTATAAATCCTATCCATTTTTCTTCCAACATGCATGATGTAGCACATTGTCCCTTGGTTGGTTCTATGCTTTTGTTTGTTTGTTGAAAATTTTAAAAAAAGATTTCATTTCAAAGTTTATTTCTATGAACTACCTTGGCATCAACATACACAGTAAAGGAAAGTATAAATGAGTGTATGATTAAAGATTGCAAGTTATTATTTAGTGTTGGCACTGGTTGACTACGAACTATACACGATCCAAGTGAAACACTTGTGGGTTTTTTCTCCTCTCAGTTTAAATCAGTAATAGCTTGGAATAACTTCAAATGCAGCTAATTTCCATGACAACAACTATAAATCAGCATGAGGGATGTTGTCAAATGTTTTTTCCCTCCACCTTTTACATAAAAGTTTCAGCAGGGAGCTTTCTCAACTTTCGTCTATGCACAAAGTGCAAAACATGCATGTTTTCAACAGCTTTGCACATTACATCAGTTCTTTCATTGATCTGCTTCTTGTGCATTTTATATAACTGAAAGGTACTTATCCTGCAGCTTTACATAGTTACAGACAGTGTAGGAAGGACAGCTGCAACATTAGTCAACCTTGGGTTGGATGAAATGATAGGAAAAATGTTGACCAACTAAAAATGTGGGCATAATTAATCAGGCTAAGGACTGTAAAGTGTTGGTATTATATATACTGAGTTGGATTCTGGGGTGCACAGAAAGAGTTTCCTCAAAGATTGTAAATACAACCAAGCGCACCCTGGGTGGCAACCTTGCTGGCTAAGTGGTGTGTCATATGCACAGTTGCATGTCATATGCCAGTTATGTCCACTCCTAGATCAGGACTCCTTGCTCATGATCACCCTTGTTTTAGTCACCTCCAGACTTGACTACTGCAATGCGCTCTACATGGGGCTGCCCTTGATGTCCATTTAGAGGCTGCAACTGGTCCAGAATGTGGCTGCTCGAGTGGTGATGGGGCGCGGGCAGTATGCCCGTGCCTCACCACTACTTTGGGAGCTGCACTGGTTCCCAGTATGCCTCCAGGTGCAATTCAAGGTGCTGATTATTACCATCATTGGGGCCCTACACCTGCTGTGCCAGCCAGGTTTTTAAACCTTTCTTAAGTGGCAGCAACTCCATCTGGAGATGCAACTCAGTTGTCAAGAAGTTCCACAAGGCCGGAGCAGACACTGAAAAGGCCCTCCTTCTAGTGCTAGAGAGACACGCCTCTCTAGCAGGTGGAACAACTAGAGAGCCTCTCTGGTCTCCTCTGGTGGGACGGACAGATATTCTTGAGGTGATGTGGTCTCTTAAGTATCCTGGCCATGTTGGGCTTTTAAGGTAATGACCAGCACCTTTAATTGCACCTGGAGGCATACCGGCAACTAGTGCAGCTCCTGAAGCAGTGGCCCATACCCCATCAACATGCTAGCAGTGGCAGCCTCCAAATGGTCATCAAGGGCAGCCCCATGTAGAGCGCATTGCAGTAATTAAGTCTGGAGGTGACTAGAGCATGTGTGAACATAAGCAAGGAGTCCCGATCTAGGAGTGGGCATAACTGGCATATGACACGAAGTTGAGAAAAAGCCCTCCTGGCCACGGCTGCCACCTGCTATTCGAGCAGTAGATGTGAGTCCAGGAGGACCCCCAGATTATGCACTGGGTCTGTTTGGAGCAATGTAGCCCATCTATGGCAAGAACAAACATTCTTGAGGGTTAGAGATGTAAAATTCCCAGGAATTTTGAAAGAAGGGGGGAAACCCAGAAAATTGAATAATTGTTTAAGTAAAGAAATTAATATTAATGCAGGCACAAGGCAAGGTTGCCCATTATCCCCGTCACTATTTATATTGGCTATGGAGTTACTTGCAAATTAAATTAGGATGAGAAATTAATAGGGTTAGGAAATTAAAAAAAATAAGTATTTTTGCAGACAACACACTGTTAGTGTAAAAAACCCTATTGATAATATTAAAATAATTCAAATGCATTTAAATAACTTCGAAAAAGTAACAGGATTGAGAATTAATTGGGCAAAAACAGAAGCAATTACATGCAACCTATCACAAGCGGAAAACAGGAAAATTACAGAATTATACAACGTTATTATAAAAAATAAATTGAAATATTTGGGCATGTATGTCACGGGAGAAATGAAAGATTTATATAAGATTAATTTTACAAAATTGAGATACGATTTAAAACCAACAATCGAGCAAATAAAACAGGCAAAAGTATGGTTCGGGAAGATAAATATCTTCAAAATGAAAATTATACCCAAATTAAATTTTTTATTCGAAAATTTACTAATCTAAATCAAAAGTTTGGAACTTGGAATTTGGCAAAAATTAATAAACCAAGTTTGCAATAACGGGAAACAATCAAGAATTAACAAAGGTCTGTGGTATAAAAAAATAAACACGGGGGATTAAACATTCCAAATGTTAAAATTTACTACCAAACATTCCATCTAAAGAGGTTCATAAAATTATTAAGTCAACAACAAGCAATACCTCATGAAACAGAACAAGAAGAATTTAAAAAGTTGAGGGGATGGATTTTCCTATCTCAGATACATAAAAAACTATCATTTAAGATTTTTTCTCTCAAAAATATATGTAAAGTTTGGAAAGGAATAAAATATAAATTGGCACCCAATCATTCACCTATAATAGAGATTTTAGACATCCAGAATTGCCCATTAACCCCACTAGATAAAATAAGAGATATCCTAAATCAAAATAAAGCACTTTTAGAAATAGATTGGTTTAAGAACTATAATTCATATCAAAAAAGAAAGGAAATATATACTAAATTGAGTTTAAATTGGCTTTAGGAAATACAAATGGAGAGCTGGGATTACTCTACAAGAGGATTAGCGGGGGAAAGGAGAATAACAATGACACCATTCGAAGATTTGGTAGTAGAAGTAAGAAAAGGGAAAATGAAATTAAAAGGTTTAGTAAGTAAAATATATCAATTACTTATCCCAAGAGAAGAAGCCCAACACACACTTAAAAGGATTTGGGAGGAAGACTTAAAAAATACTATTAAAGAAGAAAATTGGGGGGGGGGGATGGGAAAATAGAATTACAAAAACTATGTCTATCAGAGAAAAAGAACATACCTGTAAAATACTGTGGAGATGGTATATCACACGAAAGAAAATCCATCAAATTAATAATTAAAAAAACAGGTAAGTGCTGAGATGCAATGAAGAGATAGGTTCATATAAACACATGTGGTGGTCCTGTAAAATAACGAATAGATTTTGGAAAGAGATAGAGAAAGAATTAAATAATATATTAGGTACAACGATAATATTAGAACCAAAACATGCCATTTTAGGAGAATTAGAAGAATTAAAAATGGAAAAGAGAAAGGAATAGTTAATCCTAGCGCTATTGATAGTCACAAGGCAATTAATAGCACAAGAATGGAAGAGCAAAGAGGAATTGAACATGGAAAGGTGTTACGCAGGAACCTGGCGGTTAGCACTGAATGAAAAATTAATGAGCCAAATACGGCAGAAACAAGGATTAAGGGTAAAGACTCCCTTTTGGGAAATATGGGAACCATTTGTCCAATACACTTTAATTAATGGGAAAGGATTTAAACCTGGCCCTGAAACGATCCAATTTTGGAAGTTGTAAATTAAGTTGTACCATTTGGAAATCATAGCAACCCCCAATGAGCACACGGGTGAAAGGCCTTCAGCCTACAAGAAGTAAAAGACTACAAGGTTGGAAAGAAAAGAAAGGCTGGAGACAAATGTTTATTTTTGTATAGATCTGGTAGAGTCGTTTCTTTATGTATATGTTTCCCTCTTACTTTTTTTGTTTTGTTATGTTGATTTTATTGTCTTGTTTGTATTAAATAAACAATTAAAAAAGAAAATTGGAAAAAAAATACTATTTCTTGGTAATTTCTGCAAGTTAGATTCAGATTTTTTTTATTTCATATGTGTATAAACAGTACAAGAAATGCGTATTTGGTAAAGATTAATATGTAATACAATGAGGTTTTCATATATAAGAAACTAAAAAATACTTTTAGCAGCCATGAAACGTCCATGGAACATATTCATGATTTTTTTTTTGCAGATGTAAACATTTGGTTGTGCAGTACATGGTTTAATTTTAAATCTTAAATTTTAAATCTTAAATTTAAATTTGCTACTTCATGACATAATGAAGTTAAAGGCAATGGAAGATCTTCAGTCAAAAGCCAAGAAAATTATCAAATTTGTTAAGAAACATCACATCATTCAACAAACATTCATGAGCATTCAAAAGGTGAAAAGTAAAGGGTCTCAGAAGAATTGTGCAAGAACACTGAAACTACCATCTGTTACCAAATGGGGAGAAATAATGATAATGCTGAAAAGTCTCCTGAACGGAAAGGAAGCTCTTCAAGCAACTTTTATTCAAGATGGTTTATCACTTGATAAACAAATAAGGAAGATTATTTTGGACAATGATGTATTCTGGGTTCATGTAAAATTACAGCTGCTCTTCTGAAACCCATAACTACTGTTATAGCAAGAATGGAATTTGATAATTCACATTTGTCTCAGGTACCTGAAATATTTTCTGGAATAACAAGGAAAATAACAGGACTTGAAGGACTTTTTGTAAAAATGGCTATCCATTCCCACCTGCTTCTGGAGGAAAAGAAAAGTGGTGGGTGTTCAAAAGAATACAGTAGTGCCGTTACAACTGAAGCTGAAGAGAGTGCAAGTTTTGACTCATCTGATCAGAGTGAAAGTAATTAAAACTGTAGAAGTTTTCGGGAATGTAAACTAAATGTAAAAAAAACCCCTCATTACTTTGTTATCTTCTACTTACTCACTGAATTTTGTTTGTCTAAAATTTTCAATTATAATTATTCCATTAGTTCAGTTAAATGGATTATTGTAATTTTTTGGTTAGTAAAAGAAATATTTTTACTTCATTAATTGCATATGTATACCTCATTTTGTAACATAAGCCATGGAATGATTTTGGGAACTACTATCTGAAATAAAATTCAAAGGAAAAAAATGGATGACATTTTTGGAAAAATCTATTGTTTTTTGAAATACATTTATTTTTTCCTGTACATTCAACATGCTTTACTTGTGCAAACTTCCCTCCTTTTCAAAATTCCCAAAAGGTTTACATCTCTGGCACGTGACTTATGCAAGTTTATGGTGCTCTGCGCCATGTGGAATTTTATGCTCTCAGCCTGCTAAAGACTTTTCTTTCAAAAACAACTCATTTATTTATTTATTTACAATATTTATATACCGCCTTCCTCACCATTAGGTGATCCAAAGCGATTTATATCACAGACTAAAACATGCCCATGAACTGAAGAAGTATTGATTACATTTCCCTCCAACTTTCCCATTCCCCCCAGTCCATTTTCCCTTCCCAATTTCCCCAGGGAAACCCCCCACATTTCCCATGGTTTTCCCCACCTTTACATCTCTATTGAGAGTACACAATAGCATAATTGAATTAGAAGATTGAGGAAGGAGCACACTGGGCATGTAACAACATTAAAGCAAGATACAGCTGAACTCAACCTCCTCTACGTCACTTGGAGGGCTCTGAATAGGCTGAGGGTTGGAGTGCCTAAATATAAGACCAATATGCTCAAGTGGGGGCTGCTGGCAGACAGCAACACGCTGTGTGAATGTGGAGAGATACAGAATCCGGCTCATTTACATGTCTGCCAATAACTACCAGAAACATGTACCAATGAGGACTTAAGTTTGGCCAATGACAAAGTCAAGAAAGTGACTTCATTTTGGCTGTCCAGAATTTGATCAGAACACAAAAGAAGAAGTTGGATCCTTATTTAAAAGCAGGCAACTGAATTGGCAAAAGTGAGATTCTCTGTCCCCTTCATTACTGCAAATCCCCCAGCTCTCCCATGTAATATAGATGGGGAAGGGACATTTCTGAAAGCAATATTGTATCGGCAGAAAACAGTTTCCAGATACAACTACTCTATCATTACTTGTGATAAACATTAGGTAAAGGTTGCCCTTGCTCGAAAGCCAATTATATCCAACTCTAGGGTTCAGTGCTCATCTCTATTAATAGCCAAACAGTCAGTGCTGTCTGCATTTGCAGATGTTTCCATGGACATGCGGCAGTCAATTTATTGCTTTTGAGCTGCTAGGTTGGCAGGAGCTGAGACAGAGATGAGAGCTCATTCCGTTGTGTAGTACTCTGGTCTTGAACTGCTGACCTTCCAGTCATCACATTCAGTGTCTTAACTGCTTATCTGCTGATCCTTCTGCCCCATTGTACAAAAAGGTGAGAATCCTTAAAACTAGAAGTGCAGGCGTTAGCTGTTACTGGCTTTATTCTTTGGTGGCTCTAGTTTCTGCCACCATCAGCTATATTCTGAATGTCTGGTCCATGCAGAGAATTTGTGTCTGAAAAGAAAAATTCAGTTCCTCCCTTCCTGTTCTCTGGAGGTAATGGATATTCTTTTTACTGGAAACTAGGGCAAATCTGCAAGTGGCCCTTCTACACTGCACAATGAAATCAATAGATAAATTAGTCCAGACCCAAACTCATATGTCTAATCAATTAACTTTAGAAAATCAATCAATTAAAAAAATACAGATTGTAGTTCTTAAAATGCATGCATTGGAAGTGTGCAATTGGTAACACACTTCCAGCACATATTTTGGCAGAAAAAAATAGGCACAGAAACAGAGTTTATAACATGGATGTGTGAATACCACCTGTCTTACAAACAGCAACACATTCACTTCAAGCCACTTTCTAGCTTGTCTCTTTCTATCTGAATATGAATATTTGAAAGCATTTCACATTTGTATGTGTCTGAGTATACCAAAAACACAAAAATAAGGAAAACAAAGGGTTCTCATCTTGGATGAGGTGTGTGTGGCCCAATAGCATCAATTGCTCGACTTTCAGTCAGAACATCAGTTTCCTTCCTTCCTTCCCTTTCTTCTCTCCAAGGAGCCACACATTTTATTCAAAAATACTCAATTAATAGAACAAAATGTTCCTGATTGATGAAGGAATGTCCCCTGTTAGTAGCTTTAATATTCCAGTAGGTAGAATACCTAGTCACTGCTTTGTCAGTCAAGTTTGCTACCTACCCAATGAGGAATACATGAACATACAATGGAAAAAGAAAATGCCAAAATGCTGCAAAAATAAAAGTCAGCAGCAGGCTTCTATTCCTAATGTTAATGTGGTCTAACCAATTCAAGTCTCACACAAGAAACTCAATACAGTCATCACACAGTCACAGATACAGGTGTAATGAGTTCAAATTGATGCTGTTGTTCACTTTCCTTCCCAAGAGGGGATGAAGAGAGGCTTTGAAGATGGTCCTCTGGCCAGCCGCAAATTCTTTTCCTCTTGGAAAGTCAAAATAATCAAGGAGAATGGAAGGAGGGATGTTGGAGTCTTATTGGGAAAGAGAGAGGAAAAGGTGGGACAAAGGATGAAATATGTTTTTGTTATCTTAGAATGGTAGTGAAGAAATGTCATTTTAAAAGCATGTTTGAGGCAGGAGGAGATATCTTCTTTTTATTTTTTGTATTAAAACCTTTCACATCTACCGAACAGAAATAGTTGGTAGTGTGGTTTTTGCTGTTCATGCCACATCATAGGAATGCCAAAACAGAATGAGGTTTTCTTACCTTTAAACCACAAATGATGATCTTCTTCGTACCTTTTACACACCTTATGAGGAGCCCATGCTTTGTCTTGATCCCCAAGTTTCAACTTAAAGATAGCAAAATACACTTTCTTCACAAAATCACTTATGTTTCTTTGTTGACTTTTAATAGGGTGTATTTACCACAAATAAAACAAAAGTTGTCCGGAGAAATAACACAACCTCTTGGAGCCATAATACAGAACTAAAAATGAGCACAGTCACATTTGAATGCAAGATGTAAACTGAGTGTTGCTCATACAGCAACCAAGAACCTGAATTTATTTAGCATGTTGAAACATGCTCAAACCAGCCAGTAAGATTCCTGGATATGTTCAACTTTTGCTACAAACAAAATAAACCTGTTGCAACTTGATCATCTGAGATTCCTCACACCACTAAACCTACACTACACCCAGTGGTGGGCTCCAAAAATTTTTTACTACCTACTCTGTGGGCATGGTATGGTGGGCATGGCCAGGGGGCAAGCCCTGCGTTGCACCCAAATTAGGACTAATTTATTTCAAAACTTGGATGGGCGCTGTCAGGCAGAATTTCTGCTACCATTTCTGGTGAACAGGTGCAAATCTGCTGATCCCCACCACTGACTACGCCACGCCCCCAACACACACACCATTCCTCTTATTTTTTTCTTTGCATTATTCTTGATTCTAGCTCTAATAAATATTAAATGAAAGTAAGAAATAATTTTTGGATAGGGTTTTTAGAATCAAGAATAGGATATCAGCTTTTGGGTTAAAGGCAAACTTCATGCTAAACTAAATTAAAAACATTAGTTTTGCAAGAAAATTTGACATGATGGAATTTTTAAAGTATTTTTCTCGGTTTCACTAAGTAAAAATCTATAAGAAACAGTAGGAAAAAATCCTATGCAGTTTTTTGGTTGCAGACCAGTGTTATCGGCACACAAGACACACTCCATTTTTCAAGTGTAATTTAATGGTGGGGAAAGTGTGTCTTATACACCAACAAATATGGTAATTTCTGAACATGAACCTTTATTAGTTTACAATAACTATGAGATGAACACCAAACAAATGTGCAGGAAATTCATCAAGATGAAATGTAGAGTTTGCTTCTAGGCCTCTTTGGTTTTTGTATTCCAGTAAGGGACAGTTTCATAAAATTCTCTGCTTTGTCAGGATTTTTGAAAATAAGATATTTTCAAACAAGTATGAAATCTCAGAGTATGTTGATTCAGTACCTAAGCTTGTGAATACTGTGCAGCCTGGTGAGTCATACATTATGCAGACCTTGTATAAGTCAAATTGTATCTCTGGTGCAGCAATCAGTTTAAGTAGAAATGACTTCTCATTTAAACAAGAGACTGGATCAAACCTCAGCAACTATGTGCCAGTATGGTTTGAAATTAGTATTCATTATTTTTATATCTCATAACAATCTTGACATCTACAGGTGTTGTCAGAAAGGAGTAAGGCTAAACGGTGAAAATCAATGCAACAGAGGGAAACCGTTTGAGGCTCAAAGTATAATTTTCTCAAAAATGTGTTCAACTCAATGTAGCATTTCCAAAGTAGATTCAATTTAATAACTCAAATGTAGCATTTTTAAAGTAGATTCTAAGCCTTTCCAGTACAATAACGGCTTTTCATGGAGCTTTCATCAGGAATCTAAAGAAATATACAGTAATACCTCATACAAAGTCTGCTTCATACAACATTGAATTCATACAACATCACCTAATTCCTTGAAAAATGTTGCCTCATACAAAGTCGCTGTGACTTTGTATGAGGCATTGGGGTTTTCCCCAGGTTGCATTGTGCCTGGGCAGTATAAAAGGCAGGACACATGCGTACATTGCTCTTGTGGGTTTTGCATGAGGTGAAGAGTGTTTAGGAGTGGTTTTGACGTGATTTTGGATTTTTTTGGTTTTTTTCCGTCAGAATTTTTAGAAGCATTCCTGGGATTTTTGCAGCATTCTTCACGTTCTTGGACAATCAGGGTTGTTTGACATGTTTTTGTAATGTATTTAGCCTTTAGAGAATGATTTCTTAAAGTTAGATAAATCTTTATTGTCATTGCCCCCTTGCGGGAACAACAAAATTTCTCGGTTGCTATATATCAAATCGAATAAGGCATACCCCTTAATTTAAAACAGCTACAGAAACACCAATTAAGATAGTACCATAAAGTACAATTTTAAAATTTTAAAATTTCAAAATCTAAAAATTAAAAATAAAATAAAATAAGATAAGATGACTTCAGAGTCCAGAATTTCCATTTAAGGCCAAAATTGCTCTGGAGAAGAAACTGTTCTTGAGATGGCTCGTTTTACAATGTATCTCTATGGAAACAATGTTGTACGAGGCACTGCAGCAAGGATTTGGACATTGTATGAGGCTTCACAGCTAGGATTTTTCATGCCTCATACATAGTCCAAATCTTTATAAAGTCCAAACTTGTGGAACCAAGTTTTTTTTATTAAGTTTTTCAAAAAAAATACAAATGATGTATTAAAAATACAACAAATACAAGAAATTACAAATCAGAAAAAAGAAATTCACATTACATTAATTTGTTGTATTACAAATCATAACACCCAGTGATATTTACAAACCATGAGGATCGAATTTCTAATTTAATTTTCCCAGAAACTCATATGTTGGGGTACCGGCTTAACCCCTTTATCACTCACAAGGACAAATTCCACAAATGGTTTCCATATTTCCCAAAATTTGTTCTCTTTTAAAATACCTTTCTTCACATTCAATTCACATGTCAATTTATCATTTAATGCAATTTCCCAGATTTCTTTATACCATTCATCAATTTTTAACCTTAAATCACTTTTCCATTTTCTCGCTATACACAGTCTTGCAGCCGTTAACATTATTGACACCAGTTCTTTTTTGTTTGTACTCATATTTATATCATCCAATCCCGTCAGCAAGGCGATACCTGGCTCCAGTTTTATATCAACTTTAGTAATCGCTGAAATTTCTTTCTCAATTAGTTTCCAAAAAATCTTAACCACTTTACAACTCCACCACATGTGTTCATATGTTCCAAGCTCACTTTTACATCTCCAGCAATCTCTTGATTTACTATTATCCATTCGATACAATTTAACTGGAGTCAGGTACCACCTCCACAATATTTTATAATTATGTTCTTTTAATCTTACATAAAGATTTTTCATAATTCTTCTCCTCCATTTACTCTTCCACTGTGATTCCGAAATTCTTATATTTAAATCTTCTTCCCATAGTATACTCAACACATTTTGTGAGCTTTCATCCTTATTCAAAATTCTATATATTTTACTTACTAAACCTTTTATCTCCATTTCTCCTTTTCTTATTTTACAAATCATCTCCTCAAATTCTGTTTTCCCTCTCTGTAAACTGAACTCCTCTTTATATCTCTTCTCCCATTTTTTTTACCAAAATTATTTGTAACCAGTTCAATTTCATCTGTTTAAACACTTCAGCTCTTAATTCCAAGTTATCCATCATTTTTATCCAATCTTTTAACAGAAACACATCATTTCTCAGAAGTATATCCTTTATTCTTTTGTCTACTTTCAAAGGGAAAGTCTTAACATCTTCCAGATCCATTATCGGGGAAATTCCCGGCACTATTTTCTCTTTAATATTTTTCCAAACCTCCATCATTGCTTTTGTTAATGGATTATTTACCTTTATTTTCATCCCCTTATCCAAAAAAATTGCCTTCCCAAATTGTTGTAATTCTTTTATTTCTATCTTGTCCCAAAAAACATCAGGTTTTGTTATAATTTTTACAACATTTTTTAACTGACATGCTCTATAATAGTGTTTAATATTTGGAATACCCAATCCACCTTCTTTTTGCGATATATACCATAAACTTTTTGTAATTCTCGGTCTTTTCCCCCCATTACAAAAAGTATTTATCATGCTCTGAAAAATCTTTATATCTTTTTCTTTTAAATGAATTGGTAGGGCATCAAACAAAAAATTAATCTTTGGCAAAAATTTCATCTTACACAAAGCTATCCTACCAAACCAAGACAAATTTAACTTATTATATTGCTTTATTTTCCCCTTTATTTCCATTCTTTGTTTATCGTAATTTAGTCTCTTAAATTCTTCTATTTTATTTGCAATATTAATTCCCAAATATTTCACACTATCTTTAATTTGTATATTATATCTTTCCTTTATCTTTTTTTATCTTCATTTCCATTAAAAATAATCATTTCAGATTTTTCCCCATTTACTTTTAAACCCATCATTTCCTCAAATTTCCTCAAATGTACCTGGATATATTCCATTGTTTTCACAGGGTTTTTCATTATGACCATTGTATCATCAACATATAAACTAATTTTTACTCCTTCTATTCCCTCAATCTTTCTGTCTTCTCTTATAAGTGTCGCTAATAATTCCATGGCCATCACGAAAAGTATAAGCGACAATGAACAACCTTGCCTGGTACCCGCTTCTAATTTTATATCTTCTGTAAAGGTTTCATTCACTTTTACTCTAGTTATTCCTTTCTGATATAGTTGATCAATTAAATTTATAAATTTCATACCAAACTGAAACTTTCTTATAATTTCTTTAATCGTAATCCATTGCAAAGAATCAAAGGCTTTAAAAATATCTAAAGATAATAATCCAATCTTTTCCTTTTTTTTGTTCTGCTATATTCACCAAATCAATTACACTTCTAGTAAGATCTGCCATATATCTACCCTTCAGAAAACCAGCCTGATCCTTATTTATATATTCCTTCATGAATTTATTTAGTCCTATTTGCCAATATTGCAGTAAAAAAATTTCGCATCTTGATTAATCAATGAGATTGGCCTATAAGACTCTACCTTATTCAAATCTTTCCCTGGTTTAGGAATCAAAGCAATTACTGATCTATACCATGAAGTTGGTAATAAACCTCCATCCAATATATAATTAAACAGCTTCAGGAGTCTTGGTATTACCAATTCTTTAAATTGTTTATAATATTCCGCTGAGAATCCATCCTCACCTTACCACTTTTCAATCTCTGTATCACCCCTCTTATCTCTTTTTCTGTTATTGGTGTTTCCATTCTATCTTTATGCTCCTCCCTTATTCTGATTCCCTTCCATTTATCCAAATAATCCGTTAATTTTCCTACTCTTATATATTTTTTAAAAAAATAAATCTTGATTAAAAACCTTTTATTATTTCCACCTTCTCCTTTGTTTTCTTACATCTCACTGCTTGTTGGTTTATTAAAATGCCAATTTCTCTTCTAACACTCTTTTCTTTCGCTAATAATTTTGAATTCTTGCTGCTATATTCAAAATATTCCCTTTTTAAGTATATCAAATCTTTTTTAACATTTTCTATGTCCTTGCCGATCTGTCCTTTTCTCAATTTCTGGATATTTAATAATGTTTCTTTCTTCCCTGTTCTTATATGTTCCTCCTGTAGTTGTCCAATTTCTCTTTCAATGTTCTCATATTTATCCTTTAAATGTTTATTTCTTATACTATTTAGTTTAATACATTCTCCCCTAAAAACTGACTTCATAACATCCCACACTACGTTATATGTTACTTCACCTGTATCGTTCCATTGCCAATATTGATTCCAAACTTTTTCCATATTTTCCTTATTTACAGGCTCATTAAACAATTTTGAATCATATCTCCAACTACTTTTTCCCCTCTCTGATTTCCCAATTCCCAATTGCATTAAAAGTTTAGCATGGTCTGATTCTTTGAAAATTCCAATATCTATTTCTTCTATATTCTTAAATATATTTTCAGTAACAAAAAAATAGTCTATTCTAGAATATGAATTGTATACATGTGAAAAATATGTATATTTTCTTTCTGTTCCTTTAAATTCTCTCCACACATCTTTTAACCCTAAAGGTTTTATCCAATTATCTAATATCTTCGCTTTTGATCCCATTTTGTCCCTATCTAAGTTAGTGCAATCCATACTAGACCGAATTAAATTAAAATCACCTGCTACTATCATTTTAACCCTCTTTTCTTTTTCCAAAATTCGATATACCTTGTCTAAAAACTTGTCCTGATGTTCATTTGGAGCATATATATTCACCAAGGTCACTTCTTCATCGTCTATTATACCCTTTACAATCAAAAACCTACCTTCCAGGTCAGAAATACTCTTAGTCAAAACAAAACCCAATCTGGTTGAAATAAGTGTTGCCACCCCTCTTGCTTTAGAAGTTCCATATGCTTTTTCATATATCTGTATCCAACCCAGAAATAATTTGTTGGTATCTTCTGATTTTTGATGTGTTTCCTGTAAAAAAATTATATCTGGACGATCTTTTCTAAGAGCTGCTTGTAATCTTTTACGTTTCACTTGGGAACCCGTACCTTTCACATTCCATGTCAACATCTTAATAAACTTCATGGGAATTTTTTAACCTCAATCCTTCGATTTCTAACATGATCCTCATGGGTAGTGCATTTAACTAAACCTCTTACCCTAGACATTAATGATACAATAATTTTCAAACAAGAACAAACAATAAAAAAACAAGAAGAGAAAAAAATAAAAATAAAATTTTTACCCTCATATGTTGGGGTACCGGCTTAACCCCTTTATCACTCACAAGGACAAATTCCACAAATGGTTTCCATATTTCCCAAAATTTGTTCTCTTTTAAAATACCTTTCTTCACATTCAATTCACATGTCAATTTATCATTTAATGCAATTTCCCAGATTTCTTTATACCATTCATCAATTTTTAACCTTAAATCACTTTTCCATTTTCTCGCTATACACAGTCTTGCAGCCGTTAACATTATTGACACCAGTTCTTTTTTGTTTGTACTCATATTTATATCATCCAATCCCGTCAGCAAGGCGATACCTGGCTCCAGTTTTATATCAACTTTAGTAATCGCTGAAATTTCTTTCTCAATTAGTTTCCAAAAAATCTTAACCACTTTACAACTCCACCACATGTGTTCATATGTTCCAAGCTCACTTTTACATCTCCAGCAATCTCTTGATTTACTATTATCCATTCGATACAATTTAACTGGAGTCAGGTACCACCTCCACAATATTTTATAATTATGTTCTTTTAATCTTACATAAAGATTTTTCATAATTCTTCTCCTCCATTTACTCTTCCACTGTGATTCCGAAATTCTTATATTTAAATCTTCTTCCCATAGTATACTCAACACATTTTGTGAGCTTTCATCCTTATTCAAAATTCTATATATTTTACTTACTAAACCTTTTATCTCCATTTCTCCTTTTCTTATTTTACAAATCATCTCCTCAAATTCTGTTTTCCCTCTCTGTAAACTGAACTCCTCTTTATATCTCTTCTCCCATTTTTTTTACCAAAATTATTTGTAACCAGTTCAATTTCATCTGTTTAAACACTTCAGCTCTTAATTCCAAGTTATCCATCATTTTTATCCAATCTTTTAACAGAAACACATCATTTCTCAGAAGTATATCCTTTATTCTTTTGTCTACTTTCAAAGGGAAAGTCTTAACATCTTCCAGATCCATTATCGGGGAAATTCCCGGCACTATTTTCTCTTTAATATTTTTCCAAACCTCCATCATTGCTTTTGTTAATGGATTATTTACCTTTATTTTCATCCCCTTATCCAAAAAAATTGCCTTCCCAAATTGTTGTAATTCTTTTATTTCTATCTTGTCCCAAAAAACATCAGGTTTTGTTATAATTTTTACAACATTTTTTAACTGACATGCTCTATAATAGTGTTTAATATTTGGAATACCCAATCCACCTTCTTTTTGCGATATATACCATAAACTTTTTGTAATTCTCGGTCTTTTCCCCCCATTACAAAAAGTATTTATCATGCTCTGAAAAATCTTTATATCTTTTTCTTTTAAATGAATTGGTAGGGCATCAAACAAAAAATTAATCTTTGGCAAAAATTTCATCTTACACAAAGCTATCCTACCAAACCAAGACAAATTTAACTTATTATATTGCTTTATTTTCCCCTTTATTTCCATTCTTTGTTTATCGTAATTTAGTCTCTTAAATTCTTCTATTTTATTTGCAATATTAATTCCCAAATATTTCACACTATCTTTAATTTGTATATTATATCTTTCCTTTATCTTTTTTATCTTCATTTCCATTAAAAATAATCATTTCAGATTTTTCCCCATTTACTTTTAAACCCATCATTTCCTCAAATTTCCTCAAATGTACCTGGATATATTCCATTGTTTTCACAGGGTTTTTCATTATGACCATTGTATCATCAACATATAAACTAATTTTTACTCCTTCTATTCCCTCAATCTTTCTGTCTTCTCTTATAAGTGTCGCTAATAATTCCATGGCCATCACGAAAAGTATAAGCGACAATGAACAACCTTGCCTGGTACCCGCTTCTAATTTTATATCTTCTGTAAAGGTTTCATTCACTTTTACTCTAGTTATTCCTTTCTGATATAGTTGATCAATTAAATTTATAAATTTCATACCAAACTGAAACTTTCTTATAATTTCTTTAATCGTAATCCATTGCAAAGAATCAAAGGCTTTAAAAATATCTAAAGATAATAATCCAATCTTTTCCTTTTTTTTGTTCTGCTATATTCACCAAATCAATTACACTTCTAGTAAGATCTGCCATATATCTACCCTTCAGAAAACCAGCCTGATCCTTATTTATATATTCCTTCATGAATTTATTTAGTCCTATTTGCCAATATTGCAGTAAAAAAATTTCGCATCTTGATTAATCAATGAGATTGGCCTATAAGACTCTACCTTATTCAAATCTTTCCCTGGTTTAGGAATCAAAGCAATTACTGATCTATACCATGAAGTTGGTAATAAACCTCCATCCAATATATAATTAAACAGCTTCAGGAGTCTTGGTATTACCAATTCTTTAAATTGTTTATAATATTCCGCTGAGAATCCATCCTCACCTTACCACTTTTCAATCTCTGTATCACCCCTCTTATCTCTTTTTCTGTTATTGGTGTTTCCATTCTATCTTTATGCTCCTCCCTTATTCTGATTCCCTTCCATTTATCCAAATAATCCGTTAATTTTCCTACTCTTATATATTTTTTAAAAAAATAAATCTTGATTAAAAACCTTTTATTATTTCCACCTTCTCCTTTGTTTTCTTACATCTCACTGCTTGTTGGTTTATTAAAATGCCAATTTCTCTTCTAACACTCTTTTCTTTCGCTAATAATTTTGAATTCTTGCTGCTATATTCAAAATATTCCCTTTTTAAGTATATCAAATCTTTTTTAACATTTTCTATGTCCTTGCCGATCTGTCCTTTTCTCAATTTCTGGATATTTAATAATGTTTCTTTCTTCCCTGTTCTTATATGTTCCTCCTGTAGTTGTCCAATTTCTCTTTCAATGTTCTCATATTTATCCTTTAAATGTTTATTTCTTATACTATTTAGTTTAATACATTCTCCCCTAAAAACTGACTTCATAACATCCCACACTACGTTATATGTTACTTCACCTGTATCGTTCCATTGCCAATATTGATTCCAAACTTTTTCCATATTTTCCTTATTTACAGGCTCATTAAACAATTTTGAATCATATCTCCAACTACTTTTTCCCCTCTCTGATTTCCCAATTCCCAATTGCATTAAAAGTTTAGCATGGTCTGATTCTTTGAAAATTCCAATATCTATTTCTTCTATATTCTTAAATATATTTTCAGTAACAAAAAAATAGTCTATTCTAGAATATGAATTGTATACATGTGAAAAATATGTATATTTTCTTTCTGTTCCTTTAAATTCTCTCCACACATCTTTTAACCCTAAAGGTTTTATCCAATTATCTAATATCTTCGCTTTTGATCCCATTTTGTCCCTATCTAAGTTAGTGCAATCCATACTAGACCGAATTAAATTAAAATCACCTGCTACTATCATTTTAACCCTCTTTTCTTTTTCCAAAATTCGATATACCTTGTCTAAAAACTTATCCTGATGTTCATTTGGAGCATATATATTCACCAAGGTCACTTCTTCATCGTCTATTATACCCTTTACAATCAAAAACCTACCTTCCAGGTCAGAAATACTCTTAGTCAAAACAAAACCCAATCTGGTTGAAATAAGTGTTGCCACCCCTCTTGCTTTAGAAGTTCCATATGCTTTTTCATATATCTGTATCCAACCCAGAAATAATTTGTTGGTATCTTCTGATTTTTGATGTGTTTCCTGTAAAAAAATTATATCTGGACGATCTTTTCTAAGAGCTGCTTGTAATCTTTTACGTTTCACTTGGGAACCCGTACCTTTCACATTCCATGTCAACATCTTAATAAACTTCATGGGAATTTTTTAACCTCAATCCTTCGATTTCTAACATGATCCTCATGGGTAGTGCATTTAACTAAACCTCTTACCCTAGACATTAATGATACAATAATTTTCAAACAAGAACAAACAATAAAAAAACAAGAAGAGAAAAAAATAAAAATAAAATTTTTACCCTCCCCACTTTTCCAGAAAAAAAGAGGCCTTTGATAACCAAAGAGGGGAGGGGGGGGAAAGTGCGTCAATGGGAGCTGAAGATCACCAAGTCCCTCCCTCTGCTCCCTCAGGCACATTATCATCCTCCTGTCCACCAAAATGTAAGCCACCAGATGTTAACAGTTCTTGCTTCAATAATTCCCATTCTTGAGTATCATTCTCCAGTAATTTAGCCTCAACAAGTATATCCAATACAAAAGCATTCTCCCTCACAACATATCTCCTACCTAGTTGCCAAAAAGTCAACATTTTTGGAAATTTCCAGTTATATTTAACACCTTTACCAATCAAATATTTTGTAATAGGTTTCATAGTTTGACGCCAAATTCTTTCCTCCTGTGCAATGTCATTGTAAACTTCAACATCTGCTCCATCAATCTTCAAAACTGTTGAACCCATTTGTTTAATATGGGCCATTAATCTCATCTTATCTACTGCACAAGCAAATTTTAACAACACATTCCTTAGAGCAGATCTCCCTCTCTTCTGTCCGAGACAATACAGACTTACAATGTCTTCTGAAGAATAACTGTACTCCATCGCCATACCGTTTAACCACTCCAAAATCCTATCTCTTAACATGTCTGGATTTTTCTCAGCTAAGTTACGGATCACTATGTTTGGACATCTCATCTGCTCCTCCATTGTTGCAACACGTTTCTCCAGAAGATCCACCTTAATTTCTCTCATCTTCTCTCTCTCTTTCAACATCTTAACCTCCAATTTAATTTCCTTCTGTTCTTTTTTAATTTCTTCTTGATCTTTCTTTAAGGTAACTTGTCCTTTTTCTATATCATCAAATCTTTTATCAAATTTATCAGACATTGCTCCCATTTGCTTCTGTCCATCTTTAATTAATGACTCCATTCCTACTAACTTTTCAAAAAGCAATTCATAGTCGCTCTTAGGCCCCATGGGGCTTTTCCTTATGGCACCAGATGCTACTGTACCACCTGCCATATTTGCTGTGATTGGGGTCATTGCTACTAATGTTGTAGTTACTGCTGTTACTGCTACTGTAGACATTGCTGTTGTAGTAATTGTAGTCGTTATTGCTGCTACCGTTGATGTTGATGTCATCTTTGTTATTGAAACTGTTGTTGTTGTCACCGGTGATGTAGGTACTGTTGTCTTTATTGTCTTTATTACTGAAGCTGTTGTTGTTGTCACTGGTACCATAGATGCTGTTGTCAGTGATGTTAGTATAGTTGTCACTAACTTCTTTGCTGGTGTTACTGTTGCTTCAACAAGCGAACCTTGTATTAACTTTTGTTGCTGCTGTTGTTGTAACATCTTTTTCACTTTCTCCTGTTCCTCTGCATCTTTTACCTCTTGAGCTAATGTCTTCTTCATATCTTTAGAGTCCTCTTGTAACCGAACCAGCCTTTTATAACTTCTATCGGACGATGTCTCCCTGTCTCTTGACCAAGCTATTTTCTTCTCTTTATCTTTCCCATGACCATCTAATTACAACTCATATACAAACTCAAAAAAACTTCTTTAAAATAATATCAAACCTCTAAACACTTTATATTGAGCTACATCAATAAAAAGAAAAATAGGAAAATAATACCAACTATACTTTTATATTTAAAAAGGGGAAAAATAAATAGAAAAAGAAGAAAGAAAGGAAAAAGAGAAAGAGAAAGAAAAAAGGGGAGAAGAAAAAAAAGAAAAAGAAAAAAGGAAGGGGGAAAGGGAAAAGAAAAAATGAACAATGGAGAAAAAAGGGAAAAAAGAAAAAATATAAATAATAATAATAATAAAAATAATTAAAAATAAACATAAAAAATAAAAATAAAATAATAATAATTGCTTTAACCACCAAAAATTATATCAATAGGCAAGTTCCATCTGAACAAATTTAAAAGTTTTTTTTAAAAAGTCCTACAGTCGAAACTTGAATGTTCTCTTGATTATTCTCTATTTGATGAAGTCCTTTCCCTTACAAATAAGCCAATTCAGTAACGCCAAAAATGAGAATTCTATCAATGAATAATAAAAACAAAATAACTTGACTCAACCACATAGAGATAGAATATCTTCTTTCTTATAGCGTACGTTCTCACTCCACTCACTCCAGCCGTAGCTACCAGGAAAAAATTCCCTTTCAAAAGGTAAGTGAAAGGAAAGAAAAAATCACGTGCACATATAGGCTCCCCTTTTAAGTAAATCCACTCCATCTATGTCACTTTACAATCTTTGCGGTTAAAGCAAAAACAAAAAAAAATTGCAAAAAACAAAAGTTAGTCCAGTCAGTTATCTTCCAGCTGTTCCCAGTCTCAGTTAATAAGGTCAGGCAGAGAGAACTTTTCTTAACTGCATCACAAGCTCAAATTCCATTCCGTTCCACTCTCAATCTTGCAGCGCCATTTTAACTGCACGGCACAGCATGTCAGCATCTGAATCCACCACAATCATTGAGGTTTTACACCCTTCTTCAATCCATTTTAACCAACAGAACTCAACTCAAACTGTTAGGTAGTAACTGTTAGGTAGTAACAGTAGTAACTCAAACAGAATGCAAGGTCCACAATCTCTCCTCCCTCCTTACTCCATTCCACTCCATTCCAGAGAGAGACCAAAATCCACTTCAGTGCCAGCGAGACCAGCCAACTATGTCTCTCACTCCCGCTGGACTTACCATTGCCAGCCGTCTCCTTCTGCTTTCAATCACTTGCTTCTGTCTCCTCCATCCAAATTCAAGGCTTGGGGAACAAGCTCCTTTGTCTCTCAAATTAAAGAGAGGAGTAGAATTTCCACTCTCTCTCCCTCTTCAAGCCCCCCCTGCTGCCTTCTAATCACAGCACAGCCAGCATCTCCGCTCGTGTTGTTTGTTTACCTTGGTATCCTCCAGTAATCCGACCTGCTGCTTCTCCAAAAAATTATTTTTTGAGACTGTCTCACATCAGGTAACTTTCACCTTGTTTTTAAAAACATTTTAAGAAGGATTTCTTCATTTAAATCCACCTTTAGTGGCCCACCTTTGAGAGAGAACAGAAGGTCCCTTCTGCTCAGCCCGACATTACGTCACTTCCCCTGTGGAACCAAGTTTGGACTTTGTATGAGGTATCACTGTAAACATAACCATAAGTGAAACTAATCTATACCTATAAATCCAAGGGTTAACCGTTGGAACTTGCTATACATTTCTGCACCCGTCGATCTTATCCCATACTGAGCCTCCTGCACTCTCCTGAAGCTGGTCCGGAGGTTACTGCAGGGTTGAGAAAGGCGCCAGTGGGGCAAGAGCCCCATGAACGTAAAAAAAGGAAAAAACTTCAATTCCCAACATCCTGTGCACCGCGCCTCAGCCAATCAGGCAGAGAGACGCAAGCAAAAAGAATGCTGGGAAACGTGGCACAGCCAATTAAAATTGAGCCACAGGAAAAATGCAAACAAAAAACGCAAAACTCAAAGTCCCAACGTCCTACATGCCATGAGTGCACAGAATGGCGAGAAAGCCGGTGAGTGATAAATAAAATTAAAAAATGCAACGGGAGTGCAAGTCCACCACTGGCGGATGCTACGCCTCACAGCCTCACAAAACAAACACCCACAAAAAACTACAGCGACACCACCAGCTTTCTTTCCCGGAGCAATGGGGAGAAGAGGGACTCCCTCTCCTCCATGCTACCCCGCCGAAGACATGCCGAGAATACTGCCGGCCTCAAGGTACCTTGAGACGGGGTGGGAAAAAACCACCAGCAGGCAGTAGTTCATCAGGGGAAGCACCCTCCCTGGCGAATGACTGGCTGCTGCCTTTGTACTTCCGACACCACTGTTTCGAGAACTAACACAAAACAGCGGTGGAGGTAATACAAAAGCAGCAGCCAGCAATCCGCAAGGAAAAGCACCACCCCTTACAGATCGCCGCCTGCCGATCTCCAGTTAGGTAAGCCAGGAGAGAAAGGAGACAGAGAAGAGAGAACCATTGTCAGGCAGATAGCTCTTCTCTGCCTCCTTCTCCCCTGACCTACCTAATGAACCTTACCAGGGGAAGAACGGGCTGACTGCTTGCTCATCCTTTTCTCCATTTCTGCATCAAAACCAAAATTCGAAGCAGCAATGGGGAAAAGAGGTACCAACAGGCAGCCCAATCTTCATGCAAAAGTACACACCAACAAACACCAAAATTAATAAAAATTAATAAAACAAAAATAAATAAATATTTTTAAAAACCATTAATAAACAAAAAAGTCAATCACAAAATCCACAAACAACAACATCCACAATACCACAAAAGCACAGACACCTAACACCTAACTACAACATGAAAATACCTAACTCTAACAACACAACAACCACAAATTTCACACCAACAAAATAACAAAAATAAACAACACCAGAAATAAACAAACCAATTACACATATCTAAAGCCAAACCAAAACAAAAAAGAACAAACAGAAACACCTCCCAGCCCACCACCACAAAATCAAAAGAAAGAAAAATCCCAGAATAAATAAAACCAGAGAACTCACCAGCACATCCTCCCTCCACGAGACCGGAACAGAAATGAATAAACAAAGACTACCTACCTGAAGATGCCCCACCTAGAGGCCAGGAGAGAAAAAACATGTGAAATGAAACCAAAACCAACAGCCCCACCAGCAGGCCAGAATATTAAAAACAAGTCAAAAACACAACAGCCCCACCTAGAGACCACAAGAGTAAAAACAAGTCAAAAAATAACAATAAATCAAAAGTTTACACAAATAACAAACATATGTTAAATAAATAAAATAAAAAGATTTATAGCATCCTCTGTTGATTTTTAAATCCAACCCCCCACCACCACCCCTAAAAAAAAAAGCAAGACACAATATATAACAGCCCGGCAACGCCGGGCAACCTATGCTAGTAATTAATAATGGCTATAAACACACACACACGCACGCGCGCGCACACACACACACACATACACACACACATATACGGTATATATACAGTATGGAAAATTACCTGCTTAACAAAACTGCTTAATCGTGCGTCCCAAGCCTCCTATGTGCATTCTTTGGTGCTGTCGGACGTTCTTGGCCCCAGGTGAAATTTAAAGGTACATTACAATCAAATTAAAAATACAAACAGCTGTAATCATAACAGGAGAAGTAACTTAATTTTCTTAAAGGAAACAGACATAGTCCAATTCCATATAAAGTCCATTAGGGTGAAGAGAAATAAAACGGTGAATAAAGTATGCCTTGATTTGATTGTAATGTACCTTTAAATTTCACCCAGTAAGCTTAGTTGTTTCCCCACATTATCCTCACAAAACTGTGATCTGGTTAGACCAGGGATTCCCAACCTTTTCAAGCCGGGGGCCAGGACACACTCTCTCAGTCAGCTTTGAGGGCCTGATGGCCATTTTGCCCTGTGTGCACAATAGGGGTGGCCATTTCGTCCCAACAGCTTCAAAGGGGCAACCATGTTGTTTTTGAATGCCCTTGGAGGGGTGGGGGGGGGCACATGAAATGTTGCCATGGGCCGGATCTGGCCCATGAGATGGATCTGGCCCATGGGCCTTAGGTTGGGAACCCTGGCTCAAGGTCAATCAGTAAGTTTTGGGTAGTTGGGTCTGGATCTGAAAATTCCTAGTCCTATCCTCAAACTCTTATATAACACTGATTCTTTCCTTCTGAAAAATGCTACCTGACCACAGGAATGTGAACAATACATAGTAGTATCCAATTCCCTTGCACAGATGGCTTGCAACCACATTCTGCTGAACAAATGATTCATCTAATGATATTAGACATGCAAAGTGGCAGAGTGGATATTCTTTCATTCTTCCTAGTTCATTTCCCCAAGAGAAAAGAGGTGATCACTATGAAAAGGAACTACATGGCAATTAACGTTCTGACAAAATAGGTTTTCAGGACCCTGACACAAGGTGTGATGACATCCAAGTATTATAAACTGCCACATGATGTTTTACATCATGTCATGATGATGTCACAAAACATACTGTAGATTTTCAGACAATCCACAACATCACCTTACACCACAAGGTCAAAATTAATGTAAACAATTGGTGTTCATTTTGAATTAGTGTAACTGTTTGGAGACACAAGCAAATAAACACAATGAGGTAACTTCAGATGTCTTTGGTCATAGCTGTCTTTTAGCTTTTGAAAGGCATTTAACACAAATTATACCTGGCAACTGAATTCTGACAGCAGGTTAAACAGAAGTTGCAAGTTAGCATCTGACTCCTGTCAACCTAGCAGAAAGCAGCATATGAGGTAAATTTCCCCTACATGTCAAGAAAGGCTAATACAATTTGATTATCACAACATATACGATGAGTGCCATCATAGGTAGGTACTTTGCCCATGCACCCCTAAATGAGAGACATATGCAAAAGTGGAGTGAAACAGGGCGCACTTTATTGAAAAACCAATTGGAAACCAATTAACTGCATGGGGGCAGAATAGTGTAAGTGCTGTAACAAAGATGTAACCAATTAAGCCATTGGAGGAAATGTACTACAGGCCGAATAACCAGTGCACCCTGGTGCCGACACCAAGTGCCGGAAATGGCAAGGCTTACCGATAAGCCTAACCAATTAGAAGGTTAATCCTGGAGACGTGGGGCACACCCCTAAGTGATGCCTTTCCGGCCCCTGGAAAACCCCCAGCCCATACCCATTGGCAATACTGAGTTATGTAATAACTCACATTAACCGCCACATAGAGGGAAGGAACAGACCTCTGATCCACCCAACCCAGGCAAGCAGACTAGGGCCCCCCATGCAGATAGAAAGAGAAAATGACACCCGAAGGAGCCATGAACACCAGAAGGGAGACAACACATACAGGGGCAACCGGACGCAAAACACAGTTGAGCCTGCAAGGGAAACAGAAGAGAGGTAAAGGTGAACACAAGTCAAAATAGGTAAATCAAGCAGTAGGTGGGAGAGCCCCGGTGTGGCGGGATGACACAGCTGGCAAAGGAGCAGGGTGGGTGGCTGTGCTGCGGCACCCTGTCCCGTGTGAGCAGAGGTGAGATGGGGGCAGGTGGAGGCTGCATGCAGGCTGGCACAAATGGGGCACTCATGCTTGAAGAGGCACTGCCTTCTTGCGCACCGGCCCTTGATGGCAAACTCCCAGCAAAAAGTGCACGGAACAGAACTGGCGGCTGAAGGAGAGGGGGAGGTATTAAATTCGGGCTGAGCCTGCACCAGGTGGCCACAGTCATACTGTACGCTGGGAGCTGGGCAGAGTCATGAACTGGAGCCATAGTAGTGAGTTGGGCTTGTCCCACTGCATGTCGGGCCAGAGGGTGGCCCGCATGTGGAAATTCTGGTCGTAAGCCAGCCAAGCATCACCGGAGAAATCAACATGGGTGCGGTAGATCAAATCAAGGTACTGAACTAAAGGGAGAGCCAGCGAGGGGCGGGCACGTATGGCCACCCCTGCATAAATAAGGAATGCTGGAAGACAATTGGCCCACATGCACGGTGGCTTCTTGCGACGAGCCAACTCCTTGTCGGCTTCATGCAACCTATCGAGGTCAAACTTAGGGACATCTCGGTTGAGGAGTCCAAAGAGGCCAACATACTCCCCTCGGACAATCTTATCCCTAGGGGCCTGTAAGAGGTAGTCCCCGAGGGGGAGGGCCATTTCCCCAGGCAGCAGGGCCAAAACAGAAACCACACTGCGGTCTGGCCCAATAGGGCTGGCCTAAGGGGCACTGGGGGGCAGAAGGAGCCAGGGCACATCAGGTTGCGGAGCCCGGGCAGCCAAATGTGCATAAGGCCAGAAACCACCAAAGGGTGGAGGGGGGTCTGCGAAGTCCAAGGCCACCTGATGATGAGGGGGGGGGAAATGGGCTGGGTGCAGAAGGCGGGGAAGAAGTGCCAGGTGTCAATCAGTACACACATGCACCCGAGGCCACCGTCAGAAGAGCAGGGCCTAGGTAAAGAGCAGGGGCAACCGCCGCAGCAGGAGCCAAAGGCTGTGGAGGGGCAGAAGTTGAAGAGGTGGCCTCTAAGTCAGCAACCTTCTGCATGAGGGAGGAGGCAACCTTCCTCCAGTCAACCCCATCCGGGGCCATGGAGGGAGTCACTGGAGAGGGAGAGGGAGAGGAGGAGGGCCAGTAGGCCTCAACCCTCAGCGAGCAGGCCACCTCCTCCCCACAGGCCCTGTCCAGGGCTGCCGTAGGTGCCGGCAACTGGGGAGGAAGCAAGGGGAACGGCACCAAGAGCCATCGCCCGTTGGGCAAATGAAGAAGCGGGCCCCTTTCAGTCGGACCCATCCAGGGCCGCGGAAGAGGTCAAGACGGCCTGGGAAAAGGAGGCAGGCCTGCAGGGCCTGCAGCAGCATGGCGGTGCTGAGTGCGCTGCCGCTGAAGCTCCGGGCTCACAGACCGGCGGGAACCATGCGGAACAGCATCTGCCCCAAGAAGCGGGGATCATAGGGGCTGCTAAAGTGCTCTGGCCAGGCTCCACATGGCAATCAGGAAGGGGAGCGGAGAAGCAGCAGAAGCTTTTCCGCAAAAGTTTAAAGAAGGGCTGGGCAGGGATGAGCCACCCCTTAAGTAGGGGGCGGAGGCTCCTCCCTGCTCGACCGGGGTGGAGCAGTGCGCTCCCTTCTCCTTCGGAGGCACAGACAAAATGTGCGCCACACACATGTGTGGGCAGCGCACATGCATTCTGTGAAACTCTGCATAACAACTTTCTCATCTTCAGGTGTTGTACATAGTGGCAATGCTAGATATAGTTCCAACTTCTTCTCTTTTTTGTCCGAGATGAAATCATTTCCCCATACTTGAGGGGGGATGGACTAAAAGTTTCTTGCCGACTGCTGAGAGTAAGGTCGCCCTTGCTTGAAAGCCAGTCATATCCGACTCTAGGGTTCAGTGCTCATCTCTGTTTATAGCCAAAGAGCCAGCACTATTTGTGTCTGCAGACATTTCCATGGACATGTGGCAGGCATGCCACAAACAGTGCATGGAACAGTATACCTTTCCACCAAAGTGGTCCCTATTTATCTACTTGTAATTTCTTGCTTTCAAACTGCTGGGTTGGCAGGAGCTGGGACAAAGATGGGAGCTCACTTCATCATGCAGTACCTGGGAATCGAACTCCGACCTTCCAGTCAGTGAGTTCAGTGTCTTAACCACTGAGCCACCACAGTCCCTCTGCATTACTCCTCTGCATTTCCAGTTTCAAGAAGTCACATTGAGCATTGCTCCCTCTCCTACTTTAAATGACATAGGCATAGATGGTAAACTGCCAGCAAAGTTTCTTGCTGGTTTGTTACACTCTGCTGTAGAGATCTGTCTCATTAGGAAATTGAACTTTCAGAAGAAGAGTATCATGAGTGGCCAAGCTGGGAGAATTTCTTCTGTTTGATTACAAATTCCCAGAATTGCCAAACTACTCTCATCACTGGCCATGCTGGATAGGAAATTCTGGGAACTGCATTTCAAAAAGTAACTTCTTTGAGCTCTCATTAGTGATACAGACTTCTAGAACTGCTTAGGCAAGCATACATACAAAGGATACAAACGACAATATTCAGCCATAAGTCTATCAGCAGCTCAAATGTTCTAGCAACAACAAAAGCCCAGACAAAATTCTCATCTATCCTTATTCCTATAGACATTTTAAATATTCAAGGAGAGAAATAAGACAACAGAAATTATACTAAGGCAGCTTGTGATTCTAAAAACTTGGGCTTTGCCATGTGAGTATACTCTTAATTATGTATCACTGTCAAGTTTAGAGACATTGCTCTCCTTTGTTTTTCATAATGTGAACATTTAATTGTCCAACATTTTCATTTCCTGTCTAGCAACGGATCTTCCTAGCTGCTTGAAATACAAATTTATCTGCTAACAGTGTGTATACTCCAGTTCTTAACATGGCAAACTTCTTAGTGTCATTGTCCTTTTGCACTAAATAAATAAAGTAATGCTAAGACAAAACTAGCTAAAATAAATATTTCCAACCAGACTTTTCAAATTGATAACAGGATTTTGCAATTAAGAGTCAGCTCAGTGTAACTCTACTCTCAGCATAAGATCTTTGATTTCCTAATATTCATGCACTGAATAGCTCCTAGAATGACCATAAGTTCAATGTTAATTGTTAATTCTTGTTATTTATTCAAACAATAAAAGAAAAAAAATATTGTCCAAGGGGATCTGGTCAGACAATGACTAGATAGGAATAAGATTCTGGATTCATAATGGATATCGCCATCAAGATGTTGACTCAGTGTACAAATTCCATTAAAGGGTCAATTATCAAAGATAATACAAATAAAATTGCTAGTACTGTAATGTTGCTATACAACTTTATAGTTGCACAACACAGTAGACATCTCTAGACCATGCACACTGAAAATGATACTTTAGGATGGGAAAAATAACCCCAGAGATTAAGGCTGAAGACTTGAGAGACTTGAAAGAAGATACACTCTTTCTGATTTCCATTTCCCATTATACCTACTCAAGATCATTACTAAATAATTTGTTGTGTGGGGTTAAGTTAAAGCAGGATTCACTTATTTTACTGTAGATCGGGGTTCCCAAACTACAGCTGGTGTGCCTAATAATTCAGCCTGCGCTGCTCTTGCCGCTCCCGGTCACAGAAGTTAAATGTGCCTGCACATGCACAAAACACTGCCCTAAATGCACCCACGGCTGTGGTAAATGCATTTACAATAGTCATGGGTGCATTTATGGCAGTGGGGTGTACATACACGGGTGGGTTTAACTTCTGCTTCTGATGGGAGGAACCACGTGACCAGCCTGCAGCCTGAAAAGTTTGACCACCCCTGCTGTAGATGCCCAAAGGTTGATTCTAAGTCAGGGGTTCCCAACCTATGGCCCGTGGGCCAGACCTGGCCACCAACCCCATCCCATCTGGTCCATCACTGCTTCTGCCCCACCCGGAAGTGGAAGCAGGCATGTTTACGCCATCCATAAAATATGCCCACGCATGTGCAAATGTGCCCATGTCAGCTGTAAATGTGCCCACTTCTGTGGGGCATGGTCCAGCCCATGATGCTGTCCAAGGGCGTGGTCAGGCCCATGAAGGAAAAAGGTTGGCCACCCCTCTTCTAAGTCATTCACAAACACCCACAAGCTGAGGTGTTACTAGCAAATTGAGTGTCCAGGACTTTATTGCTCTATTCATTCTGCTTATTGAGTCCCTGATAGAAGTAGTGTTCCCATGTGGGGTGGATGCTGTGCACCCTCTAGAAGCAAATACCAATTGGTAGGTTTGTGTTGTTCTAGCAGAAAATTTTACAGTCTTTTACATACTTACTTACTCACTCACTCACTGTTGTGTCCGAACCCTGAAAGGATTACTCGAACAGAGCTGGTTCAAACAACAACATGGTTTATTGCAAGGAGCAAAAGAACAAAGAACTGGTGCAAGGCAACAGCTTTTATACAGAATACAATAGATACATTTACCCAAACTTCCGGAGGAGTGGAAAAACATTAGCGAATCAGCTTTCACAAAAGTAGTGCCTATTTTGCAAGGCACGCTGAGGCAATAATAACTTGAATATACAACACTCACTCACTCTTTTATAGCTTGACCTATATATCGTAGTGGGCTCCCCAAAAAATTACTACCCCACTGTGGGTGTGGTATAATGGGTGTGGCCAGGGCGAAAGCCCTGGGTCTCACCCGAATTATGACTACTTTATTTCACCACTTGAATGGGTGGGGTCAGCTAGAATTTCTGCTACCGGTTCTGGCAAACTGGTGCGAACCTGCTGATGCCCACCACTGACACACACTCTATATATATAGTGGTTAAGACGCCGAACTTGTCGACTAGAAGGTCAGGAGGTTAGCAGTTTGAGACCCGACTACAGCATGATGGAGTGAGCAATCGTCTCTGTCCCAGCTCTCCTGCAAACCTAGCTGTTCGAAAGCAAGAAATTGCAAGTAGATCAATAGGTACCACTTGAGTGGGAAGGTAAACAGTGTTCCGGTGTCTAGGCATAACTGCCACATGTCCATGGACACATCTGCAAACGCAGACAGTGCTGACTCTTTGGCTATAATCAAAGATGAGCAGTGAACTCTAGAGTCAAATATGACTGGTTTTCAAGCAAGAGTAACATTTACTTTTACCTCTACCTACCTGCCAACACCACCCTGTGTTATGCCATTCAATCCCTTCACCCTTTCAATGTGTTATAATTGATTATTATTTTTTTTTAAAAAAAATAGTCCCCTTGCATATTTGCTGGTATGTATATAGTACAAGTACAAGAGGCACTCCATTTTTCCAGTGTATTTTAAGGGGAGGAGTGGGTTTTATATGTAATTTTTGGTGGCAGTTTTAATGGTGTTTTTATTGGTTTTTAAAATGTGATGGTTTTCTTTTCTGTGAGCCGCCCAGAGTCTTCGGAGTTGGGCGGCAATATAAATAATATAAATAAATAAATAAATATACACCAGCAAATAGGGTAGATATGAGGCCATCGCTGCTTGTGTACCTGAATCTCACAATTTGTGATATTGAAAACGGAACCTTTGTAATGTAACTAGACTCAAGCTCTTTTGGAGGTGTCTCTCCCTTAGGGGGCTTCTAAGGCTACCACCAAACTTAAATTGCTTTCCTTTCTGGCAGATTGTGAAGGCATGAAACATTTATAGCGGTGCTTGCACAATTTCCTGTTGCAAACTCCCATCATAACAAGTGAGGTTGAACTGCCTGCTGTCATATGGGCCAGTCACCTAACACTGGCTTGTGAGTCAAATGACCATTGTCTGTGACTTTTCAGGGGGCAGGACAGGATCATGAACTGGAAACACACCTGCTGATGTCTGTGGTCCCATTGCAAAATATTTCAGCCTGATAATGCCTCCCCAAATGAGCTGGCCAGGGCAAGGTTGATGATGCACTTGCCCAGTCCAGGCCGGAGAGGGACCAGGACGGTCCACCTTATCCTATCCCAGGTTTTTACTCACTATATTAGGCCCTGCCACAGGTTAGGGGATTAAATATTTAATAAAGTTGTGGCCTAAATTTAAAACCAATTTCTTGTGTCTTTCCTTTTTATTTACTAGTTGTGGACACAATGGATTTGCCATTGATACATAAAATCTCTCTTTCACAAAATTGAGTCGGGATATCTTGTTTCCTATGTCACACTAATAGTAATTTAAAGGGGGTGGAAGGGGGGCAAGAAAAGAAAAAAGTATCTTGATGGAAGCTATCACTCTGTTCTCGGTTTTGTCTGAAATAGTTGACACTAGATTCAGCTACTGTGCTGGACTGCAGAACAATGTTATTTCCTTCCTCTTTCCATTTAAGAAATGAAATTTGTTAAGCAAGTGGCCCTCAAGACAGCAATAAGGCTGCCGGCAATTTGGAAGACCAAATTAAAAATAAGCAAACAGCTGAGACATTGAGTGTTAAAATTATCAACAGCACATGCACAGTAAAATGTTTTCTCAAATTCTCCAAAGGATTTTTAATTATTACAGATTGTATTAATTAGGTGATTATGCAATGAATTGGTTTGGAGCTATTCCATCTATTATGTATATAATATTAGGCACACAATATGCCTCTTTAAAACATACAGACACAAGTTGATAGGTCTTATAAATTTCCATCATACTCTGGCTATAACGTAGGCAAACATCTCACTCAGACATCACAAAACATTGTATATTTGACTAACATTGTATAGGCAGAGGCAGTGAGCAAAAATTTCATGCATTACTTCAAATAGCATGGTGCAGGACAGGGATTCACAGTGTATGGCCCAAAGGCTGGGGCTGGCCCATGGCGCCAATTAATCCAGCTCACAGTGAGGACCCCACCACTTCTGCCGAAATCACAGAAAGTGTGCCAGAAGCATGGAAAATGTACCAAAAACATTCCAGAAGCATGGGAAATGAGCCAAAAATGCACCAGAATCACAAAAATGCTACAAAAACCACCAAAAATGCACAGAAAACCCCACTGGAAAATTTCAAAAATGTGCCACCCTCACTCCTGCTGCCACAGGAAGCAGTGGTAGCAGTGAAAAACAAAACAAAACATGCCATGGATGCACCCGCCACTGCCACCGGAAGCAGCAGAAGTGGTAGGAGGAACCATGCCTCCGGCCTGCACATCTGTCTGTGTGTGTCTGGCCCATGGTGCAAAAAGGTTGTGAACCCCTGGTGTAGGATATGACTCACTCCTTATTTAACAGGTCATATTTTATATTACACTAGCCGATTATCCGGCCTTGCCCAGGGGATTTTTTGCTTACTTGCACAGGTAGGCACCCCCCAGTGCTGATCTTGCCAGGTCAAGGTAGGTGTGTGGCAAGTTTCAGCGGGATCCATCCAGGGGTGTAGGAGCTCATCGATAACATACAAGCCCACACCTCTGTTTTGTAGATATAGATGGACCAGGTTCCTCACACATGAATCTTGTAATTAATGGTCCCTAGAAAGGGCTGAAGAAATTTCCACTGATAAAATCTGTGATGGATTTTCATGTGATTCAAATTTCAGTGTGAAACACAGCTGTATATGTGTGCATTAGATAAATGTATGCACAGAAAGGTTAGAGTTTATTTAGTGGTCATGAGTAGAAACATCATTTTACTACAACTTAATGTATATAAAATTATCATTGATATTTTCATTGTTAAGCAGAGAACTGATTCTCCACCCTATGCATGTATAAATTTTGAGTGCCATGATCACAGCAAATCAGCGTAAGAAACTGAACCTGATTGTGTGTTGTTGCTATTGAACCCAACAATTTTTAGCTATGTGTGGTGTCACTTGAGCTCAATCAAAGGAAGCTCTTTCATTTGCCTTTTTTTTGAGAGTCAGAAGGTATGAGCATTCCCATTGGTCAGCTAACTATACTGACCACTTATATTCCCATACTGTCTCATTTGTTGCCCACTAAAACTGTACATAATGGCTTTCTTGCAATATAGTGCTTTTGAGTGTTATTAATAACCATATGGAAATATACTTTGGATGCTCATCTAAATGTACAGCATCCAGCTACTTAAATGCTCATGATTGGATCAGAGTAAAGATATATTGGTTCTGTTTGTTGGCAAAGGAACTGGGCCCCTTCCTTTTCAAGTTCTCCGTCCCCTGTAAAGAATTTCACTAACATTATAGAAGTGTACAACTTTGAAAAACTTGGAGGAAGAGGTTTAAATAACTATTCAACTGGATTGCATTGGAAAGGAGCAGTTTTTATTCAGTGATCAGATGGTCTTCTATCAGGGATGTTTCAGCCATCGATTTCTGTATCAATAAGGGGTTACGCCAGAGAGTCCATGGGTCTAATCCAACTCTACAGTGCTATGGCTAAAGCACTGTTTTTTAAGGTAGTGAGTCAAAACAATAGAAGGCCCATTTGAATCAACAGAGCTTACAGAGGAACCTATTCTTTCATGTCCAGATCAAACTTTGGATTGCCAAAATGAAGCCACCCTCTTGGCTTTGTCGTTGACCATAATTAAATATTTGATGGTAAATGATTCTGGTAGTAAATGGCATACCTAAATAAACCAGATTCTGTATCTCTCCAAATTCACACAGTATGTTCTTATCCGCCAGCAGCCCCCATTTGAGCTTTTTTGGTCTTGCATTTAGGCACCTTGACCCTCAGCCTTTTCAGGGTCCTCCACATGACATAGGAAAGGTTGAGTTTCTCAGCCTAATTCTCCTTTAATGTTGTTCATTGTCCAGTGAGTGTCTTCCTCCATCTTCTAATTTGCTTTTGCTCTTGTGTACCCTCAAGAATGTTTGTTCTTGCCATAAAGCTCTTCCTGGATCTGAGCTGGTGAACTTGAGGCTCATATCTAATCTCTTGTTTAGTTCTCTTGGCAACCACAGCTACTCTCCTTATCTTAGGTGGAGAGATAAAAAAAATAGGTTATGTTTTCTCAACTGGTGTAGGTTTGAGGCATCCTGTCACAATTCACATTGTTTCATTAACAGCGACATCAACTTTTTCATGTGTGTGGATGCACACTATACTGGAGCAGAATGCTCTACTGCAGAGACATTCAGGGCCAAAGCTGATGTATGCAGTGTGGATGGTTGAATTCCCCATGTATACTGTAGTTTATGAGTTTCCTGATGTTGTTGTTTTTCATGCTAACTTTAGCTTTGGTATCCAGGCAGTGCTGCTCAAAAGAATGTGTTCTGTCAAGTGTCACACCAAGATATTTTGGTGCTCAACAATGTTGTAAATGATTCCTTACAGAGGAACTAAATCACCAGTACCATAGAGCAACCTATTACACTAAGCAACAGGATTTTAGGCTATAACTGTATAGCGGGAGGCAAGAAGGAACACCCCGAAGGACAAAATTGTATAAACCAATATTATAACAAATGGAGTCTATTTAATAAGTGAAAATGTAAGTAAAAATGCAAGTAAAACAGTAGTGGAGACCCGAACGAACAAAGTACTATAATGCAGTAAAAATATATATAGCGGCGATATGATAATGGCAACCAGTTGCTAAATGGGGGGACACCCTAGGTGACTCTCCAAAACAGGGAGAAAAAACAGTTAGAGCCCGTCAAAAGTCCGAAACGGCTCCAAAATAAGCTAAGAGCAACCTGTAGAAGTGTCCAAGAAATGGTAATCAGTGCCAAGCTATAATAACACAAGGATTTCGTAATAGTCCAAGCACAGATGGTGATGTCAGTCAAATCAGCTGTATCAGCGAAACACGTAACTGTAAGGTGTTCATGCAAGATGCAGTACGAAATCCAAGGGAGGTCAGTAAGTTCGGTCCAATACTGCGGGGGGAAATGTCTAACAGTCGATATAGTCAGGAATAAGTCACGAACAGGTATAGAGAGGAGTAAAACAGGTCATTCCTCCGGTAGGGAATATTTCGAAAATCTTTGTCAAGATCTGTAAAACACACAACCCGAAGTGACATGAAATACCAATAGAGTTTTACATGTAAATACAAACTAGCATATGTAATCAAGTACAAGAACAGCACTCAGAAAACAGAGTCATAAAACATATCAGACAATAATATTACCTGTAATATCGCGCTAAAATACACCTCTATATAACATATGCTGAAGGGTGGAAGCGTTGAATAACCTTAACAAATCTGAACTATATATAAAATTCTGCGGAGGGGACATGTGGGAAGGATACCAATGATTAGTAGAGGAGTAAAGTATTCTTAAAGGACCACTGCACGGAAAAACTGGAACCGATAGGAGTACCGACTCAAAGAAAAGCGGCATAGTCCTGTTCAGTATTTAAACCATGGGGATGCAATGTGGAAAAGCGATGTATATAAAAAGCCTCTCGTTGCAGGAGGAACCGTTCTTTATTGATGGAGTGGAATTTACGTGGTAAGAATAATTCCAGAACAGCAACCTTTAAATCTGTTGAGGCATGATTTTTGTCCAGATAATGTGCAACAAGGGGTGCTGTGAGGATCTTGTTGCGTATGCGGGAGATGTGTTCTCCAAGTCGAACTTTGAGTGGTCTAGAAGATTGACCAATATAGGGTAAGCCACAAGGGCAGATTAAAATATATATAATATCGTGGGAATTGCAATTTGAGAACTGTGAGAGACGATGCGTAAAATTAGAGGTAGAGACAGAGATCGTATCAGTTCTCAGCATACAAGAACAAAACTTGCAGTGACCGCAAGGAAAATGGCCAATAGGAAACGCCGAGAGTCTGGAGACAGGAGACATACAATCAGTTTTAGACAGGATGCCAGCGATAGTTCTAGTCTTTCTAAAACCTATAGTCGGTTTGTCCCTGCAAGCGGAAATCGAATCCAGAATATGCCAATGGCGATGTACAGTATTCTTGATTTGTTGTGCAAGTGGGGTGAAATCAATTGACCAGAAAATGTTGTTATTATGTGGATTTTTCGGTTTACGTTGAAACATCAACTGTCTAGATCTGTTAGAGACTTTCTGGTAAGCATGATCGATGACATGAGCTGGATATCCTCTGAGAAGAAGAGACTGTCGGATTTTGATGGCAGATGATTCAAAATCGGAATGCAGTGTGGAGTTTCTTTTTGCTCGAATAAATAGGCTATATGGTATATTGTTTTTTAGAGAAAGCGGATGATAAGAATGGAATTGAAGATAGGCATGCCTGTCAGTAGGTTTGTTGAAAAGGCGCATGTTAAGCTGGTTGTTAGCAATGAAAATTTCTAAATCAAGGAACGAAACAGAAACAGAACTGTAGGTATAAGTGAATGTAAGGTTAGTATGTAAAGAATTAATCCAAGTATAGAAGCCAGATAAGGAACCCGGGTTAGTAAAAACGAAAAATAAATCGTCGATATAACGTTTGTAGACCAAAATATCAGAAAAGAACGGATTAACAGTGGGATTCAGGATGAAAGTAAGATCAAAATTATTCATGAAAATATTTGCAACTGAGGGAGCGAAATTTGAACCCATAGCCACACCGTGTGTCTGCAAATAAAAAGAGTCCAAGAACCGAAAAAAAATTGTGCTCAAATACTATGTCTAAAAGGTCCATGAGAAAATGTGTAGGGGGGTCCGGATTGGTACGTGAGGATAACAAATGTTCGATCAAGACCCTGGCTTCTGATAGAGGAATGTTCGTATAGAGGGAAGTCACATCCATGGTGACTAATAAACAGTCATTAGGCACGGGGAAATGTTCCAAAAGTTGGATGAAATTAGAAGAATCTTTGACATAAGAGGGAGTGTTTGTAACAAAAGAACATATGTGATGATCAATGTAAATTGAAATGGGTTCTAGAAGACCTACGTTAGCAGCTATAATAGGTCGACATGGAACAATGTTAGAACCGGGTTTGAGCTTATGAATTTTAGGTAATAAATGAAAAATAGGTACACGTGAATGAGGTCTGTAAAGAAAGCGAAAAGTGGATTCTGAAATGTAGCCAAGGGAAAGACCTTCTTGTAAAACAACTTTGATAACATTGGAAACATGTGATGTAGGATCTTTAGATAATGTCGTATAAAAAAGAGGATTGGAGAGTTGTCGCTGTGCTTCATCTAAATAGTTTGTCCTATCCATAATCACTACACCACCACCCTTATCAGCTGCTTTGATGATGATGTCTGGGTCATTACCGAGATTTTCAAGCAGGTGCATGTCATTAAGAGAAATGTTGTACGAGACATGAAAACGTTCTTCTAAGGCAGAGATATCTCTAAGAACTACTCTGCGAAAAACTTCAATTGCCGGGTTATCAATAGCAGGTGTAAAGGTGGAACGGGGTGAAAAAGGGTTAGGGCTGGAAGAAGAATCTTTAAAGAAACAGCGTAATTTCAGTAGACGGATGAGTTTATAAATGTCAATGCGGGTTTTAAATGAGGAATATTTTGGAGTGGGAACGAACCCTAAACCTAAATCCAAAAGTTCTATCTCTCTTACCGTCAAGATACGCTGGGAGAGATTAAACACGAGAGATGGTCTTATTTCTTCTTGTTCTTGCGCATATTGCGCTGGCCTAAAAAATCATTAGAAGGGTTGTGTTTGTAAGCAGACTGTTTGTTACGATGAAGCCTGGTATTGTAGGGAGTGCGAATCCTCTCGTCGGCGGAAGAATCGGCAATATCAGAATCTGTAGTCTCGAAGTCGGTGTCTTCCAGGGGTCGGCGCCAGGTAACCTGTTTGTATGTAGTAGGGCGGGCAAACTGCCATTTGTAGATTCTAGAGGTTTTGTAATCATTACGGTCACGATTCAGCTTTTTGTTCTTGAAGGAGAGTAGTCCATCTTTGAACTCTTTAATTTTATTGGTCAATAAATCCATTTTGCTGTTGAATGAAGGAAGGCTGGAGGAAGGGATCGCTTCTTTAATATTGTCGATCTCAGTCCCAATGTTATCAGCTTCATGATTGCATTGATCTATTACCAAAAGAATAAGATCGAACGAGCACCTGTCCAAGATAAGGGTCCATTTATCCAAAAACTGTTTATTGTGTGCAAAAAGAGTAGGACCTTTGGGCATGCGTAACCCACGTGGGATTATAGAGGATTTGTAATACTCGGACAGGAAAGAAGCATGTAAATTCATTCTGATGCGTCTCTTCTCCAAAGCTTCCAAGTTGTTAAAGATGTCGTCATCATTGGAGTCCCCAGGAGAGAAAATGGAATTGGTGCTATTGAGAATGCGATCCACTGTATAGCAGCAGCAGAACAAGATGATGACTTTGAAAAGTATTTTCAAATGGCGGTATTCCTCCATTCCCTATTCCCTTTTTAGTCTTTTATGTAGGGTGGGAGTGGGAGGGTGGGTTGGTGGGTGGTCGAGTGAGGGTTTTAATCTGTTTTGTTATATTTTACTGTATTTTATCTGTTTTTACCATTGTGCGCCGCCCTGAGTCGGGTTTCCCTGAGTGGGCGCATAAAAATCTAAGAATAAATAAATAAATAAATAAATAATAAAAAAGAAAGACACAATTTAATGGCAGAAAATGTTAGCAAAGCCTTTTCCCATGCTTTGTCTCAGCACCATACAAAGAATGTTCCGATAGGCAAAATATTTTGGATTTTCAGCACACCATCCACATGCAATAAAAATGACATTCATATCTCAAAAACGTAAACTTTTCCAAACAGAAATTTAGGTTTGAGATGTTATAATCCCATCATTTACTCTACTCTAGAGATGCCTTCATTGTCTTGAAACATTTGGTTTGCCAAGCTCTAATAATAGCTAGTCAAGTGTCATATTACAGAAAGGCCTCAGGGAAATTTAAATACTATTTAGAGACATATACTAACTATGAAAGCTATGCTGCAAATTAGAAACATATCTTCAGTTTACAAATTCTTGTTTAAATCAAACTGTCAGTTGATGTCAAAAATATAAATCATATACATTTGAAAACAAAGAAAAATCAAACCCGCAACACTTCTTTGCATTACAATATTGTTGACTGAGCAACTAAAGGGAAATACAGGGGCCACTGACCCATCAGAAATGTTGCTGACATATTATTGTCTGGTGGCCATTTTTAGTTTCTTCAGAGCAGATAGTGAAACTCCCATAATGCATGTCACAGAAGAGTGGAATTAACAATGTGTTGGGAGTTTTCCTCTGTCCTCTTTTTCAAATAGCTTGACATTGAGAATGAGTGACAGTCCCAGAATAGATTTCTTCCTCTCTAACACTAGTAACACATATTCCCTGAACAGTGTTGACAATCTGCAGCATGTACTTGTAGGTAACTAGGGCTAGGATTTTGATGACAACTCTTTGGCAGTTGCATGCTGACACATAGACCAAAAGCCCTTGTGGAACCTTCAGGCAGCAGGTCTTCGGAGAAGAAATGTATGTGCTATTGGAGAAATGGCACAGGTAAGTTCTCTGCTATTTTCATGATGTGACAGATTTATCCTGTCTTTTTCTTTGGTCTTTGCTTGTTTCAACTAAGGAAGCTGATAATTAACATAAACATTTCCTGTCAGTTCAGCTCCCTCACAACAATCCTATCTTAAGTTCACCTTGTAATGTAACTTTTAATTTCAAAATGCTATTAATTATTCATTCTAATTCATTCATGTTTTTTGTTTGTAACTGCAGGGATCTTTTAAAAACAAGAATATACAGTACTACAGCAAATAACCAGCCTGTCTCAAGTAGCCTTTGTGGGAAAGGACATTCTGCATTTGAGTTTCATTTTGCCAAGGTGCCTCACCTTCCCTTAACTGGTTTTGCAAAGCTTCCAACTGATACCTTTCAAGTGCCTCAACCTTTTGATGCCTGGAGAGAAGGAAATTGGAATTTGACAAATATATAAGGACTCTCACACTAGGAGGCATACAAGAGGTATGAAAGCAACACACTAGAGAGTGTTGTTATGACACTCTTTCATGTGACAACAGCAAAATATTTTTTTAACCCTGTCATTTTCTTCTAACACCGAGAGATAATTCTCTTTCAAGCATGAGGAGATTGTTTCATTAGAGACTGAGGAACTCCTTGAAGTCCAAGATGAGGAGCAAGCAACCTATTGCTCTCCAGATGTTTTGAACTACCACCCCAGTAAGCCTCAATTAGTATGGCTTAGATGTGAAGGATTATGAAGTTTTGGTCTAAAACTTCTGGATGGCAGAATCTTGTTTACCTTGAGAGAAAATGCAGTAAGGTAATTAGTTCTAAAGTATACATGATTTGCTTTTCACCCAATCATTTCACTCCATAGGTAAGTATTAAATGTCAAAGGTGAAAGAAAAAACAATCAAACCCAAGAACAGAAGAAGACACTGCCTTGATTATTGTACAGACATCAACAACTGGCAAATTACTTTCAAGAATTAGGAATGTAATGACATGCTGAAGCCACTGTTTAATCCAGAATAGATTATTCTGAATAGATTCTACAAAATTAAATCTGGATGGGTTTCATCTTCCAGTGATAAATGAGGAATGAAATTTTTTTTTCACTGCAAGTTGGTGAGGATTTTTGGCATATACTGTGTATAAGATTTATTTTTGTGCATTTTCAGAAAAGTGCAAAGCTAAGACTGAGATAGTTGTTGCTGTTGTTTTTGTTTTTAAACTGTTGTAACTTGCATGGAATAGTAAAAGTAATAACATTACATGACTTGTTTGTCATGGAGACAAAAAGTCAAAGCTTTCTGTAGCAGTTACGTATTAATAGAAAAAAAAAACACCAGCAGTCAATGACCCCCACTCCAACCTGAGTACCAAATATAATAGGTAACAAGCAGTGATTTAACAGTCTGCAGCAGAGAATCACTACCATGCCCCACTTACCACTCATCTGGAGGCAATACAAGAGGCATAATCTTATCCAACTTCTTTCTCTGGATTTTTGTTATTTCTGCCATAGTAGTAATTGAGCTAAGATAGTCATCTGATATAATCACACTATTCATACCATCTAAAGACTGTCAGCATTAAAGATCTTACATATATGCATCTGCAGAGCAATCTTCTCTGCCCAAGAAAACATTATGTGCAGATGTTGGCTTGACATTTCCTGATGGAGAATAACATCTCGGTAGAAGTAATACATTGGCTGGAAACTAGTAGGAAGTCACAACTAGGGTGAGCTTATTGACTCAATGAAGATTTGGTGAACTGACTTCTCTATACGATCCACTGATTTAATGGGCCCATACTAGGTAAAGGTAAAGGTTTCCTTTGATCGAAAGCCAGTCGTATCCGACTCTAGGGTGCAGTGCTCATCTCTGTTTCAAAACCGAAGAGCCAGCGCTGTCTGCTGCTGCAGACGTTTCCGTGGTCATGTGGCAGGCATGACTAGACACTGAAGCACACGGAACGCTGTTTACCTTCCCAACGAAGTGGTCCCTATTTCTCTACTTGCAATTTCTTGCTTTTGAACTGCTAGGTTGGCAGGAGCTAGGACAAATACGGGAGCTCATTCCGTCCTGCAGTACTCATGAATCGAACTGCTGACCTTCCACCTCCCAGTCAGCGTCTTAGGCACTTGAGCCACATAGCTTTTTGCTGGATTTCAGTCCTTGTATCAAATGTGTGTTCCAACCATACCTGTCATGTTTTGGATTTGGAAATAAGGGAAATTTCCCGGCCAATAAGGGATACTTGACAGCTATGGTTCCAACCCAATAATTATGACTTTCAGTAATAGCACTAAAACTAACAATAAAAAGCAATAACTTATTCACTTATTTAATAACTTACATATTTAGACATTTTGAGCATCTAATGTACCCGCCAGCTGCAAAAGGAACTTGCTTTCTCCTTATATTTCAAACATCTTACTGAGCCAGAGCATATCTGCTATTTTTTTCATCACAGGTGGCCAACAGAGGCCTGCAAAAGGAAAAAGCTGCCAACCAGCAGAATAATTAAATTTAATTTCTCTGTTGATTTTGGAATCCTTGGCCCATTTCAGAGGGGAAAAAATCTTGCTTACTTTTTGGTAATAAATGTGCTCCTTAGTTCTTCTACCAGCTCTACCTATGCATGGCTTAAAATATAGCAACACTATCTACGTGTGAGAATCTTTTTCTTTCTCTCTTTCTTTTAATGGACCGTATGGCTTATCTTCACTGGTATACTCTGGCTAGCTGGCTAACTTTCCTCGGCAAACTGAGAAGCATGTGTTTTAATGAACTGTAAGTGTTCTGGTATGTGGCAAATTGGCAGAATGTCTTCTCTATCACAACAGCTTTATTTTTGCTGAAGACATTGGGATAAAATGGGGGAAAACTAGAGTAGCAATTTACAGTATTTTTTAACCTGATAGTTTAAAGATGTTTTGGCTTGCCACTTATATCATCCCTGATCACTGGCTGTGCTTTCTAGGGCTAATGGAAACTGAAATCCCACATCTGGAAAGTACTAGGTTGAGAAAGGCTGAGAGAGTGGCCAGATGCTTGAGCCAATAGGCTTTAGGTCCCAACCTTTGCTCAGTCATCAAACCTTCTATACCTAGAAGCAAAATGTTTTCCTCATTTCCTACCAGCTCTCTAAATATATGGATGATAATGTGAGTATGTCCTGTCATAATTATTGGTTAATAATTGCAAAATCAAGTATTTATCCTTTTTAAGGGGAGGGGGAGAGGGAGACAGAGTGACAGAGAGAGCCACTGCCACTGCAGAGATAATTCAATTCTTAATTCCAGTTTATAAAAATATGAGGTATTGTTCTTCTGTATCTACAATTCAAAACAATAGGAATTGGCCAATATTTCTTCAAACTTGCTGACACTTGAAAGCCAATGCCTGGTTCTACTAAAATTTCACAGATACATTGCTATGAAAAGCATAAACAAAAACAGACATGAGCTTTCCTATACAATTAACAAGTTTTCTTTTCCTTGCACAAAGTTGATCCTCTTTACAGGTGACTGAAGTCCTGGATGATGTGTTCAGTTGATCTCTCTCCTGTCAAATTTTTCAATATATAAGTTCAACCAATCCACTATTCTCACCCTTAGCTGCCTTACATTATTACCTAGTTATGCTTGCTTCATGAAAGAATGAGAATAGTGACTTTCAGAGAATTCTGCCATTCAATTCTATATTTTATTTACTGAAAAGTTTAGTATATCATAGGGGTTCTCAACCTGCAGCCCACGGGCTGGATCCAGCCCACAACACCAAATCATCTGGCCTGCAATCTCGTTCAAGCTGTCACTTCTGCTGCTGCCTCGATCCTTGTCCCCTCTGCTTGACTTGGTGTGTTCCTAATGGTTCTCTGTAGCAGAGTGGATGCTGTAAGGCTTATAACATCTGCCCTGCTATAGAGTACCGTTAGGGACATGCAAAGCCAATCGGAGGGGACAAGGATTGTGGCGGTGGCAGTGAGGTCACGGGCTGGATGATTTGTGTCATGCAGCTCCTCTAGGCTGGTAAGCAAGGAAGTGGTGTGTGTGGGAGTGATGGGTGCTCAGAGTGGTCCCGGTGGCAGTGGTGGCAGCACGTATCTGACCCGCCAACAGTCTGAGAGGGCAGGATCTGACCCCTGTCTTTAAAAGGTTGAGGACCCCCGATATACCAAATGATCTATTGCCTTCAAAGATTGAAGCTCTACTCTTTGAATACAAACACTGCACAAAATACAAATAATGTGCCTCAAACAAGAACTGCAAAAATGTTAGCAGGTACAGAGGGCTAATGTCAGACTTAGTTGAAGCTTTGGGCTAAATGTAAGTTCAAACCTTACAGCATATTAGGATTGGCAGCTGCTGTAGGACTGAAACACTCATCCTGCTGCAGCTGCCAAGTCTCACCTGGAAGTCCTGGAGAAGTTTCCGGACCTTGTTCTTGTGGACTTTTGTTTTGCCTTGCCTAGCTCCTGGAATTACATCTTTGCCTTGGTCCAGCCACTGATGATTCTCTGCTGTGTCTGTTCTCCTGGACACTTGACTTCTGGCTTGTTTGGACTATGTTTTCATTGCCTGCCTGGGCTAGTTTTGCATCTCTGGTTTTAATCAGACCTGGACTCTGGGCTGAGATTTGTTTACTGTTCATCCAGTTACCTGGTTATCCTGAGTCCTGGCATTCATTTTGCCTGCCAGCTGCCCATGCTCCAGACCTTGACACAGCAAACAAAGTAATAGATTATGTAGAAACAAATAATGGCCGAGTCTAGAAAAAAAAAGTAATATGCTATGGAAAAGGATACTTCCTAAATCTTTCACAGCAGCAGAATAAAACCTGGAAATCATAGGAAGTGCCCTGTTGTTAATCTATTGTATCTAATTAGAAATAATTTATGCTGGATTTAGTCAAATTAGCACATGCTTTACACAGGCATCTCCTTCTCCTAACCTCTTGTGCTTACATGCACTTTGTTTTGTAAACCATTCAGGTAAGCAGTGGATACCCAAAGCAAAAGGTGAGATAAAGGGCTTAAGAAGGTAGTAGAAGGACTTTCTTTAAGATTCTTTGCTCTTGTTCAATTTAATTTAAATATATTTTCCAATTCTTAGCAGAAAAAATGGAGGCACATCTGTGTTGGGCAGAATTGCCAACTCTCCTAGGTTTTCCTGCACTGCTCAAGAGTTGCAGAGGAAATGTTTAAAATGTTCTCTGAATGACTACTGATAGATGGCAATGAATGAGAGGATATTATTCAAAGTATACATGGAGGAGGCGCGTGGTCTGAAAGGATTGGAATCGGTGACCATGCTCCCTTACACTGTCTATAAATGTACATGTTAACCTACTTGTGTAGGTGTACTCCACACACGAGGCTCCCATAGAAACCCTGCACTCACTCACATCTTCACACAAGCCAAATGTAGAGCCATTGGCAGCATTATAATCTGGCTTTAAGGGTGGGAATTTGAGTTTTCTTAGACTATATATCCCAAAATTTCCCACAATGGAATTCTACATGATATACACACACTTACATATAGCTTAATGTGGTTCATCAGACAAGGCCTAAACTGGAAGGTTTTGAAGCTTAGCTAGGCCTACCCCCACCCATTTTCCATTTTAGGCCTTTTCTTCCAGATGAATTTAATTTAATTTAATTTAATTTTCGCGCTTATATACCGCCCACTCGGGTGCAACCCAACTCAGGGTGGTTTACATGGCGGACAATAATACAATATAATAATACAATGACACATAATAATACAGTTCAATTACATCAAAGAAATTCAGGGGAAAAGCACAATATCCTGAATCACATTTAGGTATCCTTAAGTTGTGTATATCAGATAAAATTACCAGAATAGGGAATTATTGGATATGTAGTCCAAGAATCCAAAAATCCTACTGGCTTCTCTTTTTAATAATGCCTCTGAGGACCACTAGCCTCTGCTTATGTACAGAAAGATGTCCACCTTTGACATAAAACTGCTTTCTTTCTAAAAGGTCTGTACACATCTACTCAGAGCTATGTCACTATATTCTTGGGTAAACAGATATAAGATAGACTGCATGTGAAATACAAAGTGACTCTGAGACGGTATATTTATATCTACTGCATTTACCTTATTTCTTCTCAAATACGCTAGTGTGCACATTAAACTCCCCCTTCCAAGTCAGGTAAAATGCAGTTGTAAAATACAGAAAGCTGATACCTATTTAAGGAAGAAACAATAAAAATTGACCTTTATCACCTTCTATTAGCATATCCTTGGAATATTCATAGTTAACAGCTGTCATTTTAACTGTCTAACAACAATACCACTTGGTATGGATGCACACAGTGTATTTGCAATGAAAAAATGACTCAACACTTCACAATTTTAAATGTACCTACTTTATTTAAGCATGTATAGCACACCTTATTTACAAAGCTGTGGCAAAGCTGTATAAAACCACTTTAAAATATAAGATATTTAAAATCAATCAATACAAAACTAAGACACTCAAACATTAAAATCATTGCACTTAAATCTGTAGGGACTGTGATCCTTAAATCCGAAAAATCTCTAATAAAAAAGTGTGGCACTGGAAGGGCTGAGGAGGATGGTGGAGGATAGAGGTGCCTGAAGGGCAATGGTCCATGGGGTCGCAAAGAGTCAGAGTTGACTGTGCGACTGAACAACAACAACAACAAAATGATGACAATGTTGGTGTCAACCAAGCCTCTAAAGTACTGTTTCCCAACCTTTGGTTTTTGAAATTCATTTCCCAGAAGACTAAGTCAATTCCCCAGCACTGATCAGCCAATGTACTGATTTAGGCTTTTGAGGATTGAATTCCCCCTGTGGGGTGTAGGACCTACATTGGGAACCACTGCAGTAAAGTGAGAGTATTCCATAACTAGGATGCTATTTTTATACCTTCACCTGACTTGAATGTCATTCTGGGCATTGAACCTAACAAATGAAACATTTATCAAGTAAAATATAAAACCCTCCCCCAAACCTATAATCATCAAATATGTACTCATTGTACAACAGCAGCAATATCACCCAGTGATAAGTGGCAGTACATTAATACATGGAGGTAGAAGCAAAATTAAATCAGGGGCAGGATATTTACAAATGGCTTCTTGAAGAGTTCTTCCTTGGCCAGCTTCCAAAACACAGAAAGCAAAAGAGCCTGACAGATAGGTACCGAAAGAGCATTGCATAATATTTGTGTCTTGGCGGAGAAAGCTCTGTTCCTGGTAGAAGTTTACCTGGCCTCTCTCAGGGAAGGCAGCCACAGTCTACCCGCTTGAGAGAAAAGGTTGTCTGGAGAGAATTTGTCAGAAAGTGATGCTTACTGGGTACCAAGATCCTAAACTGTTCAGAGCTTTGTAGGTTATAGCCAAAAACTTGAATTGGGCATGGAAGCCTACAAGTGATCTGTTCAGCTGAGCCAGTGCAGGGGAAAATCCAATCAAAACATTTAATCCCTGCCACCAGCTGAGCAGCCACAATCTGAACCTGCTATAGTGACTGAACCATCCTCAAAGAAAGCACCAAACAGAGTAACTGAATCTCTAGATTTCTAATGTTTGGATCAGTATTGTGAAGGTCTTTCTGGGCAGAGCTGAGCAATCTGCCTGACGTAGAAAAAGAGCTATGGCCAAAGCAAAAATTTGCTTCTCCATAGAAAAAACTGTGTCCAGAATAAGGTCAGACCCTGAATCTGGTCCTTCAAGGGAAGAATAACCTCATCCATCAATGGCCAAATCCTACTTGAATCCATCTTGATGGAGGGCAGCAGCTTCATCAATACTGGCCTGGGGCAAATGAGGACTTTCTGTGCCAAAAGGGCTCAGGAAGAAAAGTGACTTGCGAAACTGGATCAGTGGTATGAGGGTCATGCTCCAATGTGGAAGACAGAAGAAAGGCCACTGCATTACATGGCAGATTGCCAATATTCAGATCTGGCAGAACGACAAAAAGAAGTTAGGTTCATATGGTGCTCCTCCACATATCCAAGTCCCAAGCGATTTAAATCTAAAAGAGTAAAAATTTAACTTTGTGCATTTGTTAAAAACACTGAAAACCAACAGAAGGCTTGTTTCCTGCAAAACAACTGGACATGATAGCAACTATGTTTTTCTTCCTGTTCTAGCTTCTACAAGGGCTAGAAGCATACATTTAAAAAATGTCAGCTGGGCATGCAGGCCAGCTAATAGTGTAAACAGCACCAGGCAGCTTTGCTAGAATACTTAGGAAATTTAGTCAAACAGGCAATGTGGTTTTCTTTCTGGATCTTCCTTACTCTTTTCCCTGTCTTCCCTCCAGTTGATCCTCTTTGTATCTAAAGGGGCTGAGGAGAAAAAATAGAAGGCAGATAGAATTCTCTTTTTCTCTGTCTCTTTAGATACAAAGAGAGAAGATCCACTAGCTAGCTGGCTTACTCAAAGGCAAGCAATATGTCATTGCTGTAGTGGAGTCCTCGTGACTCAGAGAAATTGGTGTCTGCTATCAAGGGATTTCATGGGGCACTAAAGACTACAAACACATTGACATTGATGGCAGTAGATTTATACCAGTATAGGTCCATGGAGACTCGACTATGTGACTGAACAACAAAAAGTGTGATGGTGGGGGGGGGGGGGGCTGTGGTGGCTTAGTGGTTAAGATGCTGAACTTGACAACTGGAAGGTTGGCAGGTCAGCAGTTCAAGACCCGAGTGCTGCATGATGGAGTGAATACTCGTTGTATATCCCAGCTCCTGCCAACCTAGCAGTTCAAAAGCAAGAAATTGTAAGTAGAGAAAATGGTACAGCTTCATTGGGAAGGTAACAGCATTTTGTGCACTCCAGTGTCTAGTCATGCCTGCCACATGACCATGGAAATTTCTGCAGATACAGAAAGCACTGGATATGAGTACTGTACCCTAGAGTCAGATACAACTGGCTTCCGAGCAAGGGTGACCTTTACATTATATGTAAGAGTCTTGTCTTGTGTTTATTGTTGTTAATGCGTTTATTTTTTTGATGTGATATTTTGTTTTCAAATTTGACCTTTTGAATTGTACTGCACTGCTATTTGAATTGTACTGTGCTATATTGTATTGATTAATTTATGTTTATTATTGACTATTGATTATTGTATTGAATTTACTTTTCATGCTTCTTTATTATTGTATTGCATGATATCTACATGTTGTAATGGCTGTCTTGAGTCAGCTTTAGCTGAGAAAGTGCAGGATATAAATTAAAATTTATTATTATTATTATTATTATTATTATTATTATTATTATTATTATTATTATTATTAATAATAATAATAATAATAATAATAATAATAATAATAATAATAATAATAATAATAATAATAATAATAATAACATTTACTAAGTGTGATGGAGTAAACTTTTGTGGCCATTTGACATGACACAATGATTTGCCACTCAGACACCAAATTGCACAACTGACATGCAACTAGAAATGCAGGTGACAACTCATTTCATTGGTGAGTTTAATTAATGGGAATTTGCTGCCACTGTTTAGGCCATTAAATTTACACGAGCTCGAATTTGCAAGAGGATTTTGAAAAGCCAAATAATCTCAAAATACATACTTCCAGGGTCTCATTGTATGTGTGACATGTTCTCAGGTGCCTACACATGTACACACACTTTTATTATTATAGATTTCAGAATGCAGCATTAATATGGTAACCTCCAGTTCCCAAGCGGCAGCTTCACATGAGTAAAAAAAAAAACTGGCACAGCTGCCACACAGGTTTCATTAGTAATTACAAATTATCATATACTAGCTGAGGACCCGGCATTGCCCAGGTTCTTAGGACATTATTGGAAAAACACTCTGCACATGCACATGGGAACAGGTATGGGCTACTTGCACAGGAACAGTGGGAAGAGACTCCTATGGCGGGGGGTGGGGGGATTCAAATGGCCCTCCCTCCCAGTCTGGCCCCAGTATAGTAAAAGGCATCTTGCAAGCGAGGCTTCCATAGGGACTACAATTCCCAACATGCAATGTGTGGCACCGAAGGCTGGCCCTGCTAAGAACCTTGAAGCGTACAGTTTCACCTTTCCTACCAGTTGTGCCCAATCAAAGCCTGCAGTAAAGGGAAAACCTCCTGTCTCAAGGTTATTAGCAGGGCCGGCCTTCGGTGCCATGCAATGCATGGTGGGAATTGGATTCCCCATGGATCCCTCATTTGCAAGGTGCATTTGACTGTACTGAGGCCAGACTGGGAGTAGGAGCCATTTGAATGCCCCCCCTCCCGTAAGAGACCTGTCTTGCTGTTCGTGTGAAAGTAGTTTGTGCCTGTTCCCCTGAGCATGTGCAAAGTGTTTATGCAGACGGAAGGGATGCCTAATATGGTGTTGCGGAGGAGGCAGACTGTGACATCCGCACACCAAGAGTAGTCTGGGGGGTGACAGGTGAGGACGGCTCCCTGTTGGCCCAATCCGCCTTTTCCTCCTCTCCAGGCACAGCAGGCTGAGCTGCATCTAGGGACCTGTACCATGTTCTGAAGGCCCTAGTGGGAGGCCGGATGGTGGAGGGGGTGAGCCTTCCCAGCATACCTGTCAACCTTCCTGGACTGGCCGGGATATCATGGTTTTCGGCGCAGAACTGTTTTGTGCAGGTCCCGGATTGGCTGGAGCTACGGTTGACAGGTATGCTTCCCAGGCAGGTAATGTGGGCCAGGGCCAGGTCCTGGGGCATGGGAACCGGGGCTGGGTGTCTCCTCAGCCGGTGATGAGATGGACCTCCTCCACAGATGCTAACCCACCGGGGTAAGGGTGGTCTGTGGGTGGTGGCCTGTGCTTACCTTGGGTTATGGGGTCTTGGCTTCCCTGCATCTCTGTGAGCAAGGCTCCTCACGAGGCATTCCATGGCTGACACTGGGTGTGCCTCTCTGCCTCCAGCAATTTTTGCACTCACTGGGCCAGTTGGGGCCTGGTTCTCCCATGGCTGTGGCCACCCGGGCTTCCTACGAAAGGCCCCATGATCAGCATGGGGCCTGGCCTGCTGTTGCCAGAGCGGTCACGCACGTGTGTGTCCACTCTCCCTGGCCATGTGTTTTGTTGAAGCTTGGTCCTCCTGTGGCCACGGCCATCTGGGCTGTCGCCAAGGTGCCCTGTGATCAAGCCTGGGTGTTTTCCACTACTGGCACTCATGTGCAGTACCATATCCCATGTTCTTTTCCCCCAACAGGTTAGGTGGTGGTGGTTTTGTGGCCACAGTCATCTTGGACGCACCTCGAAATTGGCAGCTGGACCCTGTGGGCAGCAGCCATGTGTGTTTTTTGCTCACAGCTGTTGCCCTGCCCTCTTCGTGTGTGTGCTGGTCTCCCTGATTGGCCACTGTGTGCCGCAGTGGCTGCTGGGTGTTGTGGTTATTTTGTTTTTGCCACTTTGTGAGATGCAGGACCCCCATGGCGGTTTGGGCCCTGACAGTGACCAACCGCAATGGCCAAGGTGGGTGGGTGCCAACTCTCAGGGGGCTCAGAGCAGGGATGTGGAAACGCATGAGGTACATACACACACACCTCACTTTTATATAGATAGATTACTGCAGTGAATATCTGTGTTTGGGAGGGTAAGAAAGCAAAAAGAAAAGTATGAAATGGCACCAGTGTCCAGGAAGAAAAATCTGTTAGTCATTTCAATTTCAGGCTTTTCAACTTCCCGTAGGCGCCCATATTCCATCTGACTTCTGTAGTGGGTCATCCTCCTCAACCAGACATAGCACTTTTGTATGTGTTTTTCCCCATAAATGCACACATGCCTTATGCTCATCTTTACATTGACTAAAACATGGCTGCATGTTATTTTTGATAAGCATGCATTTTAGCCATGTGTGGTTTGGAACTGATTGAATGCACAGCTTTCCTGCCAAATGGGAATGCAAATGTACAGATTTCTGATGCAAGCTGCATTTTATTCTGTGCTAATTGGCATTTCAGCAAGGAGATGAGAATCCAATGGATTTATGTCTTATCTCTGAAATAAACCACTAAAAGGAGGGCAAACACAAGAGAGCAAAATAAAACTCTATTCCAGGGGTTGCCAACCTTTTTGCATCGGGGGCCAGGTCACACACCCTCAGACAGATGAGGGGGCCAGACTGGTGGTCCTCCCACCATTTATGCCTGCTATAAACAAGTACCCGACCAATTCTGGCAGTGGTGGTGGCTGGAGTAAGGTTGGGGGCTGGATTATTTAGCACCATGGGCCAGATGTTGCACACAAGCCATAGGTTGCCTAACCCTGTCAAAAAAAGTAACATTTCCAACAATATAGAGATGGAAGAATATTAAAGCCCAATTAGTGCACCCATTTGCAGTGGTCAATGCAGAAAATCGAAAGCTAAAGTACACCCAGATCCAAAAGATGCTGGTCAACATTGAAATTCTCAAGACAAGGTAGTCTGCCATGCCAGAAAATAATGGCTCCTATTGCCATAAAGTTTATCATAATCTTGAAATCAAAAGCTAACCTTGTATAACTGATGCACATTGCAGCTAATTCTACTCTCTATGGTAGCATAGAGCAGGGGTAGGCAACCTATGGCCCATAGGCCAGATTCGGCCCATGGCATGAAATAACCTGGCCCCCACCCTTGCTCCAGACACTGCAGTCACTGCAGCCGCTGCAATTACCACAGCTGCCACAGGCGCCATAGCTACTGCAACCGCCGCAACCACCGCAACAGCCGCAACCACTGTGGCCAGAATTGGCCGTGGAATCATTTATGTCTGTTGTAAACATGTTTATGACAGCCATAAATGGCAGGGGGGAGACCAGTCCAGTCCCCTCAACTGTCTGAGGGAGAGTGATCTGGCCCCTAACTAAAAAAGGTTGGCAACCCTTGTTTTAGGACACTTCCCACAAGACTTTAGCTCACATGGCTGAGAGATTCTTGGAATTATTTTCTGAAACAACACCTTTCTTGAGTCCTGTCTCTGATTTTACACAAGCACAAATTTTAAGAGGGGATTTGATTGACCTGAAAGAAAAGACACCAGGTTGTTTCCTAATTGAATTTTTTTTGCTTGTGATTCAGCCACACTTTCATCAACTGTCCCCTTTCACCAGACTCAAATGTATTTATACACTAGAGACCATCTGTGGCTGGGGAGGCTATTGACTGAACAGAAAAGAGGGCTGGGATCATCTTTCACAATGAGACAATACAGAAGTGCCTAGGTGCTGTTGTTGCTCTGTGACATTTACTAAGTCCCAGTAACTTTCTCAGGACTCTCTTAAGGATTATGAAGGGATAGACTACTGAAATAGCACCTGACATTTTACCCTGAACTCCTGTAATGCTGTTGATTCATTGACCACACTCTGGGCAATGTACATTCGCAACCTCATTTTATGTTTAAAGACTTCCTGGGCTGGGTGCATAAAAGATACATTTCAGAACTTACCATGGGAATCCCAGGATTTGTAAGCTATTTGCTGGCAAATGACAAGCTTGTTTTTCCACATAGGGTATATGGATTTGATTGCTTTCTTTTATTTTGTTTTGTTTTAAGATGGGTCAAGTGGGTGCTTTCTCTCTCTGATAACTTTACAACAGGGGTGCCCAAACTATGGTCTATGGGCCAGATTTGGCTCCCAATGCCAATTTATCCAGCCCACAAAGCCCTTGTTGCTCCCAGAAGCAGAAGTAAAATACGCCCATACAGGCACATTTTACTTCCGCTTCTGGGAGTGATGAGGGCTTCACGGGCTGGATGATTTGGTGTTGGGGGCCAGATCCAGCCCATGGGCCATAGTGACCAGCCCCCTGAACCACATGACTGGCTCATGGCTTGAAAAGTTTGGGCACCCCTGCTTTACAATGTTTCCCATCTGGTTGTTATGTCCAACATTTGGGTTGTGCTGCAACTGGAGCATTCAGCAGAAATCTGTGCTCCAATACAATTTCTGTCTGGGAGGAACAACCTGCAAACTGGAAATGTTGCAATAGCAGTTGTGAGAAGAAGTGAGGGGAGAGGGAATCGCTTCCAATTATTTTAAGTTTACAGATGGAAGACCTTTTGACAACAACAGATCAAGAAAATCTGTCATGGGCTTTGAGAAAACCCACACACAAGCACTATAGGAACACGGGAAGCAGCCTTGTACGGAGTCAGATCCATTTACCTCAGTGCTGTCAATTCTGAATGGGAGCAGCTCTCCAAACTTCCAGGCAGGATTTCTTCTTAGATCTGTCCTGGAGTTCACATGGTCTCCTGTGAGCCACCCAGGTAATAACTAGACCTGGTCTTGCTTTGCTTCCCAGACCAGATTAAATTTGGTAATATGGGTGGGATGACTGTAGGTGTGATCCATGGCACTGAAACCTAGAGTGTGAAACAATTTGCTACTGGAAGACACAACCCTTCTTGTTCCATTTACTGGTGCCCATTCTAAGCATTTGTACTGCCTCCAGATGCTATGCCCTAAGCAGCAACAAACACAAAACTAACAGGCTGAAAACAGAAGCTATGGCTCTCATGTGCTCAGGCATGGGTACGCGCATGGATGGCAATTGCCGTTCAGGCGCATTTTGAATCTCCCTCCCAGAGGAGATGGAACCCAGGCATGAGCCAGCCCCTGCACAGTATAAAAGGGGGAGCGTGCCAACAGAGAGCGGCACTTTCATTTCCCCCAGGGCGCGTTTGCCCATCCTCCCTCCCTGACAGCAGTGTGATTGTTTTGGTTGCAGTTATTGGACTGGAGGGGAATTTTTGCTTGCACCTCACATTGGCCACAGGGGTGCTTGTTTTTTTCGCCCCTCCCACACTGCATTCGATGGTCGAGGCTATGAGGGTTCCCAATTTTTCTTTAATCTGGTTATTTGGGTGGGTAACACCGGTAAGGACCCTAAAAGATCCCAGGATAATTGAGTAGGGATGCATTTGGCTAACCAGCATGTTGGGCAGGCAAGAAAGTAAATATTGCTGGTTGGTAAAATGCACCCCGGTGATAGGGCACTGCCAAGTTTGGCAACTTCCAGTCCAAAACAGTTCACACAGTAAAAAGTAGAATCTGGAAATTGGGACTGTTTATTTAGAAATGGGATCAAACAATTGGAACAAAATTACAATTCATAACAACAAGGAAATGGTAATTAAAAGAGAAAATTGGACAGAGGGACTTACTAGTGCTACATGGAACTACAGTGCAGTTACTAACCGAAGTTAACTCAGTTTTTAAGTTAAAGTTAATAAAGTGGCCCAGAATTTTTGAACCAAGCAGCCTGTGTCTGTCTCCTTATTCCGGGGGTGAGTGGGGCAAAGGCATTCCTACCCCCCCCCACCCCCTCACCATGTGTGCATTAGCTTCATGCAATCCATACTGAACCCATCAGGTTTTGCAGCTCCACACCACAAGTGATGTTATGGTGGGTAGACTACATACACATCCATCTGTCCGTCCGTCCGACTGACTTGAGCTTGTTTGCCCAAAACTCAGAAATTATCTTTTCTATGATATTTGTAGTTTAAAGGTGAACCTTATGTCTTAGTACAGAGGTGCTCAAACCTTTTAGGCCATGAGCCAGTCAGTGGTTCAGTGGGCCAGTCACTATGGCCTACGGGCCAGATCCGGCCACTGACACAATTCATCCGGCCCACAAAACCCTTGTTGCTCCTGGAATTGGAAGTAAAATGCATACAGACATGTTTTACTTCCACTTCTGGGAGTGACGAGGGCTTCGGGGGCTGGAATAATTGGCATCAGGGGCCAGATCCAACCCACGGGCCATAGTTTGGACACGTCTGTCTTAGTACTTTCTTTTGGAAGAAACCAGTCTGTGTGTGTGTGTGCATGCGTGCGTGCGTGCGTGCATGCGTGTGCGCATGCGTGTGTGCGTGTGCATGCATGCGTGTGTGCATGCGTGTGTGCATGTGTGTTTAAGGGCAGGTGGAAATCTTCAAAAGACACTGTGGAGCCGTAAGAAGCTTCACAGTGTGTGGGATTTTTACCCAATAAAACCACCTCCCATTACACCCCACCACCCCGCGGAATCCCCCATCAGGCATTACTTCATGGAGGGCAGACTGGCTGTTAAAATCCCTCCTCCAATTTGGCTACTCACCCTCCTCCTCTATGCCTCTGGCTGCCCTCTTCTCAGTCTCTCCACATGTCTGAGTTCCAGATGTTCCAGATCTTGAGCAGGGAGACAACCTGGGTCGCAATGTCTAATTATGTGGCTGGGGTCATCTTGGAACGTGTGTGTGTGTGTGTGTGTGTGTGTGTGTGTGTGTGTCTGTGTGTCTGTTTGGCATTCACCCAAAGAACCAGTATGCCTTGCAGTTAGTCCTTGAAAAGTTACTTTTAGGAGAGATGAATATACTGAAGACCTGTGAGACCCAGAGCAACATCTCCTCACCCCTGCACACTTATGGATAGTTTTGTCATCACATTTGTCCTTCTTCAAAGCAATTTTCCAAACTTTGCCCCTCTGCCTGCGCAGAATACCTCTCTGACCTCCAAGCATGGCAGGGTTTTAATCAACACATTCTAAGAAAGTGAATATAGTTATTTCACAGTTATCTCATCGTACTGATTCTTGCTTTCTGACTTAAAAAGAAATATATTCTAACCAGTACTAGAAGCCTTAAGAGCTTCTGCCTACAATATTTCAATAGACATTTACAATCAGTGCTTCCTTTGCTAAGCACCCACACCAGCCACTGACCTTTAATGAAGAAGAGAAAAAGCAGTAATCTGAAAAATACTTCCCTTGAAATATGTAATTGTAGCTGTTAGGAGAATACGAATAATTTAATACACAGTATTCAGGCAAAGTTTCATATATGTTGACTGAAACAGCACTCTCTTTTTCTATAGAAATGTGTGTGAAGGAACCCAGTGATAGTGTTTCCCATCTTCTAAATCTACTTTATGCTCTGAGCCTGAAAACACAGCATGACTATCTCTGGGCACTAAGCTTTGGGGGCACTTGTCCAAAACTGGTACCAGAAGCCAAGCATGTGGCATCTCAAGACAGATACTAAGCACATCTATTGAAGACACATCAGGATTTTTTAATGTACAGGTCAACAACTATTTGCAAAAGACAATAAAGTCACCAATGGTGGGGAACTTTGGGTAACTAAATAGATCATATTTTTGCTCTGTGGTTGTCTGATTCCTGTCTAATGAGTCATATTGTGTGCCAGCTGTGGGAACTTTGGGCTGAAAGCAGTAATTCTTTAATTGCTAAAAAAATTTCCCCCAGCTGGTAGTATCATCATCTTTATCCAGACATAACTTACAGTATAAAATGTTGGCTATGATATTATAGTTTAAATATCATACCAGGCACAGGAATCCTCACTGGGACCAGAGTTTACAGGGAAGGTTCCATGCTCAGCTTTAATCCTAGCAATCCTACCCAGACACCACATATACAAAAGACCGTTCCAAGATATTTTGCAGTGAAAAAGATGACATTCCACACACAGGCATTGACCTGATTGTCAGATCAATTAATGAGTGGACTGGTGACAAAATAGCTTTCTTCATAACATCAGAAAGCAACAGGAGGAGAGTGAATTTGGAGAGAAGACATCTTTGATGGTTTTGAGGAGCAATGTTCTGCCCTGAGATTTTGTGTGCTAGTCTGCAAAAATAGGACCCATGCAACCCCAAAGTTGTACTTTCCCCTCTTGTGGTGGAGGACGTTCAGGGCCATTGGGATCAGATAGCTTTCTATTCAAATGGTTTGGATTAACCCAGGCTTGTTCCTATTGTTTCCAGCTGAACCACCTCACTCATTGGGTAGAGCCTGCACTGTGTAAACATACTTTTGTGAAAGTGTTGCAACACCTAATACCTAACTGGTGGCAACGTAGTTTTTTTTTCCTGGCATTAGACCAGAGCTAGAGAGAGAATACTTTTTTCTAGGGAGGAGGAAGATGCTACCTTCTCTTTTGTTGCAACCCTGGTGAAAAGTCAAATGAGCTTGTGTTGTGTATTGAGGCACTATTGCAAGTAGCCCAGGGAGTGATTGTGCAATAGGAAAATGGTGGTTTCCCGCCAACATAATTAGAAGCCTTAAGTGGCATGAAATCCTCTGTAAAAGGGTACACTAGTTATGCTAATCCAAGCCCCATCATTGGTTACAGTTTTGGATCCTGCTCTCCATTGGTTACTTTTATATATCCCCGGTACTGATTGGTTAGTTACATTTGTCCAGCGGGTCACTACCTTGTATCCAATAGCATCTGCCAGGAAGACACTATATAAGCCCCATGGAAAAACAAGGGTGGGGCCGGACCAGATCTATACTTCTTACACCGTACAGGTAGCCTGGGTAGCGCTAAGCCTGGGTCCCTCCATTATGCTACAATTCTCGGTAGCTAGTTATTGCCCATTGCCGGGTACAGGTCCAGAGGGACTGACTCCATAGGATTGTATAGCCATCTCGGGATCTGGAACACTTTGTAAGCTAATCCCTACTGACAGGTATAATAAAGCCTGTTGCTGTTTGTTCATCATTGTCCTGGAATCGTGCTTATAAGGACCGAATCTAACAGCTTGCTATTATGTTTTTCCCCCGAAGTGATGAAGCATCATGTTCCTTGCCAAATGTAGTTGGCCCTCTAAAAGCCATGCCAGCAGCCAGACAGGCAAGCAATCAGAAGGGAGGGCAGTCAGAAGGATAATCTTCTGCTGCTGGAAAATAACTGTCTCACTCTATTACAGGATTTGTCCCTCCCTCTTCATACCTCATGTTCCCTCTCCAGGTGTCCTTATTTCCTTTCCTTAAGGACTTGCTAGTCAGAGACACACTGCCCTACATTGACCCTAATCTGGGTGTGTGTGTGGGGGGGAGTGTTTTGTCATTCAGTAGCATATGTTAAATCATTACGGCTGGGAATACAAACTCTCTTTTCATTTATCATATTTAACAGCATCAGATAGGAAAGATTCCCAGAATCCATTATGAGATAAAATCATTAAGTTGTGTTTCATCTAAAGCACTCTCTAGCCTTTGAAGTTTGATATTGGTGGGAAAGGACGAAACACATCACATGAAAGTGTTGCAATAGCACTATAAATTGTGGTGCCTCCTTGTTAGAAGAGCCAACAAATTAAAACAAGGGGCCTTCAAACAACCTTTACACAAACTGCTTGAAACTGTGCACATTTTTTGGGTGATGGTGGACGTGTGTTGCAAAAGAGGAATGTTCTGAAGTATTTTCCAGTCCACTTTGCTGCTTCCTCCTCCTCCTTTGTTCATCTCTCTTTGGAAATGAGCAACGCTGCTGCGTGTGTGTGTGTGTTCACGCATGCACATGTGAATAGGAAGAAACTCAACTTCCTTTGCCCAAGAAGTAAGTCAAAGCCAGGCATGAATAAAATAAAGAATAAAAAGCTTGCTACATGAAGCAATACCATTATGCTGCAACCCTATCTGTTGGTTCCATGTAAATCCCTTACAGTGGAGTAGAACATGGCCTCTAAAAACAAAGAGGTGTATGGGGCACATGCTTCCGAAGATGTGTACAGTGAGCTACAGCAAAGGTATTTAAAGAAGTGGATTGTGTTTATACATAAGTCATATGCCACATATTCAAATGTTACCCATTTGTGAGGAAGTGTATAAGGACTGACATTTGCAACAGATGAAAAACCTGGCTAGCAGTAGACATTCAATATGTTCAAGAGGTGGGAATCTGAATGTACTCACCATGAGCAGAGGGGAGTGCTCTATTCCTACCCTTCCTTTGCTGGTTTTGCCATGATTTGTACGAGAGGGATAGCTGTCTTGAAGACCACTTCTTCCTACATAAAGCTGCCTGGGATTTAAAATAATCAGGGGAGGCCTTTGTTTCCATTCCATCACCTTCACAGGTACAATAGGTGAAAACGGGAGAAGGGGCCTTCTCTGTCGCTGCTTTCAAGCTGTGAAAGTTCGTCCCACAAGAGGCCAAGAAAAGACCTTTCTCTTCGGACACAATTTTTTTTCTTCAACAACTTGCTGTATAGGTTTTATTATTATTTTCCCAGCGGGGCTGCTGTGATTTTGTTATCTTTACATGTGTTTTTAGGCCTTGAAACTGTTTTTATCCAATAGCTTTACCATATCTGTTTTATGTTTATTAAAGTTATGTTTAAATATTGTAAAAATCTATTGGTTTCTAGCTTTTAAGATTATTTGTTTTAACATTTTAAGCTACTTTGCATCCTCTTCAGGAGAAAAAAAGGCTATAAATGTTTTAAATAAACAAATAAGTTCTGCAATCTGTAGCCATTTTCAATGCATGTAATCAGGGTTCCAACTCCTGTTTAAAGTGTCCATGGATAGCAGTGGATCTCCGCTTTAGTCTTATTGCCCTCCATGTTTAGGAGGGCAGTGTAACAAGAAATGGAGCAATGGGCTAGAACAGGGTTCCTCAAACTTGGCTCTCCAGGTGTTCTTGGACTTCAATTGCCAGAAGCCCAAGTCAGCACTCCTGCTGATAAGGCTTCTGGGAATTGAAGTTCAAGAACACCTGGAGTGCCAAGGTTTGCCATCACTGGGCTAGAACATTGTTCATTTAGCCATGGTGATTACAAACAGATTTCTAATGCCTGAATAGACCTATGGATATTCTAGCACTCCAAGTGTTTGCTACCAAGTGATCTCAAGACAGCAATTCTATATGAGAATATATAAGGGAAAATCTGCAGTAAGTAGGGAGTAAAGATGGACGCATTTTGTCAGTTTCAATTTCTCCTGTATTCTAGTTACAGTAAAACCCTGGCTTACAACATTGGTCCATTCTGACAGCCTTTGTCGTAAACCAAAAATAAATAAACCGAAGCCCGTTTTCCCATAGGAATGCATTGAAAATTAAAAAAGGTCCCAACCAGACTAAAAGTAATAAACAATACAAAAAACCACCAAAAATGCAAAAAATGCCAGACATGATTGTCTCCCACTCCCACAAAAGGGATGAAGTAATCTCCCTACCTTTTCCACACTGCTACCCTGGGGAAGGCACACAGGGAGCTTGGATGAAGACCAGAACCAAGCGGATATGGTCCTCACACTCTTCCACTGCCAGTAGAAGCAGCGGACAGTGTGGAAACAGTGGCAAAACACCACCAACACCACAACTGCCACTGCCACCACTACCACCACTGCCAACTCCACCTCTGCAGCGGTAAGCAAAGAATCGTGACTTCTGGCAGTGGGGAGGAGGGTACCATTTTAGAGTCTAAAATGGCACTGGGATTTATTTCATAGTCGTAAACAAAAAAACGTAAACTGGGGCATCATTTTAATACGATTTGCCGTTGCAACCATGGCAAACGTTAATCGAGGCATTTGTAAACCGAGGTTTTGCTGTATTTGTCTCAAGTTTTTTCCTGTTAATTTGTTTTAAAAATGTGGAAACTTTGGTGATTTCTTTTCAACAAATGAGCCAAATGAAAGCCTTAATCATATGTACAGGCCAAATAAGACTCTTGACAGTGGATTAATATTGTGCCTGCCCATGACAGCTGTTGAAGATGTGAAAACTGTCAGCTTACTGGGGTAGGGGGCAAAGTAGTGATACCATTCAGATGGCTGAATACATGTGGATTCAGATCCCAAATCTGAAGAAGTAAGCTTCCAAAGCCTTCCGAACAGACTTGGCAGCAGATAATTAACTAATTCTACTGACTGCTGAACTTGATGACTGAAGTCAGTAGGTCAGCAGTTCAAGACCTGAGTACTGTACAACAGAGTGAACTGCCAACCTAGCAGTTCAAAAGCAAGAAATTTCAAGAAGATAAATAGGTCATGTTTTGGTGGGAAAGGCATCTAGTTGTGCCTGCCAAATGACCACAGAAACATCTGCAGATGCAGAAAGTGCTAGCTCTTTGGCTGTAAAGAGATATGAGCACCACCCCCTAAAGTTGGACACAACCGGCTTTCGAGCATGGGAGACCTTTACCTTTATTGACTGCTATCGCACACACTGGGAATTGAACCCAAGGACTGAGTGAAACCTATCTACAACAACTGAGCTATGAGTGAGTTTTTCAAATGAGATTGCTGAAAGTATAAGACTTTCTAGATAAGTATATATACATAACTCTTCATAAGTAAGTTGGTGTTGCTAAGAAAAGGTATAAATCCCCAACTCTGTGTAATTAAAGGAAGCATGTACTGTGTAGGGAGTAGTAGTGGAAGACAGAGGCTTGGTGGTGCAGAATTTTTATTTAATGCTCATTCTTTATCACTCTTCTTTAGTAACTCACTGGAGTTACTAAATGCTGGACAATGCTTTTCACTATTAAAAGGATTTTTTGAAGAATAAAGAAAATTCGGCTCACATTATATGGAAGGGATTTCTTTTCCCCATGCCTTAGAATATATGCTGGTAAAAGAATGTTCTCCCTCAAGTGTCTTCTGTGGCTGAGATATCCAGAGACTGGCAGAAAAATAACATCTGGAAATACTACAAAATGCATTTATAAGCAATGGTGCTTTTCCTGGTACACCCACAGCACGCAATATAATGGAGGTGGAATTGGTGCCTGTGAAGTTTCCTGTGCTTAGGACTTTTTTATGTACTACTGTAAGCTTGCCAAAACAGATAGAAATACACAACCAGCAAAATGCTTCCTGGAACAGAAGAAAAACAAACTAACATCAACAGGAGATCTCACTCAAATGCAGATAAATAATAGAAATTAAGTTATTTGAAGTAATCAAAACTAAGGCAAGGTATGATCTCTCCCATTCAAATATTGAGTCATGATGCACCTCCCCCCCTCATACTTAAGTTATTGTCTCCATCCCCTGGTTGCATTGCCAAATTAGTAGGATGCCATTCCTCAAGATTCCAAGGACCAAGTCTGATCTTATGACAAGTACTGCTGACACTGTAGGATTGGATAGCCAAGTGTTGGGAAGGACTCCAGAACAACTTCTAAGACAACTAGTTGTGGAAAGAGTCATAATGGGAATCTGGATCAATGGGCTAACACTCTGGTTTTTTTTTTATTTGAGGAGAGTGGGACAGTTAGGAAGATATCAATATATGTAATGTGTAAGCTGAAAAATAGTGGCGGTTCTGTTCTAGCTTTAATGCCAACTTGTGCACAAAAAACAAACTTTTTCCTTGATATTAGCCACCCTACTTGAAAACCTGAAGAACAGCAGCTCCCTGAGACTTCAAACAATGTCTTGAGAAGTAACAATCCTAACCTTCAGAGGTATTTTCATTATAACCATTCATCACCCTGTACACATAGAGAATGGTTCAGAGAATACAAACCATGCCTTAGCTCAAACCATGCCTGATATATATGTATATTTGTTGGCCCGGTGTTGTGTATGGAAACACTATATCTTTAAGAATGAATGTAACCACTTCAATGTAAGAATGTAACCTTGTAATGAATACAATGTTTCTCAGCTGTAATGGAACGTGAGCTAGCTACCCATAGAGGGCAGCTGCAAGTGTACACATGGTACAAATTCCCCAATTACTGTCAGCCGCGGGAACATTCCCACCACACAACACCTGGTGAAGAAGGGCGTGACTCAGAATGACGTCACGCACGTGGTGGCCAATGGGCTACCATGTATCCATATTCAAATGTGTTGTTGCTGTATAAAAGGAGCTGTACCTCCGCCATTACCACATGTTCAGATTGCATACCACAAAATAAAGATGTGTTTAGCTTTGTAACTGCTGGCTGCTGCATATCAATCTGCCAAAATCAAATTGGTGATGAAGGTGGGATATGGCATCCCACGGAATCAAGAAAACACCTACCTTCGACATCAAGCACCCAGAACAATGGGAATTGTTTGAGATGCATTTTTGGAGTGTGCTGGCAGACGCCGACATCACCAACGAGGCGAAGAAGTGGGCCCATCTCATCGCGCTGATTGGGTATCCCACAATGAAGCTCCTAGTCCCCCTCAAGCATCTTCTGGAGGCATTGCGGGGGTATTTACAGCCAATGGTTTCCATCTTCACAGCCAGAGCTGCATACTGGAGAAGGGACCAGCACCAGGGAGAGTTGGTGGCTGACTACGCGGCGGCCCTCTGCCTGGCAGCAGGGCCATGTGAGTGGGAGAACTTAGAGATTGCCCTTAGGGACCGCCTGCTCTGCGGTCTGCGGGACAAAGAGACTCAAAGAAAACTGATGAACCATGGCCACAATCTGACTTTGCCAAACGGTGATGAAAGAAGCGCAGGCGGCTGAAGCGACAAGGGCTGGAGTCAAGCTGTTCAAGGCGAGGCCCCCACTGCTCGAAGGGACAGCAACCACAGTCCAAGCAGCCTGGTGGGCACCGCACTCCCCTTTGTCACCTCCCTCATCCCAGGAGGCCTCAGTGAATGCAGGCTCAGGCTCCAGTGAGGATGAAGGCATCCGGAAGGTCAGGAAGGAGTTGGCGGAGAAGCAAAGCAAGGGAGGTCACCAATACGACGGCTGCAGGGCATCCCACGACCGGAATAAGTGTCCATTCTGGAAGGCCGAGTGTCATAACTGCAGGCGGCGAGGCCACATCACCAAGGTGTTCAGGCAACAGCGAACTGAGGACAAGGGCTCAACAGAATGACCTTGATGGAAGGCGGCCTGGATCAGAAAGGTCTCCGATGACAATGACACACTGACAGTGAACCGCGTGTCCCTGGAGCACCAGCTTTTTTTGGTTTTTTTTTTTTGAGGTTCTGTTACAAGGGGTCCTGGTTAGGATGGAAATAGACTCGGGGTCATCCTACTCCATCCTTTCACAGAAGGAGTTCCTGCGCATTCCCCCTAATGTGCGGCCCAAGCTGAGGGCCTTGAAGTCGAATTTGTGGGATGTACAGGGTAATGGGATCCCAGTGTTGGGGGTGGGAAACTTCACAGTGAAGTTTAAAAGGTTCATGGAGAAACTGCCCCTAGTAGTTATTAAACAAAGGTCTTGTTGCCTCCTGGGGAGGCAGTGGTTTGCCCCCCTGGGAATTGAACTGTCCGGCACAAACGCCATTGAGACTGACCCAACATGAGATGTGTTTGATGCACACCTAGCGGTTTTCAAAAAGGGGCTCGGGAAGTACAGGGGGCCCCCCAGTTTCATTTGACTTGGACCCAGAAATCCAACCCTTACAGCTCAAGCCAAAAAGAGTTCCCTTCGCCCTCAAGGAGAAGATTGAGGCGGAATTGGACAAATTGGTGGGTCAGGGGATTTGGTTCCAGTGGATTCTGCAGAGTGGGAAACTCCGATTGTTACAGCATTGAAATCTAATGGGAAGGTTAGGATTTGTGCTGATTATAAGTGTACAATCAACAAGGCCATTCAGCCCAATGCATATTGGGTGTCGGTAGTTAGCCACTTACTAGCCACTTTACATGGGGGTAAATGTTTCCCTAAGCTAGATTTGGCACAGGTGTACCAGCAGCTCACTGTAACTCCAGCTGCCGCTGCTGCACAAACCATCGTCATGCCCAAAGGTACATTCAAGGTAATGTGCCTACAGTTCGGCGTAAATTCGGCCCCCGGGATTTTCCAGTCCCTTGTGGAATTCCTTTTAAAGGGGCTCCCAGGTGTTTTCCCCTACTTCGATGATGTTTTGATTACTGGGGGGATTGAATCAGAACTAGCAAAAAGGCTAGACAAGGTCCTAACAGTATTCGAGAAAGCGGAACTGAGGTTGAGAAGGGACAAATGTGTGTTTTTTGCGAGGGAGGTTGAATTTCTTCGGTTCAGGATAACCCCCGATGGTATTAAGCCCTCTGAGTCAAAGGTTGCGGTTGTTCAAAATGCCCCTCGCCCCACTGCGAAACTGGAGCTGCAGTCATTTCTAGGGCTCCTAAATTTTTACCATTCCTTCTTGCCAAGGAAAGCATCCATTGTGGAGCCACTGCACAGATTACTGAAGAAAGACGTGGTTTGGCGGTGGGGAGATAACCAGGAAAAAGCGTTCAAAGAGCTCAAGAGGCTCCTGTCCTCAGATGCTGTTCTGACCCATTTCAACCCGAGGAAACCTGTAGTCCTGGTTTGTGATGCCTCACCAGTGGTGGTGGGGACTGTGCTGTGCCACATGTTGGAAAATGGGCAGGAAGCCCCAGTTGCCTTTTATTCCAGGTCACTTTCAAAGGCAGAGAGCAATTACACGCAAACAGATAGAGAAGCCCTAGCCATAATCGCGAGGACGAAGAAGTTCCACGATTTCCTGTATGGTTGACAGTCCACTATCGTGACCGAACACAAGCCCCTTTGGGGGATTTCCACCACGGGCAAGCCCACACCACAGATTCTGTCTCCCAGAATGCTATGATGGGCCATCTTCCTCAATGCCTACCAGTTCGCACTGGTCCACTGCTCGGGTATGGAGATCTCCCACGCGGATGTGCTTTCCCGGTCCCCCCTCCCACAGTTGGGAGACCCCGAATGCAAGGTAGAACAGGAGCACCAGGTCCTGCTGATCGAGTCTCTTGACTCACCCCCCATAGTACCCGCAGACCTCACCACAGCCACAGCAGCGGGCAAAGCCCTGTCCCTAGTCAGTTCCTGGGTTAAGAAAGGGTGGCCCACGACTCCCCCTGCAGAGGAGTTCAAAGCATTTTTCAAATGGAGGGTTGAACTCTCCATAGAGAGGGGCTGCCTCCTCTGGGGCCAACGGGTGGTCATTCCCGAAAGGCTATGACCGAAAGTGCTCAAACTACTGCATACCAGCCACCCGGGATCATACGCTCTAAGGCTCTGGCCTGAAGCTATTTCTGGTGGCCCCAAATAGACGCTGATATAGAGCACATGGTGGGCACTTGCGAGAGTTGCCAGAGCTTTCGACCTGAGGAGTCCCGGCTTCCCCACAGAGCATGGGACAGAGCCTGTGGCCCATGGTCCCAAGTGCACATTGACTTCGCTGGCCCATTCCGGGGCTCCCTTTTCCTGTTGATAGTGGATTCGTATTCCAAGTGGTTGGAGGTCATTCCAATGTCCAACAGCTCATCAGCCGCACCAATAAAGCAGTTGCGCAGGGTGTTTAGTTGTTTCGGTTTACCTGATGTGCTGGTCTCCGATAATGCCAGTACCTTCATGTCTGCTGAATTCAAGGCATTCATCGAGAGGAATGCCATTCGGCACATCACCTCTGCTCCATTCCACCCCGCCACAAATGGTCAGGTGGAACGCCAGGTGCGGACTACAAAAGATGCACTGTGGCGAATGGGCCCCGGGGATTTGAACCTCCAACTGTGCCAGTTTCTAATCTGCTACAGAGCAACTCCCCTGGCATCCAGGCTCTCACCTGCAGCACTCCTCATGCATAGGAAACCCGTCACACTCTTTGATCAGTTGAATCTGACCAGGGTGGAGGATGAGGGGAGGAATATAGAAATTGGCAGCACCAAAAGTTTTGCAGTAGGAGAACTGGTGCATTGTAGAAATTACACGACCTTGGGACCAACATGGTTTCCAGGAGTGGTAGTTGAGCAAACGGGGCCGGTGTCATACAGGGTAGAAACCAGTACGGGTCTACTGTGGAGAAGACACGCCGACCAACTCAGGCGTCGGTCACCAGCAGCCAGGCCGAAGAGAGCCAACAAGGAGAGTCAACGTTAGGGTTCTCCCCCACCCATTTATCCCAAGGGGGAGACGAAGAGTGCTCCCTGAGTACAAATGCATATCCTCTGCTCCCACCAAGAGGGAAGGGGGATGATACAAACCCATATCCTTTAGGCCCTCCGAGTACAAATGCATATCCTCGGCTTGCATCAGACGGGGAAGTGGATGACGAAGTGGTTAAGGAGTTTGATTTTGATTTTTGAAATCGGGGGGTGGGGGCGGAGTGGTCCCCCACCCGTCTGAGGGAAAAGCAGGGTTTTTGTTTAGTCCCAGGTGCCCCCGGTTTCTCAGGGTTAGAATTTACCCCTACCCCTCAATGAGAACCATCGAGGACAGTGAATCCACAGCAGACCACTAACGAGTCTCATTCTCCCCTTGCAGGGCGAGAATCCACGGAACACAGAACCCTAGAGGCTGCCGTATGCCCCAAGTGCACATGCGGAAAACCACAATGGTTGAGGGATTTCATCCCATCCTAGGGGGGAGGGGTATTGTGTATGGAAACACTATATCTTTAAGAATGAATGTAACCACTTTAATGTAAGAATGTAACCTTGTAATGAATACAATGTTTCTCAGCTGTAATGGAATGCGAGCTAGCTACCCAGAGAGGGCAGCTGCAAGCGTTCAGCTCACATGGTACAAATTCCCCAATTAATGTCAGCCGAGGGAACATTCCCGCCACACAACACCTGGTGAAGAAGGGCGTGACTCAGAATGACATCATGCAGGTGGTGGCCAATGGGCTACCGTGTATCCATATTCAAATGTGTTATTGCTGTATAAAAGGAGCTGTACCTCCGCCATTACCACATGTTCAGATTGCATACCACCAAATAAAGATGTGTTTAGCTTTGTAACTACTGGTGCTGCGTATCAATCTACCAACATCAAACCCTGTTAAAAAAATGTTTCAGCAGCTCATAGATCTGAAATCCAAATAAAACAAAATACTAATAAAATGCAAAATAAAACATAATATTAATTAAAAACAATTCTTGCTTATTCACTATTCAATAATTCATATCAGGGAATAATAAAAATGTATCATGAAATAAACCATAAAACTTTTATTTGAGAAGGGACTGAACAATTAGATACAGGGCCATAGCCAGGGGGACCCAGGGGAGGTGAAAACCCTCCTGAGCTAACAGCCCACCCCCCAACCCATCCCGGGATGCCAATGCCAATGTTATATATGTGAGCGTAACATTGTTGCTCCTCTTGAAATGTTTTTGTCCCTCCTGAACCCTCCCAAATAATAATAATAATAATAATAATAATAATAATAATAATAATAATAATAATAATAATAATAATAATAATAATAATAATAATAATAATAATAATCGTCGTAATCATCATCATGATCTTCTAGAATCCTGGCTACGGCCCTGATTAGATGCATTGATTGAAATAATTAAAATTGCATGATCTCAAGATTAATAATATGCAAGAAATAAACGTTTAGTCAAGATACTAGTGCACCAAAGGGGCCTTTCTTTAGTAACACCTAGCAAAGCTTACAGAGCAAGACCATCAAAAAAATTTGTAAGACTGGGGCAGATATAGAAAAGAAAAGATAGCCTTCATGGACAGCCACAGAAAATTCCAAGCACGGCCCTAGTGTGAACAAAACTCTCCTGGTGTTGAACTCTTTTTTTTTTCTTTTTTTGCATAAGCCTTTGTGGACTGCAAACAACTTCAGCAGAATCAGTGACACTTTTATTGTTAAAAATATCTGCTATTAAGTTTCAGGTTTTGCAATGCATACAGAATGCAAAGAGAAATTATTTAAACAGTTGGTGGAAAATTTGGCAATTTGTGAAGAAGTGCCTCAGATCTTCTACTCAGTCAAAAGAAATTTTGTGAGACAAAAGAGATGTTCCACAAACTGCTTGGAATCTAAGAACAACATTAGATGAGCAAATCTACTGAACTGTAAAATGCAGTCTTGCCTCCCATTACATTCAGCAGTAGTTCTTTATTCACAGAAGAAGGATTTTATTTAATCTCTAATAGTAAATTGTTGCTATTGGGTGATTTTCTTCATGGTTAAAACTTTACACTTCTACCAATGAATTGGGTACATATGGCTTATCTAGTTGCAACCAAATCTGTCAGACATACCTATTGAAGTAGATTTCCACCTTGAATTGGGCCTATTAATCAGAGCATGCAATATGTAACAACTACAGTGGGATTGGGTCCTTTTAGTCAGAAAAGGATAAACTAGAGCATATCACAGAAAGACCGAATTGCAGTCAGCCATATCTTAAATGAGAGGCTTAGTTGATTTGCATTTCTGCTAGCAACATCATCACCATAATCTATTAATTTGAGGCCACTTCCTTCTGATGTTAACATTATCATGAGCATGTTGTGTTCAAATATAAATGTCAGATAAGGTACATTCCTCAGATTTTAGTCTTTGTGATTTTCCAGGTTCTTTGTTGTTCTTAGCTTTGTAGGGCTTGCCATTTTTGCACAGTTTGTGGGTGAAAAAATCAGAGAGAGAGAACTAGGGGATAAAAGAAGATTATTTATTAGGTGTTTGAAGGCAATCGCGTTTAATGATTGGAACAGAAATGGCACCCACTCAGAGAAATAATTCAACAGAATTTGGACTTACTTGTACAGAAAACAGACTTTGACAGAAGTAGAGCAACAGATGAGCAATAATGAAATGATGTGAAGATACCACATGTTAATTATATTCATCATCAGCAGATGTTGTGTTCTATGACAGTGTGAGTATAGGTAGTCAATGTCTGGTAATTAGCCTCTCTGGGTTTAGCTAGGCTGGTCCTTCACTGAGGTCTGTACTCAAAGTCTTACCAGCACAACCTACAGTAAACAAAGGTCACATATAAGGGTCACAATAAAGCAGCAGAAAAGCAGAGAAAGAAAATGTCTGTATCGATTTCATTTAATTTCATTTGTTGTTGATGTTGTCCAGTGCTGTCATCTCCAATTTATAGTGATCCTATGCGTGAGAGATTTCCAAAATGTCCTGTCTTCAACAACCCTGCTCAGCTCTTGTAAACTCAAGCTGGTAGATTCCCTAGTTAATCCATTTCATGTTGGTTTTCTTCTTTTCCTGCTGCCTTCCACCTTTCCCAGCATCATTGTCTTTTCCAGAGAATATTGCCTTCTCTTAATGAGGCCAAAGTAGGATGGCCTCAGTTTCATCTTTTTTGTGTCCAGTGACAGTTCAGATTTAATTTACTTTAGAATCTACTTTACCGTCTTTCTGGCCATCTAGCGTACCCACAGAGCACCATATTTCAAATGAATATTTTTTCTGACATCTTTCTTTACTGTCCAGTTTTCTCAATCATACATGGTGAGCAGGAGCACAATAGTGTGGATGATCTTGGTCTTGGTCTCCAGTGACATAACTTTCCACATGATAATCTTTTCTAATTTTCTTCATTGCTATCCTTCCAAGTCTCAGTCATCTGAGTAATTGGCCACATCCCTATTTGAATTGATGATTGAAAGAAGGTAAATCAAATCCTTCACTATCTCAATTTCTTCCTTGTTAACTTTAAAGTTGTGTAGTTCTTCTGTAGTAATGATTTTTGTTTTCTGAATGTTCAGCTGCAATCCTGTTTTGACACTTTTTTTCATTTTAATTCAGAGTCATTCCACGTCATTGCTGTTTGCTGAAAGTAAGATGGTATTGGCATATCTTAAATTATTGATGATTCTTCCAGCAATTTTTACTCCTTCATCTTAATCTAGTCTGGATTTCTGTATGATGTGTTCTCTATACAGATTGAACAGATAAGGGAGGGGTCCCCAACTCCACCCAGGCCACAAGATGTCCTGAACTGGGCCAGGGTGGGATGGGGAGTAGGTAGTCCTGGGAGCCCCAATGGCAGCCTTCTGTCCTCAATGTCTTAAATAAGAATAAATAAATAAATAAATAAATGTGTTCTGCTGGATCTGCCCGGCGAAGGGAGCGAGAACTTGGGCTTCAGACACTGCAGATAGGCACGTGGTCAGGCCCCTCCTCCCATACCTGACAACCATCCCGATTTGGCCAGGATTACCACGGATTTTGATGCCGATTGATGTCATAACCCACCCCGCGCTGCCAAAACCCCGTAATTTGGCAGCGGGGGAAAACACTTTCGACACATGTGTGGAAGTGCTCCGCCATTTGCGCAGCCCCTATGCAAGCGGTGGAGCACTTCCACGCATGCGTGGAAGGGTTCTACACAAGTGTAAAACCCTTCCGCACATGCATGGAAGTGCTACGCCACTTGCGTAGGGGCTGCGCAAGCGGTGTAGCGCTTCCACACATGCGTGGAAAGCGACCTGCGCACAAGTGATCTGCGCAGGTCCCATTTTTTCCGGAGCTGTGGGTTGGCAGGTATGCCTCCTCCATGTTCCTTAACTATGGTGGGGCTCCACCCCCACCTGTGTGCAATGTGATACCTCACTGCTTGAGTCTAACGGTGTGGCTGGCAGGTGGAACGGTGTGGCTGGCAGGTGGCTGGGCCCCTCCTCCTTGTTTTTGAGCTACAGCGGGGCTCCTCCCCCACTTACCGGTCCATTGGACAATTGTTTAGAATGAAACTGGTCCATGGTTGGGGACCCCTAGATAACAGAATAAAATGCACTTTTGTTTGGCAGCTTTGCTTACAGGAATCAATTCTCTCTCTCCATATTCTGTCATACCAGTAGCTTCTTGATTACAATAAAGGTTACACATCAGGAGAATATGTGTTGAAGTATCACCATTTCTTTCAGAACAACCCATCATTTCTCATGATCCACATAGACAAAGGCTTTGCATTTCTTTTTTAGCTATTTGTGACAGCTATGATTCTAAACTTCCAGTCGTTTCTTACAATTGTTATTGAAATTATTTTTATTTTCTTACTTCTGGGAACTATAAGTGCATCTTCCCCAACTTCATTATTAAGAAACAGGAATAAATTAAAGCATCTAGTTACTTCCCATCTCTGACAAACAGATAGCCATAACCGATAACTTAAACCTGATCTAAGGTCTGTGACTGAATGCTTTTGCCGCAATGTTAAAACTGCATGCCCTTTTAAACTTTTGTAACATCTCCTTTATGAAAGGCTTTGAAATGGCTATGGAGACATGATTGGCTTGGAGGTGTAAGTGGATTTCAGTTTTTAAAAACCAGCATCACCCCCCCCCCCTCCAATTCTGATTTGAGCTCTGCTTTCTTAAATGAAATCTGGCATGTTTGGGAAAGAGAGAATATTTTCAATATAGCCATCAAATTAATAGACTTTGATTGGTACATCTGGTAAATAACAGGTGGATGGGACTGACCTTTGCCTGGAACTTTTGGTTTTTTTACATGTCTCTGTCAAATGTCAGGCCCACTCCCCTCTCACTGATTTCAGTTACATTTCACCAGGATTTCAAGCAGTGAATCATCATCATCATCTATGCCAACCATCTGTTTTGTCTGCCCCCTCAGTGTCTCAAATTAGATGATGGAGAGAAGGGCAGGGCAGGCTTTCGAGTTCGACCATTAATGTTTGTGGAGGAGGGATACTGGCGGCAGATTTTTTTCCATTAGAAATCATGAGCTGCCAAAGCTGGCAAAGAGGATGGCAAGAGAGGAAGGAATGAATAGGAAAAAAATATCAGGAGGAAGAAATAAGGGATGGTAAGTAAAAAGAAAATGAGAGAGAAAAAGAAGAAAAGGGCAAAGATCCAGAGGAAAAGATGGTTAAAAGGAAACTGCAGATAAAATAATGGGGAGGGACCCGCTTGCAAATGATCATAATGACTAGTAACATGGCAAGAACGACTGGCAATTGCATGCTGTCCGTAGATCCGAATTTTGGTCCTGCTGTTGCTCAGATCATTCATACCATCTGACTCCTTCACCCACTCCCATCACTTGACAAATTACCAGCTCCTTGCCTGAAGCAATATTTTCCCTGGCTTCATTCACTTCAAGTCTGATCTGGCTACCACCAGCTGTCCTGGAGAGTGTGAGAGGGACATGCATCCTGCCAGTTGATTCATACTCTGACATTCACATTTCAGAAGTTTGGCTGTAAAAGTGACGGAAGGGACATTTGGGGAAGCCATTTTGGTGGCTTATGGGAGGGGAGAAGAAGCAAAAATCTGAATAGTAGGATACAGGGCTGTAGCCAGAGGGGGGCCGGTGGCCCCACCCACCCACCCCGGAATACCAATGTTATATGTGTGCATGTGACATTGTTGCCCCTCCTGAAAAAAATTTCACCCCAGCCCCCAAATAGAATCCTGGCTACGACCATGGTAGGACATGTTGCAAGTACTCAAAGAGTTTGGACTTTGCATTCATTGTGAACTTGGCCCTGTGGAACAATGTTGGGCGTTCCGGCCCCGCCCTCCACCCTTCGCCAGGACTTAAAAGGCGAGGGGGTCTGCCAGGCGAATCCTCCACGCAGCGCTCCCGGCCCCGGTGGGGGTGAAGAGGCCTTCCAGCCATGCCACCGGCTGGCGTCCCAGGGCCCTGTCCCCCCCTTCATAAGACTCTGGAGGCAGGGTTTTTTGTGGGTGGCTTCAGGTGAATTGTTTTCTTTTTTTCGGATGTGTGCTGATATTTTGTATTTTGTGGATTGTTTTGCTTAATATTGTAATTTGTATTATGGTACTTATGTGAAACACTGTATTGATTATTGTATTTTGAACACTGTATCTTGTATCGTATATGTAAACCCCTTGAGTTGTCCTGGGGTCATTTATATGTTGTTAGCCGCTCTGAGTCGGCCATGTGTTGAGTAGGGCGGGATACAAATTGAAGTATAAAATAAAATAAATAAAATAAATCATAGGAAACTCAGATATGCAGCCAGTCTCACGTTGGCCTTTTTATAAGGAAAATGTATGTGTCTTCTTGAAATAGGTATTGTTTGGTTACAGCCCTTCATGGCTTAACCAGATCTTCCTTAAGTAATTTCAGCAAGGTATTTTCCTCAGAGGCAGCATCTTTCTCACCTATCTTAGATTACATCAAGGATTCTCAACCTGCAGCCCATGGCCCCCCACAGCCTCCACCACACCAGGAAGTGTCATGTGGTGGAGGAGGGGCAAAATGGCTATCTGGCTCCTGGAGCTGTCTGAGGGAGTGTGGCCTGGATCCCAGCTTAAAAAGGTTGAGAACTCCTGGATTACATGGAAAGTGTCCCACATGAATTTATCATGTGAGGTAATTGGAATGAATGTAGTGAATGAGAGAAATTCATGGCAAGAGGCAGTTTTGTGCATGTCTGAACTGGCCCTAAGCATGTATGTGCAATACTTGTGAGTGTACCTGTGTGTGCAAAAGTGCATCAGTCCAGAATATTTGCCCCTTCTACTTCTTTCTTTTTAAATTAAAAAGAAAGAGAAATTCCACTTGAACACATGCTGATTTATCAATTAATATTTCTGGAAACATCATCATATTGTTTCACTAAATGTTGCCAATTTGCCAAAGTTATTTGATTTGAAAATATTTCCATCTAATCCCAAATGTATTTGGAGTTGCTATTGGTAACCCAGTAGAGGAGGAAAGGCATGTTTTTGTGTAATTAGGGATGTAATTCTTGTTAAGATAAGAAACCCTCAAGAAATTTCATTCTCTCATATGAGATTAAAAATTTCAGGTTTTCTCCCATTTGGATGAAACTAGGAGTTTCCCACCACATTTTCTGTCTTCCAGTAATTTCATACTAAACGTTACATGATAAAAATGTGTTTTACTCCCATCTGCATTTTTTTAAATAAAAAAAAAACACCTTGATGTTACATGTTTTCCCCAGAAATTCATACAGGATTTGGGTGGGGGTTGTTTTCTGAATGCTTACAAAAAGTGCTAGCCTTTTTTATGTCATTATAAAAGTAGCCAATTAATTTGTTCATATGGAGAGGAATACAAGTCAGTTCCCGTATGTTCAGGGGATACGTTCTGAGACTTACCATGAATACCTGAAACTGCAGATAACAGTAAACTCTATGTTAACATAAATACCTGAGTCATAGAAGTATGGGAGGGGTTTAAAATGCCATCGTTGTTCTACATAAGAGCTACCAAAATGTCTGCCTTCATTCCATGCAAATATTACACTACAGCTAGTGGCCTCTAGTTACCAGCTCTGGTAATGTACCATAGAAATACACATTATGTGTTTCAGGGTTTTTTATTGAATACTTTAAGACCTGCAGATAACAGAAACTGTGGATGCTGAACCTATGGCTATTGGGTGAGGGCAACCTGTTCACTATTCTCAAATAAGTAAAGAGTGGCCAAAACCCTATTAATTTTCACAATAAATTGCACTAGAGGAAGCCCATTGAACCAATGGAGATTTGGTGAGCCCATCCTACTAAAATGAGCTTTAAGGAAAAATTGACTCACCAAATCCTCATTGATTCAATAGTCCCACTCTAGTGCAATTTACTATGCTAAGGAACAGGATTTTGGCCATAGAATTACAGCATTTTTGGATAAGTGAAGTCTAAGGTATTTTTGCCAGCCAGTAATTTGTAAAAGCCCACTTTTCCCCACAGATATTTTTATCATGAAATTTACTAAAAAAAAGCATAGATTTATAAGAAACCTACACAAAATACTGCCACAGTCTCTCATCACCTATAATCAATGTGTACACTTATGGATTTATTGATTATCTAGTTTCTCATTAGTCAATAGATTTGACATTCAGCTAATGTCAAATTACAGGCTTTATTATTATATAGGACGGATAAACTAATTCTTGTTTGAATTCCTGTTTTGCTGAATTTGGCTGACTACAAATAAGATATTGACTTTTTGAGAAGACTAAGACTTTAATGCAGCATACAGGTCAATGATTTTTCTCTAATACTTTAACCTTTGCATGAATAATATTGATAAAGTGATATAGTTTACTTCATTCTGTTTTCAAAGGAGCTGTTCCCCTTTCCCTGAGCAGATGCTAGATCACTGTATTTACAGATTCTTTATTGCGGCAAGGCCCCAAGTACTGAGAAAATTACAACTACCTCAGAGGTCCCATGAATGTTTTAAAAAACAAGGAACTGAGAATAATGGAGTGCATTCCTGTGTTACACAGTGAGCAGCCAGATAATAATACAGTAGTAAGTACAGTGTAAGAGCAACTGTGTTGGTTGGAGAACAAACCTGGTTTTGAACCAACTTAACACAGGTCCAATCTACACTAATTGATTTTGGGTTGATATGATAGGAGATAAAAAGGTGGGAGGACATGCAAAATATGGTTTGGTGTGATCTCCATGTCCAACTGGGATTTTTGCTCCTTGTCACTGCTATCATTCAAGACAACAGCTATCATCTAACAAGAATCAGGGGAAAATACTTCCCATGAATGTCCCCAAACAATCAGGGGAAGTATTTAATTTGCTGTTATCTTGTGGTGGCTGACCACTGAACAGGAGTAGAATGTTTCAACAGAACCAGGTGGACATCAGCATCCAAAGCTCTACCATTATTTCTGTAAGGAAGCAACTGAGCACATAAGATGAAAACAAGTCATAACTCATTGTCTCTAGCTCTGTTGCCCCCTGAAGGTGCACCCTCAATTGTCTGAATATGATTGCACATATAGCCAATTCTAACGTGAACATAGAGATTTCATTTTGCTTTCTTGCTATCATGCCTAATAGACATTGCTACAGCTGTTTCCCCTGAATTTGTCTAATTTCCCCTTTAAAAGTCACATCAGCCAGCTCTGCTTTCTCCAGCAAGGGCTGTAAGTGTCAAGAAAAGCTTCACTTGTGAAATTTCTAGCTGTCACACAGCTGTTAAAAAGCCTAGCAGACCTGCCAGGAAAACAAAACATGTGGAAAGAAAACAACGCCTAAGTCAGACAATACAAGGAATCAATATATCCTACTTGAATATATCAAGGAATAATAAAGAATAAGCTGAGCTGCAGTGCTTCCCTGCCAGATACTATGTACAGTCTAATTTGTTCAGTAGTAAATGATGGCTGGACTTGGGTGTTACAGTGAACCATTCCATATTAGCAATTGACTTTTTTAAAGAATGAGGATAAAAAGCAAGAGCTGTAAGCACAAGGCACCAAAAAGCCTAAGTCTTCTTTTAATGCTTTACTAGCTTTCTGCTAATAGGCCCACAGGGTGCAGTGAGTCAATAATAAAGCAATAAAATCAATAATGATAAACAAGAGTCAGTGTTCTAATAAAAATAGAAAATGTAAAATTTAAACCAGCTGTTTCAGTGTTACGTACCAACTCTGGCTTGGTTCTAGGGATTCCTCAGTTTTTCTACATAGTATTCTAATTACTCGCCTCCATTGCTGTTTTTCTTGTGTTATGAAAGTGGGATGACATCCCATGCTGAAGCCTGGATAATATTATATGGGTTTTAAATTATTCAGCAGATTTACTGGGATCTTTAACACTGAAGTGTGTGCTCTGTGAGTTGTTTCAAATTTTGGGGGCCGAAAACTGCAGCCAAAATATTTGATACACTTCTGCAAGCTGTGACCCAATTTCCCCAAAGGATGAGCCAGGACTTTGGCCTGCCATAATGCTAATCTCTTGTTCAAAGCAGGAGAATATTCAGAAAAGCAATCACAATTTAGCTGAGAAAACTGACCCCTGAACTCACAGTTTTGGAAGGTTTATAACATAAAGAGAGGAGGGAATACCAACCCATCTCTTTTCCAAGTGTTATTGTGAAGGGGGAATTTGATTTATTGATTCCCTACCCTAAACAGATTTAGAAGACTTAAAAACAACAAACTACAAATCCTGACTTTTTTGGCAGTCCTGACTCTCCTGAGGAAATCTATGTTTGAATTGCACTTTAGTATATGGTCCTTTGCTTTTTAAAAATATTTTAGTGTTAATCAAGAAAGGAACTCTTAACAGTAAATGGTGAATGGTAAATAATCATCTTTAACTTCATTTGGTATATATTTTACTTTCACTTTCCCAGAACAGGAGAGATCACATTTTCTTACACAAAATAAATCAGAGTATCCTGGATAAGAGTTGGAAAAGGTTGAGATGGCCCTGAAAATACCAGTTCTGGAAGATAGTGAAAGGCGATAGTATCACCTAAATATCTTATGGCAAAGAATCAAGGTGTGTAAATGAGAACATAAAAGTAAGGAACTCACTGCATGGAGATCTACCTTCCAGGTTCACTACATTATAATGTAGAGCTGACAAGCTCACCCAGGCAGAAAGGTGACTAAAAGTTGATACCTTGCCAATGCAACCCTCTGCCAAACGTTGTCCCTGGGGATACAAGCTTTGTTCCAAAGTGTACGGAAAGGTCAACCACCACAAGAAACCCTCTGGTGGCAAACTGATCAGTGTAACAGGAGAGAGTGAGCAGGTGAAAGTGAGGCTATCAAATAACAAAGAGCTGAACTGGATGCACATACGTTTCCCTGCATTGCAGTCACTAGGAGCAAAGACCAATCTTTGGAGGGGGAAAGACAATTTCTGGAAGAAGGTAGAAAGTAGCTCTATTTTTCTCCTCATGTTTTACTGGTATTCATTTTTTGTCCAGAACAAGATCAGGGAGCCACTCTGGGCTTACTAATAAGGGACGTAAGGGGATTTTAGAAATAACAGACAGGGTCATAGGACTTGGCAAACTCAATCAAGAAGAAAGTGATTACATTTGGTTCTTTGCCAATGATAATAACTGTGTGCCATCAAATCATTTTTGACTTATGGTGACCCTTTCCAGGATTTTCTAGGCAGATAATATTCAGAAGTGGTTTACATATTCACTTCTTCTGGGGGCATCCTGAGGGCTGTGCAGCCTGCCCAAAGCCACACAGGCTGGCTGTACTAGGATTTATATTGGGGAATTGATTTCCCAATACAACATTATTAGTCAACGGACTTACACGATGTGGTGATTATGGGATTTCCTGCCTCAGGGGTTGACTTGCCTGCCCTTGGGTAGAATGCATATTGACTTCATGGGGATTAAAGAGTGTTATTTCAGGCAGCAAAGTAACTTGAACATTCCCTGAAGGCAGAGGAGATACTCATATTAAAAGATGGTTGAGATGTAGTATTTCCATAATATTAAAAATGCTAAAGCAGAATTTAATGATGAAGTATTCAACATGGTGTGGAAATGTGGGAAAGCAGCCTGTGACATACCATGTGATTGTGTCAAGAATGTTATCTAATGACAATATTATAGCCAAATTATGTCTTTGAAAAAGCATATTTGTTTGCTGTAGAATCACCTCAAAAGACACAGTGCTTGCTGGGCAGCATCTCCTAGAAGGCTCAGCATTGGCTTTGCATTTCCTTGGGGAAACCACAGCATCTGGAAAAGCCCTATGAAATGCACTGTCAGCAATCTGAGCACTGAGTTGGTCTGCAGATTATAACCACCGGCAAACCATTTTAAGGGTTTAACAACCTTTCTGCATTTACAACAAAACTATCCACTAGGGAAAAGTTACTTTGCTATGCCACTGATTTTCAAAACAACAGAGAAGAGCAAACACAAGCTGAGACACCCTGATGGAATACTTTTGGTCATGGAAGACTTGTGGGCAGTCCCAATGATCCTTCCGTGATGTTTTTATCACCATGGGGATAAAAAGCATATTTATAGATGCAAGAGACACATGCACCTCCAATTGGAGAGTGAGACAGTTCCATGCTTATGAGATGAATTACATTGATGTCTGTTATAAATCCCTAACATAGCTCATGAGATCAATTAAGATGTTCAAGCAGCTACAAAAAGGATGATTGAGGCAAATGGTAACATCAGGATGACCATATGGTAAGGGGAAGCTAGAACTGTTAAGGCATAAAACAGGAGCCATCAGAATTCAACCAACAGCCCATGCTCAAAACAAGCAAGAAGTTTGAAAACAAAGTGGCCAAGAAAAACACAAAGGTAGAATAGCACAGGAGGGGAAATGACAGCCATGCAGTAACAGTGAAGCATGATTTCACCTCTTCCCGCATGCATCTGGGATGGGGGTTGGGAAAATGACAGTGGCCAGCATTTTCCAAGCACTGAAGAGATTCAGCCACAATTTTGCCAAATGAAAGGTGCAGTTTAAATTCATGAAACAGCAATTTTTTCAGCTTGTTTATATATATATATATATATATATATATATATATATATATATATATATATATATATATATATATATATATATATATATATATATATATATATATATATATATATATATATATATATATATATATAAGAATTTTCCAAAAAAAAATTCAAAATTCTTTGCATTTGTTCACTCATCCACTGGACTTTTGAGTGCCTGGTTCTTAACTGCCTAGCTTTGAATGCCTGTGTTTTGTACTGTGTTGATGCTGAATTAGAGATGCCATTTCTTGCCCCTCTCCTCCTTCCCCAGACTCCTTCCTCAAAATATTATAGGGCACACAGATATAACACTGTCTTCCATGTGCTGGAAACTTGCTCACCCCCCTATTCCACTGGGGGTAGGGAGCTTTGGAGAAAGAACAAGTAAAGGCACACAATAGCCGAAATCCTTTTTCTTAGTTACATTGCTGTAGCATAAATGATGTAACTTCTGGAGGTGAATTCTGTTAAGTTATGAAGTCAACATAAATATTATCTGCTTCACACTGAGTTGTGTGACTTGCAGTTGATAACATCTATGGCGATTTCTTTGGTGAGGCAATTTAACTCTAAAAGTATCTCCATGTGCAAAGCCATGTACAGTAAGAGGTTTTTACCCTACATGAACCCTAGAGTCGGATATGACTGGCTTTCAGGCAAAGGAAACCTAATAAAATCTATCCACCAACATAATGGGCAGGAAGCTTCCTCAAATGATCATATGAGTGTCTGAGAATGCAGAAACATAAAGGGGGGGGATGTTGAATGATAGATTTCTAGGATGTTAAAAAATAAATGATCCAAGACCTCTATCACTAGCATTACTTCAACAAAGATTTCATCTGTTTTGGTTGAAATGAATTGTTCTGAAATGTCTGTGAAGAATTCAGTAAATCATTCATAGACTATTTAAGCCAGAGCATGTTATGAAATGCCAGGTTTTAGGACCAAAAGGGGAATAGACAGCCCCAGAGCTTTGTCTCTGCACATTAACAGCGCAGGATCCCATTTTAGGCACAGGATGGAGGCCAGTCCTTCATGCCTTGTCTCCTCAATCCTTAAATTGGCAGCCTCTCAACACAAATAATCAACTAATAGCATGAGTGGTTGTCCTTCTCTTGCTATGCAGTTTATGGAACAAATTAATTGCCTAGTCAATCAAAAGATTTAAGGCAGTTGCACTCCAGACTGCTCATTGCACTGCATTACCTTAAGCCATCAGCTTTGCAGGAGACAGTAGCCTGTAGACAACTTACATCACATCCAGTTGTGGTATCAGGTGATAACAGCACCATGAACACATGTCACCACTGCATTGAGCCTAAAAGGCTTTCATTTGCTAACGTGTGGGATGGTTTTGTCTCTCTTTCCAAACTACAACTGTACCTGCTAATTTAGCTTAAACTTTCATGCTAATTCTAGATAGTTTATAGATGCACTATTTCCAAATGAAATACTGCAAAAACCTATACATTTAGAGATAAAACAAAGTTCTGCATTGCCCTTTTAAGTGCAATTAGGAACAAAGTACTTGATGGGGCAATCTTATATGAGAATCTACATGGGACTATTGCTGACTTTGGGAAGCTTGCACCAGAGTAAGTTCATATAGGAACTACAATCCTAAACTTGCTCACTTCTTAAATTCAGTGGAATTTTTGCTACAATCCTGTTTCTATTAGATTAAGTTGTCCATGCAGTTTCCAGTTTGCCACCATACAGGGTAGAAATCATTCCAACAAAAAACATGCAGCTAATGCTTGTGCACAAGAGGATTCTGGCCTTGTTCTCTAACACCTGTGTGTAGGGTAACAGCCTCAAAATTTTGTTATTACATGATAATGGTATTACTAGTCTATAACAAATGTAGGTCAAGCTGTCAGTCTCTTTACCCTTTGGTTGACCTCATGAATGTGGTGGTTTTGCAACTGGATAGGGATTTTTGACCCAGGTTTACCTGACTATAGTAATCTAAAAGTGATTAGGATTTTAGAGCAAACTGGACAGTAGAGTCATTGTTAAATAGCTCACAGTTGGTTTGAAGAGCACAGGAAGTGAACTTTCAGTGACATTTTTAGGTGAAAAGGATTCCAACACTTCTTTTTCCATGTCAAGATCAAACTTTGGATTGCCAAAATGAAGCCACCTCCTTGGCTTTGTCATTGGCCATGGTTAAATCTTCATCAGTACATGTTTCTGGAAGTAATCGGCAGACCAGTAAGTGAGCCGGATTCTGTATCTCTCCACATTCACACAGCATGTTGCTATTTGCCAGCAGCCCTCATTTGAGCATGTTGGTCTGGCATTTAGACACTCCGCCCCTCAGCCTGTTTAGGGTCTTCTAAGTGACACTAGGACGTTGCATTCCTCAGCCATATCCTCTTTTAATGTTGTTCCTTGTCCAGTGAGCTCCTTCCTCCATCTTCTAATTTGGTTTTGCTCTTGCGTACCCTCAAGAATGTTTGTTTTTGCCATAAAGCTCTTCCTGGATCTAAACCAGCAGACTTGAGGCACATATCCATTCAGAGGATGTCGATTTCTTATTTGTCCACTCAGCCCATGGGCTTTTGAGTGCCATGCTTTTAAATGTCTTATCTGGCTTTGAATGCCTGTGTTTTCCACCATGTTGACCTTGGGAGCGCACTTCAAGGCTAACATGGCTTACAATCTACTTAAAATGCAAGAACTTGGAAATAAATTGATCTAGGAAATGGGCCAGAGGGCATTTGGCTGTAAATGTATAGAAATGGATGAGGGCCAATAGTTGTTCATCCTAAGTCAAGATAACTTGTTGGGGTGGACCACTGAACCCATATAATCCATAATAGATGAGGCCCATGGCAAGATGAGTTGTTAAAGTTGACCTTTGCCTTCTCTTTTTATTTCAAGTAAAATAGATTTAGGTATTCATTTTTACAATGAAGGTAAAAAGCACATGAATGAATTATTTACATAATAAGATTGGTGAACATGAGAAATGCACTCTTTAGATCAGCCTCTGGATGCATATTGTTTGCATGCCTGTCCATGCTCCTTGCCATGCATTGAGCATTCAACTGGCACATGATTAGCACCCTATCAAATAGCAGGTATCAAAATTTTGCTTCCATACATGGGAGAAAAACCAGTAAGACTCAGTTTTTAGTGCTCTTTGAGAGCATCAATGGACGTATTTATATGGAAGATACCTTACATGTTATCTACTTGGATTCCAACAAAAAACTTTTTATATACTCCTTCACCAAAGTCTGTAGTCATTGGATAGCAGGAGAGTTCCTCTTATGGACTGGTACTTGGCTAAAGACAAGAAAGCAGAGAGTATGATTAAATGGATATCCTCTCTATGGGGAAATATAAACAGTAAGATCCTCTAAGGATTTATTTTGAGATCAGTACTTCTTAATTTGCTATCTTTGAACAGACTTGATTTAAGCAAGTATAATGCGATACATACTGGGATGAATTATATTAATTGCACCCATACACACTTCTGATAAGAGTTGAGCTGGCACTAAAGCATCAACAAAGAGATCTTGGGGTTATAGTGAGTAACGATGAAAACACAGTAGATGATTTCTGTGGGGGAAAATCCTATTCCATGTTGGAGTTCATTAACAATGGAGCCAAAAAAACAACAACCATAACTGCCATTATCATTATCCTGTCACACTAGTCTATCATGCAACCACACACAGAATACTGTACCTGAGGAAACATACTGGAAAGCAATTTTATATTGTATTTAGGGAAAGTAGGTGCTGAAGCAGTTGTTCTATGATGATTCCAATTCAGAGGGCTCCATAGGGAACAGGTAAGTGAAAAAGTAAGGACATGATAAGAAGTGATTTTTTTTTTGAAAAAAACAACATTCATTAGGGATGTCAAAATGGTACACAATATTACAGAGGGTTGGGAGAATGGGACTGGGGGAAAATTTCTCCCTTTCTAATGAGAAGTAAAACTAGGGGGTCATTCAGGACATACCACTTTTTGTAACGGCGTAGTTCAGCACAATAAGTTTTTTTTATTATTTGCTTACTTATTTACTTTTCATTACATTTACTTTTTGCTTTTCTTCCAAAAATCTCAAGCAGCATATATGGGTCTCTTCCATCTTGTTTTATTTTCACAGCAACTCTTTGATGAACATCAGGCTGAGAAAATGAGACTGGCCCAGTAAGACCATCCATTGATTTTCAAGGCTGCAAAGAGATTTGAATTCAGGTCTCCTAAATCCTAATTTAACACTCTAACTACAATACACCAGATTCAGACAGAGTCCTGGCCATCAATTTGCATTAAAGGGGCATTAAACAAATTGGCGAATGACTAGGACAGTTATGGTGAACCTTTGAGAGCGGTGGGTGAACTCTGTGCTGGAGGAGGGAAGAAGCACTCCCATGGGGCTGATGGGCAGAGGGGTGGGGAAAACTCTGTGCTGGAGTGACAGCACACATGCCAACAGAGAGGGCTGGGATTGCCCATCTGGAATGCATGTCATAGGTTCACCACCTCTTGACTAGGATAACAGTGGATATTACCTAAGATGAGTACATATTATCTGTGGGTTCAATAGTAATGCCAATTGTGGAAGAACCTGAGAGGGAGATGGGTGGATTGCACTTATGCCTGGCTTCAGAGCTTCCTGAAAACATCTGGATGACCACTACAGAAGCAGTATGGTGGGCTTTGTGGAGTTCTGACCCATATCAGGATGGTTCTTTTTTTAAAAAAAATGTTGGTAAATATAGAGAGAGGCCTTTAGGACACTCCAAGGCCTTTTCTTAATGGTTGAGAAAGAGCTGTGTTCCTATCTCTTGGAGGGGGAAGGTTCAGAAGTTATTTGCTAGAGACATAATGTTCTTTGAAATAGCAGCCTATACTTATACACAAGCCTCTGCAAAGTAAACAAATGTGAAGAGATAGTTATGTTCTGAAATGCCCTGCTCTTAAAGGTTATAGGAGCCTTGTCCTTGAAAAACTGATCTGGGCCTTATAAAACAGTGCTGTTAAGTTTTGTTTTTATGGACGAATCAGCATTGGCCTCCTTCTGTACTTGGAAGAAAATGCCATTTGTGTGAGGGCTGCAGTCCTTGCAGAGGTGCTGGAGGCTCTCACTTGTCCTGCGTGACACAGATCAAGTGTACTAGGACAGCAATGGCCAGAGGCAGGAAGCTTCTGGCAACTGCTAGGGCAAAGTTCTAAATATCACATTATGTAGAGGCTGAGGGAACCGAGGAGTATCTCAACCCATGAATCTGCACAGGGAAGACAAATTTCGGATCTGCAGCCCAGTCATCCCTTGTTTTATTAATTAACTTGACATCTTATAATTATATCATAATGTGAATGCAAATTCACATTAAACTCTAAATGGAGTTGTGCTGAGGTCCTTGCCCTCCAAAGTTCAGCAACAGAGGATATGCCATGTTGGCTCTGATTTAGGAATAAAAGATTGTCACCCAAAATGTGATTAATCTATATTTTTGTTGTACAAAATAATAGGTCATGGTAAATAAAGTACAGCTTGCTGGATAGCTCAATGGTTTAGGTATCTAACGGTGGAGCCAGAGTTGGGAAGTTTCATTTCCCACTGGGTCTCCTGTAAGAAGAGCTAGCCAGCATAGCCATGGGCAAGCTGCACAGCCCCGGGCACCCAAGAGGAAGGGAATGGTAAATCACTTCTTTGAATTATCTATGTAGAAAATCTTGGCGAGTGTCGCCATAAGTCAGAATTGATTTGATGGCACACAATTATTATTTTTTAAAGAGTTGATAGTTGAGATATATGGTGTAGCAAAGTTGTGTCCATCTTCTCAATGCACACTCAATACCCCCCCCCCCCCCCATGGAAAGATCCAATTCAAAATGTAAACTAAGTCTTTCAGAAGAAAATTACTTTTAATCCTTAGCTGTTGGAATATTGCTGGTAAGCCTTATAACATGGATATAAACTATACAGGACACAATTGGGCATCTTGTTCTAGGCCAAGGGTCAGCAAACATGGCTTTCCAGGTGTTCTTGGACTTCAATTCCCAGAAGCACACCTGCTAATCAGGGTTTCTGGGAATTGAAGTCCAAGAACATCTGGAGAGCCAATTTTGCTGACCCCTGTTCTAGACCATGTCTGACATGAAGAACACTTATATACCTGACTGGTGAATATATAGCAACTCCAGCTTAAGCTCCACTGTGTCTTACTCCTAAAGAGCTCAAAGCCTCTTCAGAAAAAAAATACCACCTGCTTTTTAATATCTTTTCTGATTAGTGCAGACTTTCTGTGAAGCAACTGTTAAACGAATTAGCACAATACATTACAGTAGCAAATCAAATATTGACAAAGGTTGAATGAACAATCCTTAGAAAAGAGAGACAGGAGAATCAGCCTTCTGTATTTATTTATTTATTTATTTGATTTGTAGGCCGCCTTTCTCACCTCAGCGACCAAAGGAGGCTCACGTTGGTCAAAGCCTTGATGCTGGGAAAGGTGGAGGACAAAAGAAGGGGGTGGCCAAAAATAAGATGGCTAGATGGTATTGTAGATGCAATGGGCACAAAGCTGTGTGGGCCAAAGAACCCTTCCCCCATTTTCTTGGGGGACTTTTGTTTTGCTTTCTTTCTTGTTTGCTCAGTGGCTTAAGTGATTAAGATGCTGACTGGGAGGCAGAAGGTCAGCAGTTCGATTCCCGAGTACTGCAGGATGGAATGAGCTCCCGTCTTTGTCCCAGCTCCTGCCATCCTAACAGTTCGAAAGCAAGAAATTGCAAGTAGATAAATAGGGACCACTTTGGTGGGAAGGTAACAGCGCTTCATGCACTCTGGTGTCTAGTCATGCCTGCTACATGACCACGGAAATGTCTGCAGACACAGACAATGCTGGCTCTTCGGCTTTGAAACAGAGATGAGCACTGGACCCTAGAGTCGGATATGATTGGCTTTGGAGCAAGGGCGACCCTTTACCTTTACCTAACTCAGATCCCCTTACACAACCGTGCAAGCACCCACCCAACCCTCCCAAGTTAACTCTAGAATAGAGACGGAACACACACACCCTCTCTCTCTCATATAGTGTAGGAACTTCTGACTGTGATGGCGAACATTGGCACTCTAGAAACGACTGTCTTTCGAGCAAGGGAAACCTTTACCTTTAGCATATAGTGATCAAGCACATCCCCCCAGCCCCCCCCCCCCCCAAGTTAACTCTAGAACTCTAGAAATGGAATCCTCCAGCCAGGACAGAGGCAGGGGGAAGAAACAGCTCAATAAAGCATGAGAATGAGAGAGAAGTCTCTGCCCCCAGACCAAGAGCTGATTTGCCCCTGCATATATGAAATATTGCTCACCTCTAGAGTAGACTCCTGTCCCTAGTCCCAGCATGAAATGAAGCTGCCATATTGGCCATGTGACTCGAAGGGAAAATAAAATAGAAACTAACTACAGAACGCATGCCCCCCCACCTTCTCTCTCCCCTTCCACAAGAGAAAAGCCACACAGTGACCTCTGGTGGCCGGGAAAACATACTGCAGCTTTGCCTGTGAGGGCTCCGGTCAGGATATTTCTTTTTAAAAAATAAGGGAAAATACGGAGAAATCAATAAAACGGGAGGGGGTGGGAAGAGGGGTAAAAATAAGGGGTTTTCCCGGGTAAAACGGGATGGTTGGCAGGTATGCACTGGGGTCTCTCATCTGTAGTTTCCTCATTGGGGAGGGAAAAAAATCACCTTGTGAATTGTTGGTACATCATTGCAAATGTCAGCTTCTCATTGTCACCTGCATCTCTGCCATTGTTTTCAACAAGACCTGCTAGCACTGCAGAGGGGCTTAGGCTTTGCTTTCTAAGAGAAGTCAACACAGGAAGTGATACTAGATGCAAGTACAGTAATACCTCATACAACGTCCAAACATGGTTCCACAAGTTAGGACGTTGTATGAATTCTGACTTTGTATGAGGCATGCAAAATCGTATCCGTGATGCCTCATACAATGTCCAAATTATTGCCACCGATGCTTTGTATAACATCGTTCCTATAGGTGAGAGCGGGAAGGCGGGAGCGAGAGGCTGGCCTCAGCTGTAAGGCGGCTGGTCTGGCCCATAAGAAGGCCAGTCTTGCTCCTACCTCCCCGCTCTCATCAGGGGAAGCTTCTGGCGGCTCCGGTGTGGCAGGTCTTTTCATGGGCCATGCCGACCACCTCATAGCTGAGACCAGTCTTGCTCCTGCCTCCCCACTCACAACCAAGGGAAGGGTCCGGTGGGTGTTGCGGCTCTGGCATGGCAGGTCTTCTTGTTGTGAGGGGAGGCGGGAGCGAGACTGGTCTCATCTGTGAGACGTCTGGCAAAGCCCATAAGAAGACCTGCCGTGTCGGAGTCTCGCTCCTGCCTCCCTGCTCACAACCAAGGGAAGTATCTGGTGGGTCTTGCGGCTTCTTTCTAATGTAAAAACCCTAATGCCTAATACAACGTCGGGTGACGGTGTATGAGGCAGCTTTTTTCCAAGAATTGGGCGACGTTGTATGGATCCAACGTTGTATGGATCCAACGTTGTATAAGGTATTACTGTACTGTAGTTGGGAGAGAGAATTGGAGGCACGGTGTGATTCCATCAGAAGTTTCTCTCAAAGTGAGCAACTTCAAACAAGTGCAGTGGTTGAATTCAGACACTTCTGCAAGAGACAAATGGGATCTCCTGCCTAAACTGAGAGGAGTAAAATGGTGGCTGATTCTTTTTGCTAACAACAATTGGTACACAACAGTTTAATAGCATTTGTCCATTACAGTAATACCCCGCATAATGTTAAAGCTTGGTTCCACGGTCCTTAATGTTATGGGGTTTTTAATGTTGTGTGATACATGTACTGCGGGGTCTGCAGCAGCAGCTGCTCCCAATTCCCACCAGCTGGATGGGCCGGGGAGTGAGTCCATTGGTGGCGGTGTTGGCGGCAGCAATTTTGAGGCCACTAATGCTGCCAACGACAGACTCCCTCCCTGGCCCATCTGGCCAGTGGGAAGTGGGAGCAGCTGCTGCTGTGGACCCTGCCACCAACAGACTCCTTCTCTGACCTGTCTGGATGGCCAGGCTGGGGAGGGAGTCCAATGTTGGTGGCATTGGTGGCAGCAATTTTGAGGCAGCCAACATTGCCACCGCAGCTGCTCCCACTTCCCACCGGCTGGATGGGCAGGGGAAGGAGTCTGGCAGTGATGGCATTGGCGGTCTCAAAATTGCCACCGTCAGCACCACTGCCGGCGGACTCCCTCCCCTGCATGTCCAGCCGGTGGGAATCAGGAGCAGCTGCTGCTGTGAACCCCGCCACCAACAGACTCCTTCCCCAGCCTGTCTTGCTTTGGAAGGAGGGAGGTGATCTGCTCACCCCCTCCTTCCAAAGGAAGCTGGGCTCAGAAGCTCCCAAACCCTGCTTTGTTCAGAAGGAGGGAGGCAATCCACTCACACTCTCCTTCTGAAGGAAGCCGGGCTCAGAGGCTCCCAAACTTGGCTTCCTTCAGAAGGAGGGAGGCATTCCACTCTCCCCCTCCTTCCAAAGGAAGCTGGGTTGAGAGGCTCCCAAACCCAGCTTCCTTCAGAAGAAGGGAGGCGATCCTCTGGCCCCCTCCTTCTGAAGGAAGACGGTCTCAGAGGCTTCCAACCCCAGCTTCTGCTGGCAGTGTTGGTGGCCTCAAAATCACTGCTGCCAATGCCAACACTGCCGGACAACTTCCTCAGCCAGTCCAGCCAGTAGGAAGTGGGAGCAGCTGCAGTGGTGGCATTGGCGGCCTCAAAATCACTGCCGCCAATGCCACCAGACTCCATCCCTGGCCTGTCCATTCATATGGGCCGGGGAAGGAGTCCGTTGGCAGTGGGGTCCACAGCAGCAGCTGCTCCCGCTTCCCACTGGCAAAGCAATCTGCCCGGAAGCAAAAAAATCTGAGGGAAAATGTGATGTATCACACAACATTAACTTAACGTTGTGCGGTGCAAATTTTTTCGCAGATTTCTAGACATTGTGCAATTTTAATGTTGTGCGGTGCACACGTTATGTGTTGTATGACTGTATACATTCACAGTCCAATGGGAGAAAAAGGTGAGAACAAGTTGCATGAAACCCTTTGTCATCAACGAGAAATGGTGCTATGCTTTTGACTATATGGATGCTAGTTAAAATCAAACCTTCGGAGCAGAGTTTTCAATCTGCAACCAAGTTTGGCAAATGCCATTAATTGTGCTCTAGTGGTTCCTTTTAAGCAGAGAAGCCTGAAATGCAAGCAAAGCTTCTTTGGAATACAAAACCTTCTCAGGATATTTCAGTGGATAAAGCTGCCCCATTTACATATTTAATTGTGCAGCTTTGATCACACTACTACAATCATACCTGGGAGATACTGTGGTACTTGTCCAGATCCAAGCAGCTTCATAACTGGACAGGAACAGCATGCGTTGTAAGTGGCTCGAAAAGAAAATATTATTTCTACTTGCAGTCCAGTTTGAACAAATCTCACCTCAACTAACACATAAACCCCCAAAGAAAAAAACTGAAACCATTTGAAAATTAACAAGAAGTAATATTTGGTCATTAGTTTTTAAACAGAGACTATTTGATTCAGTGCCAACTCAGACTCTGAAAGAAATTTTTCTACCTGGGTGTGGAGTAGAGAGAATGGGATCCAGATTCTGTGAATAATAATAAAAAAATGTTTCCAGTTTCCATGTAGCTTTAGGCAATTCTTCGATAAAACACAACTGTTCAGAAAGCTGTGATTTCTGGGTCTTAAGAGAGATTGCCATTTGATGGAGTCCAGAACCCATGATGAAGGGCTGACTTCAGCATGCCTGTTGTCTTGTTAGATCTCTGAGTTTTACAAGTACAGAGAAGAGAAATCATTCAACTACAAAAACAACATTTAAGCTACACTAAACATTTGACAGAAAACCATGAAAGAGAATTGTTAAGCATAAAAACCTGAGTTAACACACAGCAAGGCTTCTCCAGATTCTTATGAGAAAATGGGAGGAGATTCAGACACAAATAAAAAGTGGGGCAAACCTGTATGATTTATGTGTGAGAAACATCACTCTCCCCTGGATTTCTCTGGATTCTTATTGCCCATTAATACTTGAGTATGTAGATGTTTATTTTGCAAGGACAGGTTACAGCTGGTAGGGGTCCCAAGGCAGTAATAATCCTGAAAGTCTGTATAACTAATGTATTTGTCAAGAGAGCTGTAATAAGTCCTTTATTTAAAGCAGGGATTCTCAACCTGTGGCCCGCAGGCCAGATGCAGCCCATGGCACCATTTCATGTGGGCCCCCACTGCCTCCACCACACCAGGAAGTGCCATGTGGTGTTGGAAGGTCAAAATAGCCCTTTTTCACAATCTGAAGATGGAGCTGTTGCATTAATTAATTAGCCTTTCTATAGACTATGGGTTTCCTGTTAAATTAATTAGGAGCAGCCCTAAAATGGGAGTTGTTGAGGAGTCACCTTGATACAATTTATGGTTAATCAGATCTTGCTCTGCTATGGCAACTTGGTGAACTATGGAGACACATGAGGAAATAGTGCTAAATTTTGCTTAGTTCAAAGGCAGCAAGGGGCAAAAGTGAAATGATATGAGATAAAATGAAATGTGACAGTCATGCTAGTGTGGTATATCCCCAGGCACTCACTTTTGCCACCTTGCCCTGCTGTTCCATTGCTTTACGCAAAATAAAAAAGACAGAAAGTAAAATAAAACAAAACCTCCCCAAACCTCCTAACCCTGAAAGAGTTCCATGAATTTGAAATCTTAAAAGCAGTTTTGTTCTTGTTTTGTTTTGTTTTGTTTTGTAAGTCCTGGAGTTCAAGGGTTTAGAGAGACAGCTGTGTGTGTATAATCCTCCCTAACCATATACTCTGCTATGGCATTTTGCTTTTCTGAGCCTCTTTTTTTTAAAAAAATCAACTACATGAAAACAGCCAGGTTCAATCAACAGATTGCAAAGAGTTCTGGTTTGTGTGTTTGTTATCTATCCCCACACCTCTAAGCCAAAATGAGTTCAGGGAATATACAAGCCATAACAAATAAATGATGGCTGGAGAAAGCCCACTGAAGCTTTTCCATGTGCCTGCTTGTAGGTGGCTGAAAAACGTATTTGGGGGAGTGTGACATTGAACTGTGGGGATAAAAGTATGACCTCAGGGGGAAAGTGTAAAGCAGTTTCTCTCTCTAAATTCATCTATGTCCTGAACCATACCACCACCACCACCCCATATATTGGCCAGCTCAATTTTGCAATTTTACTTTTAAAAGGCAAATTCATAAATATATACACATGAGCGAAGAGGAGGACATTGAAGCCCTCACAATAATCAGTGAGTAAGGCAGGGTGAATGATAGCTTGGCAGGGCTGTAGCCAGAGGGTAGCAGTTTGCTCACCCCCAAACTCCCAGCTGATTAATATATATGACACACACACACACACACACACGCACGCACGCATGCACACACACACACACACACACACAGGGCCATAGCCAGGGTTCTAGATGTGGGTGGGTGAATACTTTTTCAGGATGGGCAACAATGTCATACATACATACATACATACATACATACATACATACATACATACATACATACATACATACATACATACATACATACGTGTGTGTGTGTGTGTGTGTATTGTATTGTATTGTATTGTATTGTATTGTATTGTATTGTATATATGAACTGTGGGGATAGTTTCATTTTGCATATTTGCTGGTGCTTATTTAGTTGATTAAATGAAATTGCTTAAATAAATTACTGTTCTAGTGGAGCAACCAGATCACACGAAAGAAACAGAAGTGAAATGAGTACTTCACACCTTGCAGATATATGTTTGCTATGTATATCGGGGTGGGTGGTGTTTAAAATCTATAGTCAGGATTTATTCTCCTTCTACAAATATGAAAGGAAAAGGACTCTTCATAATGTAAAGATAAGATTGGACAGAACACAGAACAGTTTTGTGCTTGGTCCATCTTAATGTTCACCAAAGCTGAACACCAGAATAATAAAGGCAACAAAATGTTTTTCCTAGGTCTTCCTTTTATTTGTCTTTGGTTTATTCCTCGAAAGTCAGTCATATTCAACTCTAGGGTTCGGTGCTCATCTCTGTTTCAAAGCCGAAGAGCCAGCATTGTCTGCTTCTGCAGATGTTTCTGTGGTCATGAGGCAGGCATGACTAGACACCGGAGAGCACAGAATGCTGTTACCTTCCCCCAAAAGTGGTCCCTATTTATCTACTTGCAATTTCCTGCTTTTGAACTGCTATCTTAGCAGGAGCTGGGGCAAAGACGGGAGCTCATTTCATCCTGCATTACTCGGGAATCAAACTGCTGACCATCCGCCTCCCAGTCAGCATCTTAGCCACTTGAGCCAATGCATTTGCACCAGTGCAAATGGACAAATAAGGGCACCTCCATAAAACTAATAGGAAACAGAAAGCCCTTTTGGCCACTGTCTGAGGGGAGACACTGGAAGCCTGGGAACATGGAGCTGATTAATAGCAGAAGAACATTAGGGTATAAATACAAAATTCTCTACAACTATTATTATTATTATTATTATTATTATTATTATTATTATTATTATTATTATTATTATTATTATTATTATTATTATTATTATTATTATATTTCAACTTGTATGCCAAGTATGCAATGTGACTCTGGGCAGCTAACAAAGAGAAAGAGTATCACAATTTACAGTTACAAAGTATCACATTAACATAATAAAAATATTTCAAGAGCAATATGCATTTCAAAGCAATACACGGGTGGATGGGGGTGGGATACATTGCAAAAACTCAGACTTGTAAACTTCCCTCCAAGCTGAATGGCAGAGGGGAAAAGTCTGGCAGCAGTGGCAACAGCAGTGTTCTTCTGGCGGGTCGGCTGCGCCACACAGCTGTTCCCATTTCCCTCAAGGCCAGGCCGGCTGAGGGAAGAGTCCAGTGGCAGCACTGGCATTCTTATGGCCAGCCGGTCTCACCACTCAGCTGTTCTTCATTCCCTCAAGGCCGGCCCGGCCAAGGGAAGAGTCCGGTGGTGGCACCGGCATCAATGGCATTCTTATGGCTGGCTGGCTGTGCCACTCAGCTGTTCTTCAATCCCTTAAGGCCAGCCCGGCGAAGGGAAGAGTTCAGTAGTAGTGTCGGCATCAGTGGCATTCTTATGGCCAGCCAGCTGCACTGCTCAGCTGGTCTTCATTTCCTCAAGGTCGGCCCGGCTGAGGGAAGAGTCTGGCCTTCAGGGATTTACTCCTTACATTTGTGTGAAACTTGCTCAAGTACCACAGTTTGTGCTTGTCAGGCAACCGGGGTGTGGTTTGGTGGGTTTTTCAAGAATTTTAAGGAATTTTAAACTACATTTTAACTAATTTTGATAGTTTTAAATGTTTTGGTGTGTTTTTGTTGCTTGTAAGCCGCCTGGAGTCGCCCCGGTGAGGGGGCGGCATTAGAAATGCAACTAAATAAATAAAAATAATAAATCAATGCCATGAAATAATTGAGTTGATAAAAACAGAAAATGCCTTGCCCTCTCACAGGACAAGGAGAAAAGCATTTGCAGTTCTCTTTCCTTGCCTGCAAAGGTTTGGCTCTCCATACCAAGTGAGCTCACCTAAAGGAATGTTTACCCAGGTTCTGATTGTAATTACACTGCCTTTCTCTCTCTTTCGCTCTACCCATCTGATTCTGTTTTCGGTAAAGATGTGTGATTGGCTTAGGATAGAAAATGTACAACACATTCTATACCAATACTCAACAAAAGATTTTCTCCCCAATAATCAAGGGTATTTATTATCCCTGCAAGAATTGTCTGGCATGATCGCTTGCTTGGAAAAGGAGAAAAAGCATGAGAGGGTGGGGAGGAGGAAGAAAAGAGGAACTTTTCAAAAGGAAATAAAATGTCAATGGTTTGTTTTTCCAATATGTACGTTTCAGCAACATAATGTACTGCAGAGTTGGTGCTACAGATGGTTGCAGGGAACCAGAAACATTTCCAAGAGGCAGGGAAAGGATGTACTTTTTATATCTCTTTACCCAGGGCTAATGCTTTTCCAGGAGCTTTTCAGGGCTGATTAAAGTGGAGTTCCATTGCCTCTTGAAGACTTCTTTAAACCTGAAAGAAGCGGCCACAGGGGCCATGCTAATTGTGATAAATGCATACTAATTAAGTGCTGGAAGTTGCATTCATAGTTCCAAAAGGTTTTTTAAAGAAAGAAAGAGAGAACGAGAGAAAGAAAGAAAGAAAAGAGAAAGAAAACACTTTAAAGTATTTGTTAAACCCATCCCAGTTAAAAAGAACCCTCCTCCTTCAAATAGAGGGCATACAGGGCCACAATTCACTCTCTCTGCTCTGTTCTCTCTTTCTTTTCTTTTGCTCAGGTAGGTATCTGGTTTTTTTTTCTTCTTAAAACATCCCAATTAATTATGGCACATGTTTCAATTAGCACCAAAGCTCTGTGATCAATGACCCACAAACCTTTGAAATTCAGGCAAGACACACAGTGGGATTCCTTCAGGAACAAGTTCACGACAAAAACTGTGTTTAGGTTCCAAAGGGTTAATCCCTTCAGATGTGTAATTTAATACATCATAACTGCTGAAAATTGGACTCGGCATAATTTATTTTCTTTGGTCTGGGCACATTTTGCCTCATGTTTGGCTGTGGGCTGACTTCAGAGAGACACACCTAAATTTCCCAAGGGTCTCATGCAGCCCGAGTCAGTTGTACAGCAAGCCTGTGGTACTTGGATGGTGCCCAAGGATTAGGTGTTTTCTGTGAAGGGTTCTTTTGGCTCAACAAAAGCAATGGGATGTCATGGGAATAAACTGCACTCTTTCCCCTCTCTCCCTTGAAGGCCACATATCAACGGGATATCTAACCACTCCACGTCAGGCTTTTGCACAAAGGTATACATTAAAATAAATAGAACATGTAACCAAAAAGAATTGAAGGAGGAAGGAGGTTTTTGGTAATCGAGACAGGAAACAAATGTTTCATTGTGAGGAGATTGTAGAATTGCAGAGTGTAGCTCCATCTACAGGCACATTTGCAAAACTTAAGTTTCAAAGGCAAGGAAAGTGAACTTTGCATAAAACTTTCCCTCTTTTTGATCTTGAGTGGGGAAGGCCCCCACTCATCCTCCCTCGTTCTACTTCATTTCCCCCTGACTTTTTTTTTTAAAAAAAGAGGACTGGACTTCAATAATAAATAAGTTGCTAAGGAAACCTCATTGGTCAAATGACTTGAAATACTTTTTTCACACATGTTTCCTACTTTGACCAATTTGAAAAATTATACATTTTTAACATTCATCATCTTTTTCATCAGTTTTATTTCAGTTGACAGAATGTCGTCTATTCAGTTTGAAGCAAGTAGGGTGGTTTTTTTTTTAAAATGCTCTGAGGCATTTGTTCATCTAATGTAGACTTCTAAACAGCCTGAGAAAACCTTTCAATTTTCAAAGCGCTTCTGCTCTGAAGAGCAACTGCTGCTAGTAAAGCCACCTTCTTTGCTCTTTTGGTTTTAAATCTCGTATCTGCTCCTAGCTACACACATAATACCTTGCCTGTGGAAGACATGTGTTTTTCAAAGAAAATCTTGGGCCACAAGGGAGAGTAGCTAGCCCAGGGAACAAAAGTAGGAATCTGAAACCTTTCACCTTTAAGCCATTAGCTTAAAGCTCTGCCAGACGCCTCACTGGGCTCAAGTGGGAGCTGTTTGGATCCTGCTGAAAAGTGCAGTCATGGAGACCCCAATTTCAATATTGCTGCCTTTGAGGGGATGGGATGGTATAAGATGGCAATGCTTTCTTCCATTGCAGACATTGCCAGTTTTACTTCTTCCAACATTCAGTTTTTGAAATTGCAGTTAAAAAGCTATTTACAAATTTTGATAACTAACTAACTGAGCTACAAAACAAAAACAATTATTCTCCACTGGCCATAGTTCATTATTACAGAAACTCTTAATATGCTGCAAAACTGACCAAAAAAAACTTGTGGCACCTTCAAAGTATGGATGTGTGTTTAGATTCAGAAATATCCAGCATTCACTAAATAATGCCACTTTTGGGTAATACCAAGTATATCCAAATGTAATTGATCCAAATATCTGTAATAATATTGACTAATCTTTGGAGTCTCATTTATTCCTATAGATTAGAAAGCAAAAGCTAGGTTTCTGCTTGCTGGAGGAAAAAGTGAAATGAAACCTATTTCTCATGTCCTGGAGTGATTACTTGAAAAATGAATCTTGAATTCCTCAGACACTCTGGTACCAAAGGTGATGGGGGCAGAAAAGTCAGTGTCTCCTGATTGTATTTGCCATGGGATTCCCAAGGGGGGAGGGATTGGAGTAAGAAAAAAAACTATAAATGACATCTGTCTTCATTAGTGAAATCTACAAACAGGCAGAGGGAACAGAAAGTTTTTTTTCTGCATTAGTTCTTTCCAATTGAAAGGTGAACTTGGCTGCTTGTAAATCTCCTGAGCAATTACTGTTAAGATTTGCTCTGGTTCAAGCTTGCATTGCAGCAGTTTAGTGAACCCTCAATTTGCATTTACATTCTCTATATCTTATTGTGAATTGCTTACTTAATATAGTTAGGAATATGAATTAGAATAAGTAAATTCACTGTTTAATATGTTATCAATCAACAGAGAAATATGAGTTCCAGGCACCCTGGAGGAGTTTGAGGGGTGCAGCTAACGAAATTCCAGGATTGCTTGTTTCCTAGGGGAAAAGATACCCCTGGAAAGCCAGCCATTTTCTCTGGTGAAAATTATTAGTTTCCATAGTTTCGTGAAGGACCTGACATATTCATTATCAATTGCCATCCCTTAGTTGTTTATGTTTATTTGATTTGTATGCCACCCTACTCCGCACATGCCGACTCAGGGCGGCTCACAACACATCAAACAAAATACAATATAGCCAAAATAAAATGCAAGTTACAATACCAGGTACAATGTAGCAGAAACAAAATACAAAATACACAATATGGCAGAGACAAAATACAATATAGTAGAGGATAAGGTCAAAAATACAATAGCAAACAGTAACAATAACAACTCAGTAATACAACACATGACTCACTCCTGTCCCAAGTCAAAAAATGAAAAGTGATGGCAGCGAAGTTTCACTGCCTAAACGGCCTTTTGAGTCCTGGCCAGAGGCAGCTGGAGGTGGGGTCCAGAAACACCAGTGATGGTCTCGGCATTCATTGCTGCAGGGGTACCTCCACCCCACCAGGAGGGCCAGAGGTGGTGGTGAAGCCTCGCTGCCTCAACGGCCTTTTGAGTCCTGGCCAGAGGCAGATGGAGGCTGGGCCCAGGAACACCAGTGATGGTCTTGGCATTCATTGCTGCAGGGGTCCCTCCACCCCACCAGGAGGGCCAGAGGTGGCGGCGAAGCCTCGCTGCCTCAACGGCCTTTTGAGTCCTGGCCAGAGGCAGCTGGAGGCTGGGCCCAGGAATTCCGGCGATGGTCTCAGCATTCAGCACTGCAGGGGTCCTTCCGCCCCACCAGGAGGGCCAGAGGTGGTGGCAAAGTCTTGCTGCTTCAACAGCCTTTTGAGTCCTGGCCAGAGGCAGCTGGAGGCGGGGCCCTGGAATGATGCCGATGGTCTCGGTGTTCAGTGCTGCAGGGGTCCCTCCACCCCACCAGGAGGGCTGGAGGCGGCGGCAAAGTCTCGCTGCCTCAACAGCCTTTTGAGTCCTGGCTGGAGGCAGCTGGAGGCAGGGCCCAGGAATGCTAGCGATGGTCTTGGCATTCAGCACTGCAGGGGTTTCTCCACCCCGCCAGTTGTAGGCTGGTCCCAGATTTCTACTGTAGTGTCAGACAACTGGTACAACAGCAATTTGCCAAGCCACTGGTGGTCAGTTTTACAAGTGACACCAAGAGCCACCAGGGTGCAAAACATACCTCTGTCTCCCTGACAGGACATAGGTGAGAGGTGGAGGAATCAGACATAGGGCAACAACACACAAAAGCAAAATTCAGGTGGAACTTGCTGAAGGTGGTTGATATGATATGGAAAGTAGCCACGCAGCTCACAACATTCAAGAGGGTCTGAGGAAAATGTTCCAGCAGTGAAGTCTAGTTTCAGAAAAGCATGGTCGGTTTGTTACACACATTAGGGTAAACATGATGGCAGCACAGCAAGCAGGGAAGATGAAAGAAGTGTGGTATATGGCCCACAATCTCAGCCCAGTTGTTCTGGGTGCTTTCCAGTGTATGGAAGGCATGTGGATCACTAATATAATTGAATGGCATGGCATTTTCAGCCGAGGCAATAAAAATTGGAATTGCCAGTGCATCAACTAATTCCAGATGTGGTAACTCAGTGGAACTCCACTTTATACCTGCTTGAAAGAGTTCTGGCATAGTAAAGGATGCTTCATGGTTCGGCACTGGAAATTTCCATTGATGTGGCTGCTCCTCTGGTCAGAGAAGAGTGGGACATCATGGGTTAAATAGTATATGTCCCCTGAAGCTTTGAGAGTGCAGCATAAGTCCTTAGTGGTTAGATAACCATTCTGAGCCAGGTGTCACCAATGTTCCAGGATTTGTTTAGTATTGTGGGGGTGTATAATGAGGGGAAAGTCTAGGTGTGTGAGTAATTCCAAAGAGGAAGAATAGCATATCTTTGAGTTTGAAATGGTGGCCCTGGCCAGCAAGCTAAATGACCTGCTCAGCTACAGGTTTGCCTCCATAAGGAAGAATTAGAAGTATGTTCTAGCAGCCCTCTTGATCTCCCCAAGACGTTGTAGAGTCCAAGTCCCTCATCCTTGCAATAACAGGACAAGCATTCTGGCACACTGTTTTGACAAATATTCCTGCCCTCCACTGACACCATCCCAATGGAAGCAATAAAATTACACTTACTGCACTTTCAGGGTGGTTCGCACATTAATTAGAATTCCCCTCCGCCACATTTTAATGACCTCAGAAGGTTGGAAGGCTGAGTCAACCTTGAGGACCATCAGGATCAAACTCACAACATCAGCAGCTTTGGCTGAAGTACAGAAGTTTAACTACTGCACCTCCAGGGCTCTTAAGAGGCAGGTGCATACAAACAGGAGCAAGCCAAAAAAGACAGAGCTCTTGTCTTACTGTGCTGAAAATGTTTTTGTTTGGGGGAGGTTGGCCTCTTAGCTGCCAACTAGTGTGCCCAGTGAGAGAGTGGTCTCTCAGGCAGAGGGTATTGTCAATCCATACCATAGAATTATGGACAGACTGAGTTGGAAAGGGTCTATGATAACATTGAGTACAACCCCCTGCTTAATTCAGGAAATCAAATCAAAGAAGATCTGACAGATGGTTGTCCATCTTTCTCTTGAATTCCTCCAGTGTTGGAGCGCTCGTAACCTCTCTTGGTAACTGGTTCCATTGTTGCAGCGCTCTAATAGTTATGAATTTATTCCTCATACTCAGCCTATATCTGGCCAAACCATTATTATGTCCTGTACTCTGGGATGATCAGCAACAGTTTCTGCCCCTCCTCTTTATGACCATCTTTCAGATATTTGAAGAATGCTATCATATCCCCTCTCACTCTCCTTTTCTCAAGGCTAAGTATGTCCAGTTGCTTCAATATTTCCTCATAGGACTTTATTTCCATTTCTCTGATCGTCCTTGTAGCCCTCCTATGAACTTGTTCCAGTTTGTTGGCAACCTTCTTAGATGTGGTCTGACTAGTGCCATATAGAGTGGGACTAGTGCCTCACAAGTTTTGGACACTACACTTCTGTTAATGCAGGCTAAAATAGCATTGGCCTTTTTGGGAGCCACATTGCACTATGGATCCCGGATCTATAGAAAAACGCATTTACCTTTTTCATTATGTGAAATTCTGATATGTAAAGAGTGCTAAAATGACTAGGGGCATATAGAAAAAGCAACCTGAATATGCATTGTATTTTTAAAATGAGGTTTGGCTCCACAGACAAGCAGAATTGAATGGGTGGTGACTCTTTGCTGGCCTGGCCTGATTGAGATGAGCAAGTCAGGAATGTGGGTATGTTGCCTACATGGCTGGGCTAAGGGTGAGGATGGAGTTCCTTACACAAACTGATCCTGCCCTCAACTTGGCTTTTTTCAATTGAACTGCTTGACCTAACTGCCTGCCGTATGGTTATAATGTTTTGCCTCTCCTGTGCTGATTCCCTACAGGACATATATGAACAGATCTGTAGTGGTATCATAAATAGGTCATACTGGCAAGGTACTGCTAATTGGAATGTGTTCATTGGTGAGTTCTCAAGGGGCATCCTGGTGGGTGCTAGTTCATTCAACATCCTGGATCAAAATTAGTGTGAAAGAAATAGCTCTGGTTAAGCCTGGAAGCAAGGTCACATTGAAATATGTCAAACATTGCAATTTGTTAATGTGATGGGTGATGGGATAACCTGACTCCCTAAAGGGGCCAACTGGTACGGGCGGATGAGCTCTTCTAGGTGGGGTGATGGTCCCCTTAGCGGAGGAAATGTCACTGTCAACCATCATATTGGGCCCAGCGGCAAGATGAGCAGAGGAGGAACTCTGATTCCCAATGGTCATGGAGGTGGAAGAGGCCATGCCAGATGGAATGGCTGTGAAGGGGCACCTTGTCCACAGCCTCAAGGCTGTGGCAGTCCATTGCAGTCCCGGTGTTAAATCCTGCATGTCTCATACCATATGTGCCACAGGAGATGGCTCCGTGATCATAGTGTGTGGGTCACTTTATGGCAAGCTGGGATCCACCTTAAACAAATTTACACCAATGACATTTCCCCTGCTTTAGGAAAAAATGTATTCTTGGATATGAGTTGCCGCTGCTGCTGCTGACAATGACAACGATGGGATTTTCAGATCCTATAACTTGCACACTCTGTAGCTACTGTACTCTGGTTTAATTGTACTTTATTGTACTAGACCCCTTATTAGACACAACTTTATTTCTCCAGGCCTTGAAAAATATTAGCTAAAATAAAAACAATTGTCGTCATAGTGGCAGATTCTGAGTTACAAGCCCTTGTAGATACAGGAGGTGCAAAAGCAATAGAAACTCATAATAATTTTTGTTGTTGTTGCTGGTGCACCAGCCTCTGTAATGCCCATAAAAAATAGTTGATAGTTGTTGAAGGGGAGATAAGGGTATAAATAACATCCCAAAAGGATAACCAGGGAAAGGATCAAAACAATGCAACTCCACTGCACTCCTGGCTATACATATCAGAGACATGTAGTAGCAACAACAGCAGAAGACAAGGGCAGCATGGTTTTCCCTCCATAGATACAAACTGGCTTGACTGGGTGAGCACCTAGAGTAATTTTTGCATGTCATTTATAATTTGCTTAAAAGCTAAATTCTAAGTAAATCTAAAATGCTTTTAAATGATTTATTTCAGAGATGTTTTCTATGTTTTTCCATTGCGTCTTTACAAGCTACAAGACTGCTGCTTCAGTCTGTCCAGAGTGCTACCCAGGGTATCTGCCTACTCCCCAGTGTGCCATCTCTTTTGTTTCCCCAATGCTGCTGGCATTTCCTGGAGGCATTACTATTGTTCAGGGTTCAATTAGTTAAACAAGGGTTCCCAACCCCCAGTTTGTGGGCCTAATCCGGCCTGTGCACATCATTAATCCACCCAGGCACCACTAGACCTGCCTACCACCACTGGAAGTTGCAATAAGTCACTTACCGCAGCAGTGGCAGCAGGAATTGTGATATTTTTCTGGTTTTTTGAACAGGCTCCGTTGCTTCCCAGAACAGCGGGAGGCTTTTTGGAGCATGTTCACTTCAGTTGGGGATTTTTCTGTTGCTTCTTGGTTGTGCTTTGGCAGCTGAATTGCGACCATGGGTGACTTCCGGTGCCAGGCGGCGCTTATGTCAGTGCCAGGGATCCCATTGTGGAACCAGGAAGTCAGCCACGGTCGTGCTCCAGCTGCCAAAGTGCAGCCGAGAAGTGACAGGAAAATTCCAAACTGGAGCGAACATGCTCCAAAAAGGCCCCCATTGCCTTGGGAAGCAGTGGATCCTGTCCAAGAACCCACTAAAATGGTGTGATTCCCACCACCACTGATGACACCAATGATGACAAAAACACAAGTAGTGGGTGCAGCCATGCCTCCGGCCCCCCACAGCTGAGTGCGGTGGTGGGAACTGGCCCCTGTTGAGAAAATGATGGGAACCCCTGGATTAGTAAGTCATTTCTAATACTTAGGCATTCCTGGCTGTTTGTGAGTCTTCTTTTTGTTTGGCTTAGTCGTTTGGGAAAATGTCAGAGACACGGGGAAATTCTTAAAAAATGTTTTGCCTGTTGGTGTGTTCCCCCCCCCCCCATTTTAAGTGGAAAATGACTGTATAGTATTCATATTGACTGTAACAGAGTTTATATCTGGAAGTTTCAATTTTTTTAAAAAAATTCTGACTTCCAAACCCAAAGACCTATAGTTCTGACTTCTGGATCTAAATTTTTGGTGCTAGTGTCTATCCCTACTAAAAACAAACAAACAATAATACCTGGCATAAGCTTTCATGGACTTTAGTACAGTACACTTTTGGGATACAACTCAGCCACAAGAGAGTTTATTGGTTTTGCTACCTTAGACCACAGACTAATATGGTTCAACCTCTGGAAAATGCACTATTGAGAGGATCAAGTTGCACTTAAAAGCTATGTAGCTGTTAAAGACCAGAAGCCAGTCAGGAGAAGAAACAAAGAGAGAGCAATTTTAAATCAGTACTAATGTGCATGAAAATACAGGGATTCAGCCAAACTCTTTAAGAATTAGGCATTTCAAACACCAGGCGTGGATGGATCAATCTGTCAGGTTTAGTTTCTCCCACTTTAATTTGTTCTGCTCCTAGAGAACTTTCTAGTGGTGCTATAGATGTGGAGCATGTCATTTAAAGAGAGAAAGAGAAATACATGAAGACCCTAATTCAGCAATACAGGCAAGGGATCCAAAGCCAGGTCTTGAATTGCTAAGTGCTCAGTGCCATATGCACAAAGAGGCTGACACTATCACTTGCTTTTTCTGGGGTTTTAAATTTTAAATTATTTCCATAAAATTCAGCAAAACTATCTACTCTAGTTCTTTGTCCCTCTTCTTCCTTCTATTTTGTGCCACACTGCAAATCCAGATTTCCTCCTCTTCTTGAATGTACAAAATGAACTGTTTAAGGATATAATTTAAGGAATTTGAAAACTTGGGGAGAGAAATAAGGAATGAAAATGTTTTAGGATTAAAGTGCATGCATCCAAAAGCAATTTATTAGTAAGTCTCACTGTATACTGTATACTGGCTAGTTCTTAGTAAGTCTTCAATTTAAACATTTCCACCTTTTAAAGAGGGATGAATATGAAACCAAATACAAAAATAGTCTGTCTTTATACACTGAAATAGAGTGCATTGATTTGTAAGATTTTTTTTCATCCTTGCCCACACTATGTTGTTGTTATGAGTCCCTATTAGGGATTTCAAGGCACAGTGTGGTATAATATACAGAGGGGTAGACTAGGAGCCAAGACATCAGGGTTCAAATCCCCCCTCAGTCATGGAAACTCACTGTAGATATGGAACTGGTAAAGCCTCATTCCTGAAGGGCCGGACCCAGTCGGTGTGGTTGGAGAGTGAGACGTCCAGCCTGAGGCCACTCCAATATGGGGTGCCTCAGGGCTCGGTGCTGTCTCCTCTCCTATTTAATATCTACATGAAACTGCTGGGTGAGATCATCCATTGTCATGGGGCACGGTACCATCAGTACGCGGATGACACCCAAGTGTACATCTCATCTCGTGGTGATCCCAGTGATGCTCTCAAAGTCCTGTCTGAGTGCCTGGCAGCTGTTGGGGTCTGAATGGGGGACAACGGATTACAACTGAACCCTGGCAAGACTGAGTGGCTATGGATTAGGGGCCCGGTGTTATCTCGGGAGCTACCATCGTTGGTTTTGGATGGGGCTAGTCTGCCCCAGACAGATCCATTGCGCAACTTGGGGGTCCTCCTGGACTCGTGACTGCTACTTGAAGATCAGGTGGCGGCCGTGGCCAGGAAGGCTTTTGCCCAACTTCAGGTGATTCGCCAGTTGCACCTGCTCCTAGACCGGGACTCCTTACTCATGGTTACTCATGCTCTGGTCACCTCTAGACTAGAATATTGCAATGTGCTCTACATGAGGCTGCCCTTGATGACCATCCGGAGGCTTCAGTTGGTCCAGAATGCGGCTGCTCGGGTGGTGATGGGGTGTGGGCGTTATGCTCGTGCCTCACCACTGCTTCGGGAGCTGCACTGGCTTCCAATTTGCCTCCGGGTGCAATTCAAGGTGCTGGTCATTACCTTTAAAGCCCTACCTGGTAGTGGGCCAGGATACCTAAGAGACCGCATTGCCCCAAGAACGTCTGTCCGTCCAACCAGAGTCGACCGGAGGGGCTCTCTGCTTGTACCATCTGCTAGAGGGGCCTGTCTCTCTAGCACACAAAGGAGGGCCTTCTCTGGGTCCACTTCGGCCCTATGGAACCTCCTGCCAGTGGAACTAAGTCTGCAGACGGAATTGCTGCCCTTCAGGAAAGATCTGAAAACATGGCTGAAGATTTTGTGACCCCCACCTGCTGGTTGGTTTAATATCAAAGTAATCTTCCACTTTTTAATGTGTGGGGGTTTTAGCGGGGTAATTTGTTTTAATGGGGTTGTTCTTGTTTTAAGGGTTTTAAGATTGTATGCCGCCCAGAGTCTTTGTGAGTTGGGCAGCTATATAAATATGAATATAAAAATAAATAAATAAAGCCACTCTTTTAAAAATCTAACTGACCTTAAAAGCCCTATTAGGGTCTCAGTAAGTTGGTTCCAGCTTGATGACACATTGCATCATTACAAGATGTTCAATTTATAGTTCATAACCATCTCCCATAGTGATTTTCTATGACCAAACAGTGATTTGAACCCAAGTCTTCTGAGTCCTAGCATGATACTTTGTCCACAACACTATAATGACTCTCACTCCCCTACTATACTCAGGTGAAAATTAAACAAATGACTCCTGTTCAAAGTGGATAGTGTATGGCACTCAAAATATTGCACTGATGCTATTCCTGACAAAGCACAATGTAACTGACAATTTCTCCAACCTGCCTAAAGTGAAGATGGATTCAGGGAAGCTGCTTTGCATAGCAGATGGTACACACAGGGAAGATGTTTGTGTTTCCAAAACTCTTTACGCTTTACTTAACCTTGATTAGGTAGTGCACTTGAGGAACTGCCTCCAAATTTACTCTATATTTCACTTTGTATATAATCCACTGACAGCCTCTTCCATGTAACTGATATTTTCCTATTTTCCCCCCAATGATTTTCTCAGAATTTGTCAGATGTTTCACCTGAAATAGATATCTATTAGTGGCATCTCCCTCAGAGACAGAAAGGTTACTGTTTTGGATTATAGCCTCCAGAATATCATAGCCAATATGATCATTCTCTCTTTCTCTCTTTGGACAAGAATGGTGTCAAAATGAGTCTCCTGCTGGGTTAACACGGACAAAGCAGTTTTGTGCATGCTAATAGCTGATATGTTCAAATACTGTTATACATGCACTGATTTTAAAATTTTAAGTACTTTCTACACCGAATGTGATGAAATCTGCAAATTTTGTTATATTAAGTGGAGGTCCCCTATTAGATCATGTCAAGTTTGATATGTACACTTATCTCCATCAAGTATCCAAATAAGTTGTACCTGTATCTCAGAGTAGGTGTTTTAAATGAGAGGGCTACCATGGGGGTGGGGGGAAGGGTATAGTCAACCCTAGATTATCACAAACCTGATTTAAACCTGTAATTTTAAGATCTTAACACTTAAAAGCTTGGGTCTGAATAGATGCATTTGTCTATTTTACTTCCTTCCACAATCCACATTTATCAAATCAAGTCTTTTTTCCTATTTGATTTTTGAAGACATTTGAGAAACTTGGTATTCCTATTAAAAGCAAGCTGCAATGAGATTTTTGCCTGACCCAAAATCGAATACTATTACTTTTCTGAAACCCTCTTCTGTAAATCAAATAAGCTCACTTCAGTCAATGCAAAGGGAAATGCACATTATAATAATTTAGGGGTGGAACATCTCCTGTGATTATAATCCTCATAATTATGAGGCCGTAGACACCCACTTCTGGATCTGTGTGTGTGTGAACCCATCCCACATGCTCAAAAAACTTTTCTTGCTAACTTGTTCATTTGTTTATTTTTACTGGAAAAGCCCCCTTGTGTTGCCTTGAGTGACCAATGTTTTAGAAAAACCGAGAGTGTGTTGCTGCTCAGGGTGCTAAAAGAATGGCACAATAACATACCAAATTGTTTGAATGCATGAAGGGAGTATGAGAACTTCTTTTTCTTTCATAAAAAATATGGGAAATTTTCTAGTGAGTATGGGGAAGCTATGTAGGATGTATCTGGAGTCCTGGGTGGCTGCCTGTGGCCTATGTGCTGTGTATTGCCTACACCTATACTAAAAGAAAGATAATAATACTAATCTCATGTCAGAGATTACTCTTGAGTGAAAGGATTCTTGCTGGAGAAACTCTACTCAGGGTAACCCAAATGAGGCTCCTTTCATGTCCCCAAGTGCAGCCCTCAGGTATTGAAACCTGACCTCCCAGTCTCCAGCTCAGCGTCTCAAACACCAGGGGAGCTGCAAAAGGAAGACCACCCAAAGCTAGCAGGATTCCAGTATTTGCTAGTAACACAATGTTGAATTTTGTTGTGGTGGTGATGGTGGTTGTTATTGTTGTTGTTATGTTGGCAGCCATTGAACTATTTATTTATTTATTATTTATTTATTTTCTAGATTTCTACCCCCACCCTCCTAGTGCAACGCACCACTCAGGGCGGCAACAATGGAAACAATATATATGTACAATACAAGAAAGATAAAACCATTACCAATAAAAACATTACATAAAGACCTCAGCTAAAAGCAAAATTAAAACACATAAAAACTAACATCACCATCATTAAAAGCTACCCTAACCCTTCCTCCACCCACAGTAAAACAGGTTTATCAGAGAACAAGAGGGGGGGTGCTCAATCCCACAACAGGCAGGCTAAATAAGGCAATGGGCTTGAGATGTGGAGCCTAATGTGCCCCACACCTGTTGGCAGAGCCAGGTTTTCAACATCTTCCTGAAGGGGAGTAGCTCCAACTGGAGGCACAATTCTGATGGAAGGAGGTTCCAGAGGTCTGGGGCTTATCCAGTTGCATAAGAAATATGCCAATATTGGACTGTGACATATTGTTTGGTGTAAAACACAATGAGAACATAGCTGAGTCTCCCCTCAAAAAAAAAGGGGGGGGAGGAAAGAAATAATATTACCAGTTACATCAGCTCAAAATTTTGAAAAGGGCATTTTTTCTACATTTTTGTGGGCTTTTCCTACAGGTTTGTTCCCACAAGGTGTTTTACCTCAGCCAGTTCTTTTTGCAAGTAGATGTTCCCATTCGATGATGATGATGATGGGCTAATAGCTATTAACAAGATAGCTGTCTACAGTAGAATTAGTAGGTGAATGCAGTTATATGAAGCTCGGGGACTAGAACAGAAGACTTTTTATTTGTACAAGCTGTAGCTGGAGTTGTATTCCTAATTTGCACATGCTAATTTCTCTTTTACTGTAAAACAAAATCTCTACTAAGAATTTACATTACATGTTGGAAAGGGGAGCATGAGAACATTGACCAAAATTCAGTCACTCTGGCAAAGTAGCTCCAGCATAATTGGTACATTTTTTACTTCTCCACTGAAGTATTTGGCATCTGAAAACTATCAATGGCAACTGTTCCATGCCCCAGAGAGGTTTCCATCCCTCCTGAGTTGGTTTTTGGTATGCACTTTGGGCTGGAAGGAGATATTTCCATTAGTGAAAAAAATCCCTGATGGATTCTTGCCATAACAAAAACTACCCGGGATCAGACCAAAGGCTTATTTCTGATACATTCTCTCCACATAGTGTCGAACCGAGTAACTATTGGAAGCTCACGTGAGGACATGTGCCGCAGCATCCCTATCCCCAGCAATGGTCCCTGAGGAAACATCCATCCATCATGACTAATAGACAGAAATCTATCCCTTTTAAAAATTATGTAGTGTATTCATCTGCTTACTTGCATGCATACAGGGTAGTTCCCTCTGCTCAGTGTCAACTTCTTTTGTTTGTTCACATGTTCAGCCCATTTAATTTCTGCATGCTTAAGGAAGGAAGTATTATCCCGGTCAGTATTACAGTTAGGTGAGACAGGGAAGATACATACAGGAAGTTGCATAAAATGTTCCTCATCAAAAGCATGTGTTGTGTAGACATTTGGGTTCTCTCCCGCACACGTGCATTTTGGATCTGGAATGAACATATAAACATTCCAGTGATTGTTTGCACATTGGTACACACCCAGATGACGTGAATGCATATTCAGTGTAACATCTGGACAGGGCTAAACAAAGAGCATTTCAAGCTGGGGCTTTTCCAGAAATGAGCATCACAAGGTATCATACATTGCGGAAAGAACCCATAAAACAGTAATGGATCTTATTCAGTAACAACTTCAATATAATATTTAAAATTGGACCTCCCCAAGAAAATATACAGATTTCATGTGGGGTCTTCATGTGATCATGGGCCAAACAGCTGATTCTTCTTGAGCACTGCATGTTTGTCTTGCCTGGAATCAAATGATCATATGTCAAATGTGAAAATCTGAAGGACAAAAGCATACACATATAGACCTCTATCAAGATATCCATCAGTAGGAGGTGGAGCCCCAAACAAGCAGAGTAATGGTAAAGAAAGAGAAGCCCACATATTATCTCAGAGAGAAGCAATAAAAAAAAATCTGCATAAAAATTTCTTGGCACAACATTCCCCCTCCTAAAAAAGAGGTCTTCAAGTGGTATCTCGTGAGACTTCTTGGAAATTTTTTAAATATTTTCTGGGGGAAAAGCCAAGCAACACAGGATTATTCTATACAAACAAATCAGCCGTGTGATCCATATACAAAACAAATGTAGAAGGAGAAGGTGATACCATTTGCAGGCGCACCCCCCAAAAAGGACTCAGACACTGGTGAAAGTGGATAACGGCATTGGGCCACATTTATTGATTCATGCCCTAGTCCGAATTATAAATTTCGATTGGTACTCAACCAATTATAATTCTTAAGGCAAGCAGGCCGCAGTAACACTGGTAAGGTACCTCCCAAAATTGCCAACGGCAATTGGTTACAATGTATCCATTTGTATCAATTTGTTTGTTGGCAACAAACAAATTGTTGACCGTAGTCAATAAACTAACTACTGACCCCACCCTCTGACGCGTATCCGTAAAATAACGGGGTGATGCATGCTGCCTAGCTCGTGCCATCACCCCATTGCCTGGTTCGTCGTTGACCGGACAATGTTAACCAACTTGTGCCTATCTAGTGTTGTCCAGTCAATTGCGAACCTGCCGGATACCTGTGGGTCATAAATATTTACCTTACCAGTGCTACCCGCCACACGGGGAGGCTTCAATAAAGGCTCACCGCCCCCCCCCCAGACCGTCAGCTCGGTCAACAGGCCTGCTTGCAGATCTTCCAAAAAGAGGTTCATACCTCCAGGCAACAGATGGACCCCATCCCCTGCGTAAAGTTCACAATTTTGAAGACTAATATCGGGGTGTCAGACGACACGCCCCCAACCCTTGTCTACCACGAACCGGGCTACTGCCCTGTTCACCGAGCAGCGAGCACGGTCAAGGGCCTGGAGGTTAAGGCCCCCCTGTAAGCGTGATGCGGTATGATGTCCGACCAAATCAGGGTTGTGGCAGGCCACACATAATGCAAGTAAGCCAGGTCACCGCAGATTGCATGTTTCAACGACAGGCTGGTGACCTGGCCTAAATCATTGCCCCCGAGGTGTATAACCAGGACATCAGGCGGGTCAGCATCCCTGATGGAAAAAAGGAATGGCAACAGTTCCCACCATAACATCCCACGCTTACCGTACCACCTAAGACATGCGGACGCACGTAGTCCCAGCTGGGGTCCCCACTCTGTCGCTGCAGCATACTGCGCTGCCCTGTGCACGTAGCTATGGCCCACCAGCCATACTGCCACAGGTGTAAGACGACACCCAGGGTCTGTCAAAGAAAAAGGAAACAGGACAGTGACTTAACTGGTACTCACAATTGAAGAGGGCGAACATATAACTGAAAACACTGTGACCCCCACCTTCCCATCTGGCGTATCTCAGCCCCAGAGTACCCGAATGCAGCTGCAGTAGAAGCAGCTCCTATTCTAAAAGAATGGGTGCCATAACGAACCCCGGGGAGGCCAACACTGGATAGTGCCTTCCCGGTCACCTTCCAAAATTGAAATTTTGTAAGGGGAGACCCATCTTGGTGGCAGAAAAACGGGCCAGGGTGCGTACCACGCAGTGCAAGGAACTCTTGTAGGGCACCAACCGGACAGATGTCTGCCATGGAACATCGTAGCAGTCTTACACCACTGCCTACACCGTGCTGATCAACTTTTGAGGAGCGTATCCTCAACTGAGCCCACTGATCAGAAACATAGACATCTTCGAGTTCCAGTGCCCTACGCGTCACATCCGCCTTAGACAGTAGCACCAGCTCACTGATGCGGAGCACTCCAAAAAAGGCCACCGTGGTAGCCGCATGAAACAGGGCTGCCTCATACCTGTCAAAACACAGGTCATGCCAGCCCCGTGCAAGGTGGGTAAGTACCCCTGGAGAAATTGGGTGGCGGTTGTCCGGGCAGCGTCCACGCTCCCGTGCCCACCCTTCCAAAACATGTCTCACACGGAAGTCAGTGGTGCTGTCCACATGACCTCCCACTTTGGCCATAAAAGCCAACGCTGACAGCTCAGATGCTATGGTGCGAGGTGCAAGGCCCTGGGCATGCAGGTAAACCATGAACCGCAGAACATGGGTTACCGGGACCGGCCAGGTTCCTGGCAGTTGAAATTGGGTACAGAATGCTCTGAAAGAATTAAATGCGTGGTGATACGCCTTACGCGTGCGTGGCGCTAGTGACAGGCCAATCGCCCGGTTCACCTCTCCTTCCCAAACGTCCATATGTTGTCCGGGAGCGGCGAGGGAAATTCCTCTGCATCCGGGGCCAAGGCACGGAACCGGGAGATCTGCAGGCGGGACAAAGCATCAGCGATGTCATTATTAATACCTGGTACATGCCTAGCCCGAAATAGCACATTGAGGCATAGGCTGCGCAAGACAAACTGGCGCACCAATTCCATAACCCTGGGTGATTTAGACGTCTGAGCGTTGACAATGTGCACAACTGCAGCATTGTCACACCAGAAATGAACGACCGAATTGGCCCACTCCGACCCCATAGCATCAAAGATCCCAGAATGGGAAAGAACTCAAGGAACGTGAGATCGCATAAACGATCCGTGCCCTTCCAAGCTGATGGCCATTGACCATATGCCCACTTCCCCTCGAAGTAAATCCCATAACCCAGGGACCCTGATGCATCCGACTGAACCTGGAAGCGAGGGGACACCAGAAGGTCAGATCTCCAAAATGACACCCCATTGAACTCTTTAAGGAATTGGAGCCATATCAGCATATCCGCCCTCGTGCCCCTGTTCAGTCGGACCCTATGGTAGGGCCTGGACAAGCCAGCCATGGCGTCGCACAAGCGTCGAGCAAAAGCTCTGCCAGGTGCGACCACCCTGCAAGCGAAGTTAAGGTGACCATGTAGTACCTGGAGCTCATGGAGTGACACCTTGCATTTGGCCAGCAAGGCCAAGATCAATGCAGTGATCCGGGAAACCTTGTCGACGGGTAACCTGGAACGTGAGCTTGGTGGATGGGCCCTCGGTCTTTTCGGGCGCTAAAGGGACACCAAGTTCCTGCATTAGCGTCTGAAATGTGTTGAGGAGACACGTACACGTGTCCCAGCCCCGTTCACCCCCGAACAAGAAATCATCGAGGTAATGGGCTACAGACCGAGATCCCGACCTGCGAACAAAGGCCCACCTGCGAACAAAGGCCCACTGGAGAAAAGTGCTAAAGCGTTCAAATGCCGAGCATGAGATGGAGCAGCCAAAAGGCATGGCTTTATCAAAATAAAATTTGCCCTGGAACTTGAAACCTAACAACTCAAAGTCGCCCGGGTGCACAGGCAGCAGACGGAATGCAGACTTAATGTCACACTTCGCTAATAGTGCACCCGGGCCACAAGAACGCACCATGCGCAGGGCCTGGTCAAATGATGTATACCTGACCGAACAAAGGTCATCAGGGATGGCATCATTGACCGAATGGCCAGCCGGGTACGACAGGTGGTGGATCAAACAAAACTCCCCCGGTGTCTTTTTGGGCACCAACCCCAAAGGGGAGACCTTCAGATTGGGAAAGGGCGGGGCGTGAAATGGGCCAGCGACCCTACTGCATTAATCTCCTTAGCGATACTGAGGGCGGCCACCTCCTCCCTGCCCTTAAGAGAAAATAATTTGGGTGCATTTTGGGGGGACCTATCCCCTGTAAACGGAATGCGAAACCCCCGCTGGAAGCCTTCCAGTAGGTAGGCTGCATCCCCCCTCCTCGGGTTTGTTGCGAGCCAACGCTCCAACATGACCACATTAACTGGGGAGGGGGCCTTTTGAGTGACCAGCACCCTCAGTGGCAGGTCTGCCCGTTCCCTGTCCACCTCTACCCCTGCCCCGAAACCCGCCCGCTCGCAGGCACGCAGCGGCGGTGTGGGGGCCAGCGCAAGAGGGACACTCGTGCTTATATCGGCATTGCTTTCTATTGCAAGCACCATTGGCCGAGAAGCTCCAACACAGCAGGTGGGCTGGAACCCCCTGCCCCGCCACCTGGCGGGGTGCCTGAGTTGGAGCGGCTCGCTGGACCGCATGTCCACAATGATACCTCTCCCCAGGCGCGGGGTGCGTGGGGGTCATATACAGAAGCCACAGCTTCTGACAGGGCTCATCCCACCTCATCTCTGGGTGTAGGGGCACTCTCATTCGAAATTCCTCGTCGTAAGCCAACCACAATGGGCCAGGGAAATCAACCATTGGCCTGTAAATGTTGTCCAAATACTGGACCATCAGAATGGCCAGGTCAGGCCGGGCCCTAAGGTACACCGCCATGTATATGAGATAAGCGGGCAGCCAGTTGGCCCACGTGCATGGTGGCTTGCGACGGCGGGACTGCTCCTTGTCCTTTTCGTCCTGCCCCTCCCTCTCTTCCTTGGTGGGTTCCCTGTTCAACAGGGAGAAAATGTCCACGTACTCTCCCCGCCAAATTTTCTCTTTTGTGGCTTGAGCCAAATGATCCCCGAGGGGCAAAGAGTACCCAGCCGTCGGGAGTGCCGACACCGGCACATTGACAGTACGGGGCATCAAAAAAGGGACCGCAACCTGCCCTGTAACCCCCGCTGCATTCCCTGTAACATGAGGCCCCCCACCCACTGTAGGGCCTGCAATCAGCAAAGCCCCACCTGAGTACGCCGGGGGTTGCTGTCCCCCAGTCCCAACCTGACGTGGTGATGGCCACTGTAGACCCTCCCCCGCTGTGGAAGGTGGTGTGGGTGCATTAGTTTGAACCGGATACTCACAGGTTGCACCCCCTTGGGCCGCTCCCACTGGGGGTTCCAGCCGACAGCGGGCGTCGGAGCTCGCGACCGCAATCGAGCTCGGCGGACACACCTGACCACTACCTGCTGGTGGTATCTGCTGCGTGGGGAGCTGCGAGGCCAAGGTGGGTGCCGGCCCGCGGGCCTCAAGCAGCTCAATCCGGCCGGCCGCCTGCTGAAGATTGGCCGCCGCCGCGGTGAACTGTAGGCCAAAAGGCGCCCCCAATGGGGTGGATATCCCCATGGATGCCTCCAAGGCCGCTACGCGGGCCAGGAGGGCATCGACGTTCACAGAGCCCCCGACACAAAGTGGGCCAAGAGGGGCGTGCGGCCCACTGGTCGCAAGGCCTGGGCCCGGTGCAGAGGCACTTGGGCCCGAGTATGGCCATGCCCGAAGCTCTGGCCCTTGAGGTGCCAGGGGCATACCCTGCCAAGGCAGCGACCCCAGCCCACCCTCCTGTGTAAAACCAATGGCCGGGGCATGCAGGCCAGGGGCCGGAGTCCCAGCGGAGCTATGGCCACCCGCCTGGCCCGGGCCCATGGCCGCGAATTGCGGGCCGGGGGCCGCAGCCCCAGCGGGGCCGGCCTGGGGCTGTGCAGCCTCAGGCCACGGACTAATCTGCCCCATTCCACCGGTCCCGGTGGGCGCTCCCGCGAAGGGAGCCTGCTGAGAGGGCGCAGTCGTGGTCCTCCGACCCGGCTGCCGCCTCCTTGTTGGGTGAACCGAATTCGCCATAGCCTTCTTTCTGGAAGGCATCGCTGATCCTGGGTGGGAAGCCTAAGAAGCAGGCGAAGAAAAGCTGACTGCTGCCGAAAGGAGGCTTCCCTGGAACGCGAAGAGCGACGGAGCTAAAAACTTCTCCTCTCCGTCGCTTTCGCAAAATGGCAGCTCGGCTTCCTCGTGGCCACCCCTTTTAAAGGGTGCTGGCCACGCCCCCTAACTACCCGGATGTCCAAGTCCGGTGGGGGGGGCCGCAAATAGCGCGGCGGCCATTTTGGCGCCGCGCTTGCATTTGGATCACTAAATTAAAAAAATCATTGCGAACTTTCGTGGTTCAAGACCACTTCTTCAGGCATGCAAAGGCATGGAAATCATCAATGAAAGTCCAAATGTTCATGACATGATGGTCCATTTGCCAGGATTATTATAATTCATGTATAGAATGGCATAATTCATGCACAGGAATCATTTGGAAAGGGCAGAAAAAGCATCAAGATGATCAGGATTGTACAATTCCAGCACAAAATGACACCTTTCCTATAAAGGATTCACCTGAAAAGGGCAGAAGAAACACACTATGCACAATATTGGTACAGTTCCTGAGCATAATGACTTCTCTCCTGTGTAAGATTTGTCTGGAAAGGGCATTCAGCTGGTTTCCTGAACAGAGCAGCAGCTGAGTCCACCACCACCATGAACAACAGGAAAAAAAGATTGATATTTTATATACACAGGAAGTTAGGAAATCTTTCTTATATATGAGGAATTTTAGTGAGGAACCTTGGCATGATGATACTTAGAAAATCATCTAGGACAGGGGTTCCCAACTTAAGGCCCATGGTGCCATTTCATGTGGTCCCCACCTCTCCAAGGGCATTCGTGAAACAAAATGGCCACCCCTTTGAAGCTGTTGAAACAAAATGGCCACACACACACACCATCATGCAGGCAGGGCAAAATGGTTGTCTGGCCCTTGAAGCTGACTGAGAGAACTTGACCGAGCCCCTGGCTTGAAAAGGTTGGGAAACTCTGATCTAGTACAAGAAATCTTGAAAATAATGTCCCTAGTTTTAGTTCCCAGGAAGATTGTGCTCATATGCTCTGACAGAAAATTCATAAAAGGTTGATCTAAAGCTGTGAGTGAAGGGATCAGTTCATTACAAATTATTTGCCATAACTGTCCCAAATAAATCAGAAGAGTGCAATTTCTAACCAGGAGGTGGAGGGGGAAAAAGAAACCCCCCAAAATAGACTCCTAATCATGTGGAAATATCCATATGCAAAAAGTATCCTCCAGTTCACATTTATTTCTTCACAGTGAGTCAGTGCTGACCTGTTATATCTGCTCATGAGTTGAGATCAATCATTTTCTTGAGTGCCAGAATAAGGCTACAGAGATCTACACAGGTAGGACACTGAAGGTGTTCACACATAATGTATAGGCAACAAGTGTGTGACCCAAGTGGCCGAACTCTGACCCTCTGCCACCTCAAGAAGGCCTATTCCTATATATACCACATGATGGAAGCCAATGAAATTCAAGAATAAAACAAATTCATTTTTTGTTTGAACACATGATGAATGTGCACCTCATGCATAAAAACCAAATAAAACAGACAAGAAGATTTTCACTTCTACGTCAGTAATATACATGTGTGAATAAATTTTTCAAGGTGCCTGTCAGGTGCATTTTTAAAAAATAGATGTCATTATCATGATTATCCCACCACCATCATAATTTTTAAAATGTATGTCAAATTAATACCAGGGCTAGTGATAGCCCCCATCTTGAATTGCTTTTAAAGGGAGCTGGACGGTAACCGAGTCAAGGTGGTGGTGATGATAAATTGTGGTGGTTTGTGATACTTCTAGCATTAAAGTGCATGATACCTCCAGTATTTGAGGCAGTGAGTCTCTGAATACAACTTACTGGAGCAGCATAAGTGGACTGTTGTCCTCCTGCTTGACTTGTAGGCTTCCCAGATGAATCTGGAAGGCCATTGTGGGAAAGTGGACCAGAGACCTTCAGTCTCTTTTTGTCTTTTCTAATAACTACGGAGCCCCTTTTTCATTTCTGATAACAGATAGTGGGAGAAATCCTGCTGCAATGAGTGACACTGTGCAACAGCCAGAAAAGTATACTAAAACAGTTTGCCTAAGACTTTCTCTCTCCCTCTCCCCCCCCCTCTTTCTCTCTCACACACAAAGTCTACTCTAAAGCATCACTTCCAAGTGCCTAGAAATTTTCCAGCCCTCCACACCAAACAGTTACATTTTGCCCACATTCACGCCACACTCTCTGTGGTCCCCTAGATTTTTCTATCAATTTCATTCTTCAGTCTCTGAACAGCCTAAAGCTGTTCTATGCCTTTGTTACAAGCTTTATCATTGGCAGAATTCTAATTATAATACCCTTCCTGAATACCTTATGGTCGGGGTGTTTTGTTTTGACTTTAGCCTCATGAGTTCTCTTCCACCAGTTTAAAGTCCCTTTTTCTGAAAGGCCATAGCTTTATAAAATACAACTTCCCACCGGATCAAAATAGAAACAACTCTTCTCAAACGCCTTCAAAGCTGCTTCAGAATCTTCTTTGCCTGGAGTAATAAGAGCTGTAAAGCTCATCTGCTTCCTTAATTTATTTGCCCAGCTTCTCCCACCCTCTTACATCCATTTCCAAACATATATAGAAACTATGCTTTGACTAATCTCTCATCCATGGAGGAGGAATTTGTCTAGAAATAAAAGATGTCCATCTTATCTTGGAATATATTCTTTTGATACTGGATCATGGAGGATTTAATCTCTTCCAAATACCCATTGACTTCAATAGTTTTTGGATCAACCCCTGAAATTTTCAAATGAGGACCTTGCCTCTATATTATATGTAATGTACAGCTTATGGCTCAATTTTTATTTTCTATTTTTAAAAAAATATTACTTAGAATTGGAATCCTGATTTTCTTCAATGCAACGCAGAGAAAGAAACAGCTAGAGATTAAACTCCCATTTCCAACCCCTTGAGATGCTCTAATAAGCTAATCTAGTCAGTAAGATATTGCCAAAAATGCTGTTAACATATATCCACAGCTGCTGTTTAACTTCATGAGAAGGGAAAGATGTGTGTGTGTGTGTGTGTGTGTGTGTGTGTGTGTGTGTGTGTGTGTGTGTGTGTGTGTGTGTGTGTGTGTAAGGGGTGGGGGAGCCTAGTTGGCGTATTAGTTTATCTTCTTAAGGCTGTTGGACACAATCCCCAAAGTCCTGGGTTCAGTCCCAAGTAGGTCAACATGTTCCCCTCCTCCCAACTGAATCTAGAAGCTTCTAAAAGCAGATTTTCTCATCAGGAAAGAGATAATGTGAACAAAAATGTCACATTTGCTTCTGTGAGAAAATGTTTTACAAAACAATACATATAATGTTGGATAAACAACACTGTATGCATTTTATACTGCATAACATACACAGTCAGATGAATGCAAATGATGCAAATTGGTCAAATCACCTCACCTTGATAAGCCTAGTTTGGGAGTAGGGGAGGGCTCTTACTGCATAAAATAGCAATATCCACCTTCATAAAATGTGACATTGGTTATGCACTAAAACTCTAGCTTTTGATACAAAGATCTGAATAATAAGCTGTTACATATTCCCAGTTTTGCTATGTGGAGTAAGCTTTTGAAATGTGGATCTGCAGACGACTGCTAAGGATATAATGGGTTGTACCTGTGATTAATGTAGAAGTTTTGCGCTGGATGGATAAAGAACAAGAACTGTTTAAGACAAAGAAAACATCAATGCCTTGGGCACATTATGAGGAGCAACATGAAATATAGAATACTCCAACTTGCTATTCAAGGGAAGATCCATGGGAAGAGAGGCCCTGGATGTAGAGAGACTTCATAGCTAAAGAACCTGAGAGATTGGTGTGGAATATCCTTGGAAGAACAGTTCTTAGGAGTTAAGGGCAAAAAGGCTATTGCTATCATGACAGCCAATGTCAGGAACAGATACGGCACTTGAAGAAGCAGAAGGATTGTCATCAATCCCAGTGACAGCAATCCGATGGTGATTCTTTTGTTTTTACTACTAAAGGTTAACACACACCCCTCCCCAATGACCTGAGGCTTCCCTAGGGCAAGGGGGTACAGAGCCTGATAAAATGAAAGGGGGAAATAGGAAGCTTTCCATTATTTTAAATTTAATAATTCTAGTGCCTGGTTATACTGGCATAAATTTAGATGACATGGTATTATGTGTGTGTTGTTGTTGTTGTTGTTTTCTGGTTGTCCATATTTTAGCTGTCCTCATTTTATAAGGTGTGCCTAACTTTTTGTGCACTCTTCTAAAGTTTACCATAAACCTTACAAGGTGATATGTGCTTCTTCCAATGTGTCTTGAGGAGTGGGGAAAAAGTCTTCTTTACTAAGAATGTCAACTCCGCCACAATTCCTTGAATAAATTCCACCAAAATCAGGACAATCCTAGACCTATTCAGTTAAGCTTTGTGTTTCTTTAAAATCAGATGTTGCTCTGTTTCTGTAGGTTTTAGTAAATAATCTCAGCAGAAGACGCCTGTGTAGAATGCTGTTTCTCATATTTAAAATCCAATTTCAGAGATAAAGGGATTGTGCTTGAGACATGGGAAGACTGATAGTTAGAAAGTTTATAGTCAGAGGGCATGAGGGGTTAGGAAATCATTGGCAATCAGCCAAACCATAAACATATTAGCTGGAAACCTTTAATGGGTAAAATGGAGTAGTAAATTACAACTATAATAGAACCATTGAATCAGTAGAACTTCAAGCCTCAACAAGTTCCCACTAATGTACTCGATGGGTGTACTCTAGTTGTGGCTTCCTACTAAATTTTCACCTGTGTCTTTGAAGCTTAATATTCAGGAAGTGGCTATGAAATAAGATGGGAGGAAGCCCTCTCCTGTGACTAGGCCTCTGGTAAGAAGGCTGGCTAATGGCACAAGTATGGAACCGATTTGTTGGGAGAAGGGGAAATGTAGCCTATGGGTAATATGAAACACTTTGATGACATTGTGTGATTCACCAGCATCTCAGGGACAATATAATTCAATTTTCAAACATTTTAATGCTCAGAAGGTTCTCTTGTGCCCTCTAAGGCTTAGCATGGGAATTTTGACATGTTGTGAGCCTTCCATTTTCCAAGACCCCTCTATACACGTATACCCACATCTCTTGATTTCTAAATCTTTAGCACTTATCAGCTTATGTATGGCTGAACATTGCTGGTTCTTCTCCTAGGAGACACACTGAAGAATCAAAAAAAGGAGAAGAGTCAGCCTGTGTAGCTGCACATAAATATTTTACTAAGTCCTAATGTTAGAAATCAAATGCAAGCGTGGTGCCAAAATGGCCGCCGCGCTCTTTGCGGGGGCCCCCCATCGGACGAAGGCATCCAGGTAGTTAGGGGGCATGGCCAGCTCCCTTATAAAAGGGGTGGCCATGAGGCAGCCGAGCTGCCATTTTGCGAAGCGACGGAGCGGAGAAGTTTTTCCCTCTTACCTCCGTCGCTTTTACCTTTACCGGGAAGCCTTTTGGCTGCTGAATTCTCTCATTTTCGGCTTCCCATCGATTGGCTGAGATGCCCTCGAAGAAGAAGGCGGCTGCGAGCGCGGCTCGTGCGGTTCGGAGGCGCAATCCGGGTCGGAGGACCGTGGCTGCGCCTCCCCAGCAGCCGCCTTTGCCTGCACCCACCGGGACCGGTGGAATGGGGTCTATTCCCCCTTGGCCGGAGAATGGTGGCCCACGCACGGGTCCAGTAGGGGCTGCGACCCTTGGCCTGCAAGCGGTGGACACCGCTCCTGGTGTTGCCCATTCCTCCATAGGGGCGCAGCTCGCTCCGGGGCCTTCCAGCCTTGGGGGGTGGTTTGGTCCCCTTCCCTGGCAGGTTGCTACATTGGCCCTACCGGGCCCGGGTGTGGGGTCGTGGCCCTATTTGGGCCCCGGGGTACAGGGACCTGTACCCATGCCTGTAGTAGGCGGGCCGGCTGGCCCTTTGCCCCATGTCAGCGTGGAAGCCTTACTGGCCCGCGTTGCGGCCCTCGAGGCATCCCTGGCCCAGGCTAGCCACGCTGGGGCTCCCTTTGGGGTTCATTTCGACGCGTCGTCTGCTGGGCAGCGGCAGGCGATGGGACGGGTCGAGCTGCTTGAGACGCGTGGCACGACCTCGGCCACTGCCTCGCAGCTCCCCAACCAACAGACCGGTGCGGGTCAGGCCCCATCGACGAGTTCACGGCGGTCATGAGCTCCGACGCCCCCAGTGGGCCGGAACCCCCGGTGGGGGCGGCCTATGGGGGTGCAGCATGTGAGTATGCGGTTCAAACTAGTGCACCTACACACGTGGCCACGTGGGGGGGGCTTTTCAATGGCCTTGGCCTCGCGCGGGTGGTGCGGCGGTCCAGCCGCTGACGCCCCACCCGGCGACGTCAACTACCACCCAGGGCCCCGTGGTTGGGGGTGTTTCCTACCCTGTAGGGAATGTTTTGGGGGTGGCCGAGTTAGTCCAGGCCCCTTTCCAGATGCCCCCAGTTTCTGCTGTACCTGTGTCGGCCTCGCCGACAGCGGGGTATTCCTTACCACTGGGAGACCATTTGGCCCAGACCACCAAAGAGAAGATTTGGCGGGGGGAGTATGTGGATATCTTCTCCCTCCTCAACAGAGAGCCCACCAAGGAAGAGATGGGGGGCAGGATGAGAAGGATAAGGAGCAGGCACGTTGTCACAACCACCATGTACGTGGGCCAACTGGTTGCCGGCCTACCGCATATATATGGCGGTATACCTTAGGGCCCAGCCGGATTTGGCGATTCCGATGGTCCAGTATTTGGACAACATCTATAGGGCGATGGTTGACTTCCCGGGCCCGTCGTGGTTGGCTTGTGACGAGGAATTCCGTATGCGGATTCCCCTGCACCCCGAGATGAGGTGGGATGAGCCCTGCCAGAGGCTTTGGCTTCTGTACATGACTCCCACGCGCCCCGCGCCCGGGGAGAGATACCATTGTGGACATGCGGTCCAGCGTGCGGCCCCAGCGCAGGTCCCCCGCCAGGTGGCGGGGCAGGGGGTTCCGGCCCGCCTGCTGTACTGACTTTCTCATACAATGGTTCCTGCAATGGGAAGAATTGCAAATACAGACATGAGTGTCCCGCCTGTGCTGGCCCCCATGCGACCTCTGCCTGTCCCAGGCCTGGAGGGATGCGGGGCAGAGGGAGGGGCGGACAGGGAGCTGGCAAGACTGCCTCAGATCGAGCTGGTTCACCGAAAGGCTCCTTCCCCGATTAATGTGGACATGTTGGAGCGTTGCCTCGCATTGTACCCGAGGGGGGCAGATGCAGTTTACCTGCTTCGGGGTTTTCGACTGGGGTTCCGTATTCCTTTCATGGGTGGTAGGTTACCCCAAGACGCCCCCAACCTTTTGTGCCTCAGGGGAAGGGAGGAGGTGGCTGCTGTCAGCATTGCTGAGGAGGTTAATGCGGGAAGGGTCGTTGGCCCTGTCCCTGCACTCCCGTTCCGGGGAGCATATTATTTCAATGATGCCATGCCTTTTGGCTGTTCCATTTCGGGCTCGGCATTCGAGCGTTTCACCACCTTCCTAGAGTGGGCTTTTGTCCGCAGGTCAGGGTCCCGGTCTGTAGCCCATTCACTGGATGATTTTATTCGGGGCTGAACGGGGCTGGGACACGTGCACACGTCTCCTCAACACATTTCAGACGCTAATGGAGGAACTTGGTGTCCCTTTAGCGCCCGAAAATACCGAGGGCCCATCTACACAGCTAGTATTCCTGGGGGTGGAGATTAACACGGTAGCGCAGGCTTCTAGGTTGCAGCGGGATAAGGTGTCAAGGCTAGTGGCCCTTATCTCGGACTTGCTGGCCAAGCGCATGGCATCACTGAGGGAACTGCAGATGCTACATGGTCACCTCAATTTCGCTTGCAGGGTCGTCGCACCGGGCAGGGCATTTGCTCGGCGCTTGTGCGACGCCATGGCAGGATTATCCAGGCCACATCATAGGATTAGATTTACCCGGGGTATCAGGGCAGACGTGCTTGTCTGGCTCCAGTTCCTGAGGGAGTTCAGTGGGGTGTCATTTTGGAGGTCTGAGCTCCTGGCTTCCCCTCGCTTTCAGATACAGTCCGATGCCTCGGGATCCCTGGGTTATGGGATGTACTTCAATTGAAGTGGGCCTATGGTGGGTGGCCACCAGCCTGGGCAGGCACGGGTCGCCTGCGTGGTCTCACGTATCTGGAATTTTTCCCTATCCTGGGTGCTTTGATGCTATGGGGGCAAGGAGTGGGCCAACTTGGTCGTGCATTTCTGGTGTGACAATGCGGCCGTTGTCCACATTGTCAACTCACAGATTTCCACATCGCCCAGGGTAATGGACCTAGTGCGCCAGTTTCTGTTGCGCAGCCTGCGCCTCAACGTCCTCTTCTGGGCCAGGCATGTCCCGGGGGTCAATAATGATATTGCTAATGCTTTGTCCCGCCTGCAGATCTCCCGGTTCCGTGCCTTGGCCCCGGATGCGGAGGAATTTCCCTCGCCACTCTCGGACGAGATATGGACCATTGGCAAGGAGAGGTGAACCGGGCGATTGGCTTGTCACTAGCGCCACGCACGCGTAAGGCGTATCACCACGCATCCATTTCTTCAGAGCATTCTGTCCCCAATTCCGGCTGCCAGGAACCTGGCCGATCCCAGTGATCCATGTACTGCGGTTCATGGTTTACCTGCATGCCCAGGGCCTTTGCACCTCGCACCATAGCATCTAGGCTGTCGGCGTTGGCTTTTATGGCCAAGGTGGGAGGTCGTGTGGACAGTACCGCTGACTTCCGTGTGAGACATGTTTTGGAGGGGTGGGTGCGGGAGCGTGGGCATTGCCCGGACGACCGCCACCCGATTTCCCCAGGGGTTTTTACCCAATTGGCCCGGGGCTGGCCTGGCCTCTGTTTTGATAGATATGAGGCAGCCCATTTCATGCGGCTACAACGGTGGCCTTTTTTGGAGCGCTCCGCATCAGCGAGCTTGAGATGCTGTCTAAGGCGGATGCAAGTCGTAGGGCACTGGAACTCGAAGATGTCTGTGTGAACAATATTGGGCTCAGTTGGGGATACGCTCCTCTAAAACGAATCAGCACGGCGTAGGCAGTGGAGTAGACTGCTACGATGTTCTTTGGCAGACATCTGTCCGGTTGGTGCCCTACAGGATTTCCTTGCACTGTGTGGCACGCACCATGGCCCGTTTTCTGTCACCAAGGTGGGTCTTCCCTTACTAAATTTCAATTTTGGAGGGTGCCGGGAAGGCACTAGACAGTGTTGGCCTCTCTGGGGCTCGTTGCGGCACCCATTCGTTCAGGATAGGGGCGGCTTCTACTGCAGCTGTTTTTGGGTACTCCGGGGCTGAAATACGCCGTATGGGAGGGTGGGGATCACAATGTTTTCAGTTTTGTGTTCGCCCTCTTCAACCGTGAGTACCAGTTTAGTCACTGCACTGTTTCTCCCCCCCTTTTTCCTTCACAGACCCTGGGTGTCGTTGTACACCAGTGACAGTATGGCTGGTGGGCCATAGCCACGTGCACAGGGCAGCGCGTTAAGCTGCATGGGGCAGCGCGTTACGCTGCACAGGGCAGCGTGTTACGCTGCACAGGGCAGCGCGTTACGCTGCGGCAACAGAGTGGGGACCCCGACTGGGACTGGGTGCATCCGCACGTCTCAGGTGGTATGGTAAGCGCGGCTTGTTATGGCGGGAACTGTTGCCATTCCTTTTCTACATCAGGGATGCTGACTCGCCCGATGTCCAGGTTATGTACCTTGGGGGCGATGGCTTGGGACAGGTCACTGGCCTATCGCGGAAGCTTGCGGTTTGCAGTGACCTGCCCTACTCACATTATGTGTGGCCTGCCACATCCCTCAATTGGTCGGACACGATACCGCGGTACGCTTACAGGGGGGCGTTCGGCCTCGAGGCTCTTGACTGAGCCGACGCTCCGTGAATGGGGCTGTTGCCTGGTTCCTTTTCAACAAGGGCGGGGGACGCGTCATTAGCCTCCCCGCCATCAGTCTGCAAAATTACGAGCTTTACTCAGTGGATGGGGCCCATCTGTCGCAGGGAGGTATGGATCTCTGGTTAGTGGACTGGCGAGCAGGCCTGTCGACCGAGCTGACGGTCTTGGGGGGCGGTGAGCCTTTTGGGAAGCCTCCCCGTGTGGCGGGTATCACTGGTAAGGTAAACATTTATGACCCACAGGTATCCGGCAGGTTCGCAATTGACTGGAAAACACTAGACAGGCATAAGTTGGTTAAACGTTGTCTGGTCAACGACGAACCAGGCGACGGGGTGATGGCTACAGCTAGACAGCATGCATCACCCCGTGATTTCACGGATACGCGTCAGAGGGTGGGGTCATTAGTTAGATATTGACTACAGTCAACAATTTGTTTGTTGTCAACAAACAAATTGATACAAATAGATACATTGTAACAATTGCCGTTGTCAATTTTGGGTGGTACCTTACCAGTGTTACTTCGGCCTGCTTGCCTTAAGAATTATGATTGGTCAATTACCAATAGAAATTTATAATTTGGACTAGGGCATGAATCAATAAATGTGGCCCAATGCCGTTATCCACTTTTACCAGTGTCTGAGTCCTTTATTGGGGGGTGCACCTGCAATGACATATGTATAGGTCTCCCTTGCTCGAAAACCAGTTGTATCTGACTCTGGGGTGTGGTGCTCATCTCCGTTTAGAGCAAAAGTGCCAGTGCTGTCTGTGCCTACAGACATTTCCCTGGTCATGTGGCAGGCATGACTAGACACCACAGTGCACAGAACACTGTTACCTTTGCCACCAAAATGGTGCCTATTTATCTACTTGCAATGTATTGCTTTCAGACTGCTAGGTTAGCAGGAACTGGGACACTCTGTTATGCGCACCTGGGTCTCAAACTGCTGATCTGCCAACCTTCCGGTCATCAAGTTCAACGTCTTAACCACTAAGCCACCATAGTCCCAAAGCATATATATGTACATGCAAACAACTCTTAGTTGCAAACACTTTAGTTGTATTATGTTGACCCTTAGAGCTGGTTCACACATATATGTGCATTACTTGATTTTTTTAAACCATCAGAACTCATTCACATATTTATATCCACCAGCAATTATTTTTCTTTAGCTGAGTAGGAGGTGCATAAGATAACACACAGATGGCAATAGTGAGAGAGCACAAGCTCATACATTCAGAAGTTAACTTCCCAGTTATTTATAAAGGTTGTACATTCTAGGTTTCCATGCCACAGGCCTTGATGTGCTCATCTCATGCTGTGGCCAGTATCGTATTAAGCTTCATAAGAACATAAGAACAGCCTTGCTGGAACACGCCACAGCCCATCCAGTGCAGCATTCTGTCTCACACAGTGGCTCACCATTTCCTTCAGGGTATTCCCAAGGAGATGCCTTCACCTGCTTAGGATTCCCTGGAAATGGCATTGAGAGATATCCTGCCTAGCTCTCCAACCCAGAGGTTGTCCTTAAGTATCCATAATTATAGCCATTGATACCATTGTCCTCCATGAACTTGTCTAATCCTTTCTTAAAGCTGTCAAGACTGACAGCTGTCACCACTTCTTCTGGCAGGGAGTTCCATAGACCAGTAATCCTCTGGGTGAAAAAGTACTTTCTCTTATTTGTTTGAGAACTAGTACCCAAAAGTTTCATGGAGTGTCCCCTAGTTCTAGTGTTATGCGATAGGGAAAACAGTTTTTCCTTATCTACTTTGTCCACACCGTGCATGATTTTATAAACTTCAATCAGGTCACCTCTTAGACGCCATCGTTCAAGAGTGAAAAGGCCCAACCGTTGCAGCCTCAGATGGTAAGGAAGGTGTTCCAGTCCCCTAATCATTCTGGTTGCCCTCCTCTGCACTTTTCCCAGCTCCATAATATCCTTCTGGAGGTATGGCGACCAGAACTGTACACAGTATTCCAGATGGGGCTTCACCATAGATTTATAAAGAGGCAAAATGACACTTGCTGACTTATTTTCTATACCCTTCCTAATGATCCCTAGCATTGAGTTTGCTTTTTTCACTGCTGAGGCACACTGGGTTGACACCTTCATTGAGTTGTCCACCAGAACACCAAGGTCCCTTTCCTGGTTTGTCGCAGAGAGTTCAGAACCCATCAGTTTATAAATGTAATTGGGGTTCTTTGCCCCAACATGCATCACTCTGCACTTACTAATGTTGAAGCTCATTTGCCACTGCTTTTCCCACTCCCCCACAGTGTCAAGAGATCCCTCTGGAGCTCCTCACAATCTCTCACAGTTTTCACTACCCTGTATAATTTAGTGTCGTCAGCAAATTTGGCTACCTTGCTTTTTACTCCTACCTCTAGATCATTTATGAAGAGGTTGAAAAGCAGGGGTCCCAGTACTGAACCTTGGGGGACCCCACTCTTTACTTCCCTCCACTTGGAGAAGTGTCCATTTAGTGCTACCCTCTGTTTCCTGTTCCTTAGCCAGTTGCTGATCCAGGACAAGACCTGTCCCTTTATTCCATGACTGGCAAGTTTATTCAAGAGCCTTTGGTGTGGGACCTTGTCAAAAGCCTTCTGAAAGTCCAGATAAATAATGTCAACTGGATCCCCCTTATCCACATGCTTGTTGACACTCTCAAAAAATTCCAATAGATTAGTGAGGCATGATTTGCCCTTGCAAAAGCCATGTTGGCTCTCCTTTAGCAGCACCTTCTCTTCTATGTGCCTATTAATTCTATCTTTTAGGATGGTTTCCATCACTTTACCTGGGACACATGTCAAACTGACAGGTCAGTAATTTCCTGGATCACCCCTGGATCCTTTTTTGAAAATTGGTGTTACATTCGCTACCTTCCAGTCATCAGGCACAAAGCCTGATTTGAGGGAAATATTATATATTTTGGCTAGGAGATCAGCAATTTCATCTTTAAGTTCCCTGAGAACTCGTGGATGGATGCCATCTGGTCCTGGTGATTTGTTAGTGTTTAGTTTAACAAGACATGCAAGGACCTCCTCCCTGGTTATTTCTATCTGTCTTAATTCTTCGGTTTCCCTCCCTACGAAGATAGGCTCTGTTTTGGGCATGTGGTCTCTGTCTTCTTCAGTGAATACTGAAGCAAAGAATTCATTGAGTCTCTCTGCAATCTCTGTTTCCTCTTTAATAACCCCTTGCCTTCCATTGTCATCTAATGGTCCAATGGCCTTCCTAGTTGGGTTCTTACTTCTAATGTACTTAAAGAAGTCTTTGTTATTTCTCTGAGTATTTTTAGCTATACGCTCCTCAAAGTCTTGCTTTGCTTTCCTGATTGTTGCCTTGCATTTGTCCTGCCAGAATTTATGTTTCTGCCTGCTGTCCTCATTTGGACAAGCCTTCCATCTTCTAAATGAGCTTTTCTTGCTCTTGATCATTTCCCGAACAGCTCCTGTAAGCCACATCAGAGTCCTCTTGGACCTGGCAGTGCCCTTTTTCCTTTTGGGTATGCATTCCAATTGGGCCTCTGTTATTGTTTTTGTAAACAGCCTCCATGCCTCTTGGAGAGTTTGGACTCTCTCAATTTTCCCTTTCAGCTTCTTTTTTACTAGTTTCCTCATCTTTGGGAAATTTCCTTTTTGAAAATTTAAGGTCTCTGTGTTAGATTTTATCAGTGACTTGCGGTCTATGATCAAGTTAAACATAATTGAGTTGTGGTCACTGTTCCCTATTGGATCAGTCACATTAACATCTTGCACCAGATCCTGAGTATTACTCAGGATCAAGTCAAGGATTCTTGTACCTCTAGTTGGGTCTTCAACCATCTGTCCCAGGGAACAATCATTTAGCATATCTAGGAACTTTATCTCTTTATCATGTGCTGAACAACAGTTCACCCAGTCTATGTGAGGGTAATTGAAGTCCCCCATTATAACCAGGCTTCCCTTCTTGGATGCCTCCTTTACAACATTCTCCAACTGCCAGTCTCCCTCAAGAGTTTGGGTCGGAGGCCGATAGAATATGCCTACTGTTAGACCATCCTTATGGCCTGGTACTCTTACCCACAGAGCTTCTAATGGTGACTCCAAATCATCTAGATATTCCAATTTATACAATTTTATCACTTCTTTGACATACAAGGCTACACCACCTCCCGTTTGCCCCTTCCTATCCTTCCTGTACATTTTGTAGCCTGGGATAACTGTATCCCATTGGTTATCATCCGTCCACCAGGTTTCAGTGATACCAATAATATCAATATTCTTATCTATTGCTAAGTATTCCAGCTCCCCTGGCATTTGTATACAAGCATTTATATATGCTTTCCTGATACAGTCTTTTGAGTCCAGTTGCATTGTTAGACTGCCTCTTGCATCCTTCTGCTAGAATGCTAGTGACTAGCTCCTCGCTCTGCTCAGTAATTTTTGCATCCTCCTCACTACTCAAGTACACACTTTCCTGAACCAGATGCTGCCCAGCTCCTGTCGGCTTTCCCGCAGTTATCATTTCAACTGAGCAGAAAATCCTCCCAACCCTTGTAATGCAGGATCATGTCACTGCACAAATGATAACCTTCTTGAAGAGTTGTGCAGTCACTCTTGTGCACATAGCACAACCCCACATTATTAGATGTCCACCTAGTGGATGGAAGCGTGGCACCAAAAATGGCCGCTGTGCTCTTTGCGGGGCCCCCCATCCTGGACGAAGACATCTGGGTTAGTTAGGGGGCGTGGCCATCCCTTTATAAAAGGGGTGGCCACGAGGCAGCTTCACTGCCATTTTAAGAACAGCGACGGAGCGGAGAAGTTCGCTCCGATGCTGTTGGTACTCCTTTGGTCCCTCCTCTATGGTGCCGCCATCGGGCCGGAGCGCTCGGGCGGGTGCTCCACCGGGGTGTGTGTGGCAGAGTTACCTTACCCACTGCCACCAATGCGGGTGACCAGGCCCCTGCTTACCCCCTCCCCCCAGTCGCAGGACTAGGGCGGGGGCTGTGCCGGCCTGCCCCCCTGGGGTTTCCACCCCTATTGACAGTTTGCCCGGCATGGGGCATAGCGGCCCATTCGGGCGCGGCATGGGATCGCGCCCCGCCATTCCGCCAGCCCCCCATGGGCCAGATTATTGGGCCTGGCCCTATTCTGGCCAGGGATTGCCACACGGCTTTCCCCCTCCACCCGCTCACCAATTGCCCTGTGGGCCGTCCGGCCCACCTGGCCCACCTTATTCTGGTGGGTCTGATACTGGGGATGCTCTCCTTGCCCGCATAATGGCACTCGAGGCATCCATGGGAATTGCACCACCACCAATGGAGGGTGGGTTCGGCAGCTTCTCCGCTGCGGCCCACATGCCTGCCACTGCCGCCCAGCGGACCATCAACAGGGTTGAGCTGCTGGAGGCCATCAGGCCAGTGCAGGCTGGCACTTCACAGCTCCCCATCCAGCCGTCCCAGCAGGGCATTCCACTGGGGACTGGTCCTGCTTGGCATGGACACATGGAGGCTCGGAGCTCGATGACCATCGTGAGCTCCGACGCCCGCCATGGCCTGGAACCCCCGTTGGGGGCAGCCCATGGGGGTGCACCGAGTGAGTATCCTGGTCAAGTCAGCACACCGATGTCACTGACTCACAACACTGTAGGGGTCCAGTGGCCTTGGCCGCAACAGGCTACTGTGGGAGGGCAGTTCACTGCACACTACCCTGTTACCTCCTGGGCTCCGAATTACCCCCAGGTTCTTACAAGGTTGTCCGCCCCAACTGTTCTGGCTAACTTCTCTGGGGTGCGACAGGGCCCATTATATGTTCCCCCACTTCACTCCGTGCCAACGGCGGCCCCGCCAACGGCTGGTTACTCCCTACCCCTGGGTGACCATTTATCCCAGGCTACTAGGGAGAAGATATGGTGGGGGGAATATATTGACATTTTCACCCTCCTTAACCGTGAACCCACTAAGGAGGAAAGGGAGGGGCAGGAATTGTCCCATTGTCGTAAGCCTCCTCACACTTGGGCCAATTGGTTACCGGCCTATTTAATATACATGGCGGTATATCTCAGGGCCCGTCCTGATTTGGCCATCCCAATGGTCCAGTATCTGGACAATATTTACCGGGCCGTTGTCGATTTTCCTGGCCCATCATGGTTGGCCTATGATGAAGAATTTAGGATGAGGGCGGCCCTTTACCCTGATATGCGGTTGGATGAGCCCTGCCAGCAGTTGTGGCTACTGTGTATGCCCCCTGTGTTGCCAGCGCCAGGTGACTGGTACCACTGTGGCCATGCCATACAGCGGGCTGCTACTACACAGGCTCCCCGCCAGCTGGCAGGGTGGGGGGGTTCCAGCCCGCCTGCTGTGTTGGGGTTTCTCCGCCAACGGAGTGTGCACCAGGCACCAGTGTAAATTTAGGCACAAGTGCCCTTCTTGTTCTGGCCCTCATGCCGCCTCAGCGAGCCCACGGGCCGGTGGGTCACGGGGCAGGGGAAAGGGATTCCAGGGGGTGGCCAGAGCTCCCTCTGACGCCGCTACCCATACAAAAGGCCCCCTCCCCAATTAATTTCACGGTGCTTGAACGGTGGCTGCGCACCTATCCTAGACAGGATGATGCGATCTACCTGCTTGAGGGTTTTAAGTTTGGCTTCCACATCCCGTTCAGGGGTGTTCGTGGGCCACAGGATGCCCCGAACCTACTGTCTCTCAGGGGTAATGCGGACATTGCTGCAGAGAAGATAGCCAAAGAGGTTAGGGAGCAGAGGTTGGCGGGGCCATTTAACGACCCCCCATATCCTAACTTAAAGGTATCCCCTCTGGGTTTAGTTCCTAAGAAGTCCCCAGGTGAATTCCGTCCGATTCACCACCTTTCTTACCCTGCGGGTTCCTCGGTCAATGATGCTATGCCGGATGACCTTTGTTCTGTTCGGTATACGTCCTTTGACCAGGCCTTCAAGATAGTATGCTCATGTGGTCCCGGTACGCTCATGGCAAAGGGTGATATCAAATCGGCATTCCGATTGTTGGCAGTGCACCTGGACGACTTTGAACTGTTAGGTTTTTATTTCCGGGGCAAGTTTTATGTGGACAAGGCCATGCCTTTTGGCTGTTCCATTTCGTGATCGGCCTTCGAATGATTTAGCACCTTCCTCCATTGGGCTTTCATTCGTAGGTCGGGGTACCGGTCTGTAGACCACTACCTTGATGATTTTTCGTTCGGGGGTGGACACGACTCGGGCACATGTGGACGCTTGCTCACCACATTTTAGGCACTCATGGGGGAACTGGGTGTCCCCCTAGCACCGAAAAGACAGAGGGCCTAGCCACCACCCTTACCTTTCTGACATCGACACCGTCGCCCAGGCATCCAGATTACCTATGGAAAAAGTGACTCGGATCTCTGATGCGATTTTGGCAATGCTTGCCGAGCGTAAGGTGTCTCTCCGGGAGTTGCAGGTAACACCAGGTAGAGCCTTCACCAGGCGTCTTTGTGACGCTATGGTGGGCCTTTCTAACAACACCACAGGGTCTGGCTGACTAGGGGTTTACGAGCAGACCTGTCGGTTTGGCTCACTTTCCTACAGGAATTTTATGGTGTCTCCTTTTGGAGATCTGAGCATATGGTCAGCCCTCAGTTCCAAGTACAGTCGGATGCCTCTGGCTCCCTCGGGTATGGGATTTATTTTGAAGGAAGGTGGGCCTATGGTCAATGGCCCCAGGACTGGCAGGGCATGGATAGCTGACGCGATCTTAAGTTCCTGGAGTTTTTTCCGATTTTGGGTGCCCTTATGCTCTGGGGGGACATGTGGGCTAATTCTGTGGTTCATTTTTGGTGTGACAATGCTGCTGTGGTGCACATTGTCAATGCCCAAACATCTAAGTCCCCCAGAGTCATGGCCTTAGTTCACCAATTTGTTCTTAGGTCATTGTGCCTTAATGTGCTCTTCAGGGCCAGACATGTGCCAGGCATTAATAGCGATATTGCTGACACTTTATCCCACCTGCAGATCTCCCAATTCCATGCCTTGGCTCCAGATGCAGAGGCACTTCCCTCTCCACTCCCGGCCGAGATGTGGACTTTTGGCGAGGAGAGGTGAACCGGGCAATCGGCATGTCCTTGGCACCTCGCACACGTAAGGCGTATCAGCACATGTTCCTTCAATTTAGGACCTTTTGCAGGGAGAGGCAGTTGCCTGAAATGTGGCCGATACCGGTTGACCAGGTTTTACAGTATATGGTGCACCTTTATGGTCAGGGATTACCCCCACGCACCATCGCCACTAGGCTTTCGGCCTTGGAATTCATGGCTAAGGCACGGGGCTTTACTGACTGCATGGGTGACTTCCGTATACTGCCGTCTTGGAAGTTTGGACACGTGAACGCAGCCGCCGCCCAGACACACGTCACCCTGTTTCACTGTGTCTTCTGCCCCACCTTGCTCGAGGTTGGCGTAGACTGTGTTATGATAGGTATGAGGAGTCTCTTTTTCATGCAGCTACCACCGTAGCTTTCTTTGGAGCTCTGAGAATCAGTGAGCTGTTCCCTTTGTCAAAGGGGGACGTGTCTCGTAGGGCACTGGAACTGGAAGATGTATCTATCAACCAGGGGTGGGCTAAGTTGACGACTCGTCCCTCTAAGGCCGATCAGCATTGAAAAGGCAGTGGTGTGAGACTGCTACGATGCAAGTTTGCCGATCAGCATGGAAAAGGCAGTGGTGTGAGACTGCTACGATGCACATTTGCTGACATCTGTCCGACCCTGTGTGTCCATGCACACCGGTGGCAGTGTGGCTGGTGGGCCACAGTTATGTGCACTGGGCGACACAGTAAGCTGCATCGTCGGAGTGGGGACCCCATCTCGGGCTGTGTGCATCCGCACATATGCCATGGTATGGTGTGCGTGGCATGAGGTAGCAGGAACTGTTGCCATTCCTGATGTCCATCAGGGATGCTGGACCGCCAGATGTTTTGATTCTGCACTTCGGCGGCAATGATCTCGCACAGATCACTGGCCTTTTCTTAAAAATGTCAGTGTGCAGTGACCTGGGGTTTCTACATCATTTATGGCCATACACACGGTTGCTATGGTCAGACATCGTGCAGAGACACTGTTATAGAGGAGGCATTGATCTCCGTGGTTTGGACCGTGCCCGGCGGTCAGTGAACAGGGCTGTTGCCTGGTTCCTTGTTGAGAATGGCTTGGGGACAGCCATTCGACACCCGGGAATAGGGTTGCAGGATTTTAGCCTGTATTCAGGAGATGGGATCCACCTGTCGGCCAGAGGTATGCACCTCTTTCTGGAGGGCGTGCAAGCGGGCCTGGTGACCAAGCTGTCGGTCGGGGCGGCGGTGAGTCATCATGGATGCCTCCCCGTGTGGCGGGTAGCACTGGTAAGGTAAAAATTTATGACCTATAGGTATCCGGCAGGTTCGCAATTGACTGGCCAACACGTAGATAGGTACAGAGGAAACAGGATTGGCCGGTCAAGGGCGAACCAGGCAAGGGGTGATGTCAGGAGCTTCACAGCCTGCATCACCTTGATATTTGAACGGATACACTTCGGAGGGTGGGGTCAATAGATAGTATATTGACTTCGGTCAACAATTTGTTTGTGACAACAAACAAATTGATACAAATTGATACATAATAGCCAATTGCTATTGGCATTTTGGGTGGAACCTTACCAGTGCTACTGCGGCCTGCTTGCCTTAAAGAATTACAATTGAATGATACACCAATTGAAAGTTATAATTCGGACTAGGGCATTATTCAATAAAAGTGGCCCAATGCCTTTAATCCAATACCGGTGTCTGAGTCTTTATTTGGGTGGGTGCGCCTGCAAAGCTCAATAGGACACTGTCCTTTAATACTTTACGTAATCAGGGGTCATATCTTCCCACTGCACAAATGATAACCTCCTTGAAGAGTTGTGCAGCCACTCTTGTGCACATAGCACAATCCCACATTATTAGATGTCCACTTAGTGGAAGCTCAATAAGACACTGTCCCTTAATACTTTACATAATCAGGGGTCATATCTGCCTTTACCACAGCAAGAGGATCATTTTGTGAATAAACATGAAATTAGCCCCTAATGACTATCATTTGAATGGATGAACTGGGCAAAGATGTGCAGCATCAGTGATGATGAATGCTCTTAAAATTAAAATTCAATCTAAGGTACATGTAGCTAATCTGCAACTCATGAGCCATGTGAATCTTACATTTAAATATCAAGTAAGGATGAAGGCTTATAATTTTCATAGATGCCAGAAAAGGGAACTCAGGGTTCACTGAGTCCAACATTCTGCCAAATCAAGAAATCCACAGCAAAAGCATCTCTAACAGGTGACCATCCAACCTTTAAAAAAAAATCCAGAGAAGAAAACTCCACCACTTTCTATGGGCAAATGGGAATTTGCCCATGGAAATGCACTGAGGAATCGCAATAGTTAAATTCATTAAAAATCTCAAATATCTTGAAAACCCTATTAGTCTCACCATAATTGATGGAATAAAGCAACAAATGGAATCAGGGTCTGAAGTTTATCCTTACTCTCCAGTAATTGCTTGATGCCCCTTCATGTGGGCAATTCATGAAGAAAAGTTGTGGTTCAGGTTGTGGTTGACAGCAATATAGCATTCTGAGAGAGCCAAATCATGGTTTGTTTGTTTGTTTTTTGCAAGGTCCCAACTATAAACCTAAGCAATTTCATATAAGATCAACCCTAATTATTTCACAATTTCTTCCTGGTTGCAAAGACATGTTTCCAGATACAATATTCTGTGATAATCTGCATGTGTTTTATGCTTTTGATTTAGATTCTCAGTGATATATCAATCATAAACTGTACCTGAATACAATTTCCTCCTAGGAAGATACATTGGATGAGATTTGTTTTGAACTGATGGTTGTGAAATGGTTGCAAAACAGGACTCTTGTGGCAGATGAACCTGGAAATTTTGCACTTTCTCTGCAATGTCTGGCTTGTCTAGTTTATAAGAGTGATCTAGAGTGATCGGCAAATGAAGGCATACAGTGTACCATGTTGGCCATGCCTTAGATTGAAGTCCCACCTAGTTTCATTCCTACCCTTTGGTTGTGTAAGAGGAGCCTGACATAGAAATGGCATCCTTGAGTATTACATCATGTTTTGGAGAAATTGATGAGTTAACAGTTGTTCCTTCCATGGACTAAGACCTATGAGGTTATCCTTACCAGAAACTTACCAGCCTTACCTGAAATAAAAATCATTGTTTTAACCAGATCTAGTCAGGCTGCTGGACAAAAAGTCATTTTCCCCAGGAAAACTTAAGTTCCACGATTCCCCCACTCTTCTCCTCATCCTCTCTCTCTCTCACACACACACACACTCTCTCTCTCTTTCCCCCTCTCTCTCCTTCCTCTCTTTCCCTCTCACCCATCTTTGGTAACTTTTCTGCCAAAATCCAACTGTAACAACAAAGCTTATAAACAATGAAAATTCCAGCTGCTTGACATCAGTGATGTGAAGCTTTCACTTCACACAGATACAAATATTTATCCTGAGCTCTGGCAAAGCTTGCCTTGCCCATGTCACCTTTAATCATACAGTTTTCCTTGACTGCATTATGCTTTCCAGTACGTGACTTGATCTACTTTACTTTTTAACACATCCCAGAGGCTTCGTCAAAATCAACTCTGCGCAGGCCATGTCATTTGGTAGCTGCCAAACATGCTATTCAGAAGAACCTTTGCAAACAGGATCACCTCTCCTCCTTTGCACACAGAAATCACCTAACTGCTGTAGTATCTTTATCTCTCTTTTTGATTACTATTTTAAAAATGGGGGGGGGGGAAAATCATTTTATATGTTCTTAAAATGTTCTGTTGCTCTTAAACTCTGTTCCTGTCCACAAAATTGCATTCAAATCACTAGGAAATCATTCAAAGGAATGCTGTTGAGCAAGTCCTATTTATTTTCAAGGTGCTCATGCCAGAGAAAAGTCCCAGAGGATAATGTCCCCTCTTTTTTTTGAAAAAAATTGTTTTGTTTTGTTTTTCTGTATCCCAGCTCCCTCTCTAACTATCCTGGTCTTTTTTTATAAATTGCAAAATATGACCTTGTTGCAATATGGTTGGGCAGATGCTCATGGTTGTGATGACACAGACCTTAACTACACTGAGACCAGATTTAGGACAACCGTATCAGATTACTTCTCTCCCACATTCCAGTTTTACACGCATTGATAAATTCTCTCTTTAAAAAATGAACTACAGTCTTTCTTTATTTGTGTCAGATGCACCACCAGCATATGACATACAAAACTAAAATTATCACATCTAAAAATAAAATAGAATGAACAAGGGCTAGATGACATTCATCCAATATCGGGCCACATCAACAGCATTTCCTTTTGCCAACATAAGGTCCTCCTCAGTGCACGTTGAGGGGCATTGTGTGTATTATGAAATCCTAAGATAGCCCACATTGAGTTACAACAGTGGTCCCCAACCTTTTATTTGCCAATCCCCACCTTAGCATCTCTAAAATCCTGACACTCTTGCCTATGACATATAATTCTTATTATTCAAAAAGTGAACTTTTCATGTGGAGGAAGCCTAAAAGGCTATTAACTTAGTCTAACTCATTCTCGAATTGCTCCCCCTTAATAATCAAATTGCCTGCCTGTGAGGCATGTGTCCCATGTTGGGAACCATGGAGTTACAACAAGACTTTACCTCTGAAGAGTCTTGAGAAGCTGTGGTTGCTGCACACAATAGCAAAGATGTTAGCAAGCATGCACCCAAGGGAAAATGGCACAGTTTCCAGTACTGATTATCATTTCCTTTCTTGGTGCAATTAAATATAAGAGTGGAAAATAATGTTGTGTTCATGTTTCTCTATGGAAAATATCTGTTTTGTGTCTCCAGAAGTTGGCAATGGCATGAATTACATCTTGCCTCAGAGATCCATAAATTTGCGAGGCTAGTAATGCACTTCAGTGAAGAACAAATGTGTACACTTGAAATATGTGCATGATTAAAGATGTGTATGTTTGAGAAGTGTCCACAACTAAGTGCTTAATTATGCACCATAAAGTCAAGTGTGGCTTATAGTGACCCTTGCCTTAAACTGAGTCACACAGTTGGTTTATCCAACTTAATAAAGGAAAAGAAAGTTTCAGAAGAAATTCCTCTCCACTGCTGTCTAGGAATGCCAAGGATTGAAGCTGGAATCTTCTGAATGGAAAGCATGTGCTCTTATGCTGAGCTACATTCCTTTCTGTATGGTTGTTGTATCTAGTCCAATTTTGCTTACTCTGACTGGCAGAAGCCCTTCTGAGTTTTAGCCACAACAGTTTTCCCAGTTGTACTTCATGGATATTTTAAAGTTGATTTTTCTCTTGATGCATATGAGAAGAACCATAATACAGAAAAAGCCAGGGTTACGAACACCTCGGATAAAGAAAAACTTGACTTACGGAATGAAATTCTGAGGAAATAGCATCCCGATTTATGGAAAAACTCGCGATATGGAATTATTATTATTATTATTTTGGGGGGAATGTTTTGATGCTTCCCAGGGCGGTGGGAGGGTGTTTGGAGCATTTCCACTCCATTTTTGAATTTTTTGTCACCTTTTGGCTACAGCAGATGCTCTCCCTGCCACAAGGAAGTGCTGGAAATTCCCCTGGCCCCTGATCAGCTGTTGGGCAGGGACTTTTCCTGCAATTACCAGGGCTGGCCACTAGATGGCACTGACAGAAATGTGATGAATATGCCATGAAAAAAAATCAGCTCTGAAGCTCACTAAAAAGCCAAAAAACTTGTTTTTTTATGTTCCAAACTCTTTCTAAAGTGCACTTTGGAAATTTTTTGCCACGTTTTTGCCACTTTGGAAAGTTTTGAACAGAAAAATTACATTGTTTTCTCTCTTTTTTCTAACCTCCTTTTTAAAATTTTCGATTCATTCCTTTGTGTTACAGAAAAATCGCTTTACAGAAAACGTCCCGGAACAGATTAATTCCGTAACCTGGGGTTCCACTGCACAAGTAATTGAATGCAAAATAATAATAATGCAATAGGCTGTGAATAAATCCATATAAAATACAAACTATGGGCCCTTTGTAATGTAAAACCTGGATAATTTCCAATTCCAATTTAATTTATATCCTGCCTTTCTCAAGCCGAAGCTGACTCAAGGCGGCAAACAGCATATTAAGTCATACAATAATACATAATAACAATCAATAAACATAGAATACAAAATACAAATTTCAATACAATCAAGATAAATTAAGTAAATAACAACATGGCAAAATTAATTACCGGCACCACAACAAGGGGTGGGGATGGAGGCGGGAAAGCCAACTGGTGTGCATATCTTAACGCTCCTGGTTGTCGGACCTCTATACCCCCACTGAGGATAAGTTCACGGGCGGCGGTGAGTCCAGCCATCCTCTCCAGCATCAGCCCAACCATGTCAGCCCCAGCAGGGGCAGGGCCCAGGAACACAAGCAAAAAGGAAGGGCGGGGTCCCACAGCTGCGGCAGCAGTCCTCAGGTGGCAGGGGCGATGATCTTTGGCGTGGTTTGGCAGCCCATGGCCCTTTTATCCCTTCCCACAAGGGGTGGGACAGGAAGGGTGGAGCCTCCCACAGCCATGGCAGCAGTCCTTGGGCAGTGGGGGCAGCAGTCTTCAGCCCGGCCCAGTGGCCCATGGCCTTTTTATCCCTCCCCATACAGGATGGGTTGGGAAGGGTGGGCGTGCCCCCCCAGCAGCCACGGTAACAGTCCTCGGGCAGCAGGGGCGGCGGTCTTCGGCCTGGCCTGGCAGCCCACGGCCTTTTCATCCCTCCCGCAATGAGTATAGATAAGTATGTGAGATGATTTTTGTCCAATAATGAACAACATCAAGGGCAGTTACCATCAAGTCTTCCGTAGTATATGTTAAGGTTCATAAACTACACTGACATAAGTGATGCTTCTGTGCACCTAGAGTCTCCTTTATGCTAAGCAGCTCATCTACCAGTAAGCAATAGCCCTTACCTTCACACAGCTATTTCCCATAGGAGGTTTACCTTCTGCTGACACTAAGCAAGTACAGCTCTAAATACAACTTTTCTAGAAAGCTTCCTGTTGCAGAAAGAAGAACAGATAAGCACAATGTGTTTGAATGAAGTTCTGCTGCAGTGGGAAGAGCTATAGTGTTATAGTACTATTATGGTAGAAATTCTGTTATTGTGTCAATGCGCTAACATTTTGAATATAAATCTTTACCCACCATCCCCCGAGTGAAGAGTCAGACACATGAACATGGGTTTAAACATCTGGGCCACTTTATTCCAACCATCTGATAAGTGACCAACATCAATGAGCTGTGATGTGGCCGTGTAGCACAGAACAAAGGCTGAGAGTAGGATGTGCCTCACCACATCCTCTCCCCATGATGATACCCTAGGCTGGGACTTCCCCGCTTACAGTGCTAATCTCCCTGCTACTACTTTGGGCGTTAAAAGGTGCTGCTCGAAAGTTTCAAGCTGTTGCATCCAGCGAGCGCCAAGGACACATGGTTAACCTGACACCCATGATCCGAACCGTTCGGATCCTTAGTCCATCGGCCAGGCACCGCCCCCCCCCCAGCCCTTACACAAAAGTAATTGGGTCTTCATGGTTTACCTTTTCCTGCACTACCTGCCACAGTGGGGGCCATCACCTTGATGCACCCCCGCCCACCCCCACCATGCTACAATGCAATTCTGCTCCGAGATGCCCTCCAAAGTTGGAAGAAAACACTACCACAGCTGCAGCAGCCAATAACATCGGCACATCCTTGTGCAGGTAAGGGCAAAGCACCACATGGCATATTGCCTGACCATGGTGGCAGGAGCAACCCCTCATGGACGACAGCTTGCACCATTCTTCATAAGGAGGTGGACACCTTCCACACAACACACAGCTTGCAGTGCTTCCACCGGAGCATCCTGCAATAAAATAAAGAGGGTGACAGCAGATTGTGCATGGCACAGGTGAAAGAAAGCAACATATATACCACCTCATGGCGCCCAATGTACATGTCATACGATTCCCAAGCTAAATAGCATTTTGACCCCAACAAGCTGAACACTCATGTTACTGAGCTCTGAGGGATGGAATACTGGGTCAACCATGAGACCTGCTAAAGATCGAACTCACAACCTCTTGGCTGCAGTACAGCAGTTTAACTACTGCACCACTGGGGGTCCTGCCATGCCCAAGAGTGCAGTTCCCTGTGGCAATGGAGCCATGAAAAAGGGGACAGCAGGCATGGCCTGCCAGCAGCAAGGCAATAACACTTCTATATCACCCTGCCATACCTAATGTGCTCTCTGGGTGGCAAACAAGCTGGATACTCAGTTGATGGACCTCACATGAAGGAAGGCTGAGTCAACCTTGATCCCTGATCAGATCGAATTCAGGAACTTTGGTTGCAGTACAGCAGTTTAACCACTGTGCTGCCAGTGCTCACATAAAGATGGAGGGAGGGCATCAAGAACTATCTGGATCCAATCCCGGGGTGGGCAGTGGCAGGGGCAGCCAAGGAGACCCTAAAGAAAATAGTATGGAACAAAAAACTTTGGGACTCTAAGCACAAATTGTCCCGTCTCCTCCAGGTTTTTAAAATGCATAATGTACGTATAGCTGCCAAGGTTATAATTAAGGCAATTACAAAATAAATCCACTATATCAAAGTGGGGGATCCTGAAAGGCAGATTCACATATCTGAGTATGGATATGCATGCACTAATTGTATTAAGACAACTCCTCCAGTTTGCATCCCTTTTAGAATTAGCTCAGGGAGGTACATATTGTACTTTATTACACTCCATTGTATTGCACAGGTTTCATTATTCTGCATTGCTACTGCAATGGTGGAAGACCAATCAATTAATAAACATTCATTTTTTTCACTTAATGTGATCTCTGGGCATTCCTGAGGACAATCAGTATCCTGCCCTCGACATGCTGGTACACATTTTATCCAACCTGATAAGGATGGAAGGCTGGGTCAGCCATGGGCTCAGGAGGATCGAATTAACGGAATTCAGGCTGCAGTAGAGAAGAGTATTTGCTTTGGTGACAGATTGTTTATAACTGGCAACAAGCAGCCAAACCTTTTATTACTCATCAAAAGTCACTATAATTTAATGGAGTTTGGAAACTGTGTCTCTAGCTACTCATGGAAACACAAGGTACCTCCCAGTAATTAAATAGATGAGCTTGATCCCTTGTACAAAAGGTAAACATACTTGGATTCTGAGGATCCACAAGAATATTGCTGCCAATATTATCACTTTCCCCAGAATTAAATTTGCCATCTGTGTCTTTGCAACAACAATTATCACCATCCCAAGAATTATTCCAAATCTATATGATTGGCTAGGAAGCAAGATACCACCCTCAGAGAAAAGGAGCAGATTGCCATATTTAACAGGATTGATCAGTCATCCAGAGGAACCTATAGAAATGAACAACAGTTAAAACTCTCTTACCGGATCAAATACATTTCCACTGGTATCTTTTTACCTTAAAGAATGACTTGGAAAATTCTTTGCATAAACTAAAAGCTTCCACAATTTCATCTGGTTGTAAAGGTGGATATTCCCTCTTTCATTATGGATAGGGATGTTTGAAGGGAGATTTAGACTAAATAGATGGGGGTGGGCAGGACTGTGTTGCGAGATACTAGGATGCAAAGGGGAAAAATATGTGACCATGTGAACATACGATAAGTGTAATTCTAATTTATTAAGAATACTCCAATGAATGTATAAATGGAAAAACATTGCATACATAATTATTTACTTTATATGCAAGCCTGTTTTTTTGTTGCAGATTTAGGACATACTCTGAAAGTGTATTGCTTTTTTACATTCAATTTATTATTATTATTATTTTGAAATAAACCTTGTGGTTTAACATGTCCTATAAAGCAGCCTCTATGTTCAGTGACGGTTCAAAAAAGAACCAAGAAAGAGACGAGTAAGAATACATTCAGACTAACGTGCAGACGGTTAGGGCAATTATATTTATTTAAGAATTATAACTTCCAGAAGAATCATCTGACACAGACACAAATTCACAAAGTTTCTAATAACCTCAGCTGACTTTTCTCTGCTCTAACTAACTCTTTTTCACGTCCCCTAGCTCAGCTGACTGCCACCTCCCATTCCTTTGCTTAACTCACATCATGTGGTTCTGACTTGTGCCGTCAATCATACCCACATACATAATGCTCAGTTATTGTGGTATACTGATGAATTCATAATTGACATTTGAACAAGATTCTAAGTCCTGATATTTAATTGCCTTGTTTCCTAGTAATTTAAGTCATTTTCCCCCATCTTCAGAGATGTTTGCTTCTTACACCATGCTTACCGAAACCAATAAGAAAGACTGTTTGCAAGAGAGAGAAGAAAGAAAATAAACCAGCACTGCTTAGATTTCAAATGCCTGAGTAGATAATCTCTGAACCAAAACAAATTCATGACTACAGAGCCCTCGAAGATTAGGTTTCAGCACTTCATGTTTTGTAGAGTTTCCTGTGATTGTGAAAGGTGGCAGATGAGTGGTTCAGGAGAAAGGTCTGTGCAACTAAAGAATATCCGCTATTCCATTACTAGGAAAGCATTTGGCCTCTCTCTGGATACTGATGACATTGTTAACTGTAAGGGCCAAATGTCAAGTACGTTTTGTAGTAAGGCTGACTTTTTCAGCAAGAAGGTAAATAAGACCTGTAACATTCAGTGTGATCAGACTCAGCTATTCAGCAGCCATTAAGAATAATAAGAAACTTCTACTGGAATACCTGAGACGGCCTAAGGCAGCGGTGCCCAAACTATGGCCTGTGGACTGGATCCAGCCCCGGGCACCAATTTATCCAACTCACACCACCATTGCCACTCCCAGAAGTGGAAGTAAAACATGCCATAAGGGAGCAATGAGGGCAGTGCAGGCCGGATGAATTGGCATCAGGGACTAGATCCAGCCCATGGGCCATAGTTTGGAAATCCCTGGTTTAAGCAGAGAAAATGACAGCCTAAAATCCATCTCATCCAGTTGCAAAATATATCTCTTGCAAAACAGATTGCAAGGTATGTTTAAATTCTGCTTCTGGTGAGAGGAACCATGTGACCAGCCCACGGCCTGAAAATTTTGGGCCCCCTTGGCCTAAGGTGTATAAACCTGTATGTATTATACAGGTATATACACCTTATATAGGTATATACACCTTAGGTATATACAGGGGTACCTCGGATAACGACAAGGCTGCCCTGATGCCTGCAGTTGTTCCAAGTAGCATCGCTAACCTATTTTTGTCCTTATGTGATCCCTATGGGAGATGCCCCACATAACAACAAAAAAAAGTTGTTATCCAGATAATGACGTTTTTTGTTGTTATGCAGGGCATCATGTGGGGCATGATGGATGCGTCATTATGTGGTTTTGATGTTATCCGAACGCGTCATTATCTGAGGTACCACTGTACACCTTAGGCCACACCTTAGGGTGGTGTGGATTGGATGAATTGGTGCCTGGGGCTGGATCCAGTCCAGGGGCCATAGTTTGGGCACTACTGCCTTAGGCCATCTCAGGAATATATAATATATATTCCCCATAGATCTGTCTCTCTGCCTACCTATTTGGTTATGAAGGGCATACTTATGAGAGACAAGCATAAAGACACTGACACTGCGTCAGTAATGATGGTACTCTCTGATATTGAAGCACCCAGTCTGAGATGACACTACAGCCAAAGGAAAGAAACTGATGAAATTGTGAGATGATGTTTCTCTCTCTTTTTTACTGGAATGTCTAATTGTTAGGTCTAGGAGTCATTCAATGAGTCCAGATGATGCCATGATTAATATGTCATCTAATGAGAATGATCTCTACTCACTCACATGTCTTGTATTTTAAGACTATGGCCTCAACTGAAACACACTATGCTCAGATTAATGATTTACTTCCTGCAGGAATAAAGTTTGTATAAATTCAGTTGGTAAAAAATCAAATGAAGTAAGATATGAGGTAACTATCATGCTAGCAGACTATTTTGAGAGTTAGGGTGTAGAATATTAGTGTACTGGTCTCTGCTTTTTCCTTAAGTGGCTCTCTAGAGAATTAAAATTTTTTACCAATGTAGGAAAGTATGAATGGAATGTGTAAACTATTCAGGTTGTGAGCTTCTTTAAATTTAATTTAATTTTTGAATTTCTATACTGCCCACTCAGCTACAACCCGACCCAGGGCGGTTCAACAGCATAATCTAAAAAGACAAAATATACAATTTCAAAAAAACTAGCATAAAAACATATAAAAGACAAAACAGATAAAACCACTTAGTTAAATTCACACATCCCTATCAATAAAGAAGGGAGGGGAAGGGATCACTAAACTGGGTTAGGCTATAAACCAGTGGGCAGGGGCAACATTCCCATTGGGGCCCCACACCTGCCCTTCCAGCCAAGTTTTCAGACCTTTCCTAAAGGGCAGCAATTCTGTCTGTAACCTTAGCTCTATTGGCAGGAGGTTCCATAGGTCCGGTGCGGACACGGAGAAGGCCCTCCTTCGTGTGCTAGAGAGGCGAGCCCCTCTAGCTGATGGTACCATTAGAGAACCCCTCCGGTCCGCCCTGGTTGGATGGACAGACATTCTTGGAGTGACGCGGTCTCTTAGGTAACCTGACCCACTACCATGTAGGGATTTAAAGGTCAAAACCAGCACCTTGAATTGCACCCAGAGGCAAACTGGTAACCAGTTCAGCTCCCAGAGCAGTGGCGAGACACATGCATAATGTCCACGTTCCAACACCACCTGGGCAGCCGCATTCTGGACCAGTTGTAGGCTCCGAATGGTCATCAAGGGCAGCCCCATGTAGAGCGTATTACAATAATCTAACCTGGAGGTGACCAGTGCATGAGTGACCATTAATAAGGAGTCCCGGTCTAGAAGCAGGCACAACTGGCAAATTACTTGAAGTTGAGCAAAAGCCCTCCTGGCCACGACTGCCACCTGATCTTCAAGCTGCAGTCATGAATCCAGGAGGACCCCCAAGTTGCGCACCAGGTCTGTTTGGGTTAACACAACCCCATCCAGGACTAAAGGTGGAAGGTCTCCAGATAACGCAGGACCCCTGACCCATAGCCGCTCAGTTTTGCTAGGATTCAGTTGTAACCCATTGTCCCTCATCCAGACACCAATGGCCTTGAGACATCCGGACAGGGCTTTGACAGCATCACTTGGGTCACCACGGGCTGAGATGTATAGCTGGGTATCATCAGCGTACTAATGATACCTCAGCCCATGGGAACGAATGATCTCACCCAACAGCTTCATGTAGATGTTAAGTAGGAGAGGCAAGAGCCCTGAGCCCTGAGGCACCCCATACTGAAGGGGCCTAGGGCTGGACCTTTCCTTCTCCAACCACACCGACTGAGTCCGACCCTTCAGAAATGAGGAAAACCAGGACAACACTGTGCCCTGTATCCCCAAATCTTCGAGCCGTCCCAGAAGGATACCATGGTTGATGGTATCGAAGGCCACTGAGAGGTCAAGAAGAGCAAGGACGGATGGATGACCGCCGTCCTGCTCCCACCAGAGATCATCCACCAAAGTGACCAATGCCATCTCAGTACCATGTCCAGGCCTGAATCCAGACTGAAAGGGGTCCAGATAATCTGCTTCATCCAGGACCCCCTGCAACTGACACACCACTGCCTTCTCCAATACCTTCCCTAAAAAAGGGAAGGTTGGACACAGGCCTATAGTTGATTAGGACATCTGGATCAAGGGATGGCTTTTTTAGGAGGGGGTGCACCAAAGCATGTTTTAAAGGTGCAGTAAATACCCTCACCCACAAGGATGCATTTATTTTTGCCCCGACCCAGCCTCCTTTCACCTCCTTGGAGGCTTTCACCAACCAAGTGGGACAGGGATCCAGAGGACACGTAGTGGATGAACAGCTGCAAGGAGCCTGTCCACTTCATCAGGGACAACTGGATCGAACTGATCCCAGATGACATGACAAGACTGTGCTCCGGTTTCCCACAGACACCCACCCCCCCACCCCCGTTTATGCCAGGGTTAAGCCACGAACGAATCCTATCGATTTTTTCCACCAGATGGTCAGCAAAGTCCTCAGCTGAAACCTGTCATCCAGGCACACACACTCCACCAAGGAGAAACCGGGTTACCTGGAACAGGGTAGCTGGGAGATTGTGGGTGGAGGCAAAAAGGGTGGTGAAATAGTGTCACCGCACCACCCCCATCACCACTAGGTAGGCCCTAATAGCGGCTCTAGCTAGTGTTCAATTGGAATGTTTCTTCTTCTTCTTTTGTTTGAGAAAGGGCTTTTATTTTTCCAGAACTAAAACTTTCTTGAATTTTTTTTTAATTACCTGGAAATAATGGGAAACAATATATTCAACTTCCTTGGTTCTACTGCTTTGCAATCAACTCTGTACGGAAAATATTTGTATTTATTTATTTTTACTATTACAGCTGGAAGTTTAATCCATCTGAGAAGGCTTTTTATTGATTGATTAACTTTAGCAACAGAACCAACAGAGGGAGCAAAAGAGTCCAGTCATTCAGCTATTATAATAAAGTTTCACAAATAATATAGCTTTGGTTATACTGTGTTTTTAATCACCCAGAATCATGAAAAATACAAACAAGCAAACAAATGTGTACTAATGAAACAGGAACTATCTGGAATGCAGGAACTATGCAAAGAACTGTGTCCTATCTTTTCCTTCAGAGAAATATGGAGTCAATTAATTTTCAGTAATAAGCTGCCATCCAGAAAACTAGAAGTTCTGTTTTGGTCAATGCAACATCAAAAAGCATTTTGTGGAGATATCATCCAGGATAGTTATCATTAATGTTTCTGGATGAATGCAGGTGTTTGCATTTCATACTGAGTTTATTTTGTCATAAAAAGTTAGGATGTAAATGTTTTTTGGCTAAAAAATAAAGTGTCCCACAGTGAGAAAACATAATGGGATAATAAAAGTTAAATAAAAGTGGATGAAATGAAATACATGTACACTTCACATATTGTAAGCTATTTCTTGACTCTAGTAAATGTCAGTGTTCCTCCAATGAATGAAATGCCAGTATCCTCAAAGAGAGCCAAACTTCTGACAAGCAGAATATGGGTGCAATACTAAGTGGCCTATTGAAGTGTCATTAGGTCCACTGAATGTGATGGTTAACATAATTGGGGACTCCTCTCAGTGAGGTCTTATATCACTGACCTAGTAGTGCTTGCACAGTGGATGTGTATCAGCACTAGATTTGTCTGCTGGTCAATCTCCGAGGTCAGCCAGAAAAAGAAAGTTCTGTTTGCCAAAGACTTGTTATGTTGGACCAAAATACTCTTTGCCTACACCAAAAATCACCTTATCATTTGAATTAGGATTGTACTGCTTGCCATCTCTGCTCTACAGTGTTGAAGTTTGCACTCTGCCACCGCCACCCTTACCTCACACACACACACACACACACACACACACACACACACACACACACACACACACACACACAGAGAGAGAGAGAGAGAGAGAGAGAGAGAGAGAGAGTAAGCTTGTCTATGCTGCCTGTTTTGGAGTGGGCTGTTACAGAGAAATAGGGTCTCTTGAGGTTGGGAATAAGCCTGGTATGCCATATACTGTGATCCTCATATCTAAATGGCAGACTGGACTTCCAGTGCTCCTATTTGGTCCTGTTCTTCTGGTTGTCAATTTGCCATATCATGAAGTAGCAACAGCAATTACACCCTATAATGCTTAGAGCACTTTTTGGGCAGTTCACAAGGCGATTGACATTCTGCTTCCCATATTGTTATGTATGTTAACTGTGTTTTCTGACAGGAGCATAATGTATCTTTTCTCATGTATCTATTCTTATGCAAATAAGTGGATCGAAAAATGTGCACACTCTGTTAGCCAATGGGCTTGTTGTATTATTGTTACTGTTACTGTTTATAGTGTATATAAGTCAGAGTTTTGCCCCATCCAAAGTGTGTTCAAACCCCACTAATAAAGAGCTGAATTTCACTACTTCACTCGTCTGCTTCTTCATTCCCTGAACATGAAACACATGCTGGGTGCTCATTTTAACAACTTTGGAAGGATGGAAAGCTGAGTTAACATTGTACTCGTTGGTATCAAACTCAGATCAGAGTAGAGTTTAGGCCGCAGTACTGCACCTTAACCATAGCACCATGAGGATTCAAATTAAACATTTCCTGTGCTTCTTCATGGAGAGGCAGAGGAAGTAAACAAGTAAACTTTGGCAAATTAGACTCTATTAGGGCAGCATGAATGTTCTGCACCACTTATTTTAAAAAATAGAAAAATTCCTCTCAGAAGCAAGAAGAGACACTACATTTGTAACTACAAACATTTATTTTGTTTTATTTGACTTGTCTTTAAATTTCTGGTCAAGAACCTATCTGCAGTTTAATCTACGGCTTGATGATAATAAGTGGTAGATTGGGCAACTTTATATTTAAGACAAGTTAAAAAAATAAAAATGTCCTTCATTGCCCCTTCTTGTGTCCTCCTGTTTCCAGAAGAAAATCTTCAATTTTCAGTTTTTTATAAGTGATGCAGCCAATCAGCTTTGTCCTTATAATGTCTAAAAATATTTCCTCTGCCCCCTCCCATAGGAAGCTTCAATTTGCTAATACAGTATCTTGATATCACAATATGGAAAATTAACAACTGAAGGAACCTTGATGGCTTTGGCAACTGAAGGATGATGATGATGATGATGATGATGATGATGATGATGATGATTACCCAAGCAGAATGAAAAAAATTCTAATATTAGGGTTCTTTACTTCTTAAAGGCAAGAAGGCTGCAGTTGTTTCTAACCAAGGATTATTTCCTACTGTACCATTTGATACCTTTTTTTCCCATAGGAAATATGCACTGTTCAAGGATAGCAAATCCCTTCCAGTACTTTCCATCTTTTACAGATTATTAACTTGGCCGTTTTTCATGGCTGTAAAACCCTGGTTGGCCATGCTGCTCAATTGCCCATGCCAATTAAAGACCAAATATGCATAACTCAAGGATAGGTCTTAGATTCAAATCTATTTCAATGCTTAAAGAAAAAGCGGAAAATAATTTCCAGGATTATTTAAATAGCATTCCCCAAAACCCGCAAAAAACAACAGCATGCCAGTATCATCTTACAGTAAAGGTAAGTGCCAAAAAGTCCAAGTTGTTGTGTTTAACTACTACCAGAGGAGTTAGATAATTTCAATGCTAACATGCTTTGGATTTCACTTTCTGCATAACTCAGACTCTATCTTTGCCCATTCATGAATCATTTCCTTTTAAAATATTTTCATTCTATTTCATATGAGCCAGGGATAATATTTTGTTATCTATATTTAAATATTTGCATACACATATGTTAGACCAAAATTAGCCTGAAACTTTCCCCTTGCACTCTTTTATCATCAGACTTGGAAGAGAATATTCTGCATTTATTGTCTATCAGCGTCTCCCAAACTGTGTTCCACGGATCACTGGTTGATTTCAATTCCCAGAAGCCTCAGTCACTACATTGGCTGATTAGTGCTTTGGGGAATTGGCACAACACACACACACACACACACACACACACACACACACACACACACACACACACACACACACACACACACACACATTGAAAGGAATGGTTGAAATCCGGTAGTATAATTTACAGCAGTTTCCCATAAATTATTTCAAAAACCTACCTTTCTTCCCTTCCTGAGATCCCAAGACTCCTTTAGGATCTCTTTCATAGTGGAGAAGCTGCTGGAGCCAATAGTAGAGGAAGTATTTAATTTCCAAAACTTTTGGTGCTGATTTTCCATAATTAAATATTTCTCCTCCATCCCCCCACCCCAAATGTCTTCCCTACAACAAAAGGGATACCAAAGGAGCCTTGGGCAGAATAGGTAATTTTTATGAAAAAACACTTCTAGATTTCAGTTACACTGATGAATTTCAATGACTGTATGCGTCCAGCATAGAATTTCTCTATTTCTCTACCCTGCCTCCTCTCACCTGTATCATCATGACAGAAGGTGCAGTTACACACTTAAAAAGTAACATATTTGCCTCTGAGGTAACTTTAGTGAAACTGATTCAGACAGGGCCGTAGCCATCGGGGGGTGGGGGGCACCCTCCTGAGCTAACAGCCCCACCCCACCCCACCCCCGCGATGCCAATGTTATATATGTGAGTGTGACATTGTTGCCCCTCCTGAAAAAATTGTTTTGCCTCTCCTGAATTTTTTTGTTTTGCCCCCCTGCCAATCTAGAATCCTGGCTACGGCCCTGGATTCAGATCTTTTCCTTTAAGCAACTCACACGTTATCTCATATTATATGCCTTTAATGTGAGTTATCTGAAACATTCTTGAAGGAGTCATTTATTTTAAACCAACATTTGTGTCACATTCGATTGTACTGATTTTGAGTGTGTGCCCAGGTGAATCATGATATCATGTATGGAAAAAAGAGGGAATTTGGAGTTGAGGCACAGCAGTGGGGGAGAGTGGGAAGATGTCAAACAAAGATGCTTTAAATCAAATTGCCGGCCTATGCCATTGGTAGAGCAGGGAAACAAGCTCGGTGTAAGAAAAGTAGGTGGATACATTCCAGTGACAGGGTCCATTCTTCTACAACTTTACTCAAGTCCCATACTGTAGCACAGGCAGCTGCTGTTGCCCAACATCCATCTGGGTGCACCACAATGACCATTGCATTTGAGCAGAGCAAGTGTGTTCCCTGCCCTTTCCAGGCAGAAAAACAGAGAGGAGAAATTGCATGCAATCAAAGTGGCTGTGGGGTTGTTGTGAAGCAGAGGAAAATCGGATGGTATAACATCCTTTGGCCTGGGATGGGGTTATGTGGTGTAATCTGGAGCTGATACAGAGGGATTCTAAGGATCGGATCACCAAACTAACAACCTCCTCCCACTCACCCATTGCACCCACCCCATTTCCCTCAGCTAAGTTCAATGAGAAAGTGAAGAAAAACAAGCTTACTGGCAAAAGAAGGGAGGGTGCACTGCTTCATTTCACACATGAAAATATGGGGGATTCATAATTGTGGTGTTGAAGGGGAGGAGGGGAAGGAAAGGAAGTATATTTACAAGACTTTTCATTATGGACACAAACATCAATTCATATTCCACATGTCTGTAAATCGATATGACCACAGACTGAGTTGTTCAGATACACCATATGTACAGCTTAGTGCCTACATAAACAGAGCAGAAGGATATATTATATATATAATATTATTATATTATTAAAAGGTAGGGTAAGGTTTCCCTTGCTTGAAAGCCAGTCATATCCAACTCTAGGGTGCAGTGCTCATCTCTGTTTCAAAGCTGAAGAGCCAGCGCTGTCTGCTTCCGCAGATGTTTCCGTGGTCATGTGGAAGGCATGACTAGACACCGGAGCTTACGGAACACTGTTTACCTTCCCACCAAAGTGGTCCCTATTTATCTACTTGCAATTTCTTGCTTTTGAACTGCTAGGTTGGTAGGAGCTGTGACCAAAACGGGAGCTCATTCTGTCCTGCAATACTCGGGAATCGAACTGCTGACCTTCCGCCTCCCAGTCAGCGTCTTAGCCACTTGAGACACTGCAGTCCTTAAAAGGAAGGGTACCTAACTAAATAAAAAATAGTTTGACACTTTATATCCTATATTTCCAGATCCTGACATTTAAAAGATATCAAAAAGAAAAACAGTAGTAAACAGTTGGACAGCTTTAAAATAATGAAATAAAAATTGTAACTACTGAAATAGCCATACAAATGAAAGGGCATCTGTGTGAGTCTTTATAAATTCCACAAAAGACAGCAACATTATGGATGCAATCAATCTTACTTTACAGCAATTGCTAGAAATGCATAATGTCATCCTACTGCAGTGGCAGGTAATCTACTACCTCTTTAAATAAATCTAAATATTAGGTCTAGGAGGGATCAACCTGCAGAAAAAAGCTGAAATATAACTGCTAAAGTTAATACTTACTTAATGCTGGGTTTTCTACAAGACTTAAAATGAAAAGGCTTTCCAACTATTATAAGATGTACAGTCTTAATCTACATTTCAATAAGATATTTAAAGGCAGCGCAAGAACTGTCAGGGACCCTTTCTTAAGCCTGAGAGAGACCTACAAAGGAATGCTGACAGTCTAGGTTTTTTTTTCCTGACATGGAAGTATTATTTCATCAAGGAAATGTTATTATATTCTTATTCATTTTGGCACTTCACACTTCAGGCTCTTCTCCATCCTCATTTGTGTTTGGTACTATAAAAGCTGCAGCATTACCTGGGTTGTGACGTTTTTGTGATGACAGAGTAGATTAAATGATTTGACTAAACTCATATTCTTTAGTTGCTGCCGCCGCAGCTGTTGTTGTTTTGTTGTTGTTATTGTCATCCTTTTAAGAGGAAATCTTCCACTTCAGGTGTGCCTTCTCTTATATGACATGACATGTTCTGTATGCTGATACTACACAATTTTGATTTTGTATTTCTCACAGCGTGGTTGTGAAATATTCCAGGATTGCCATATTTATCTGGTAAAGAGGCTTTACCTGGATTTTAGACATGCTTGTTTTAGTCCATCAGCTGGTTTGGATTTTAAGCTTATATTTTTAATTAATTTTATTTTTTGGATCATCAATAACATTAATGACAAAAACATCAGCCACCTCTTTACCAGAACCCTGGGTACGTATGGCAAATCATCATTAATCTTTATTTATATTTACCAGGAATATATAAGGTTGTCTTATATTATTTCTCTGCACCTTGTTATTCCAAAAACAACTGTGTAAAAGTAGATTTGACTGAGAAGTATTGATTGGTCCAAGGATACCTTCATTGCTACTCTTCTAAGTCTCCGCCTTCTTCTCGTTTCTTGGCTGCAGTTCCCATTTGGATTGATGATTGAACCAAGATATATAAAATCTTTCACTATCTCAATTTCTTCCTTGTCAACTTTAAAGTTGTGTAGTTCTTATGTAATGATAATTTTTCTTTTCTTAATATTCAGCTGCAATGCCACTTTGACACTTTCTTTTTTCACTTTCATTCAAAGTCATTTCACATCATTATTGTTTTCTGCCAGTATGGTGGTGTCATCTGCATATATTAAGTCAGGGATTCTCAACCTGTAGCCTGCAGTGCCATTTCATGTGGGGGGCCCCACCGCCTCCACCACATCAGGAAGTACCATAAAGTGGAGGAAGGGCAAAATGGCCATCTACTCCCTGAATCTGTCTGAGAGAGTGTGACATGGCCCCCAGCTTTAAAAGGTTGAGAATGCCAGTCTTAAATGGATGTTTCCTCCTCCAATTTTCCCTCCTCCATCTGAATCTAGTCTGGCTTACCATATGATGTGTTCTGGATACATTGAACATTAAGGAGATAAAATACATTATTTCTTGCCATCTTTGCCTATAGGAATCCATTCTGTCTCTACATATTTTGACCTTATGTTAGCTTCTTGTCCACAATATAGGTGATGCATCAGGACAATCAAATGTTGAAGCACCCTCCTTTCTTTCCGAAGGACCCAAAGTTCCTCGTGATTCACACACGGTACTAGTGTAATAACTTCATTTCCTCACCTTGATCACACTGGCAAATCCATTGTCAGCATGCTGGCCACAATGAGGAAACAAACTTGGCATCAAGAAAAATGTGTATTCTCTCCAATTTATTGGACCTCCCACAACAAGATTTCATCAAAGATCCACATTTCACTCATCAGATTTACAATTTAAGCTGCTGCTTATCTGCCATTGATCAGTCATAAAGCAAAGAATGCTAGTGTAAGATATGGAAGTGTGAAGAAATAATTTACTATGACAAATAAACATCCTTTACAATTGGGAAGTCCCTCCTCAGATCACGTACCAAACATTCCCTTGTAGGTTGAGATCTTACAGTGAAAATAAAATTATGCAGCTAAACAATGGAACAGGTAAATGGATGGCAGATGTGTGTGTGTCAGTATCTCTGAAGGCAATTACAAAAGGGGAATGAAGATTTGTTTTCAATGTAAAACAATTATTCTTTACTTCTTTCCCTCCTTTGTTCTACTCCAGTTTTTATGAAGACTGTTTCTTAATTATTAATGTTACATTTTTCATGCTATTTTACAGATTTCCTATCTAGTAAATACACCCTTTCCTTTAGCTTGTTAAAGAAATATATAGGTCAGACACCTTTTTTAATTAGTTCTATTCCATTATGCCACAATACTTCCCCCGAAAAGCCCCTTTAGTCTTGTGTGTTAAATTTATGTGGCTAGTTCGTAAACAGTTTCTAATTAGACACATGTGCATTCAAATGTGGACTTGTGTGTTATAAACTGACACTGAAGTGTATAAGAAACTGTCAGTCAGATCAAAAGTCAATCCAAAATCATCCCATTTGGAGAGCTGAGATGCTGTCACAGTTAGTTAGCCCTAAATGTTTAAAACATCAACCAAAAACTTTTTATTCTAATTGAGCATGAGTTGAAAGACTGCACACTTTGATGTCTTTGCTTTTATCATTTGTATATAGCTTACAACGGCAGACTTTCCCCCCTGGAAATAGTAGACATTGCTTCTTATTGAAAAATATACAGGTCGGTCAATCTCTATTTGTGAATCTAGCATACAATTCTGAGCCATGTATATAATTACCAGTACTCACAACACAAAAGACTTGAAAAAGAAAGGAAACCTTTCTCTCTTTACAGTTGAAGTTTGTTTGTTTGGTGTAATTTTTTTTGAGCCATGGGCTATATAGAACTGATACATGCCTCCAGACTGAATTCAGTTCTTGTGATGGTTCTTACTAACCTATATATGCATGTTTATTTGTAAAAAAAAAAAATCAAATCATTTTAAATGTATTTTATTGCTTAAAGTTTTTGCTATGAAAATGTCCCCCCTTTTTAAAAAAAATCCCTAAAAGAAACAGATTTCTTATTAAAACTGATTGTAATAGGGTAACATTCTTTTGTAAGGAAAAGTTACATGTTTGGGAGCTATTTAGTTCACAAAAAAGCAAGCAGAGTTGTATTAGAGGCATGGTATTGGGAAAATGAATAGGAGAAATTCTTAATCCCTTTCTTAGTATTCTCATAAACTAGAATAATCCATTGAAGATTAATGGTGGAAGATTCAGGACAGATAAAAATAATTATGTATCCTTCACACAATGCCTAGTTAAATAGTGACATTTTCTAGTACAAAATGTGTCCAGTCACTGATAATTCAAGTTTCATAGGTCCCGTCTTCAGCTCTCACTTCCTGTTTTTCTTTCATGGGAGAGTTCAGAAGGTATTTGCTGATTTAACTTTGAGTACTTGTCATGGTTCTTTACTACTACAAAAGGAAATGTTGGTTTAATTGCAGGCTGTGTGTTCCCATCTATACCTATAAAATGGTGCGTTAACCATTGGAATGTGACAAAGGATGTTGCACCAGGCCCCACTAGCCCGTAATGAGCCTCCGTTCAGTCGCCCGAACCCGGTTCGCAGGTAACTGTCGGGTTGAAATTTTCGACCTGGGGGCAGGAGCCCCCCAATCGCAAACAAAAAAAGGGAACTTCAATTCCCAACGTGCCTTGCGCTGCGCCAGAGCCAATCAGGCTGAGCGGAGCGGCAAAAGGAACGTTCGAAAATACACCGCGGCCAATCAAAAAAAGCCGCAGGAAACAAACCGCTAAAGTATGCAAACACGCGCAGGCAAAACTACAAGCCCCAGCATCCTGTGCGCCATTAGCGCACAGAACGCTGAGGCGGCCGGAGCGTGAAAAATAAAACTTAAAAAAACAACGCCCGCCGCTGCTGCCATTCTTCCCCACGGGCCAGCAAGCATGGCCTGTGGGGAAAAAAAATAACACCCCCCCTGGCCGCCGCTGCCCTTCCATTCGAAGGGCCAGCCGGCGAGCAAAAAATAAAAGAACCCCCGCAACTTCCCTTCTTCCCCACGGGCCAGCCAGCATTGCCCGTGGGAAAAAAAAGGAAACCCCACCGCCGCCGCTGCCCTTCCGTTAGAAGGGCCAGCCGGTGCACAACAAATAAAAGAACACCCCCCCCCCGCAACTTCCCTTCTTTCCCCACAGGCCAGCAAGTATGGCCCCTGGGGGAAAAAAGGAAAACCCCCACCGCCGATGCCCTTCCTTCCCACGGGCCAGCCAGCATGGCCCGCAGGAAAGAAAGCCACCCCCACTGAAAAAATAAACACAAACCAAAAACATTCAAAACCACACAAAAATCCAAAAAAGATTCACAAAAACAATCAAAAAGAAACAAGAAAAAACACACAGACACCCCACCTAACAAAAATCCCAACCCCCCCCCCCAAAAAAAAAACCCAAGAGAACTTACCAAAAGACGTCTTCCATCTATGAGGACTGGAACTCAAATGAGAAAAAGGAAGAGAAAACATTACCAGAAGTGACACCCAGAGGATAGAAGAGAACAATTGTAGAGAGGCAACAATTGAAGAGAGACAGAAAAGCTCACCACTCCCACCCAGAGGCCAAAAGAAAAAAACATTCAAAAATATTAAAATTAATAAGATTAATTCCAAAATTAATGAAATAAGTTATAAAAAATTAAAAAATAAACACACTAATCTCAAAAATTACCAAAAAAACAGAAATCACTTTTCACTCCAAAAAACCAAAATAAAAAATTAAAATTTGTAAAAATAAAAATTTTAAAAACCATAATTAAATTTTAAACTAAATAATATTAAATTAAATTAAATAAATTAAATTAAAATAAAATTTGCATAAACATAAAACAAAAACTTTCCAAAACCAATTAAAAGAGCCCAGCACTGAGGAAGCCAGCACGCAAAAAAAAAAAAAAACACCAAACAAACAAAAAAGAACACTGGGAGCGCAAGTCCGCCACAGGCGGACGCAGCACCTTGAAGCCACAAAATCACAAAACCTTACAACACCATTCAAAAGAGCCCAGCACCATTGGTTCAAGAAAAAAAACGAAACCCTTTACTATCCAAAACAATTTTAAAAAGCATGGCATCGCCGGGCAAAATATGCTAGTCAAGAATAATTCTGATGCTTGCAGGATTCACATTGCTTTTTATTAGGAACTTGGGAACTATCAACGTGAGCCTGGTGCCGAACACATGCACATAGAATTAAATAATTCTGGGGCCAAGAATTTGTTTTGAGTACAGGACCAGAATTAACTTCATAGTTCTTCCACACACAAAAATATGTTTGCTTAACTCAAGCTTTTTTAAAAATCAACATTTCAGTAGTATAATTCCAGCATCAGACATGAATGACTATTGAGTGTGTGTCTGTGTATTTTTGTGTTATATATGGAGCTGCTTAATTTGCACAGCTATAAATGATTAAGAGTCCACATACTTGTACAATCAGCTGTGCACAAGTGTTCATACAAACACACACAGTTTCAGATACCACCAGTATATTTCTGCAATGCTAGCCAGATTTTCCCAGACCCAAAATTTCTCATCACAGGGCCATGCAAACCTGCTCTATGATGAAGCTGTACATGACAACTAGAGCCACTGTTTTCGCTGACCCAAACATAAACCAGTTTTTCTCCTTGTCTCATTATTCTCTGGAAGTTCTCAGGGCAAAAAAGCCTTCTCATAGACACAGAATCAGTTGTTCCACCAATAGAAACTATGACTTAAAGATTGCTGTCTGATCAACAGAACAAGATGATACCACACTCTCTTAGTGCCCGTGAAGATACTAGCATTCTCTCTCTCTCTTTCCCCCCTTCCTTTAACCCCCAAAGAGCCTGTAGGTATCTAGCAGTGATTTTTTGCTCTTATTTTTTTCTCTTTTATAGTGTTACCTTTTAAACTTTCTTTGCTATCTTTGTTGTAGACTAGCACCCTGTGGCAGTGGCATGGCATTAAGAGACTTCAGTGAGATACAGCACATAAAAGCATACCATAAAAGTGTAACAAATGGCAATGACAAGGTTGGGCTGGAGCTAACTTATGAACGATCAAATAAATTGAAAGGCTCTGTTTCTTCTACCTGCCAGGAGCTGCATAAGAAGGTGGGCAGTGCCAGTTTGTGCACTGGAGGCAGGTGCCTTGCTGGGAACACCACGAAAGCATACAATTCCTTATTAATGGGCCCAGCTTCTCAGCTCTTTTTATTTAAAACACATCTGAAGCATCAGCAACCAACCACGCTATTAATAATAATGCAGCTAATGTGCAGAGGAGTGGAATTACTATGTACACAGCTTCTGAATTATGTAATAGGAGGTGGGCAGAGGGAAATTACAAAAAAAAATCTGCCCGGGTGTCCCCAAAATACAAGAGCTTTTCTTAAAATGAAATAGGTTGCATTGTCTAAAGGACAACCCAAATTAATGAAGAAGACAATGCAGGAGTGTTCAGAGCTGTAGGAGCTAACTATAGAAGACATGTAACTACTAGAAGTCAAAGTTTGTTTCTTTTCAATTAAAGTCAATTATAAAGGAGCACAATCTTGATCACAACCAAAGAGCAGAGACAATGAAGAATCAACCCTCTTCTTCCTCATTGCAATACTAGAAAAACTGACTGCCCCAAGCACAACAATGAGTAAATTATCATGATTCTTCAACATGAAGTCCTTCCGCCTAAGCTACCTTAGTAACAAAGGCTTTTGGATTTGTTGAGGTGCTTGTGTGAACTTTCTCCTCTTGCTTCAGCCCTAAAGATACCCTGCTTGGACTTGGATTTAGATTAGAACTTGGATATGGTTTGCCTTTCACCTTTAACTTGGTTACTCTGGTGCTTCTGGTGCTACATCCCAGACTCTGGAAGGGCAAAAGTTAGTGGGAAGGGAAATATTGCTAGGAAGAAGGGGTAGTAGGAAGAGCGAACAACCTAATTTGCTGTTGATTTGTAAGATCTGAGCAGAGCTGTTACTGTTAGAACATTCTGGAGATCATTAATTCATAGAGCCACCACACTTCAGAATGACTTAATGGCACACAGTAGGGGCTTCCCCCACCTCTTAACTACCAGATAATTATATAGTGACAACACAGGTGAAACAGGCACCAAAGCTCTGTTAACATCAAGTAAAACTATCCTCAGCTACAAAGCAGAAACAGTTAGTTTATAGTTTACATGAGTGATCTTAATATTTGTTGCCTATACTTGTTGTTGTTCAGTCGCACAGTCGATTCCGACCCTTTTCCATGGACCATTTTCCTCTAGGCACCTCTATCCTCCACCATTCTCCTCAGCCCACCAAGCTCTGTGCCCATTGTGTCTACAATACCATCTAGCCATCTCATCTTTGGACGCCCCCTTCTTCTCTTGCCCTCCACCTTTCCCAGCATCAAGGCCTTCTCAAGTGGTCCTCCCTTCTCATTTGATGTCCAAAGTACTTTAGCTTCATCTTCACTATTTGTCCCTCCAATGAACAGTCAGGATTGATTTCTTCCAATATTGACCTATTTGTTCTCTTTGCTGTCCAAGGGACCCTCAGGACTCTCCTCCAACACCACGTCTCAAAGGCATCTATTCTTCTGCGCTCAGCCTTCCTAATGATCCAGCTCTCACACCCATACATTACCACTGGGAATACCATTGCTTTGACTATGCAAATTTTTGTTTTCAAGGTCATGTCTCTGCTTTTCACTATATTCCCCAGGTTTCTCATTGCTTGTCTCCCCATAATCAGTCGTCTTTTTATTTCATGGCTACAGTCGCCATCTGCAGTGATCTTAGATCCCAGGAAAGTAAAATCTGTCACTGCTTCTACTTCTTCCCCATCTATTTTCCAGGGACTGATGGGACCTGTTGCCATTATCTTGGTTTTCTTGATATTGAGTCTCAAGCCAGCTTTTGCACTCTCCTCCTTCAATCCAATCAAGAGGTTCTTTAGGTCATCCTCACTTTCTGCCATTAGGGTGGTATCGTCTGCATATCTCAAATTGTTGATGTTTCTCCCAGCAATTTTGATCCCATATTGTGATTCCTCCATCCTTGCATTGCGCATTATGTGCTCTGGGTATAGATTGAATAAGCAGGGTGATAAAATGCAGCCTTGTCTTACTCCTTTTCCTATTCCAAACCACTCTGTCTTTCCGTGTTCTGTCCTAACTGTTGCTTCTTGGTTCATGTACAGATTTCTCATGAGGCATATGAGGTGTTCTGGTATTCCCATCTCTTTAATTACTTGCCACATTTTGTTGTGGTCCACACAGTCAAAAGCCTTGGTGTAGTCAATAAAACAAAAGTAGACTTGTTTCTGGTATTCTTTTGTTTTCTCCATGATCCAGCGTATGTTGGCAATGTGGTCTCTAGTCCCCCTGCCTCTTCTGAAACCGGCCTGCACCTCTGGTAGTTCTCTCTCCACATGTTGTTGAAGTCTATCCTGTATTATCTTGAGCATCACCTTGCTGGCATGTGGGATGAGTGTAATTGTTCGGTAATTTGAGCATTCTTTGGCATTGCCTTTTTTGGGGATTGGAACGTACATTGATCTTTTCCAATCCTGTGGCCAAGTTTTCCAAATTTGCTGGCATATTGAATGCAGTAGTTTGATTCCATCATCTTTTAGGGCTTTGAAAAATTCAACTGGGATGCCATCATTTCCACTAGCTTTGTTGTTTGCAGTGCTTTCTAGGGCCTTTCTGACTTCATTCTCCAGAATGTCTGGTTCAAGTTCAAATTTCTCATTATTGTAATTATCAGGAGTGTTGAGGTCCTTTTTGTAGAGTTTCTCTGTGTACTCTTGCCATCTTTTTTTGATCTCTTCTGCTTCAGCTAACTCTTTTCCATCTTTTTCCCTTATCATGTTCATTTTTGCTTTAAATGTTCCCTTGATTTTCCCTTTTTTTTTGAAAAGATCTCTAGTCCTGCCTCTTTTGTTGTTTTCCTCCATTTCTTTGCACTGTTTGTTCAGGTAGTTTTCCTTATCTCTCCTTGCTTTTCTTTGAAATTCTGTATTCAGGTGGTTGTATTTTTTCCTTTCTCCTTGGACTTTTGCATTCCTTCTTTCCTCTGCTATTTTAAGAGCCTCATCAGACAACCACTTTGCTTTCTTACGCTTCTTTTCTTTTGGTATGGTTTCTCTTGCTGCCTCCTGCATGATGTCCCGCGTCTCTGTCCATAATTCTTCTGGTACTCTGTCTATCAGGTACAGGACATTAAATCTGATCATGACCTCCACCATGTATTCTTTAGGGATGTTGTGTAGGTCATATCTGTCTGATCTAATTGTTTTCCCCATTTTCTTTAGTTTAAGCCTGAATTTTGCGATCAGTAGGTTGTGATCTGAGCCACAATCTGCTCCAGGTCTTGTTTTTGCTGACTGAATGGAGGTTCTCCATCTTTGACTGCAGAGTATTAATCAATCTGATTTTGATGCTGGCCATCTGGTGATGTCCATGTGTAAAGTCGCCTCTTGTGTTGCTGGAAGAGGGTGTTTGCTATGACTAGTGCGTTCTCTTGGCAGAACTCTATCAATCTTTGCCCTGCTTCATTCTGTGTTCCAAGACCGAACTTGCCTGTTATTCCATTTACTTTTTGATTTCCTACTTTGGCATTCCAATCTCCTAAGATAATGTGGACATCATTTCTTGGTGTCTGTTCTATGAGGTGTTGTAGGTCCTCATAGAACTGGTCAGCTGTGGCTTCATCTGCACTAGTGGTTGGTGCATAGACTTGGATTACAGTGATATTGAAAGGTTTACCTTGGATTCTGACTGACATCATTTTATCATTTTTGATGTTGTATCCCATTACTGCTTTCCTCACTCTTTTGTTGACAATTATGGCTACTCCGTTTTTTCTGAGGTTTTCTTGCCCACAGTAGTAGATATGATGGTTTCCAGAGCTGAATTCACCCATCCCTGTCCATTTTAATTCACTGATGCCCAGGATGTCAATGCTTATTCTTTCCATCTCATTTTTAACCACTTCCAGTTTTCCTTGATTCATAGACCTCACATTCCATGTCCCTATGCAGTATTGTTCCCTGCAACACTGTATTTCTCCTCCCCCTTTCGTATCCCCCCCTTTTCAGATCTGCTGTGCTGAGCATATATATATACAGAGAGAGGTATAGATAGATAGATAGATAGATAGATAGATAGATAGATAGATAGATAGATAGATAGATAGATAGATAGATAGATAGATAGATAGATTTATAATTAGAATCAGGATTCCTTTTCAAAGCTTGATTGGTTTTGTTAACTAGCTTATTGGTCATCTTACAGGGTCAAATGTTTCAAATGAGCAAGTGAGAAAACTTGCATGATATTATCATTAAAACAATGTTAACTTAAGAAGTTTGACAACTTGTAAAAGAGTTCAGTTTTGTAAATGTCAGTTTTCACCTTTTTAGAGGCATTTTTCCAGGATCATAATTACAGGAACTGCAATTCTTTTTAAATAACAAAACACAAGAAGGATTAACAATTCTCTTTCAAGGTAAGAAAGACTGGTATTTTCAGCCTATCTGTTTTGTTTACAATCTAATGGCAAATAATGTCATTTGCTTCTGCAGGGGAGAGGAGACAGTTTTCCTTTTTAAAAAGTCATAAATAAATAAATTTCATGTCAGAAATTACTCTGAGTTGAAAGGATTTTTTTGCTGGAGAAACTCCGCTCAGGGCCCGCCCCAATGAGGCTCCTTTCATGTCCCTAAGATCTGTCATGCAGCACTCAGGTATCTTTAAAAAGTCATAGTTAAAAGACCTTTGCCCAAACTTCCCCAAATTTGGCACAGAGTAAGAGCAGACTGTCTACTATCTATGAGCCAAAATTGTTGCTAATCTGAATTTCATTTCAAAGTTACATTTTTATTTTTTAAAAATGGGATGTTCCCTTTAAAAAAAGGATTGCCTTTTAGAATGTTGTTTTTCTGTACCAGTAAAATGACAATGTAGTGTTTAAGAGTCTCAATAACCTAGGGCAGTGATGGTGAACCTTTGCACTCTAGGTGTTCTGGAACTTCAATTCCCAGAAGCCCTGATCAGCAGGAGTGCTGGCTTGGGCTTCTGGTAATTGGAGTCCAAGAACGCCTGGATCGCCAAGGTTCGCCTTCACTGTCCTAGGAGATTGGCTGCCTTCCCTTCATTGTGAACTTTATGGTGGCCATATAGAAGTTGGAGACCCAAAGCATCAGTTCCTCACCTGAAATAACATGAACGAAATCATGAAATTGCTTCTGCTGTATATGTTTTTTGCAAGGTATACTCCAGAAGAGGAGGATTTCCAACAATGTGTTCTACACATGGTGATCACTGATTAATAAGTACAAAAATATGTAATTACACATCTGAATCTATTTAATCTTTTTTTCCAAATCTTATCACTGATAAACAAAAATGATCCTTTTGGCATTAGGCAGGAGTGAAAAATCATAGTAGTTGACTATTTCTTCAACCAAAGTGTCTCCTTGTGTTGAGACATTAATTTTTGTTATGGATGAGAAAAATGAAGGAAAAAGTATTTTCACATTCTTAGTCTTGAGGAAAGTTATGGCAATAACAATACTGTATAATAATGATAGATGGCAGCCATAGAATAACAGAAAGAAAGAAGGAAAATGGAAGCGCGGCGCCAAAATGGCCGCCGCGCTATTTGCGGCCCCCCCCACCGGACGAAACCATCCGGATAGTTAGGGGCATGGCCAGCACCCTAATAAAAGGGGCTGGCCACGAGGCAGCCGTGCTGCCATTTTGGCGAACCGACGGAGCGGAGAAGTTTTTCCTCCTTACCTCCGTTGCTCGTGTCTTCTTGAGGGAAGCCTTTTTCGGGCAGCTTTCTCTTTTGTTTTAGGCTTCCTAGCTACTTTTAGCCATGCCCTCGAAGAAGAAGGCAGCCGCGAACGTGGCTCGATCGGCGCGGAGGCGTCAGCCGGGTCGGAGGACCGCGACTGCGCCCGTTACGCAGCCACCTCTAGCGGACTCCACCAGGAACGGTGGGATGGGATCGGTAGCTCCTTGGCCTGATGCACGGAGCATACCCGCGGCCCTGGACGGGGCCTCGGCCCTTGGCCCGCAAACGACGACCACGGCCCCTGCCATGGTTCGTGCGGTGGGGCCGTCTTGCCCGGGTGCGCAGTTCCCTATGGGGGGTGCGAGCCACGGAGGGTGGTTGGGTTCCCTGCCCTTACAGGGCGTTCATACGGCTTCCCAGGGGCTGAGCATGGGCTCTTGGCCTTATTTGGCCCCTGGGGCTCAGGGACCTGGACAGGTGCCTGTGAATTATGGGCCGGCTGCCCAATTGCCCCCTGTCGGGGCCGGGCCCTATGTCGACGTGGAGGCCCTCCTTGCCCGTGTAGCGGCCCTTGAAGCGTCCTTGGCGAGGGCCAACCAAACGGGGGTATCCCTAGGTTTTCAGGTACCCCTTTTGACCGCCGAACAACGGCCGGCGACGGGTTGGGTTGAGCCGCCCGAGGCGTGTGGGCCGGTCGTGGCCACTGCCTCGCGGCTCCCCACCCCACAGGTGCAGCAGTCTGGTGCTGGTTTGGCTCCGTCGACGAGCACAGCTTCGCTCGTGAGCTCCGATGCCCCCAGCGGGCCGGAACCCCCGGTGGGGGCGGCTCGTGGGGGTGCAGCGGGTGAGTATGCAGTCCAAGTTAGTGCACCCACACAACTGACTTCATTGGGGGGGCTGTTCAATGGCCTTGGCCTCGCTCGGGTGGCACGACGGCCCAATGGCCCCCGGCCCACCCAGCGACTTTGCCCATAACACAGGGCTTGGGGCGGGGTGGTGCCCCCAATGTGCTGGGAAATGTGTTGGGGATCCCGGGCTGACTCAGGCTCATTTTACTCTACCCGTAGTTCCCTCGGTGCCGGTGTCGGCTTTGCCAACGGCAGGGTATTCCTTGCCCTTGGGGGACCATTTGGCCCAGTCTACCAAGGAAAAGATTTGGAGGGGCGAGTACGTAGATATCTTCTCACTTCTAAATAGGGAGCCGACCAAGGAGGAGAGGGAAGGGCTGGACGAGAAGGATAAGGAGCAGGCACGTTGTCGTAAGCCGCCACGCACGTGGGCAAATTGGCTGCCAGCGTACCTGATTTACATGGCCGTTTACCTCAGGGCTAGGCCGGATTTGGCTATTCCCATGGTCCAATATCTGGACAACATTTACCGGGCTATGGTTGACTTCCCGGGTCCGTCATGGCTGGCTTACGACGAAGAGTTCCGCATGAGAATTCCGTTGCACCCGGAGATGAGGTGGGATGAGCCCTGCCAGAAGCTGTGGCTTCTGTATATGACCCCCACGCGCCCGGCGCCTGGGGAGAGATACCATTGTGGACATGCGGTCCAACGAGCGGCCCCAGTACAGGTACCCCGCCAAGTGGCGGGGCAGGGGGTTCCAGCCTGCCTGCTGTGCTGGACCTTCTCGTCCAATGGTTCTTGCAACAGGAAAAATTGCAAGTACAAGCATGAGTGCCCCTCTTGTTCTGGCCCCATGCTGCCTCCGCCTGTCCCAGGCCAGGAGGATACAGGGGCAGGGGTAGGGGCGGACAAGGGTCAGGCAAGACTGCCATGGAAGGAGCGGGTTCACCAAAAGGCCCCCTCCCCAATTAATGTCGACATGCTGGAGCGTTGGCTCGCATCGTACCCGAGGAGAGCAGACGCTGTGTACCTCCTTCAGGGCTTTCAACTGGGTTTTCGTATTCCTTTCACGGGGGATAGGTCACCGCAGGATGCACCTAACTTTTTGTCACTTAGGGGAAGGGAGGAGGTTGCTGCCGCCAGCATTAATAAGGAGATTGCTGCGGGCAGGGTCGCCGGCCCTTTCCCCGCACCCCCGTTCCCCAACCTTAAAGTGTCTCCGCTAGGACTAGTGCCCAAGAAGTCCCCGGGCGAGTTCCGCCTGATTCACGATTTGTCCTACCCAGCCGGCCACTCGGTCAATGATGCTATCCCTGATGACCTTTGTTCTGTCAGGTATACATCCTTTGACCAGGCATTGCGCATGGTGCGCTCGTGTGGCCCGGGTGCACTGTTGGCTAAGTGTGACATTAAGTCGGCGTTTCGCCTCTTACCCGTGCACCCGGGTGACTTCGAGTTGCTGGGTTTCAAATTCCGGGGTGAATATTATTTTGACAAAGCCATGCCATTCAGCTGTTCCATATCCTGCTCGGCTTTCGAGCGTTTCAGTACCTTCCTGCAGTGGGCATTTGTCCGTAGGTCAGGGTCTCGGTCTGTAGCCCATTACCTGGATGACTTTTTATTCGGGGGTGAACGGGGCTGGGACACGTGTACACGTCTCCTCAACACATTTCAGACGCTAATGGAGGAACTCGGTGTCCCTTTAGCGCCCGAAAAGACCGAAGGCCCGTCTGATAAGTTAATATTCCTGGGGGTGGAAATTGACACGGTAGTGCAGGCTTCTAGGTTGCCCGCAGACAAGGTGGCAAGGATAGTTGCCCTTATATCGGACTTACTGGCTAAGCGCAAGGCATCCCTTTGGGAATTGCAGGTGCTACATGGCCACCTCAATTTCGCTTGCAGGGTGGTTGCACCTGGCAGGGCCTTTGCTCGGCGCTTGTGCGACGCCATGGCAGGCTTATCCAGGCCCCATCATAGGGGGAGACTGACACGGGGCATCAGGGCAGATCTGCACGTATGGCTCCAGTTCTTGAGGGAGTTCAATGGGTTCTCATTTTGGAGGTCTGACCTCCTGGCTTCGCCCCAATTTCAAATTCAGTCTGATGCCTCGGGATCCCTTGGTTATGGGATGTACTTCAATGGGAAGTGGGCATATGGTGGATGGCCACCAGCCTGGTCAGGCACGGGTCGCCTGAGGGATCTCACATATTTGGAATTTTTTCCCATACTGGGGGCCTTGATGCTATGGGGTGAGGAGTGGGCCAACTCTGTGGTGCATTTCTGGTGTGACAATGCGGCTGTTGTCCACATTGTCAACTCACAGACCTCTAAATCTCCCAGGGTCATGGATCTTGTGTGCCAGTTTGTATTGCGCAGCCTGCGCCTCAATGTACTGTTTAGAGCCAGGCATGTCCCGGGGGTGAATAATGATATTGCTGACGCTTTGTCCCGCCTGCAGATCTCCCGGTTCCGTGCCTTGGCTCCGGATGCGGAGGAGTTTCCCTCGCCACTACCGCAGGAGATATGGACCATTGGCAAGGAGAGGTGAACCGGGCGATAGGCATGTCACTGGCGCCACGCACGCGTAAGGCGTATCACCATGCGTTGGTTTCATTTCGGACCTTTTGTTCCCAATATTGCTTGCCAGATACCTGGCCGATCCCAGTGGCCCACATCCTCCGTTTTATGGTTTACCTGCACGCCCAGGGCCTGGCACCACGCACCATAGCATCTAGGCTGTCAGCGCTGGCTTTTATGGCCAAGGTGGGAGGTCATGCGGACAGTACCGCTGATTTCCGTGTGAGACATGTTTTGGAGGGGTGGGTGCGGGAACGTGGGCGTTGCCTGGATGACCATCACCCAATTTCCCCTGGGGTACTTACCCAACTGGCACGAGGCTGGCATGACCTATGTTTCGATAGGTATGAGGCAGCCCTGTTTCGTGCGGCTACAACGGTGGCCTTTTTTGGAGCGCTCCGCATCAGCGAGCTTGTGATGCTGTCTAAGGCGGATGCAAGTCGTAGGGCACTGGAACTCGAAGATGTCTATGTTTGCAATGATTGGGCTCAGTTGAGGATACGCTCCTCTAAAACAGATCAGCAAGGCGTAGGCAGTGGAGTAAGACTGCTACGATGTTCATTGGCAGACATCTGTCCGGTTGGTGCCCTACAGGAGTTCCTTGCACTGCGTGGCACGCACCATGGTCCATTTTTCTGTCACCAAGATGGGTCTCCCCTCACTAAATTTCAGTTTTGGAAGGTGACAGGGAAGGCACTGGCCAGAGTCGGCCTCCCTGGGGCCCGTTACGGCACCCATTCATTTAGAATTGGGGCGGCCTCTACTGCGGCTGCTTATGGGTACTCCGGGGCTGACATACGCAGCATGGGGAGGTGGGACTCACGCTGTTTCCAGTTTTATGTTCACCCACTCCCACCGTGAGTACCTTCTGAGTCACCATGTATCTCTCCTTCCCTGTTTTTTCCCTTGACAGACCCTGGGTGTCGTATCACACCGGTGACAGTATGGCTGGTGGGCCATAGCTACGTGCACAGGGCAGCGCGTTACGCTGCGGCGACAGATTGGGGACCCCGACTGGGACTCGGTGCATACGCACAATTCACATGGCACGGTAAGCCCGGTATGTCGTGGCGGGAGCTTTTGCCATTCCTCTTTTCGTCGAGGAGTGCCGACCCGCCCGACATTCTGATCATACACCTTGGGGGTAATGACTTGGGTCAGGTCACTGGCTTATCGCTGAAGCATGCGATTTGTGCGGACCTCGCCTACTTACATTACGTATGGCCCGCCACAACCCTTGTTTGGTCAGATATGGTCCCACGGCACGCTTATCGGGGAGGCTTTGACCTCTAGGCCCTGGACCGCGCTCGGCGCATGGTAAACAGGGCGGTGGCCCGATTCCTTTCGACCAAGGGCTGGGGGCGGGTCAGTCATCATCCCGCCATTAGTTTGCAAAATTTTGGGCTTTATTCAGGGGATGGGGTCCATCTGTCGCGAGGAGGTATGGACCTCCTACTGGGTGATTGGCGAGCAGGCCTGTCGACCGAGCTGACGGTCTTGGGGGGGCGTCGAGCCTTTATTGAAGCCTCTCCGGGTGGCGGGTAGCACTGGTAAGGTAAACATTTATGACCCACAGGTATCCGGCAGGTTCGCAATTGACTGGACAACACTAGATAGGCATAAGTTGTTTAAACGTTGTTCGGTCAACGACGAACCAGGCAAGGGGGTGATGGTTACCACTAGACAGCTGGAATCACCCCCTGATTTTACGGATACACGTCAGAGGGTGGGGTCATTAGTTAGATATTGACTACGGTCAACAATTTGTTTGTTGTCAACAAACAAATTGATACAAATAGATACATTGTAACAATTGCCGTTGGCAATTTTGGGTGGTACCTTACCAGTGTTACTTCGGCCTGCTTGCCTTAAGAATTATGATTGGTCGTTTTACCAATAGAAATTTATAATTCGGATTAGGGCTTGAATCAATAAATGTGGCCCATGCCGTTATCCACTTTCATTTGTGTCTGAGTCCATCATTGGGGGGGTGCGCCTGCAATGGAAGCGCGGCACCAAAATGGCCGCCGCACTCTTTGCGGGCCCCCCCCCACCGGACGAAACCATCCGGGTAGTTAGGGGCGTGGCCAGCACCCTAATAAAAGGGCTGGCCACGAGGCAGCCGTGCTGCCATTTTGGCGAACCGACGGAGCGGAGAAGTTTTTCCCCTCCACCCCCTCCCTAGTTAACAGTGTGATTTCTTGGTCGCTTCGGGGCCGGGTGGGAATTTTTGGCTGGGACTCGCTATTGGCCCTTGAGTCCTGGTTTTTTCGCCCATCCCACACTGTTGCTATGGTTTGATATAGGGGTTGTTCTGTGCTGCTGTTGACTTTGGTCACATTGGCGGGTAGCACTGGTAAGGTAAACATTTATGACCCACAGGTATCCGGCAGGTTCGCAATTGACTGGACAACACTAGATAGGCATAAGTTGTTTAAATGTTGTCCGGTCAACGACGAACCAGGCAAGGGGGTGATGGTTACCACTAGACAGCTGGAATTACCCCCTGATTTTACGGATACACGTCAGAGGGTGGGGTCATTAGTTAGATATTGACTACGGTCAACAATTTGTTTGTTGTCAACAAACAAATTGATACAAATAGATACATTGTAACAATTGCCGTTGGCAATTTTGGGTGGTACCTTACCAGTGTTACTTCGGCCTGCTTGCCTTTAAGAATTATGATTGGTCGTTTTACCAATAGAAATTTATAATTCGGACTAGGGCTTGAATCAATAAATGTGGCCCATGCCGTTATCCACTTTCATTTGTGTCTGAGTCCATCATTGGGGGGGTGCGCCTGCAAAGACAATTGTTTTCTAGCAACCTATGTATGTGGCGATTTCCCCACCTGTACAAAATAGCAAGCCAAGCCTGTCAGTCACCACCTTCACTGTCTGTCTGGAGGAATTAGAGACAAAACTCTTGCAGTCATAAATGACACTCAGAGTCACAAAAGACAGAAGCCTCTCAGAGCTTCAGGCTGGGCAATGAAAACTTCTGGCCAAGAGAGGGGGAAACCTGAACAACCCTCTTCACTTTCACAAGCTGTACAAGTTAAACAGCTAGCAATTCACACCCACTTGACCCATTTGGCCTGCAACAACTTGAGGCAGAAGATAAATCTCACAGTTTGCCTGCCAGCTCTCTTGGGCATTGTAAAACTTTCGCTGAAGGCTGACAGGTTACCTGTAGGAGTGCTGGCTCACACACGTTTACTAGCCTGACTCCTATAGACCTATCTTTTGCAACTTATATTGAACAAAGGAAACATAAAGCAGTTGAGACATTGTCCCTGCAAAATGTAAATTATGCATGAACAGTGACAGATTTAGTCCAAGGTTGTTCTCGTAGGCTATGTTTCTAAACACACTGCAGTACATTTTACACTAATAGTAGAAATTATGATTGTTATGTGTGAAAAAACCAACTGTCCTCTTTAAATCCTGCCCCTAGTTTTCACCAGACAAGAGCTTGTGAATAGAGCTGCATGTGGTACAAAGATGCTGAGTGACTTCAGCAGCTGCAAAAGCTGCAACAACCACATACAGAGAACCTTACTCTAAATCTTTCCTAATGTAAAATAGCTTCTGTTCTAACTTTGTTTCTTTGAGTCCAAGAATAGGCTTTGCACTGCTTGAAGGTGAATAACTAGGTGGTAGCAGCACTGAGAGAAAGGAGGAGTTGGAAGGGGGCCTTTTGCTTCTGGCTATAGCAGACCTTGGAAGCTATAGCTAAAAGAGTTAGCTCAAGGCTTCTCACCTGGAGTCTTGTTCACAAACTTCTCTGTGATGTAGTCTAGAAACAAGCGCAACAACACTGCAGGAACAGAAGAAAAGATGAAACCATGGAATAGGTATTTGAAGGTTAGGAGAGAGTAATTTTGGACCGCACATTGATTTCCTAGCAACAAGAGTCTGTGCTGATTTTCTTGAGCATGAAGGCTGTCATGCATACCACTGTCACAGACAGTGGTCGCTGGTGGAACAAAACAAATTGTGTGCACACCGAGCTCCCATGTGCCACTTAGGACCAAAGTAGACAACATTAAATGTGAAATGCATGGGAAGGGGTTGGAAAAGAAAGGTAAGAAGTTCTGTGTACTTCTCTTTTCTGAAAGGGAATCATGTCTTTAAAAGCATCTATTTTTGAATCAACAAAAGAACATTGAAACAAAACAAAAGACTGAAAGACTCTTTTTCACACATACAGGCTTTTACAATGTTCAAAGGATAACTTGATCTTGAAGTCATGTCCTCCAGATGTTGTTTTACGATATAATGGTAAGAGGGGGTCTTCAGACTCTCCAATTGGGCTATAATAATAATTTCATGTCAGAAATTACTCTGGGTTGAAAGGATTTTTGCTGGAGAAATTCTGCTCAGGAGATGACAAATGAGGCTTTCCTTTCATGTCCCCAAGATCTTTCCCAGCGAAGTAGTCCCTATTTATCTACTTGCAATTTATTGCATTCAAACTGCTAGGTTGGCAGAAGGTGGGACAGAGACAGGTGCTCAATCCATCATGCAGTACCCAGGTCTCAAACTGTCGAATTGCCAGCCTTCCAGCTAACAAGGTGAGCTTCTTAACCACTGAGTCACCACAGCCTTGGAGTCCAATTGGGATACTCAAGTATTATGTTCTACCTTAAATGGACAGTATGCTTGTTGGAATAGAAAACCAATAACAGTCAATAAAATGTAACACTCCATTTTGAAAATGCAAGTATAGCCCCCTTCTTTCCAAGCCTAGTTTTCCCATGTAAACATTGGGCTCCCTCTGCCCATTTTCAAAATGGGAATGGAGTAGCACTTCCTCTTAGTGTTTGTAACAACTTCCCCAATGAAGAGATTTGATGTTACCACAGTATGAATGTGGCAGTTTTGTCTGTGAACTACCTTTGGTTTGCACAATGAACCATAGTTTCTCCTGTATTACTGAGCAACTTCAGAAGGGCCAAGTTCCTGATTACCTACTAACATACATGTATAGTTATAAATATGCAGGGATCAACAGTTCTTCTGCCTTCTTTTATGGGTGGAAAACATAATCCAAGCAGAAAGGTGTTCTCCTCAGATAACATAATATAATATACATACTAGTACAATGAGTCACAAGCACAGTACAAGAAGTGTAAACACATATTGACTCAGTGACTCAAGAACATGATCTCATTCACAAACCTACATATCAAATCACAAAATATAACATGTATCTATATCTATCTGTATTCTAGTGTGTGTGTGTGTGTGTGTGTGTGTGTGTGTGTGTGTGTGTGTGTGTAGAGAGATAAACAGATGTGACATCTTGTATGTATGTTCTTTATCAAAATCCACACCCCTGCACTGATCGTGTTGTAACTTGGCACACATCTACCTTGGGCCAGAGAGATGGGCATGGTGGGGGTCTGGTGGCCCATTTTGGGGTTTGTGCCCCTGGAAAGGGTCACCATGGAGGCACCCCCCACCTGCCAGGAAAAACGGCCAGGGAAGGTGGTACCGTGCATAGACGATGGTCTGTGCATGCAACACGGCCTCCAAGGCATGCCAGCCAGTGACGTGTATGCGAATGCACCTGTGTGGGTGTCCCAACACCTGTATGGGGCTTTGTGCCAGCAAACAATAGTCGTGGGGAACCCAGACCCCAACGGCAGAAAATGCGGCTGGGGCAGGCATCTGGACCCATGCACGACTGTCTACATGCACTAAACGGACTCCCCAGCAGCCCAGGTGTGCATGCGGCAGCGCATGTGCAGGGTAGCCGAAGGAGGTGACGCATGATGTGGCCACTTCCAATGACGGGGAAAGGCAGGCACCGCAAGGAGGAGGTGAGGAGCGGCAGCTGTGTGGTGGACTGCCACAGCCACTACCAGCTGCCCTGCTGACACCACAAGCCCTGGCCCGGCACTGGCCTGGAGGCGGCCACGGTGAGGGCCAGCAGTGTTGACTGGGGACCATCCACCACCACCACCACCACCACCGCACAGCCATGCCTGCTGTGCTGGCAGCTGAGCAGGCCCTGTGCCACATGTTTTGGAGGGAACCCAGATTACCGGGATGACAGGGGCGCTGGACCCCGCCTGGCTAGGTAAGCACAGGGACAAACCCCCGGGCAAGGCTGGGTAATCAGCTAGTACAATGTATTATAACAAAAATCTATTGTGCCGTATAAGCTGCATGGTGAAGGAATTAAACATTTGTTGACTGGGCAATTTTACCAGTTCATCTTTTAGAGAGAGATATTTTTAAAATCCTCATTTTGCATAGTATATCAATGAAATTTCAGTTTTGAAATAATTCAATTCTTTTGCTTTTGCTCTAAATAAGTAGAAACTTAAATAACAGCAACTCCATTTTTTTTAAAAAAAAATGCTAGTTTGTGGTAGATAGTTAATGGGGTAGATTAAGGCAATCTGGGTTCACCCTGAATTTCAGCTAGGGTGGCTGCAGATCTTCTTTTGCTGGTGGTAATATTTCCATTTAAAGGGTAGCTTGAGTATGAAATTATTCTTTTAGAAGTGCACTCCATCTGAAGGCCTGTCCACTATCAGTCTGATTTAAGGGCAAAGAACCCATAAGAAGGGAGGTTAAGAACCCATCAGATCTTGTTAGACTAGGGCAGCAGGTTCTTCAAACATACATAGTTTTCTGTTCCTTGTTTACCCCATGTTGGTGAGATAATTTTGTAATTCTGCTTGTACAACACATCTGTATGTATAAATTGTGTAAAACATATGGTCTACCAGTGAATTTATGTATATATTTAAATTATAAAAAGAATAATAAAGAAAAGTAATGGAGAGGAAAACAGTAATGACCAGCTTTACTGTTCTCGTTATACTTTAAAAAGAAACAAAAGCTAACATAGTAAAGGTATGGCAGACTCGAAAGACAGTTGTGTCCCACTCTAGGGAGAAATGCTTATCTCAATTTACAGCCTAAGAGCCAGCACTGTTTGTATCTGCAGACATTTCCGTGGCCATGTGGCAGGCATGCCTAAATGCTGGAGTGCACAGAAGAACTTTCCTGCCAAAATGGTACCTATTCATCTACCTGCAATTTCTTGCTTTCAAACTGCTAGGTTGGCAGGAGCTGGGACAGATGATGGGTGCTCACTCCATCATGCAGCACTTGGGTCTCAAACTGCTGACCTTCCAAACTTCTGGTCTTCAAGCTCAGCGTCTTAACCACTAAGCCACTGTGGCCATATAACACCGGAAACAGAAATAATTCAGATGAAAAAGAGAAGCAACAAAACAAAATAGGATTGGATGACAGCACAATTTGCAAGCTTTTTCTATTCAGACTATTATTTTTAAATCAGAAAATACTACCATTCACATTGAGCATGTATATATTTTGGGTATAAAACATGCAGAGCATAGTCCTAAACATGCTTACTCAAATGACTATGTCTGTTCATTAGGATTTTACTTCCAGTTACACATCCCAATGATTGCAACCTTATTCTTTTCCACCAGAATAGTAACTCTGCGTGTACCTTTTTCAGTCCATATAGGTCCCTTTTCCTGTAAGTGTCTTTTTAAAACCATGACCTTGTTTTCCTGGGCCCAAATAAATACGCTGGTAACATTTTTTCTCCTTTGCCCTGCCATTAAGTTAACCTGACTGCTAACTTGATGTGTCCCTGTCACTTGGGCACTCTAGGACTTCCATCTTCCTAATGGACAATCTTTTAGAGAGTTCTGTGGCCTACCTGAGTCTTTTAAATTTTAATTCATTTTACATTTAGGCCAGTCATAAATACTATTTAGGTATATAGTATTCTATCCGACACAATCCCTAAGGTGGTGCTTTTATTTTAATGATGCCATTTTGGAACATATGTGCATGAGAGAGAGAGAGAGAAACCCTTTTTGACTCAATATATTAATCTGCTTGATCTCTAAGTGTATTCACAATGTTTCCCACTCTTGGAGGCTCTTTCTATGCCCTCTCTTTTCCACCAATGGAAATACAACTGCTGTAGTGGCAGAAAGAAGCCAGGGGATGGAATGTTGATTTTATTGAAAAGTCACATTGTGATCTGGCTGCCCTCGTTCATTGTTACTGAAGCAATATTAATGAAGGTTTTTGCAGTGCAACACAGGTGTAACTTTAATTCAAACTCAGCCTGGCACAGGTGCCATTGATAACATAGCTATTTACAAGCAAAGAAGGGAGTTGACAGTTTCCTCACTGTTGAAGCTCCCCAAAGTCTTTCAGACTCCTTCAGTGCACCCCTCAGGGCACCTCCCACATCCAGTCCTCTGCCAATCCATTCCTTCCCAGTGTCACTCCCATCATTCCGATCCCCCACACCCCGTAGGTTTTGTGGGATATTTTGGCATGCATCTAGCATTCAGCCTTCTCTAAGGACACCCACATCACACCTGTCAAGTTTCGGGAAATTTCTGTCAAATAATGGAAATTTCTCGGCCAAAATGGGAAACTTGACTTCTATGCTTATCCTGTGCTGGCCTCCAGTCTAACTCCAGTCGAATTGCAGTCTAGCTAATATGGGATGTTGGTGGGAAAGAGTGTAAAATACAGGGGTTTGACAGAAATTTCCCGAAATTTGACAGGTATGACCCACATCCAGACTAGCTCAACCATCTAGGCATCTTCCTTAAAGATGAAGGTGCAGCCCAATGGCACATGGAAGTCCTCCTTCTCAGTCTGCTGGTGCCCTGTTGTTCTCCTCTCTCCTGCTTCTACCAATCCTAGATATCCTATCCCTCCTAGAACCTCTGTCAGAGCCACCATCAGAAATTTCTGGGCCCCATACTGAGCAATCCAAATGCCCCCCCCCCCCCACACACACACTTTTCTCTCTCCTTGCATTGGGGTGGCGGCTGCGGCTAGAATACATAATTTCTCAAAAGAAATCGATGGCAGTTGTATCCAACTTTAGAGTTCAGTGCTCATCTCTGATTACAGCCAAAGAGCCAACGATGTCTGCATTTACAGATGTTTCCATGGACATGTGGCAGGCATGGCTAGACACCAGAGTGCACAGAATGCTATTTACATTCCTAACGATGAGCTCCTGTCATCCGTCCCAGCTCTTGCCAACCTAGCAGTTCAAAAGCAAGAAATTGCAAGTAGATAAATAAGGATATCTACTAGCAATTTCTTGCTTTCCAACTGCTAGGTTGGCAAGAGCTGGGAGGGATGACAGGAGCTCATCATTATACACACACACACACACACACACACACACACCATCCCCCCCCCCACAGAGAGAGAGAGAAAGAGAGAGAGAAAGAGGAAGAGAGGAGACTCACCGGAATGTGCAGCTTGATGGAGCCATCACTTTGCCCACCCACTGCCCTGCCACCGCCGCTTGCCCAAGGCAGCATGGCTAGGGGGAACTTGCGGGGGCGTGCACATCTTTTGGCTCGGCTGTACTTCCTTGGACTGCGTGCGTCCTTCAGCAATGCTCCCACACACCTCGCTTGCCCAGGGCTGAAGCCCGAAGGTTCCTGGAGGAAGCAGCCCCAGTGTGTGCGGTCTCTTCCAGACCAAGCCTGGCACAGTGCACCTCATGGCCAAGGCTTCAGCCCACGATGCACGGCGGTCCCAGTCCGAAAGAGACCACACACCGAGGCTGCTTCCTCCAGGAATCTTCAGGCTTCAGCCCTGGGTGAGCGAGGCAGCACGTGTGGGAGCAATTGCCAAAGGCCACGGGCAGAAATGAAGTACAGACACAGATCTTAAAGCACACACCCTGGCAAGTTCCCCCTAGCCACACCCATGCTGCTCTGAGAGGAGGTGGAGTCCTCTGGCGGTGGTGGGGCATGTGCAGTGGTGCCGTGCGCCAAGTATAAAAAAAGTAAAAATAAAATAAAATGATTTTTAAAATGATTTTTTAAAAAAATAACAGCGCCGTCGGGCCCCTGCCAGCTCCGGGCCTGGGATGGCAGTCCCCCTTGTCCCCCTGATGGCGGCCTTGACCTCTGTTAACCTTTTCTTCTGTGCTTTCACAACTCATACTCTCATTCCTCTCTCCTATTCCTACTCTTTCTCTAGCACCACAAAACCCCACCCCCTCTGAATCCTCATATCTCCAGTCTACAGAGAAGTTAGAGGTCTCAAAGTCTAGACCCTTGCTTGCAGGAGGTGACAGACATCCTCCTCTGGGGTCACCTCCACAAACATATTATCTTTGCCACCTCTTTCGTGGCAGTAAACATTACTGTAGTTACTACAAAATTAATTATATTCTTGGTTGTTATATAACATTGCAGAAATAACATTATTATACACATATTGTCAGGGGAAGTTCAGGCTTTTGGCCTTCACTTTCCCCTTCTCCTTTTCATAGACATAAAAGTTCCAGGAATGTAAACCTTAGAGTAAGCTATCTGTAATTGATTTATTTGATTTATATGTTACAATACAAAATATAAATAGAACATCCTAATACAATATAGTCAATAAAATCAATATGACCAACACAAGGACAAAAATCCAATACAGTAGGGTCCTCCAGCCTGTGGCTGCGGCATCCTTTTCAATCCTCTGGCCAGGTGAGGCCGGGAGGGAATGAAGGTGTCTGCAGCTGCTCCTCATCTCCAGCTGGTGGTGTGGGCAGCGGAGGAGAGCGGTGAGGTCCTGCAGCCTGTGTCTGCAGCATCCTTTCCAACCCTCCAGCCAGGTGAAGCCAGGAGGGAATGAAGGTGTCCACAGCTGCTCCTCATCTCTGGCCAGTGGTATGGGCAGCAGAGGGAAATTGGCTGGATTCCCACATGTGGGTAGTCTGTTGTAGGAGAATTGGATGGGGATAAAAGAGAGTGTGAGGGGAGGTACTTTCTCTTTTCACCACGTGAAAGCCATGGAAGAGCCTAACACCAAGATGGTTGTGAGGCTCTCAGGATGGGAGGAACCATGTGACTGGCCTATTCAGCTGTCTGGGGTTTGTGGTCTGGCCCACAGTGTGAAAAGTTTGGGAACCCCTGAATTAGAGAATTACAGGAAGCAATCTGCACAGAGGCATCTAAAAAATCTCTTGCCTCTACAAACACACTGGCCATCAGCTAGGTATGTGTTGTGCTGAATGCATTGCAGTGTGCGTGTCTAATGAGATCTTCTATACATAATTTAAATGCATCCTGTTGCCTTGCTTCTTTCTAGGGCACAAATGAACAGGCTTCTCTCATAAACAGCCCAAGTAGCTAGTGTCTGAAGCCTGTGGAGTGACATATGTATCTCTGTGGGAGAAGCAACAGGGCATCACCTTTGAGGCAATAGTCAAATACATCATACTACACTTGACACAATATGGTATGCAAGGCAAAAGCACACAGCCTTAGGATTTTATTTAGTCTCCCTGAAACAGCAAGTAGTCTAAGGTCTCAGAATGTGGAAGAAGGACCTGACAGGGAGATTTCCCCAATCACAGCATGTTTACTTGCCTGGAAATCACCCACACCATGAAAGTTTCTGGCTATAATGGTTCAGTGGCATATGTAGCCCTTCCTGTCCAGGTCAATTTCTTGACACCATATATTTAGTCTTACAGCTGCAAGCATGGAAGCAGGAAGATAGGTTGCGTCTTTAATTATTATTTCCTCATGTCCGTCAAGGAGGATAAAGGGGCAGCTGTAAAAGTTACTTTACTTGATTTGTTTAGAATCCACAAATCTTCAAAGGGTGAATAACTAGGGTAAAGTGCAGGTACCAAGCAACCAATCCAGGCTGCTGGTTACTTCTTCTACTTTTTAGTGCTAGATAGAATATCTGGAGCCCACTAACCATCACAACTACATCTTTCATTGGCTTCTTACCATGATGACGGAGAGTCTCCACTCCATACTTACTCAATAGCATCCACTGTGTCAAGGCTGTTCCAGTGCAATCTCTTACCACAGTCTCTCAAGCTGGCTAATGATAAGATAAAACTGAACCAAGCAGTGGATGCCCAGTTCTACTACCGGTTCACCCAAACCGGCACGAATGGGCTGAATCCCAACACCATTATGTATGTGTGTGTGTATGTGTGTGTGTGTGTGTGTGTGTGTGTGTGTATGTATGTATGTAGGTATGTATGTATGTATGTATGTATGTGGAGTTCTCAACTCCTGGGACTGCAGTGGCTCAAGTGGCTAAGATGCTGACTGGGAGGCAGAAGGTCAGCAGTTCGATTCCTGAGTACTGCAGGATGGAATGAGCTCCCATCTCTGTCCCAGCTCCTGCCAACCTAGCAGTTCGAAAGCAAGAAATTGCAAGTAGATAAATAGGGACCACTTTGGTGGGAAAGTAACAGCATTCTGTGCGCTTCAATGTCTAGTCATGCCTGCCACATGACCACGGAAACATCTGCAGAAGCAGACAGCGCTGGCTCTTCGGCTTTGAAACAGAGATGAGCACTGAAACCTAGAGTCGGATACGACTGGCTTTCAAGCAAGGGAAACCTTTACCTTTACTATGGATATATGGTATGTATTTGTTTATTTGTTTATTACTATCCCCACTTGGCTTCAGATAGACGTTTCTCAGCCATAAAATTCACATTTTTAGGCAAGATGAAAAAAATTGTTCAAAAGAGGATTCTTACCACCCTTAATAGCAATCATGTGATGTGGAAATCTGTGCTTGTGAAGGAGAGAAATATATGGTATTAATGATTAAGTGCCACTTAAGGTTCAAATCACATCGTTATTGGCCATGCATAGAGGCTGATGGTGTGTGAGGCAATGTATTGTTAGAACTCCACCATGCTAGCAGTTGGGTCCTCCCCAGGTATGCATCTGTCATTGTGTGTTTATTGAGAGTCATCTTCTTGCTGGCGAGGCAGGTGAGGGTTTTATGTATTGTGACAAGAGTGATGAAGCATATTAGCAAGAATGTATGAGGTGGTCAGCATGCTAGAAGGCAGAAAAGCAAAGCTTATTGCAAAGTTGTGTAATCAAGGAGAAACTTATATTGTGTGCTTGCATTTTTTTTCCCCATTGTGATTAATGGAACTGGGGGGAATGGTTGTCCCATTATATTATGATCTCTGAGACAAAGTCCCTAATCTTGGTAGTACATCAACATCCTGTATAGAATAAAATTACTGCTATGGAGTTGTTCTCAAGGAAGGAGTAGTTCCTTCCTCAGTTTTTCTGTTCAGATAATTGAAATTCCCTGCAGCCAGTGTTCTAGGCTTTACTTATCTCTATAAACATTTCCTGATCCTGCCCTGAAGGCATATCACAGCCATATAAAAATGGGATTTTGTTATCATTTCCATTTCCCATTCAGCCCAAACTCTTTGCTTGAGGAATTTAAGTTGCATATGTGAATTCCCTTTCCGTGTATATATATAATTCCTTCAATCAGTTTACCCATACTTCTATCTGTCTCTAAATTTCCTGTTAAGTCTAAATTTTAATAAAACCATCTCTCTTTTTGTTGATCTGAGTATCAGTTAAGCTAATTAAAGAGTGTGACTTTTCCCCTCAAAATTCACCCACAGACAGGCTATCAATCTTGCACCTCCCCTTTCCTCTCACAAACCTTTGAATCTTCCATTAGGTTTTCTTAACAGGGGAAAAAAGAGAAAGAAACAGCCATTTCAATCCCTATTACAAATTAATTAGTTTGTAAAAGTTGGTTTTGGGGGTTACAAGTTCAAGAATTTCCAGCCTGCTGTCTGGGGATAATGGGATTTGCAGTCCAAAAACATCTTTCCTTATTTGCAACATTGATAGGTAAAGGTAAAGGTCTCTTTTGCTCAAAAGCCAGTCATATCTGACTCTAGGTGCAGTGCTCATCTCCATTTACATCTAAAGAGCCAAAGAGCTATCTCCATCTGCAGGTGTTTCTGTGGCCATGTGGCAGGCATGACTAGATGCTGCAGCACACAGAACTCTTATCTTTCCCACCAAAGTAGTTTCTATTTATCTACAATTTCTTGTTTTCAAACTGCTAGGTTGGCATTAGCTGGGCTAGAGACTGGAGCTCACTCCGTCATGCAGCATTTGGGTCTTGAACTGCTGACCTGCCAACCTTCCAGTCTACATGTTCAGTATCTTAACCACTAAACCACCACAGTCCTTCGACAATGATAGAATTGCCTTAATCTTGGACATTATGAAGGCTCCTCTGGACATAAGGAATTCTTATAGTATATAGACATTTATCTATGAAGTGGCTAATGTCACATCTTGCAGGACTCGTCTTCTTAGGGAGATTCATGCAGAAACAAATGCTGATGTGTATTATTGCTACACACTATCTTTGTAAATGCTTGGAATGAAAGCTTCTGCAGAAATTCCCACATGAGATGGTTATGTGGGAGTGTTTACTGCAGATCCTATTCTATAGCCTCCTTGGTGGGAAACTGGAGATTGTGCATCCATGTTGGAACATTAAGAAGACAATGCTGCCCTCCCCCTTTCCCTTTTTCTCCCATTTTATAACTGTGAAGAAGTATTAATACAGCAAAAGGTTCCTAGTTCAAGTTCTCTTGACACAATTTTGTAGATTTGCTTGGATGAAAGAGCAGAACTTGGGAAAGTAACTTTTCTGGACTGTAAGAACTGAAATCCTGTCCTTAGCAATGCTCTTGACCAGCTTGTCAAGATGTAGTAGTACCCTAAACCAACATTTTTTAAAACTGGGGTTGATTTTAAAAGTAGAATAAAGAAAAAAGGGACTAGATTTTTTTAAAAAAATCTTGGATGCAGAGAAATATACTCTAGATAGCGAGTGTTCCATTGCATGAAATATGCATTTTCTCTTATCACCCTACATGAAATTATGTGGGTGTGTATGTTATTCCTTAGAGTTCAGTGGGATTCCCAGTATTTTTTTTTCTAAACTGACCAGTGTGTGTGCCAACAATCCAATGCAGAAAATAAGGAAGTAAAGCTTTCTCTGTGAGACTGCTTTTTTTAAAAGTGTGCTATCAAGTTAATTCTGACTTATGGCAACCCTTTCCAGAGTTTTCTAAGTAGAGAATACACAGAAGTGGTTTACCATTCCCTTCTTCTAGGGTGTCCTGGAACAGTGCAGCTCACTCAAGGTTATACAGGGTGACTTTTTCTTGGAGGCACAGTAGGGATTCAAATTCCAAACAAACCACTGATCTATCTAGCCATCATTAGGGCGATAGTTTTTGGAAATGCTTAATGTTCTTAATCTCGCATCAGGAAATTAGATAGCTATTCTTTAAGATCTGACAAAAAAATTGGAAACAGCCAAAGATGTTTTCTCTAGCAGTCCTATATCTAACAACTTCCTTAATTTCATTTATTTATTTGTATATTTACATATTGGTTCCATTTATACTGTGCTGTCTCCCCAATGCATTGAAGCACTGTATGTCTACTCCCTGGGAGGTCAACTAGACTGAGAGACAGTGAATGGTGTAAATTCTCCAGTGAAGACAAGAACATATGCCTTCATAGTTATTTTTCTTCTTCTGTGTCTAGGCTAGACGTGAAAATGCTAAAATGGAGCCACCTTTGGAGAGTTCATTCTGTAGCATACCTGTCAAGTTTCGGATTTGGAAATAAAGGAAATTTCCCAGCAAATAAGGGATACTTGACAGCTATGCTTATCCTGTGCTGCCCTCCAATGGTGGCAATAGGGCATTGCAGTCTAATTAATAAGGGATGATGGCGGGAAAGAGGGTAAAATAAGGGGTTTTCCTGGCCAGTAAGGGATACTTGACAGCTATGTTCTGTAGTTCCTTTTGCCTGATCTAGTGTGAGAAAGATTAGCTGGCACAAGGTAACCGTTGACCAGGGTACGCATGATTGTGGTTCAGAAATACCACAATCTTTGAGGAGGCTCTTTCTGTGTACCCCTTCATAGTCATAGTACTTAGCAACTATGTCACGCTAGCAATCTTGACATGTTGGTTGGTTTATTCAGTATAGTACTGTACTAAATTCTCCACACAGCTGAATGACCTGGAAGCCTTAGGGACTGTACTAAGAATCAATTCAGAATATATTTCTCAAATGTATAGAGGCAAGTCCACTTACCATTTTAGGCCAAACAGATTTCAAGAACATTATAGGTAATACTAAGCCCTACGTAAAACCGGCCAGCTTTACAGCAGCTGTAAAAATAATTTCTGCAATAAGCTTTCCATAGTGATTTTCTTGACATACTGTACAATACTGAAACACTGAACCATGGAAAGGTCTATAATAAATGTGGCGTTTACTTAATTCACTGTATCTATCAACTGCATGGGATTAGCATTGGAGGTAAGCCATTAGTAGTGATACATATCTGCTATGTGTCTAACAATAGGATGAGGATAAGGTACAGAATTAATAAGCCCTTTACCCCTAAGGAAGAGTGAGCATATAAAACAAGAGGAAAATCAAACTTTTGCCTTACAACACAGGCGCTTAGGTTCATGTGAGCAGCATCATGAGAAGGTGTGGGTGATGAGTAGACATACTGTAAAGAGAAAGCTTTATCATAACAGATGTACAAGAAACAGAGAATACAAATTACATAGAGAAAATTTAGGGGGGGGATTAAGAATTAAAGATAGATAGCTTTTTTATTTATTAAAAAATAGGTTTGTTGAATATCTTGGCAGTCAGAGGGAAAAATTACCTCATGTTTTCACTGTAAAAACCTCTGTCTCCAGTGAACAGGAGGCTGGTACTCGCATTATCATCAACTGGCAGATATACAAGATAATGTCCTGATTATAAAGTAGCTCTAGGACTTTAATTTCCATGAAGGATGAAAACAAATAAATAAAACTGCTCCTTCTTGTGATATTTGTTTGCCTCCTCAGGTAGATCGGTAGCTGCCTTCTAGTGGCAGTTTAATGGGAAGGAGTGGCAAGATGTGTTCTGCCTCCATGTCCCTGCAGTGAAGATAAAGGAAATAGCTCATGGGTTGATATGTAAACTACAGCTTTATCAATTGTGTGTCCAATGTACAACTATTAGCAGTTGACATTTCCCGCTGTCAAAAAGTAGAGTAACTCAAATCACTATCTTATTTGTTCCTTTTTAACAAATAAGATGGTGGAAGTAAAGTTTTAGGGGTTTTTTTAATGTACCTGTAATGGGAACTAACTACAGTGGAACCTCGCTTAACAAATTTAATGCATTCTCTGGGACCTTTTGTACTACAAAAAAAATTGTAAAACGCATTTCCCATAGGAATGCATTGAATGCAATTTCCTATAGGAGTGCATTGAAAACCAAAATTTGTTGACTGAAATACAGTTTCCCATAGGAATGCATTGAAAACCAATTAATTCATTCTGAGGGGGGATTGTTAACTGAGCCACTATTTTCTTTTTTTTCTTTTTTTTTTTTATTGAATTTTTCAAAGACATACAAAAAAGAAAAGAAAACAATGACTAACAATACAATACATAAACAAATCCATAGTATCATCCTAACAAACATTACTAAATGTTAGCACATGACAATATCTAAACTAATTATTTACTATATAACCACAAAATATTAAGGAAAAAAAAAAAAAACCATTGTTTCAAAATCCAAAATAATAAGAACTTTCTGTGCTACCATTAATCTTTAGATGAATAATAAACACCCTGTGAATATATACAATGCCCGGAGAGTTTATTTGCTACTCAGCTCCAAAAACTTCTTTGTGATGGTACTGGTCCTGAACTATCATTTGCCGTACAAGAATGGTCCACAAATGGTTTCCATATATTCCAAAATCTATTCTCTTTTAAGTTATCCCTTTTCACTTTAATCTCCCATGTCAGTTTATCATTCAATGCTAAACTCCACATTTCTTTATACCACTCTCCAATCTGTATTTCTATGTCATTTTTCCAGTTTCTAGCTATACATTGTCTGCCTGTTGTCAATACAATTTCCAATAATTCCTTTTCATCTTTGTTTAAACCCAAACCTTCCACATTCGTTAAAAGAATGATATTTGACACCAGCTTAACACTTCTACCCATTATTACACCAAACTCAGCTTCTATTCTCCCCCAGAAATCCCTTATTTTTTTACAACTCCACCACATATGTTCGTATGTTCCATCAAATTCTCTACATCTCCAACATAACTTATCTCTTTTATTATCCATCTGGTTAAGTCTTAATGGCGTCAAGTACCATTGCCACAACATTTTAAAATTATGTTCTTTAATTCTCACAGACATTGTTCTCATAATCCTCTTTTTCCATTTGTTTTTCCACTCCAACTCCCCAATTGTTATATTCAAACTTTGTTCCCACTTCCGTCTCAAATCCTCATGTGGGTCTACCCCTCTATTCAGTATATTGTAAAGCTTACTCACAAGACCTTTTATACTATTTTCCCCTTTTCTAATTCTCCATACCAACTCCTCAAATTCTGTATGTATTCTATCTAGCCCTACTTCTTTTCCATATTTTTGTTCCAATTTTCCACCTTCAACCTCTGAAACCAATTCAAATTTAATATCTCAAATATTTTTTTCCGCTCAACAAGAGACTCACATATTTTTAACCAATCCTTCAATAAGAGCATCCCTTTTTTATCCAATATTTCCATTTTTTCCTTATCTAACTTTATTGGGAAACACATCATATCAGTCAGTTCTAAAACTGGAGAGAGATTTGGGACCATATCCTTTTTTACCTTCTTCCACACCTCCACGAGACCTCTCATCATAGTATTATTTGGTCTTCTCACCTTATCCTTTATTCCTAAAAAAATCAAATTTCCAATATTTCTATATTCTTTCATCTCCAATTGCTCCCAAATTGTTTTTTCTCTTGCCAAAATCTTCACAACATTCTTAACTTGAAAAGCCCGGTAATATGCTAGCAAGTTTGGCAATCCCAAACCCCCCTTTTTTTGAGACAAATACCATAACTTCTTTGGAAGCCTAGATTTTTTACCTCCATTACAAAAACCATTGAACATCTTTTGAAACTCATTAATTTCTTTCTCTTTCAAATGGATCGCTAGTGTATCAAATAAAAAGTTAAGCTTTGGCAACAATATCATTTTACACATAGCAATCCTTCCGAACCATGACAGCTTTAACTTCTGAAGCTCTTGTATTTTGTTCTTAAATTCTACTTTCAAGCTGTCAAAGTTCAATCGTTTAAGTTCTTCTAATTTGTTTGAAATAATTATCCCCAAGTATTTCAACTTATCCTTAATTTGTATATTAAGTGTCAACACTGTCCTACCCATCTCACTTGGTTTCAAATTACACAACATCAATTCTGATTTATCCCAGTTTATCTTTAACCCAGTTATATCCTGAAATATCTGTAAATGATCTTTAATCCTGTCCATTACTAACTCCGGGTGCTTTACCATAAGCAATGTATCATCTGCGTACATACTCACTTTATTACCCATGATCCCTTCTATATTTAAATCCTCCCTTATACTTTTAGCTAAGATTTCCATTGCCATAATAAACAGAATAGGAGATAATGGACAGCCCTGCCTCGTACCAGCTTCTAAATTTACCACATCCGTAAGCTCCTCATTTACTCTAACCCTAGCATTTCCTTTTTGATATAGTAAATCTATAACCCTATTAAATTTATCCCCAAATCCATATTTTTTAACTATTTCCTTGATTGAGGACCACTGCAATGAGTCAAATGCCTTGAAGATATCCAATGATAATAGTCCCACCTTTTCCTTTGTTTGATTTACATTATCTATTAAATCTAATACCCTTCTAGTCAAATCCGCCATATGTCGTCCTTTTAAAAACCCTACTTGATCAACATTTATATATTCTCCCATAAAACTATTTAGACGGTTAGCCAATATTGCTGTAAAGATTTTCGCATCTTGATTTATAAGTGAAATTGGTCTGTACGAATCCACTCTTTCCAAATTCTTACCAGGTTTTGGCAGAAGAACAATTGTAGTATTATACCATGAAGTTGGAATTGATCTTCCATCTAGTATATAATTATATAACTTCACCAATTTCGGGACCACCACCTCCTTAAATTCTTTATAAAACTCTGTCGATAATCCATCGTCCCCAGGGGCTTTCCCTATCTTCAATCTGCTTATTACCTCCTTAACCTCTTTATCAGATATCTTTTCCTCCATTTTCTCCCTATGCTCTTGTTTTATCCCACTCCCTAACTGTTTCTCCAATATCTTTTTAAGCTTTTCCAAATCTACTTCCTTTTTTGCATATAGTACCTGATAAAATTCCCTGACAATTTTACATTTATCCCTATTCTTATTACATCTTAAGCCTTGCTTATCAACCAGTACACCAATTTCTCTTTTTTCCCTTTTAACCTTGGCTGCTCTTGCTAATAATTTTGAATTCTTATTACTAAATTCAAAATATTCTCTTTTTAGGTAAATCAAATCCCGTTTAACTTTATCAATATCCTTACCCATTACTTCTGCCTTAAGTCCTTGTAATTTCATAAAGGTTTTTTTATCCTTGTTTTTCACATGCTCCTCCTGTAATTGTTTTATTTCTCTTTCTTTTTCTATCTGTTCTGCTTTGTATTTTTTATATTTGAAGCTTGCCAATTTTATACTCTCCCCCCTAAAAACTGACTTCATGGTATCCCATACAACATTAAAATTAACCTCATTATTGTCGTTCCACTGCCAGCTTTCTTTCCAACTTTCCATAATTACCTCTTTACTTTTTTGATCTTTAAACAAATTAGGATCGTACCTCCAATTTCTTGCTCTTCGTATATTTTTTTGTGCTTTTAGTTCCAAATATACTTTAGCATGGTCCGATTCCTTAATAATCCCCATTTCCACACCTTCTATATCCCCAATTAAATTTTCCGAAAGAAAAACATAATCTATTCTTGAGTAGGTCCCATGGACGTGTGAAAAAAAAGAATATGCCCTTTCTGAGCCCTTATACTCTCTCCACGAATCCTTCAAACCCATAACCTTCATCCAATTATCCAACACCTTCCCTTTCACACCAATTCCACTTCTAGCTATATTTGTACAATCTAATCCTGACCTTATCAAATTAAAATCACCAGCCACAATAATTTTTGCAACATTTTCCAACTCCACTATTTTCCGGATTTTTTCCAAAAACTCTGCTTGGCGGTCATTCGGAGCATAAATATTTACAAACATAATTTCCTCATCCTCCAATTTTCCTCTTAACAACAAATATCTACCCTCTTGATCCGCAATCTTTTTTGTAATTTCAAATCCCAACTTTCTTGAAATCATAATCGCCACCCCTCTTGCTTTCGAAGTACCGAACGCCATCTCATAGTGTTGCATCCATCCCAAGTAAAGCTTATTTGTATCTTTTGACTTCTGATGTGTTTCCTGTAGAAACAATATATCTGGTCTATCCTTTTTCAGCGCCAATTCCAATCTACGTCTCTTAAGAACAGAACCTGTACCTTTTACATTCCACGATATTATTTTAATACTTCCCATAACCAAGTTCTTCTTCCAATTTTAAACTCTCCATCGGGCGTGCCACCAACAACCTTACCACTATACCCCCTACATAAAACACACACTTTCACTCTCCCCACCTTCCTACAAAAAGCCGCCTCTGTCAACCAAAGAGGGGAGAGGGGGACATGCAAGATGCGCCCTACTGTCGGTGTTACGCGCTTTTACCTATTCTACCTCTATTAGCTCTTTAAAATCAGTACAATCTAATACTCATTGCTCCTTACCTACCTCCTCCTCCACCATGATCAAAGACGGCTCCTCCTCCTCCTCTCCCCGCTGTGGTGTTCCACCTGTAGCCCCACCGGCTCCCCCCCCTCATATTCCCTCCCCAAAGCTCCAGAGTCCATCAGTTCCTTCTTAAGATTTTTCCATTCTTCCGAATCTGCCCTTACCAATTCCAACATACTCAGATATTCCAATGGATTAGTACCTTCATCAATAACTCGCATTCTCTTATCATAGAAAAAACGCAATTGTTGCGGAAATCTCCAATTATACCTTATGTTTTTACTCATCAGTAGTTTAGTAACAGGTCTCATCTTGTACCTCCATGTTCTTTCTTTTAGTGAAATATCATTATAAACTTCAACATCAGAACCATCAAATTTCAACGCAGCAGAACCAACTCGTTTCAGATGAGCCATTACTTTTAACTTATCTGCCCAATTCGCAAATTTAACCAACACATTTCTTTGAACCACACTCCCTCTTCTTGGACCCACCCTAAATACACTTACAAGATCCTCCTGAACAAATTCTTTCCCCATATTCAGACCATTTAACCACTGAACCACCCTCTCTCTTAACAAATCCGGTGTGCGTTCCACCACCTGACGGATCACAATGTTCTGCTTTCTCATCAGATCTTCCACAGCATCAATCTTTCTCTCTTGTTCTTCCAATTTCAACTTATTCTCCCGCACCACCTCCTGAGTCCCTTTTACTTCCTTCCTTATGGCATCTACCTCTGTTTGAACCAATTTCAAATTTCCCTCAAATTTTTTAAAATTTAGGTCCACCTTTTTTGTAAGGTCTGCCAATGATAACATCATCTTATCCTGTTTTTTCATCATTTCATTTTTATCTTTCACCCTTGAATCTTCATTTCTCTCCATTTTTTGGGACAGCTTGCCAATTTCCACCATTATTTGAGTCTGATCATATGACACTGTGGGCGGGGATGATGACTGAGCGGGTTCTTCCATTGGTGCTTTTCCTCCCTTCTTAGGCTTTACAACTGGTTCTTCTTCCTTTGCTTTCCCTCTTGTACCTTTATCCATGACAGTGTGATGTATAAAAAGCCCAGTGCCGCAGTTCGTTGTAGAAGTTAGTCACTGAAATAAAGCTTGTAGCACTGCAGCCGCTGGTTCCACAGATCCAATAGAGAAATTTATATGCAAGCAAAAAATGAACGAGTTACTGTAATCCACTGAGATAAAACAGAAGGAAACGACTCTCCCAACAGGCAGCTTAAAAGAAATAGGAAAAGCAAAAAATGTTGATCCACAACAGGTCCGTTTCCCCAAAGCAAATAATCCAATCAGTCTTCTTCCCACTGCAGTAAAAAGGCTTCAGGGGAGCAGTCAGCCCAAGCTTCTCCTTTAAAACAACCAAGCCACCAGAAAAAAAAAGGAAGAAAAAAAAAGGGAGGGGGGAGATCAGAAGGGGGAAAAGCCCAAAATCCAACCAGCAAAAAGAGAAGGTAAGGGGCAATATATTCCACAGTAAAGAAACAGTATTTGTAATCCACACGGTGAAGGAACCAAAAACAAAAGCCAGCTACTCCTTCTCTTGAAGCGGACAGTCAAAGCACCATTTTCCAGCAGCTGCCTTAACTTTTGGGTAAAAAAAAAAACCCCCCTTCTTCTTCTGAGAAACAAAAAAAAAAAAAAACTTTCTCCAGCTGTTTAAGCGGGGAACTCCTGGTCAACTTCCAATATTAAAGCCCAGACATGAATAATTAATCCACTTTGTTGTCGTCAAAACATAGCGCTGTCTCCTGGTGTGTGGAAAAAAACCATAGCCCAAACACGATCACTTTCCTTTTCCAGAATCACCACCATTAACAAAACAATCACTTGTTTTCAGCTGCTTCCACCCATTTCCATTTCAAAGCCAGGGCTCATTGATCAAGATCTCCAGCTGAATTTAACCTTTAGTACTCCATTCAAGCACTTACATGCAGCTGTTTTCGTGCCAAACAGACTTCTTGCCAGCTCCGAAACTTCCCTCACAGTCTCGCTGATCGCTTTCTTTTTCCAGGACCAGCCGCCATTAGCGAAACCACCACTTTCTCTCATCCACTTCCACCCGCTTACATTTCAAAGTCCAGGCTCATTTAGTAAGGAACCCCAGCCAGTTTTAAAGATTTAAAGTTCCACTCGTGCACTTACATGCAGCCTGCTTCCAAATCAAGCAGCACTTTGCCAGTTCCAGCCTTCCAAAGCCTTCTGCACAGTCACGCTGGCCCCCGTTCTCGGCTCCTCGGCAGAGAAGCCGCGACTGCCGTCACAACTTCAACCGCACAAAGAAGCCTCCCGAACTTCGACCATCCAGCCTCAAAAGATCGTAAAACTTTCCAGGAAGACAGGCAAGGTTCTTATCTTTAGAGTTTACCACTTTAAAACTTCTCCAATTCACTCAGTCACATTAATTACCACTTTGTTAGGCGCGAGCATCCGAAACTAGATGTTAATCGGCGGCCATCTTAGTCACGCCCCCCAGCCACTATTTTCTATGGATTTCCTTTTGTTATGCAAGTTTTGTGTTAACCGAGCCATTTGTTAAGTGAGGTTCCACTGTACTTGGGAAGAAATAACAAGTCTTGTATTACTTAAAGAAGAATATTTCGGAAAGCAAGCTAAAGTCTGTGAAAGCTAACTGGATAAATCAGTGGGTTGGAACACTGACAATCAGGAGTTAGGTGTCTGAACGCCCTCTTTTACCCGAAACACTCATATAGTATAGCCTTGATAAACCATACAGTCTCAGAGGCCATCAAAAGGAAGGAATGGTAAACATACCTATAAAATCCTGAAAAGGGTTGCCATAAATCAAAAACTGACTTGATCATACATAATTATTGACTAAAGCATGCAAAAAATTATGCCAAATGAAACTTGTTTGTATTTAGGTGCCAGAAGACTCTTGTATTTGCTGCAACAGATTCACATGGCTTCCTCCTTGATAATAGTTACTTTGATGGGAGAGTTTTGAAATATAACTGTTCTCTTACAAGAAACTTTCCAAAGTTTGAGAGCCATCCTCTCCATCACACCTATGGTTCAAGTATAGAATCTATATTGGTCTCTTTCTTTCTTAGATGTCTTCAGGGAAGCATGTGCTAGGAAAGCCCAGTTCTGATCACAGTGGTTAGCAAAGTCATTAGTCTTACATTGCTACTTACATGGCTAGTGTTGCATTTCAGGACCAATGGAAACCTCCACATCCCTTTCCTTTCCTCAAAAAGCCTGCAACCCTGGAGATTATTTCAGAGTACCTTTGTTTGCCATACTCACACTTCCAATGTTACACAGCAATGCCCACCATGATCAACCAGCACCCAAGCTGGTAGTTGTGACCTTTTTTAGGTGGCAAGTGCCTCAGAGTAAATGAAAACAATGATTGAACCCAGCCAATTTAATAGGACAAAGCAGAAAAGGCAAGGCTTAGTTCCTGAGGCCAAGCAAGGAGCGAGAAATAAATAATTTTTAGTTTGCTCCCATGATAGTGATGAATTAATTATATACCCTAAAAAGTTGAATGAGTGCTCCAGCCATCAAAAAAGGGAGGTGTGGGTAGTCTTTAGCTTACATATACAGTACTTGAAGTGGCACCACTGTGGTCACTCCTGTATTGGTTAAAGTTGGTTTGAAATGTGGGTGGATCAAGTGGTGTTGTTTTTGTGACTTCTGGCCCAAGATGTCTGTCTTATCCTTTTTCAAAGTAAAACAGAAAGTTGAATCACCATTCCTGGAAAGCTCCAGGAACAGACATCTCTTTTCTCACACACTTCCAGGAAAAGACATGATTGAACCTTCTCAGTGGCTAGCCCCCTCCCTCTCATTCTTCCAGTGATAAATAAAGACACTTCTTTTTAAAACAGTTTTTAAACTACATTGAACCCTTGTGTGATTTGCACACGGGGAGCATATGAAGATAAGCAACCCTGAACATTTAGTTTTCCAGAATTATGACAATCATACTAGGATAATACAAACTATGAAAGTCTCTTTTAACACCAATAGTTATGGCTGCCATCTTATATGCCATATGTTTTCCTAACTTTAATGTGATACACTTCTTTTTATACCACAAAAAATGGTACATGGTAGGCAAGCCTGGGTGGGAATGCACATCCATTCAGTTCTTTCAGCATATATAGCAACTACATAACCTTATTATTTGCTACTTAACTATTTATTACTTTTCTGTATTTTAAAAAAAATCATAGAAAAGGTTTAACTATTATTATTTTCCTAAAATTGTCACAATAGTTTAACTGTCAGTACCTTCATTTCACTTGAGTTTTCTTTTCTTCCTTTCTTAAAATCAAACTTGAATTTCTCCTTCTCTCTCTCTTTCCCTCCCTCTCCTTTTTTCTCTACCCTGGGGATAAACAAATGGACAGCTTTCCTCTCTAGAATTCTTCCTTCCATTACCATCACAGCAGAATGCATCCGAGACTATAATAACTCAGTGATGAAATACGAAATGTCCCAATGCCATCTCCCTTAAAGTGAACTGAGATTTTGTTATGCCATTTTAGATGCACTAATAGCTCCTAAAGTCCCATAGAGTATCCTAATGTGAATTTAATGAGCTGATAGCATATAAATGACAGTACTGAGAGGCTGAAGGTGACATAACCTTTTCTCTTCTATTTGATGTTTGTCTCTGAAAAAATACAGATCTTTCCAAAATGTGCTGCATTATTACTAAGTGCCACATCTTTCAACAAAAAGGCTTGCCATTGTCTTTGCATTTAAGCAAATCTATCCTTCCCCTTTATGACATAGAGTTACAGACTCATTTTACCTCCGTTTTTCATTCAAAAACATTTTTATAAACGCTTATTTTATCATTAACATAATAAAAGGGATTGGAATGCTACTTCTCCCTGGCATAGTTGTCCATTTCCTATCACTGTTGAGTACATGTCCATTTCATGGAGTGCATATCTTGCAACAACCCTTCATTTTTAGCATTTGTATTCTTTCCAATGTCACTGTTCCGAATACAGCATCACTGAAATTGTGTATAAATCATACTGAAACCATCCATCTTTATTTTCTGAGCGGAATTTTTTCCTGCTACCAAAGATGATGCAAAGGGGAGCACTCATCACCGCTGGCTCCTCATCTCCCCTATATCATTACAGAAACTTTGTCATTTATAATGGGTTGCCTCCCCTTGCCTGCATGATTCATTCAGTGATGTCACAGCCCATTGTTCGTGCAAATCCCAATCACCTTCATCATGGTAATGAACTGTGATCGCATAAGCACTGGCTCGTGTCCTCATTGACACTACTGGAGGCTAAAGGGGGAAGAAAGGGGAAGAGAGGACAAATCTATATGAATAAGAAGATTGGGATACAAATGGCGAACATATTTCTGGTGATGCTAGAAGAGGAAAACATTCTCAGTCTATCACGGTTTGCCAGATGAGAGGATTATTTAATATATATTCATTCCTTTTACATCCTGCCTGCCCTCTAAGAAAATCACAGGGTGGTGAATACAGTATTACCCCTTTTTAGAATTATGACAGTTCTTTGGAGATCAGTGAGACTGAGTGATTACAGTTTGTCCAAGGCAGTCCAATGAACTTCATGATAGCCTTGGATCTAGAAAGGAATTTGAACAGTTCTTATCCAACCACTGGACCAATCATGCTGAAAATTGGCACATACGTACCTTGCCCTCTGGAGACCAGCACTGGGGTGGTGGTGGTCATGAGATCCATGGGGGGTATATGCCCCTAAATTGATCTGCAAAGGAGGGTGTGTGTGTGTCCCAGTGATGTCATAGTGATGCTAATATCATAGCCCCAAGAAGGTCACCTGATTGTGACATCATCGTGATGTAGTTGAACTGGCTAATGTCACAGTCCCAAGGGATGCAAAGGGGACACATGTATGGGAAGGATAAGGGCAGACCGTCAATGGAGAAGCGGGACGGGTGAGGGAAGAGAGAGATGGAGGAAGGGATGTCCCAGGTAGGGACAGGTGAGGGAGGCAGAGAGGGGATTGGTGAGGGAAGAGAGAGACAGTGGAAGGGAGGCAGGAGGGACCCACACACACTCCATGAGGTTTCCATGGGAAAGCTGGCCTACGGTAAAAAAAAAACGGGCAAGGCTGGGTAATTGGCTAGTAATTAATAAATATTTTTAATATAGTCATTTATACAATATTTTTCTCTTCTCCCCCTCCCAAGAGTGACAGACCAGAAAAAGGGGAGAGGTCTATTTTACTTTCTGCCCCCATTTTCCTGTATGCTCCCTCTACTTAGCCCTTGTGAGTTCAATTGCTTGATTTTAAGTGACCTGTCCCTTCTTCCAATTCTTGTCTCAACATTTCTTCTTGTCTCTTAGGGGCCCATTTCTCCTTCCGTGTGACTCTTGCCTCATTTCTAAAATGTCTGTCTAAAATGTCTCACTTCTCAGTTCCTGCTTGAAGAACAAAGCTATCCCTCAGTCTCTATACATATTTAATCAATATTAGAAACACAGACTTCCTAAAATGTGTGTGTGTGTATGTATGTAACAAACAACAACAATAATAATATAAAAACATGAATGATATAGCATGTACACCCTGAGTTCTTTTCACCAGCAACAGAGCGAGAGATACATGAAGGAATAAAGAAGAGATCAAATATCTATTTGAAGCCAAATGAGAAAAAAGTCCAAGATTTGTTTATTAACCAAAGCAGGAGATCCACAACATAGAGGAATCAGCTCTATAGATATCATCTCTAAAACCATAAAATAAAATGGAAATCTGAATCCATAACATCACAATGTGTATTTTTCTTCCTGTGCCCCTCCTGCATAAACATATTGAAATAGCTATTATGGGATGAAGGCCCATTTTAGCTTTTTACAGAACTAAAATATATAGTTTTATTGTCGCAGATCTGCATATATGTTTGCATTCTGTGGTTCTCTAGCACATGTGGAGGTTTGTTTGTATGTTTGCTTGCTTGCTTCTTTTTTGTATGCAGTATTCTTGCACTTTTCCATATGTCTGGAGAAATGCATCATGAAAATGAGATAAATGTGAAAACAGAACCATAATTGCATTTCAGTTTGCATATAAGCATGAGAAGTGCATATTAGGTAGGTTCATATTAGAATGAGAGTCACTGTAGAAAATGAAAACAACAGGAACACACATTAGGTATTTCTGAAAGTTAGGATGTTGGCAACATATAAACTTAGCTTCAAAACACTTTCTGTTGCCCAGTGACAAGAGGAAACATATCACGTATGCTTAACAACTGGCTTGTACATATTTTGTCTTTCCAAGGTTTCTAGGATTCATCAGTCATAATGATGCATTGCTGCATCAGAGGGGATTTCCAACAGGGACAAATGATTATCTCTTTGCAAAAGTATTTCCTAGTTCTTAATATGTTTATACATATATCCCTCCCCCACATGTTTCTCATTGTTTAATTATTTGGTTAAAGCTGCTCAAAGTTAAGATTCCTGATCACCTTTTCCTCTGGTATGCTTGCATAGACTAACACAGCTACCATTTCAAAAAAAATTCCTCTGGTGTAGACTATTTGTTTATTTGTTACTGACCAGGAATCCCATGGTGTTGCATTACTTTCTTTCTTTTCCAAGTGTGTAGATGTTGTTCCACACTAAATAGGTCAAAGTGGTTTGCAACAAAATGTTAAATATGTGAAATTAAAACAAAAAACCTCTAAACTAAATTACAGTCAAACAATATACTGTTTCTACTATTGCACAGTGGACCTAAACTGACACAGATTCAGTGTTTCCATATAATTAGGAAGACTTCGCCACCCCTCCCCCTGTGTCCACGCCAATGGCCAGGGGAAGAAGAAGCCAGGGCAGGTTGAGGACTTCACTGCCACTACCCCTGAGCCCATGCCAACGGCCAGTAAAGAAGAAGCCAGGGCAGGTTGAGGACTTTGCCACCCTTCCCCATGAGCCCCCATAAACATATTGTATTGTAATGTAATGTATTGTTTGTAAGCCACCCTGAGTCGCTACGGCGAGTGGGCAGCAAAATAAAGTTGAAATAATAAATAATAAATAAATAATCTATATATAAAACAGAGGTGTGGTCTTGTATGTGCTCTATACAAATCTGCACCCCCTCAACCGATCACACTGTAAATTGGCACATATGTACCTCGTCCTCTGGAGACTAGCACTAGGGGGGGTCACAAGCTCCTAAATTGATCTGCAAAGGGAAGTATACTCGACAGGAGGGTGTGTGTGTGTCCCAGTGATGTCATAGTGATGCTGATGTCATAGACCCAGGTAGGTCACCCAATTGTGACATCATCATGATGTAGTTGAGCTGGCTAATGTCACAGTCCAAGGTAGGGACATAAAGGGGACTCATGTATGGGAACCATAAAGGTGGACCATCAATGGAGAAGTGGAACTGATGAAGGAAGAGAGAGACTGCGGAAGGGATTTCACAGTCTCAGGTAGGGATGGATGAGGGAGGCACAGAATGGACGGGTGAGGGAAGAGAGAGACGGAGGAAGGGAGACAGGAGTGACCCACACACACACACACACACTCACACACACACCATGAAGTTTCCATGGGAAAGGCTGGCCTATGTTAAAAAAACAAACCGGTCAAGGCCAGGTAATCGGCTAGTAATAAATAAATTATAGAGCCTCCACAAAGATTGTGAATGCAATTGGGCATATCCTGGGGACAACATTGGGAGCTAATCTTTATAACACCAGACCAAACCTAAGGAACTGAAGAATGAATCCACCAGAAAAGTCTTTGTCCAGACCAACCTTAACAATGATCTCAAAAAATATTAAGGGTCCTTTGAGTAATAAGAATGTGTTCCTAGCAGACATGTGCAGGAAATACAAATGTGTCATACTTCTGCTCCAGGAAACACATTGGGGGACAGCAAGGTACAGACCCACAGTGGCTGGAATGGAACTAGTGATTGAGAGACCACATGTCCAGTGCAATTTTTTGTTTGACCTGGCCTCAGTATAATACCAGCTGTACTGACAGAAACAAACAATACTGAAATCCTCAATATCGGAACTCCACAATTCTCCGTTACCTTTGTCCATAAGCCACCAGAAGCAAATTTCAGTTTTAATGAACTGGACAATTTTACTTATGGCCAAATAATTTTTGTTATTGGATATTTTAATTGTCACAGTGAAGCTTGGGGATATTACCAGACCAATGAAGATGGTGCACAAATTGTATCTTGGGCAGACACCAATGACCTCCAACTTGTCCATGATCTGACACTGCCCGCATACTTTAACAGTGGTAGATGGAGGAGGGGGTATAACTCAGACAACATCTTCGATAGCAAGAAGGTAGCAGCACAGTGCATGAAAGTTGTTGATGACCCAATCCCACACACTTAACAAAGCCCCAATGTGTGCATAGTAAATACTGCAGTTTAACCCCAGGAGATGCCTTTTCACAGAGATTTTAACTTTAAGAAGGCTAAATGGTTGAATTTTTGAGAACAGCTGGATAAAAGTGTGAAAAAGATCCCGTACACTCACACACCCAGGTAATTGAACAGGTACTTGGTCATATCTGTCTCCTGAATAGCCGGGATCATGCTGGATTCAAGTGTAAATTTAGAAAGAGCACATCTCATATTCAGGCGATCAGAAAGGGGGAGGGACCACAAACTATTGATGAATTGACAGTATATGGAGGGAAATAAATTTAATACATACATAATTGACTAGGAATTCTGCTTATCTTGCTGAAGATTTGCAATTTACTTTAAATGGACACTGTCCCTAAAGAGTCAAATCTGTAGTTGAAGTGTGCGCCTGGATTAAGTGTTATCATGGCAGTAACACTCTTATGCCTCTTTCTCTCTAGACTCCTTCTTTGTCCTCCAGAGTCCAGAGAGCTGGCTCTATGCCCATTCTACCTTTGTTTTTTCTTTGTGTAGCACACAAGGGTGGGGAACCTGAAGCCTTAAGGTCACATGCAGCTTTCTAAGTCCTCAAGTGTGGCCCTTTGCCTGAACCCACATTTTACAGAGCAAATCCTTTTATTTTTGTTAATACATTTTTCTTAGTCTTTTATACTTTTATTTTATTTTAGTAATTTTAAAAATAATAGGTTGTTTTTTTAAAATCATTAAGTACATGTAGCCTTCCAATAGGAAAAGGTTACCCACCTTCCCTGCCCCATAATCAGCGTTTCCACTAGGGATGTACACTGGTTTCCTGACATCATCTGTTCCCAAACGAGGACTGGTATCCAGTGATGCACTGTAAAAAAATTACTACCTACTCTGGGCTGGCCAAATCTGTGGGCGGGGCCAAATCTATGGGTGTGGCCAAACATCCTGCATTATGGGCTATGGAGGTGGGCATGGCCAACCAGGTGGGTGTGGCCTGGGGAAATTTCCGCTACCGGTTCTGCAGAACCTGACAGAACCTGCTGCAGTGCATCACTGCTGGTATCCATCTCACTCCATGACTTTTTTTTTAACACTTTCAGTGCCACACTTCTCTGGATCAGTGTTGACATTTATGTATTGCTTCTTCTTCAGGTGAGGGGTGAGGGGCTGGGACCAGAAGACAGCTATTATAAGCTTTGTCAGTAACAACACTGCATTAAGAAGAAAAGCCAACATTGGGAAGGAGAAAGAGAGGCTGCTAGAGAATATCTAGCCCAGAGACCACATTCAGAGACTGGAGCTTTCATGAGAGGTCTTGGGCTTCATGGGGGTGTGTATGAAGCTATCAGTCTCATCTTTGACACCAATTCATTACATCAAACACAAGGAATCTGTGAGGGTACTGATCTACCTGTAAGCAGTTTTGGACTCCTTGCTTCCCCACATGGATGCCACAGAGATGCACAAGTACCCCAATTTGATTAACATTTCAGCACATGTCTGGTTATAGTGCACATCTCTAATTGTCACATTTCAATGCTGCTTGAAGCTGGCATGGAAAAATACATCAGTTTTGCTTTCTATCACATTGGCTGAAGTCCTGTTGTTACATGTAGTGAGTCGTAGCTAAAATACAGCCACTGAATCATTGGTACTTAGAGAGGAATTGACTCATCACATTCTCACTGATTTTGTGGGTCTACTCTAACTGCAACTTACCGCCCGAAGCAACAGAATTCTCAACCTCTGTGTTCTTTCTTTCTGTCATGTGAATCTGGCTAAATTGTTAAAGACTGAATTGACCTTATGTTCTCCCACATTTGTAATGACAAGATTCAATTATTCACAGAATAGAGAAGACCATGTTGTTCTTGTCTGGTTTGTAGTTGTTAATGATGAGGGGTATCTAAGGCAGAAAAGGTGCCATAATATACATATGGTTTGATTCAGAAGGATTCAAAAACAGATTTTAATAGCTAATTGCTGATAGCCCTTTAGCCTGTCAACATTACTTTCTTCCACACTTTCTCCCACACTTGCTTAAAAAAGTCCTTTCTGCACACAGAAAAGCTTATGAGTTTTTGGTAAATATAAAGAAAATTCTCATTCACCTCATATCTTTATGGGCAGTATAACTGTTGTGTATTCAGGTTAATTGCAAGTTGTGCTAGGAACACTTTGCAAAGACAAAATGGTGATTTCCTGCCATCAACATTAGCTGCTAGATTTGGCATGTACTCTTCCCTTCTGGGCACGTTCTTTATGTTAATTAGAGTTCAGTGATTGGGTGCAATTTTGGATCCTGTTCATGATTGTTTAAAACTGGTATATCTTGTTATGATTGGTTAGTTAAGGTTGACCGGCAGATTACTACACGGTATCAAAGAGTCACCGCCGGGGAGACACTATATAAACCCCATGGGTGGGGCTGGGACTGGATCTATGCTTCTCATTAATCTCTGCAGGTTACCCAAGCCAGGCTAAGCCTTGGGTCTTCTCCATAGGCTTGCACACAAGTGTATCTTAGTAGCCAAGGACGGCATAGTTTGGAGAGACCGATTACATGGGACTAGTGTAGCCATCTGAGATCCGGATATTCCTTGTAAGAGTAACCAGAAAGACTTTACAATAAACCATTGTTTGTTGTTCTGTTCATCATTTGCTGGACTGTTCTTTACAAGGGCCAGATGCAACAATAACTTTCTGCAGGATTCTGTGGAGGACATAGAGTCTAACCATGGCTACTGGTACATATGAATTGCTCCGTTATTTGATTTTGATCTATGAGGGTGTTATATCCGGCCCTTGCAAGCAATAGTCCAGACAATGATGAACCAAACAGCAACAAGTCTTTATTTAACAGTCTACTTAAGATGAGCTTACAAGGCGTTTCAGACACGGAGATGGCTATACAGTCCCATGGAATCAGTCCCTTTGGAGTGTGCCAAGTAAGGAGGCAATACCTAGCTAATTTATTTATTTTATAATTTATTTTATATAACTCAAATTTCTATGCCGCCCAATCAGGCAAACCCAACTCAGGGCGGCTTCACAACAGGATTAAAACATACATATTAAAAACAAGTAAAACCCCAACATACCCACCCACCAATTAAAAACTAACCACATTAAAACTGCCCACATTAAAAAGATGGGAAGGCTTCATTTTATAAGCCAACAGGCACGGGCCACTCTTCCATCTGGCCCCACTGTAGGATTGTAGCATAATGGAGGAGACCCAGGCTAGCACGTGCTGGCTACCTGTACGGAGAGGGGAGTATAGATCTGGCCTGGCCCCATCCTTGTTTACCCATGGAGTTTATATAGTGTCTCCCCAGTGGTGGCTTATTGATACAAAGTAGTGACCTGCCAGACCACCATAACTAACCAATCATAACAGAGAATATATGTACTTAACCAATAGAGAACAGGATATAAAACTGTAGCCAATCACAGGACGTTGATTAGCATAATGAGTGCGCCCTGTGCAGGGGTTTTCATGCCACTTTCAGTTCCTAATTTGGATTGTGGGAAACTGCCATTTTCCTCTTGCAAAGGCACTCCCCGTGCTACTTGCAAATGTACCTAATTACACAACAGAAGAAGATACCTCATAATTAGTAGTGAAATAGTCAACTGGAGTGGCATCCACACATCACTAGGTATCATTAAACTGCTGTCAACCTTAACCACTCCTTTCAGCTCATACTATGAACAATGGCCCTTTTCTGCAAGGCAAAGATCTCTTTGATGTTCTTTTTGAAGCTTGGCCTTGGTATATCAGTTTTCCATGTTAGCCATGCCTTAGAGAAGCTTAAGAGACACAACTGGGGCTGAGGCAGACCTGTTGTGGCTGCAGTTACACATTTACATCCAAGACAGAGATAGAGGGTTCTACTAGCGATAGTTCATAGAGTGAATAAAAATAAACATGTTCTGCAGAAAACATAAATTTTGATTTTCCACCGAAATGTTTCATCTGATAGTTTGTTGGACTAACTTCACATTACAATCACTAAGAATCAACTTCAAGAGGGAATTAGTCCAAGGACAAAAGGATCTGGTTCAGGAAGAAGTGTTGTGTGCATAAGCTGACATTTCGGCACAGGCTTAAAGTTTCTGCAGAAGCCACAAGCTACATTAAAACTAGGCTGCAGAGCAGCAGTTACCAGCCACAATAGAGTCATCCATATATGCCTGCAATTCTCCAGCAAAATCGAGGAGCTAAAGGTATTATTTTCTAAGACCTGTGATGGCCAGTGCAATGATGTTCTATTTAAAACCATAGGATTTTTCTAACCTTCAGCAATTTATACTAGTGTTCTTATGGGTGTCACATATATCACAAGGAGGAGGGTAGTCCATTACCATGACTCAAATAAGACCCTTTCCACAGCTACATATTGCAATTTACCTTCAACCTTATCTTCATAGGTCATTTCATCTCCTGGTCCTGATTTCACTTTTCTGTCAAGTACTATACAGAAAGAGTTTTTCCCCCCAATTTTGATAACCAAGTGCAATTTCAATAAGAGAGCTGACAAAGGCTTCAAGAAACAACTTTAAAAAAACATCAAAAGGAATAAAAACAGCGCAGCTGACAAGCAATTTGTAGAGAGCATGACACGTTTTGTACACATCTCAGGAAAGCCTTTTCTTCTGAAAAGAAAAAGATATGAATATTATTTGCTGGATCACTCACACAATTAAGGTTCGACAGGTTAACATTGCATAGTACAGAGGTGACAGGGGTAGAGGAATGAATTTGTTTTATAGGATTCTGGGAAACTAAACCTCACAATGCCAAAAAAGAAAAAGAGAAGAGAAGAAAAACCAGCCCAGCCCCAACTAGATTCTGTTTTCATATTACTTAAAATCTATTGATTTTCCTTAATTATTTTTGCTCTAAATAATAGCTAATAGCTTACTGATGATAAATTCTCCTTTTCATCTTTAGTTTACTATCCCCTGGTCCCCACTTTGCATTAAATATAGTGAAAGTTTTATTTGTGGCCAGGACTGAGGAATGAAGGAAGAACTGTTTGCAGAGGCTAATACTGTATGTGAAGATGGAGTTCTGCTTTATTTTTTAAGTGGCCTCTTTTCAGTTCCACATCCTTTGAAGGAAGGGTGTACTGGAGGAAGCAAGTTCTGTGTGTTTAAATTCTGCTTTGTAAGTTAATAGATGATGCTGTGAAGGGATAGCCTTCTCTAGAGGGATGGGAATTACAAACAATACCTTCATCATTTGAAGACAGCACAGAGTCATTTGTCAATCAACTAAGACACATTTATCACAAACTGTGTCTCCACTACTCAATTCTCTTCATTGGGCTATCAACTAGATAATTGGCATTTGTCCATTGAATTTCTTTTTCATGGAATGGAGGAGGTTTACCTACTCCTGTCCTCTAACCCAGGGGTTCTCAACCTTTCCACACCATGGGCTGGACCATGCCCACTCAGACAGCTGAGCAGGCTGGACATGTGGGTTCCCCCTGCCATAAATGCTGCAGTAATCTGTGGTGGGTGTGTTTGTTCATGTGTACACACATTTATGGCTGCCGTAAACACATCTGCTTCCACCTCCGGGGTTGTTGCCATGGGCCAGATGATTTGCTGCCATAGGTTGCAAACCCCTACTCTCACCCATTGCAATCAAACCAACAATCAAGGCTTAGGTAAAGGTAAAGGCTGCCTTTGCTTGCAAGCCCGTCATATCCAACTCTAGGCTTTAGTGTTCATCTCTGTTTATAGCCAAAGAGCCTATCTGCATCTGCAGACATTTCCGTGGACATGTGGCAGACATGATTAGACACCAGAGTGCATGGAACGCTGTTTATCTTCCTACCGAAGTGGTACTTATGTATTTACTTGCAATTTCTTGCTTTTGAACTGCTAGGTTGGCAGGAACTGGGACAGAGACAGAAGCTCATTCTTCCTCCTCATCCCCACCAACTGCCCCAGCTCTTCCTCAGCTTCAGTGAAGAGTTCACTCTGGAGTAAGGCCCTGGGGAAGAGACCGTGCCATTGGTTCTCTTGTATCTAGTTGTTCAATGTAAGTCAGCCTAGTTTCTGTTTTATATTATACTGCACATTTTCCTCTAGGTTGTCAACACTTTTATGTGGTTACATGAAATGTTTTGGAAGAAGTTGGATATCTTTAAAGTGCTCCCTTTGTACATGGTTTGTTTTCTTTTTCCCCAGCAGGGTCTGCTGATGCTAATGGACTCACAGCAGTATACCTTACCTCAGTTATTACAGGTCTAATTTAGTCATTAACATTTCATTAACGGACTCGCCTCCTAGCTGCTTCCATGCTCGTCTAGATATTGATGATCTCCCTAGTATAAGAAACTGGCCATTAAGGTAGCTTAAAGGGTTTATTAAAATAGCAGGGCTTGTATGTGTGCTGTATGTAGATGTGTTGTGCACAAATGTCCCTTGACAACAGACATTGGACAAATGGAAGGTATTGCTGCTTCTACTTTGCCCCTTTTAGTAGGACTATTCTTTCACTCCTAAATTATATCTACTGGAAGAGAACCATCATGACACCAACAAAACAATTTAATACAGGAAAATATTTAAATCTAGAGTCTTTGTCCAGAAGCAGATTGTTTTCCAGTGTATGTTATACTGATAGTTCAAGCCATGCTGGAAAAGGACCAAGACCTATTTCTGCAAGCCAAGGATGCATGACTCAGGGGGCGGGAGGGGGGGGGGAAGGTGTGTTCCAGATAATGAATATGGCCTCATAGATTTTCAAGGTTAGTGAACAGATTTTTGCTCCTTCCATAAAAAAGGATGTGACTACACGGTGAGGAAAATACAGTTTGATCTGCTGTGATTCACAGTTCATCAAACCAAGTTTTCCCAGTTGAAATCACTGTAGTCATCGAGATAACAATTTGTAGGAGTCAGCAGAGGCAGAGAGCTTAGTTTGCGCAGAACTCAAAAGCAGAAATGTCCTTAACGTGCTAGCAAGGAGCTGATTGACCATTTCTACCTCTCTCCTCTTGTTTATTTAGTTCTCCTAAGTGCTCTAGTAATGGTGTGTTCTTTGTTGACTTGAAACCTTTATTTAAAACTGTGTGGAGACTAAGGGGGCTTAGTTGAGCACACTGGGCCCCAAGTGGACAAAAGCTATGTCAATCCAACTGGAACTAATTTAAACCACTCCTGCCACTTGAACAAAAAAAGACAATTCCCCACTCAATGGGCTTGTTGACATTGATTTTTACGTTGCATAGTCACCGGGTTTCAATCTGAATTCATCTGTTGTTGTTGTTGTTGTTGTTGTTGTTGTTGTTGTTGTTGTTGTTGTTGTTGTTGTTGTTGTTGTCGTGGATATATACCCTGCTCTACTCAGTGCAAGGCCGACCCAGGGCGGCATAATAACATAGTAAAATACAATACAACCAATACAAAAATGCAAACAATATCAAAATACAGTATAATCAATACAATGAGAATAATAACAATTTACAAATTATAAATCAAGGGAAATACAGCAAACCGGGGGGGGGGGGGTGTCGGAGGCCAAGGCTCAATGACCATAACACAGACCTTAACAAACAACAACATCAAAGCCCAACTCCAAGTCCAGGTGTTGCCTCTTTCCCGCAGCCTGTGCCTGCCGGGGACAGGGTTGAGGAAGGTGGTGGTGGTGCCCAGCACAAGAGTCTCGCCACATCAAAGCCCAGGTGTTGCCCCTTCCCCACAGCCAGTGCCAGACTGGGGAGAGGGTTGAGGAAGATGGCAGCAGCACCCAGCTTAAGAGTCTCACTGCACAGAAGCCCCGGTGTTGCCTCCTCCCCACGGCCAGTGCCAGACCGGGGAGACGACCGAGGAAGGTGCTACCGCTGCCCAGCTTAAGAGTCTTGTCGCACCAAAGCCCAGGTGTTGCCTCTTCCCCACGGCCAGTGCCGGACCGGGGAGAGGTTTGAGGAAGGTGGCAGCGGCGGCAGCCAGCTCAAGAGTCTCGCTGCACCGAAGCCCAGGTGCCATCTCTTCCCCGCAGCCAGTGACGGACAGGGGAGAGGGCTGAGGAAGGCAGTGGCGGCAGCCAGCTTAGGAGTCTCACTGCATTGAAGCCCAGGTGTTGCCTCTGCCTCACGGCTAGCGCCGGACCAAGGAGAGGGTTGAGGAAGGTGTCAGCAGCCAGCTTAAGAGTCTCACTGCACCGAAGCCCAGGTGCCGCCACTTCCCCGCTGCCAGTGCCGGACCCAATCTGTTCCCAATCTGACAAACACTCTGAGGTAAATGGCCAATGTGGTTGCTGCCAATATTTGTAAAAGTAACAAGAACACCTGTGTGACAAATATGGAGAAATTATCTTAAAGAGATTACACTGCAGGAGAGAGAATACCTGTAGAGTTTAGCCCTGTTCTGTCACCATAGCATTGGCAGTGAGAAATGGGTCTTGCTCCCTCACAAGTGTATTTCATACAGAGGGCCATTTACTATGTCCCATAGGACTGAATGGGAGTTACTAAGAATTCCGACAACCCCGCTCTGTTTCATTGACCCTCCACATCTCATCATATTTCTGCCTTGTATTTATTTGTTCAGTCTCTCCATGCAGAAGTGACTTACATGCTTGTACCATTCATTGCACATTCCTCCTAGAGCCCTCAAAGAAAGTTCCACAGTGTGTTGTCTATTGGTTTGTGATTTGCCCAGAGGATTTGTACTGTGGAGTGGCCATATACACATAGTAAATAAAATAAAACAAAGTAATAAAATCAGAGGAATATAATGCAAGTACTTTGTGGATATTACTAATTAGAGAGTTTAATTATGGTAGCAGTATAAAGTTCTTGAGTACTGCTATATTACACTGTAAATGGAACTTCGACTGAGGCAATGAAATGTATTTCAATTCTATTACAGTATCTTTATTGTATTGTTTAATGGGATGCAAAGAAGCATCCTGGAAAGAAACACTTGATGAGTACGGTAAAAGAATGACAAAATTAAGTCACAAGGGACGTGCAGACGTTCTCCAGTCCATTGGTTTCCATTAAGAATATTGCTATGGCTGCTCTGGGTGGTTTAGACCAGGGATAGAAAACATGTGGCTCTCCAGATGTTTTTGGACTGCAAATATCAAGCTATTCCACCATCAGCTATATGCTGAGTAGAACTTTTATGCACTCCAGACCAACATCATCAGAGCATTGCATGTTCCCCACTGCTGCTCTATGTCAGGCTTTCTCAACCTTTTCTGGGTGTGGGCCAGATCACTCCCCCTCAGATGGCTTCATGGGCCAGTCAAGTGTGTCCCTGACTCCCTTGTTGCCACCACCTGGAAGCACCAAAAACTGGTGAAAACACACATTTTTGGTGAGTTCTTGTGTGTTTTCAGGGAGTTCTCGTATGAAAACATGTGTTTTTTGTGAGCTCATGCATTTTGGATGAGTTCTCAAGTGAAAATGCTCATTTTCACATGAGAACTCACTGAAAATGCATCAGAACTCACTGAAAATGTGCAAGAACTCACCAAAAGGGACATTTTCATGCAAGAACTCACTAAAAATGTGTGAGAACTCATCAAAAATGTGCAAGAACTCACTGAAAATGCATGTTTTTGCCAGGTTTTGGCACATTTTACCATTTTGGGGCAGCGGCAGCAGTGGCAGCGGCAACAAGGGTGTCGAAGCGGATGAAATGTTTGGCCTGCAGGCCGGAGGTTGAGAATGCCTGCTCTAGGCAAACAAGATGCTCTACAGGTGGAGTAGGATTAGAGGTTAAATAGGAATCTCCCATGAATATGTGTTCCCTTTATATATTTAGCATTGTTCATATACAGTGTTTCTTTTTTGACTCCAGCTTTATAAATGATGCTGTAACAAATATTATTGATCTTGACTTTGTATTTTCAATGATCATAGTGCCTTAGTCAGTCATTACTTTGACAGGTTGTCATGTAAATGGGTCTCTCCTTAAAATGAAACTCCAAAGCCTATTATATTGATAAAACAGGCTAACATTTGAGAAATCCAGTGGGAAACATACCTCTATGGCTGCTGATGCAAATAGGCTCAAACAATTCCCATACCTCTGGTCTCTCCCTTTGCTGTAGAACTGTCACATGTAGATAATGTGATCATGTACAGTCAGCTTACTTAACAAGGGAACAGAGTTGTGGGGTGGGGGAGAGAAAATACGTGAATTATAAAAAAAAGTATGGCAGGGTCTCATCTGAACAGATTCATGTATGATTCTTTTTCTGTCAGCATAAATAAAAATGAAATACCAAACCACAATGAGAGGAAGAAAAAAACAACCAGTCAGCTAAAATGTCATGACTTGCTTCTCTGTAGGTGTCATCCAAACTTCACTGAAATGGCACATGGCTTTGATATTCTCATCAGGAAATAATATTTTCTCCTTTCCTCCCCCACCCCAAACCGGATTCCACACATAAAGGCCTCACAGATAAGAAGAGCCTGCAGTATGAAGGTAAGAGTATTTTTTTAATAATGCAAGCTTTCACTTATTTTGGTTTTGGAGACAATTCTTAAGATTTAGAACAAATATGCAGTTGACGGCTTAGTGCTGAAAACACAAATTATTCTACATTGGCTTTCTATCTAATCAGTAGGGTGGTGACTCAGAATGCTATTGTATGTAGCTAGTAGGCAAGAAAGTCATGAGGTTCAGTTACATGTTATAACTCCTAACTGCTTTCTACTCCCAACTGCTTTCTACTTCACTGTGGCGGAACTGTCAATTCTCTGCTTTCTATATGGCTATAAGTGCCTTGTTTCTTCACAACAGTACACAACATGTGCTAGCCACTTCAGAAGTGATTAAACTAGCAAAATAGCAGAAGGATATATCTACTGTAGATGGGTGTTGTTGTGCTAGCCACCCTAAAGTTAGTGTTACTGGCTGGAATCCAGCAGTAATTCACCATTAGAGATAGCCCATCGAATCAATGGAACTTACAGAGAATTGACTCACCAAATTCCCATTGATTCAGGGGGCCTACTCTAGCTGCAATTGACTACTGGATTTCAGGTAATTTATCCAGTGGGCTAATGACTGTCACTTTTTCTGCACCATGGTTATGCCCATGATGTATTTATTCTACTTGTATACATAACAGAGATAGTACAGACAGACATGAGGGGAAAAAGTAAAAGAGATGCTAAACTAACAGCATAAAGCACCACATATTTCTAGCCAAACAAATCACCTCCCTAGGTTTGTTCCATGAGCTTCTCATAAAGTGCACATTTTACACTGCATGGTGCTGGTTGGGCTATGACATTTATCACTGTGGGAAGAAATCTAGTAATACCAATCAGTACACAATTTCCTATCAAGTGAATGGATAGATGGGAGGCATGTGTGGATGGGAGGCAGGTGCATCTCCTCAGCCCCGCCGAGCCTCACCTGCCTGGATGGCTTCAAAAAAGAGACGTCACCTGGAGCCCCGCCACCACCGCTGCTGCATCGCCTCTCCCCAGGGCTCACTCCATCAGCCCTGGGGTTAGGAGGCAGGTGCCATTGCGAGCTCCTTCCCCCGGTCCCGTCAGCCGGGGGAAGTGGGGGCACCTGGGGGAGGGACTGAGAACGTTCAGTGCTTTCTTGGGTTTAGTTGGCCATGGACTTTTTCCTCCTTGCTATGTGGACCTTGGTCCCTCGCCTGCCCGCCTTTGGCTGGTTTTTGATGGGAGGGAGGAGGATTGTGTGTGATGTTAAAAGATATTTGATGCTGATGTGATATTTTTATTTTTTTATTATGTGATTTGTATTGTTTATTATTGTACTGATTTATCTTTGTATTGCTATATTGTATTTCGGGATTATTGTATTGTATTGATATGTTGTTGCTGCCTTGAGGTGGTGTATAAATTAAAATTTATTATTATTATTATTATTATTATTATTATTATTATTATTATTATTATTATTATTATTATTATTATTATTATTATTATTATTATTATTATTATTATTATTAATGGAATTTTCACTTTTAGCCTCACTTTTGGAATGTTGGAATTCTGTGCAGCTATACTAGAGAGAGAAAACTATAAAGGATGAATCCAAATATCACAAAACTCACAGTTTGAAATTCAGTGTTAAGATGATCTCTCCTTGGCTCAAGTTCCCTAAAAGTAGGAAACTAAAGCAAAGGTTGATACTTTACCAGACATTTATTCTCACAGTGTCACAGATAATGCTTGCTAGAAACTTAATTGCCACGGACACATTTTATTTATTTGTTCTCTCAGGCCCAAATCCAGAAGGGAAATGTGGCCTCAGAATGGGAATTCTTTAGTGTATGAGAACCAAGACAAATGAACAGCCGAAGGGTTGGCTTAACACATCTTTATTGCATGGTGGTCCGGGGAAAACATGAGGTAATGGCGGACGAGCAGCTCAATATATACGGTGGTTATACATTTGAATGTGGCTCCACGATAGCCCATTGGCTACCGTTGGCGTGACGTCATTTCTGGTCACGCCCTTCTTGTCCAGGTGAGGTAGTGGCGGGAATCTTCCCGCGCTGTAGTTCTTTGGGGAATTGGGACCTGTGAGCTGGACGCTCGCTATTGCCACCAGGTGGTCATTCGCTCGCGTCCTGATTGCAACGGGTTACATTGATATATATGTTAAAGGCATAGTATTGAGAACACAAGGCATAGTATTGAGAACACAACATCCCTCCCCCCTAGGATGAGACGAAGTCTCTCATCCAAGATGGCTTATTGCAAACGCGCTTTGGGCGTGCTGCAGGCTGGCATGTCCTGGCTCCTTGTCCTGCAACGGGAGAGGGAAACTCGTTAGTGACTTGCCGCGGCTCTGCGGCTTTTGGGGAAGGGGCGGAAAAACCGGGGGCACTGGGGACTAATGAAAAACCCCGCTTCTCGCTTGGATGGGTGGGGGACCACTCCGGAAAACCCCCCCCCGGTTTTGTAAATGAAAATCAGAATTATCCCCTAGGGTGTCATTGGAAGGATTCCGCAGTATATCTATGAGGACAGATTCGGACGCCTTTCCCTCCCCCCTAGGTGGGGACCACCGGCCCCCCTCTCCTCCCCCTTGGGCTGAACGGGTGGGGGAGAACCCTAACGTTGAATCCTTTTCCGCGCCGTCCGCGCGTTGTTTGTCCTGAACCCGGCGCCGGAGCTGGTCTGCGTGCCGCCTCCAGAGTAGACCCGCACTGGTCTCCACACAATACGACACGGGACCCGTCTGCCCAACGATGACACCCGGGACCCAGGCTGGCCCCGCACTAGCGTAGTTCCTGCAATGCACCGGGGCACCTACTTCAAAACTCTTCGTGGCCGCTAACCCGATGTTCCTCCCTGTGTCCTCCACCCTCGTTGGGTCTAGCCTGGTCAGAATCGTGGTCAGCTTCCTGCGCATTAAGAGCTCTGCGGGCGAGTACCCTGAAGCTAGGGGGGTCACCCTGTATCCCAGCAGGAACTGACACACTTGCAGGTTGAGATCCCCGGGACCCATGCGCCTCAGCGCGTCCTTGGTGGTGCGCACAAGGTGCTCTACCTGGCCGTTTGTCGCTGGGTGGAAAGGGGCGGAGGTGATGTGCCGAATGGCGTTGATCTCCGTGAATGCCCTGAACTCAGCGGACGTGAAACAACTAGCGTTATCGCTAATTAGGGTGTCGGGTATACCGAACGTGCTAAAGACCCTCCGCAAATGCTTCACCGTCGTTGCTGAAGAGGTGCTAGTAACTGGAATTACCTCCAACCACTTGGAGTAAGCATCCACCACGAGGAGAAAAAGTGTCCCTCTAAATGGCCCCGCAAAGTCGATGTGCACACGCGACCAAGGCCCCTTTGCCGCGTCCCATTCCCTGTGCGGCAGACGCGCCTCTTCGGGTCGGGAGCCTTGGCATCTCTCGCAAGTGCCCACCATGCGCTCGATGTCGTCATCCAATTGGGGCCACCAGAAATAGGTCCTGGCCAGAGCCTTGGAGCGTACAATCCCAGGGTGGCTGACGTGCAGCAGTTTGAGCACCCGCGGCCTCAGGGATTCGGGGACTACCACCCGCTGGCCCCACAGAAGGCACCCCCTCTCTATGGACAACTCTAGCCTCTTCCTAAAAAATGGGGCGAACTCTGCCACCGGGGCGGACGCTGGCCACCCTTTCTGCACCCAGGAGCTGACTAGAGCAAGCGTTTTGTCCTTGCCGGTCGCCTTGGCGATGTCTGCGGGTACAATGGGGGGCGAATCTAAGACCTCTATCAGGAGCACTTGGCGGTCTCGTTCTTCCTCGCCCACGATGCTGCTAGCGTTGGGGAGGGGAGACCTCGACAGGGCGTCCGCGTGGCTTATTTCTTTTCCCGGGCGGTACACTAATGCATGCTGATACGCGTTTAAGAAGATGGCCCACCTTAACATCCTAAGGGACAGGATTTGAGGAGTGGGCTTGTCTGCAGTGAAAATGCCTAGCAGGGGCTTGTGGTCGGTCACTATGGTGAAAGGACGGCCATAGAGGAAATCGTGGAACTTTTTAGTCCCCGCGATTATTGCTAGCGCCTCCCTGTCTGTTTGAGCGTAGTTTTGTTCCGCTTGGGACAGGGATCTGGAGTAGAATGCTACCGGGGCCTCTCTCCCGTTTTCCAATACGTGGCACAGCACCGCCCCCACCCCTACTGGGGATGCGTCGCATATCAGGACCACAGGTCTCTTGGGGTCAAAATGGGTGAGAATGGCGTCAGACGCTAGGAGTTGTTTCAGGTCACTGAATGCCCTCTCCTGGCTCTCGCCCCACTTCCACACCTCGTCCTTCTTTAGTAGTTTGTGAAGTGGCTCTGCTACCGATGCCTTCCGAGGCAGGAAAGAGTGGTAAAAGTTTAAGAGCCCTAGGAACGACTGCAATTCGGGCTTGGAGGTGGGGCGAGGGGCATTTCGAATGGCGGCTACCTTTGATTTGGAGGGTTTGATTCCCTCGGGGGTCACCCGGAAACCCAAGAACTCAACCTCTTTGGCGAAGAAAACGCATTTGTCTTTTCGCAACCTCAACCCCGCCTTTTCGAACACCGCCAGCACTTTGTCCAGCCTTTCAGCCAACTCTGCCTCGCTCCCCCCGTTATCAACACGTCATCAAAGTATGGCAAGACCCCCTCCAGCCCCTTTAAGAGGCGTTCCACGAGCGACTGGAAAATACCCGGCGCCGAGTTCACGCCGAACAGTAGGCGCGTCACCTGGAACGCCCCCTTATGAGTGACTATCGTTTGCGCAGCAGCTGCAGCTGGGGTTACTGAGAGTTGCTGATAGGCTTGCGCTAGGTCAAGTTTTGCGAAACACTTTCCCCCATGTAACCTGGCCAACAGGTGGCTGACTACCGGCACCGGATACGCATTTGGGCGGATCGCCTTATTAATGGTACACTTATAATCAGCGCAAATGCGAACCTCCCTGTTGGCCTTTAGCGCAGTTACAATCGGAGTTTCCCACTCCGCGGAATCAACAGGAACAAGAATCCCCTGGCCCACCAATTTGTCCAGTTCCGCCTCTATCTTGTCCTTTAGTGCGAAAGGCACTCTGCGCGGCTTGAGCCTGATAGGGCGGACCTCCGGGTCCAGGTCGAACGCTACTGGGGGTCCCTTGAACTTTCCGAGTCCTTTCTTGAAAACTTCGGGGTGCGCGTCACACACCTCCTGTATTGGGTCAGTCCCGACGGCATGCACCCCCCCAATGAACAAACCCAGGGGCTTAAACCATTGAGTCCCGAGGAGACTGCAACTTCCCCCTTTGAGAACAACCAGGGGGAGTTCCGCGGCGTGTTGCTTGTATTGGACCTTGAATTTTCCAACTCCCAGCACCGGAATGCTATTTCCCTGCACGTCCCGCAGCGTGGACCTCAATGCTTTGAGCTTAGGGCGCACGTGGGGGGAAATTCCCAAGAACTCCCACTGGGACATAATTGAGTAGGAAGAACCCGAGTCTATCTCCATCCTAACAGGGGCCCCTTGCACCAGTACCTCAACAAAATAACGTGGGTGTCCCAAGGACACGCTGTACACCGGGGCTTCGTCGCTGCTGTCGTCGGAGATGCGGCCCACGCCGTCCAGCTTCCTCGCGGGCCGGGCGCCCTCCTTGGTCTTCGGCGGGCGGTCTGATGGGCTTTTCTGGTCTCTGCGCCAGTTGTGGGCTGCTCCACAGCCGTCGCAGCGTTGGCCGTCCTTCCGAACCTTCCGGACGTCCTCATCGTCGCTGCTCTCCGTGGAAGATTTCGGCGTGCGCCTGGCCGCCTGCACCGAGCCCGCTGTCTTGACAGGCTGTGGGGGCCTTTCTCTGAACCCTTTGACTCCGGCCCTCATGGCCTCCGCAGCCTGTGCCACCTTCACGACCTCACGTAGCGTCGGGGGCGGCTCCTGGTTCATCAGCTTTCACTGAACCTCTTCATCCCACAGACCGCACAGCAAACGGTCCCTGAGGGCGATTTCCAGATTTTCCCACTTGCATGGGCCGGCGGCCAACCGCAGGGCCGCAGCAAAAGCGGCGATGGACTCACCAGGTGCTTGAACTCTCTTCCAGAACGCGTCTCGAGCCGAAAACATCGAGACCGAGGGCTGGAAATGGTCGCGCATCACCTTTAGAAGCTGTTTGGCCGTTAGCTCGCTCACTTTCTTCGGTGATACTAGGTCCACCAATACTCTTTTGGCGGCATTTCCCAGCATCCGAGTGAGGATGGCCCTCTTCTTTCCCTCGTCCGTAATGTCGGACACCACCAGCGTATCTTGGAAGTCCATTTCAAAGAGCTCCCAGTCTTCTGGCTTGTTGATGTCGAAACCGGCATGTGTCTTGATCTCGTGGGAAGCCATATCCCACCTTCGTCGCCAATTTAGTGTATGAGAACCAAGACAAAGGAACAGCCGAAGGGTTGGCTTAACACATCTTTATTGCATGGTGGTCAGGGGAAAACATGAGGTAATGGCGGACGAGCAGCTCAATATATACGGTGGTTATACATTTGAATGTGGCTCCACGATAGCCCATTGGCTACCGTTGGCGTGACGTCATTTCTGGTCACGCCCTTCTTGTCCAGGTGAGGTAGTGGCGGGAATCTTCCCGCGCTGTAGTTCTTTGGGGAATTGGGACCTGTGAGCTGGACGCTCGCTATTGCCACCAGGTGGTCATTCGCTCGCGTCCTGATTGCAACGGGTTACATTGATATATATGTTAAAGGCATAGTATTGAGAACACAAGGCATAGTATTGAGAACACAACAAATTCTTTGCCTGGAAAAAATGTGTGATAGGACAAATTTTGTAAGGAATTTTTGGAAGTACTAAATGATCCAATAAAGATGCCTTTGATCCAATAAAGATGTGGTGTTGGAGGAGAGTTTTGAGAGTACCCTGGACAGTGAGGAGAACAAATTAGTCGATTTTAGAAGAAATCAATACTGACTGCTCCCTAGAAGGTTAAATAGTAAAGATGAAACTAAAGTAATTTGGACATCAAATGAGAAGCGAGGATTCACTTGAGAAAGCCTTGATGCTGGGAAAGGTGGAGGACAGAAGAAGAAGGGGGTGGCCGAAAATGAGATGGCTAGATGGTACTTTAGATGCAATGGGCACAGAGCTGAGTGGGTTAAGGAAGATGGTGGAGGACAGAGGTGCCATGGTCCATGGGGTCACAAAGAGTCGGAATTGACTGATATATTTCTGCACTTTGAAATTGGTAACAGCTTTAAGATTGATTATTGTTTAAAAATGGAAAGTATATTGTGAATTTGGATTAGATGATTTGTATAAAGAGATGTGGAATATAGCTATAAATTATAAATTAAGTTGTGATTTAAAACTAAAAAAGGCATTAGTAAAACGAAATGACTTTAGAGAAATACGGAGGGAATTTATAGACTACGTATTAGTGAAATGGAAAGGATTAAAGCCAGAGGAAAATCTTTCATCTTTTTGGAAATGAGGGGACAGATATATAAATAAAATGTAATCATATAGATAATAGTTAAACAAAAGTCTATAATGTCCCACAGGTGGTGGGTGCTTGTAGTAGTTATATATATTTTTGTTACAGTTTTTGTGTATTTTTATATATCTGTATTTGTTATGATGTTTTTCTTTGTTTATCCTGAAAAATAAAAATATTTTAAAAATGAACACTGCTAGGAACAAAGACACTTTCCCAAACACTACCCAGAACATATACGACTGGTGATAACTAGGGATAATTTTTAAAAAAACCAACACCTTTTACAAGTTCTAGGGAGAAGGTGCCGAAACTCAGGAGGAACAGCTATACTTTTTGCTCTTTAAATATTGGATGGACCTGTTTGGTATGGCAATTCTTCAGTTTCAGCTGGTCACCATCTTGTAACCCAGTTAATCCCAATGAAGCAGAGGAGATGGCTAAAAGAAGGGTTTGTGTGCTTTGGTTTGAGTTTAGAAAATGAGTTGGCATTAGTAAACATGCCACTGCTATTCCCCAGAGAACAGAAATGTAGGATCTAAGTGTAATACTCCAAGTAGTGCACTTCAATTCATGCGTTCAGGATACAGGAGAGAGAAAGGATGAATTCTTTGTGATACTGCCTATACTGTTCATGTGTTTTATTCCAGGGGTTTAAAGTGTTCTTGTTTCAACAGTGGGGTTCCTTTTATATTAGACTTACAATAAGGTTTGGGGAAACAGTAAAATACTGATTTTGAGGACATTGGAGATACAGAGACTTAGTGAAAAGCTTTTCCATTCACCTCCTGCGGTGGTGCCTTGCTGATGTGTGGAACTCAAGGGATGTATATATAAATGTTCAGTGTCTCATTATGCCTCCAAGAGGACATCGCCTGTGTGATCCTAAATAAGCTCCGTGGTCAGGAGGTGGTCTCCCAAAAAAGGAATGACAAACCAAATTCTGCATCTAGAACATCTGAAGAAGTCAGTACTGATATGACAGCACGTAATAATGTATTATACAATTGTTGGACGTGACCAGCTTGGGATATGTTTGAACCATTGTTGCTAATTTGTCATCTGCTTGTTTTAATGCAAATCTCTGCAACACGTCTTTTTGTGCTTGTCATATTCTTTTAAAAATTTCTGCCATAAAACCTGGAGAAGGATACATTAGCATTAACAGCAAACTGGTTGGACAAGGCTCTGTGGGAGCAGAGGAAACAATGAAATGTTAAACATGGTTCCCCCCCTCCCCCAAGAAGTTTAGCAGAGATATGCCCAGTCATGTGGTGCAGTCAACCCCAACCTTTCTAGTGGCATTGCTTGTGCATGCTCATACGATGCCCTTGATGGAAATGAGCTCTAACAAGCTTGGCCTTCAGGCACTTCCCATTAGATGCCACTCAGAGGTTTAAATTAGTGGTGCAAAATGTTCCCCTTTCACATCACATGAGGTTCTGTCACTTCGCAACCATCTCTTTTTGCCCAATGAAAAGTGATTAATGTATGATGAATCATGACTGCCTTTTTTATATATAAATATATAAAAAGAATTCATCAGTACATTAGTGCAAGCAATGTAGCAATGAGCGAGTACTACTCAGAAAACTCCTCAAGGTTGGATCTAGGTTGGGTAAGAAGGGCTCCAATTGTGGCTAGTGTCTTTGCTTAATATTGAGGGACCCCAGTATTTTGCACCATAGCTGCCTCCATTTCATCAGGTCCTCTGATTCTCATTTGCAGGAGAGGATAGTTAGGGCTGCTATGGTGAGGCAGGAAGAGGCTATTTCACCAGCCCATTACATCTTTACCTATAAGGAGGGACGTTAACCATTGGAATCCAGTATACACGCCCGCACCCATCCATACTATCCCGTACCAAGCCCCGTACACTTGCCTTTACACTGACTGAGCATCGCTGCAAGGGTCTGGCAGCCACCAGTGGGGCAGCCGCCCCATGAACGCAGACAAAAAAATCCAACTACAACTTCCAGCAACCTCCACGCCATGACCACTTTAGCCAATCAGGCTAAAGGGCGCGAGTGTGTAGAACATTGAAAAAGCCAGCATGCGAAAAATAAAATAAAATAACGCCTCATGCAATGGGAATGCAATGCCACCAAAGGCAGACACAGCACCTCACACAATGGGAGTGCAAAGCCACCAGAGGTGGATGCAGTGCCTCACGGCCTCGCTAACCCAAACGCACAAAAACCACGGCAAGACAACCGTCGGCCTTATTTCCCGGAGCAATGGGGAGGAGAGGGACTCCCTCTCCTCCCCACTACCCCGCCGAAGACATGGTGAGACCACCGCTGCCTTCAAGTTAAGCTGAGGTGGGGGAAACCAGCAGCAGGCAGCACTTTGTCAGGGGAATCATACTCCCTGGTGAATGACTGGTTGCTGCGTTTGTATTACCCACACCACTGTTTGAAAACTAGCACGAAACAGCAGTGGAGGTAATAGAAAAGCAGCAGCCAGCAATCCGCAAGGAAGAGCACCACCCCTTATGGATCGTTGCCTGCCACACTACATTTTTTAAAAAAAAAACAACAACAACACATTCACAGCCACAAACACAGATCTCCCATTAGGTAAGCCAGGGGAAAAGGAGTCCAAGAGGAGAGAACCATTGTGAAGCAGATAGCTCTTCTCTGCCTCCTTCTCCCCCGACCGACCTAACAAACTTTACCAGACGAAGAGCGAGCTGACTGCCAGCTCTTCATTTTCCCCATTGCTGCATCAAAAGCTAATGTCGAAACAGCAATGGGGAAAAGAGGCAATGACAGACAGGCCGTTCCTCACCCCAGAAACCACAACCACAACAAAACAAATCAGTTTAAAAAACAACCAACTATCAAAAATACTAACAAAAATAAATAAACAAATAATTCAAATAAACAAAGTAAACAACAAACTCAACAAAACACATCCGAACTACCAAAGGCTAACGAAAAACCATGAAAACTCACTAAAAACACCTATCTACAACATAACTACACAAAAATACCTTACTCAAAAAGCAATAACAAAAATTAGAAAAATAAATATGGAAAAAATAAAAAAAAGAAATAACCAGAAACATTCAACACAATAAAACGCATAGAAATCCAGAGAAAATACAAAAGAACAAGCAAAAACACTTAATGAAATACAGAAACACTCTACTTAAACCCCCCAGCCCAGCACCCCATCCCAAGAAAATAGAAAATTAAATAATTACTCAATAGAACTTATGAAACACGTCCTCCCTCCATGCCTCCGCAGCAGAACTGAAGAAACAGATACAATCACATTCTTAATCACAGTCCCACCTGGAGGCCGGAAGAGTATCCTACAGTAAAAAAAATTTAAAAAATTAAAATAAAAAAAATTAAAAATTCAAATAAATTCAAAAAACACAAAATCCTAGTCACCACCACCCAAACCACCTCTAAACAAAACAAACACAAAAAAATGCCCGGCAAGGCCAGGCAAAATATACTAATACAGTTATATATGTAGCTGCTCTCAGTGTGTTCATATTGTTTCAAACTTTTGTCACCACATACATACTATATAGCTACTGTATATGGATTGGGTAAAGCAAAGCAAAGCAATCACACATATACCACCCTGTAGCACTTAGAGCACTCTCTGGATGGTTCACAAGTTAATTAGCATTTTGCCCCCAACATGTTGGGTACTTATTTTACCAATCTTGGAAGGATGGAAGGCTAAGTCAACCTTGAGCCCTGGCCAGGGTTGATCCCACAACATTTTGGTTGCAGTAAAGGTTGGTCACCCTTTCTTGAAGGCCAGTCGTATCCGACTCTAGGTTTCAGTGCTCATCTCTGTTTATAGACAAAGAGCCAGCACTGTCTGTGTCTGCATTTGTTTCTGTGGACATGTGACAGGCATGCCTCAACACCTGAGTGCACAGAACGCTGTTTACCTTCCCACCGAAGTGGTCCCTATTTATCTACTTGCAATTTCTTGCTCTCAAACTGCTAGATTGGCAGGAGCTAGGACAGAGACAGGAGCTCACTTTGTCATGCAGTGTCTTAACCACTTGAGCCACTGCAGTTGCAGTATAGCCGTTTAACCACTGCACTACCAGGATAAAAGCTTGCTGCATGCCTGCTTGTCATCTAGGATACCACCTGCACACATTTGATTGGAATATTTTATTCATTCATTCTTTCATCCATTCATTCAACTTATAGCCCATCCATCTAGGATGCCCTGCCATTCTGGGTGGCTCACAATGTTAAAAAAGCAGAACAACCACCATAAAACCATTTCTTTGGTAGTCTTTTCTAGGATAGGAAATATGTGCAGGCTGATATGTGCACCCTTCCTCATGCCAGAATTAAGGATGTCATTCCTGTTAAATCAGATAATCTGTATGCAGTTGAGCTTCTGGTTTGGGTCTTTTTGTCAATAGGAAAATAGGTGACATCCATTTGAAGATGCTTCGTGGCTCATCAAACAGATGTATTCATTGAGTTTTTCTTCTTTACAATGGTCATTCCTTTGGCAACCACATCCTTGAGTTTACAAGATCTGAGCAAGGCTATTGAGGACAGGAAATTGTGGAGATCACTCATTCACAGGGAGGTGACTTGATGGCTCATAACAACAACATGGGCCACCCAAGTTGTCCTGTTGTAGAGTGGGAAAATAGCTGTAGTTTAACTACTGTTTCTTCCACTAGTAATTGCATTTCATATAATAGTTAGTTGCCCCCCCTTATTCCTGTAGCCCCTGTACTCCATTATGTCCCAGAGGGTTAGGGAGCTATGAGGAATGAATATACTAAGGGTAAATGGTGTCATGATAGATTGGTGTGATAATCAATGGGTGATTTCATATTTTAATTTACTTTACATTTATGTAGTGTTAAGATTCATATAGTTGGATTTTTGTAGGTTGACAGCTCAAGCAGCTAGGCCCACAGGCCTTACTATGCAGTTAAAATTCTTTTATCTCAGATTCCTTAGGTTGGGGAAGATACTCCTCAAGCTAGTAAATTTCCAGACTTCTAGAAGATTGCCCAAGATTGCATCAACCAGGTTTTTTTTAAATTAGGTAATGAAAATTCCTATGGGTGTGTAAACCCTCATATTGCCAACAAAAGCAGCTCATTTGGAGTGCTCAGGGGTGATCCTCTGAAAGGGGGTGAATCTACTTCACCTGGAATCCAGAACCATGGAGAGCTGAGACAGCTTCATGGGGGTGGAAAGCCCACACAGAAGAAATGCTTTCTTAGGGAAGTGAGTTATTTTTTTTTTAATTCCTTATTTTACTAGATGCTAAATTAGGTTAGAATAGCTTAGTTCTCCACATGCTTATCCTTCATATTATGGATGAAAATTATGCTTCTTAAATAAAAAGCCTAAAAGACACTTTGAAAAACATCATCTTTGGGAAAAGGAAGATTTGCAGAGCGGGAAAGGGTTAACCTCTAAAGACATCTAGCTTGGGAAGAGGTAAGGTTGCCAAAGTGATCTTGGAGAACTGCCAGCCAGCACATCTCAGCCTGTGAAGGTAAATACATGGGGAGAGTGCATCGTCTCAGAGGCAAGCCTCTCTGAGTGTGTGCGAATGCGTGAGCCAGGGACACAGGGGTAGGTGGTGGAAGGAAAAAAAGGACTGTGTTGATCAGGCCACGTCGCTACCGCATTGGCCTCCCCACCCTGGGTTCATGACAAATGGATGTATGAGAGCATGTGCAGAGTGTTGGGTAAGAATCGATAGAAAAAAGCCTTGGTAAAAGTGCAGCCAAAGACAGCAAAGACTGCTAGCAATGGGCAGAAACAGAATGTTAGAGAAGAGGCTGGAAACCCTCAGAAGTAAGAGAAGAAAATGGAGGGGTTTTGAAATGGCTTTTGTCCATAGGCGGTAACATTCTGCATTACTTTTGCTTTCTCATGATTTTACGAAGTGGCAATGCCAACTAACTAAGTTGTGTATTCTATTGTATTTCATTGTACTTATGATATGTTTTGTATGTATATGGAACTGAATTGTATTAATTGTAATTCACATTTATATTGTTCTTTATTATTGTATATGATATATTGTGTTACTATTGTACTGTTGCTTTCATATGTTGGTAACCGCTTTGAGTCGCCTTCAGGCCGATAAAAGCGATATATAAATAAAAATGATATAAGATATATATGTAATGAAATGACAACATTCTGAGGCATTTAAAGAGACATGCATGCCTATTTTCAACTAAAACAACTTCTATCAATTGGGACAATTGCATTCCCAGAGGACAGATGTGAAGCTATCCATTCAGATAATGACTTCTTTGGTTGACAAGCTGCAGAGAAGAGGAAGTGTGGGCTGGGGTAAGTGTTTATGAACTAAAGGACAGAGAAAGTTTGTGGTTATTTAAGTAATTGTGAATAATAAACAGAAATAAAGAACATATAACAATGTCTGGGGTTGGACAACACATTTTATTTTATCACTGAAAGGTACAAATAAGACAAGCTTTTGAATTTTGTAGTATTCTTGCTCAGGCAAAGATGGCATTAAACTTGAGGTTTATGGCAAATACTTCAAAAATTAAGCCACATGTTGTGTCCTCAATTCATGAAGCCATACTGCCAAAAATGAAAAATGGAGTGAAGACTCCACAAGGATCAAAAGTAACAAAGGTTAAAGTTGCAATCACTTTCCCCCATTACTGACAAAAAGAAAAAGCCTAACTCTTCCAGCCTCACATTGCTGCTTAAATGAAACCATACAGGTCCTTTTGTACATTACAGGCGCACCCCCCAATAAAGGACTCAGACACTGGTAAAAGTGGATAACGGCATTGGGCCACATTTATTGATTCATGCCCTAGTCCGAATTATAAATTTCTATTGGTATTCAACCAATTATAATTCTTAAGGCAAGCAGGCCGAAGTAACACTGGTAAGGTTCCACCCACAATTGCCAACGGCAATTGGTTACAATGTATCGATTTGTATCAATTTGTTTGTTGACAACAAACAAATTGTTGACCGTAGTCAATAATCTAACTACTGACCCCACCCTCTGACGCATATCCGTAAAATAACGGGGTGATGCATGCTGCCTAGCTCGTGCCATCACCCCATTGCTTGGTTCATCGTTGACCGGACAACGTTAACCAACTTGTGCCTGTCTAGTGTTGTCCAGTCAATTGCGAACCTGCTGGATACCTGTGGGTCATAAATGTTTACCTTACCAGTGCTACCCGCCACACGGGGAGGCTTCAACAAAGGCTCACCGCCCGCCCCCCCAGACCGTCAGCTCGGTCAACAGGCCTGCTCACCAATCTCCCAACAAGAGGTCCATACCTCCCGGCGACAGATGGACCCCATCCCCTGTGTAAAGCTCATAATTTTGGAGACTGATGGTGGGGTGTCGTATGACGCGCCCCCCAACCCTTGTCCAGAAAGAACCGGGCAATAGCCCTGTTCACCGAGCGCCGAGCCTGATCAAGGGCCTGGAGGTTAAACCCTCCCCTGTAAGCGTGCCGCGGTATCAGGTCCGACCAAAGTAGGGTTGTGGCAGGCCACACATAATGCAAGTAGGCCAGGTCACCGCAAATCGCATGCTTCAGCGATAGGCCCGTGACCTGTCCCAAATCATTACCCCCAAGGTGTATAATCAGGACATCAGGCAGGTCAGCATCCCTGATGGAGAAAAAGAATGGCAACAGTTCCCGCCACAACATTCCGCGCTTACCGTACCACCTGAGACTTGCGGATGCACCCAGTCCCAGTCGGGGTCCCCACTCTGTCGCCGCAGCAAACTGCGCTGCCCTGTGCACATAGCTGTGGCCCACCAGCCATACTGTCACCGGTGTAAAACAACACCCAGGGTCTGTCAAGGAAAAAAGGAAACAGGGCAGTGACTTAACTGGTACTCACTGTTGAAGAGGGCGAACATACAACTGAAAACACCGTGATCCCCACCTTCCCATGTTGCGTATTTCAGCCCCAGAGTACCCAAACGCCGCTGCAGTGGAAGCCGCCCCTATCCTAAATGAATGGGTGCCGTAACGAGCCCCAGGGAGGCCAACACTGGCTAGTGCCTTACCGGTCACCTTCCAAAATTGAAATTTAGTAAGGGGAGACCCATCTTGGTGACAGAAAAACAGGCCAGGGTGCATACCACGTAGTGCAAGGAACTCCTGTAGGGCACCAACCGGACAGATGTCTGCCATGGAACATCGTAGCAGTCTTACACCACTGCCTACACCGTGCTGATCAACCTTAGAGGAGCGTATCCTCAGCTGAGCCCAATCATTGGAGACATATACATCTTCGAGTTCCAGTGCCCTACGACTCGCATCTGCCTTAGACAGTAGCACCAGCTCACTGATGCGGAGCGCTCCAAAAAAGGCCACCGTAGTAGCCGCGTGAAACAGGGTTGCCTCATACCTGTCGAAACACAGGTCATGCCAACCCCGTGCAAGGTGGGTAAGTACCCCTGGAGAAATCGGGTGGTGGTCATCCGGGCTGCGCCCACGTTCCCGCACCCACCCTTCCAAAACATGTCTTATGCGAAAATCATTTGTGCTGTCAACAAAACCACCCACCTTGGCCATGAATGCCAGCGCTGACAGCCTGGATGCTATGGTGCGGGGGGCTAAGCCCTGGGCATGTAAGTAAACCATAAATTGGAGGACATGAGCCACTGGGATGGGCCAACTTTCAGGCAGCCGTGATTGGGCACAAAAGGCCCTGAATGAACTGAATGCATGGTTATATGCCTTACGCGTGCGGGGGGCGAGCGACATGCCGATCGCCCGGTTCACCTTTCCTTGCCAAGCGTCCATATCTCGTCCGGGAGCGGCGAGGGAAATTCCTCTGCGTCTGGGGCCAAGGCACGGAACCGGGGGATCTGCAGGCGGGACAAAGCGTCAGCAATATCATTATTAATACCTGGAACATGTCTGGCCCTAAAAAGCACATTGAGGCGTAGGCTGCGCAACACAAACTGGCGAACCAGTTCCATAACCCTGGGAGATTTTGACGTCTGTGAGTTGACAATGTGGACAACTGCCGCATTGTCACACCAGAAATGGACGACCGAATTGGCCCACTCCTCGCCCCATAGCATCAAAGCTCCCAGAATGGGAAAAAATTTCAGGTACGTGAGATCGCGCAAACGATCCGTGCCCCACCAGTCTGGCGGCCACCTGCCGTAGGCCCACTTCCCTTCGAAGTAAATCCCATAACCCAGGGACCCTGATGCATCCGACTGAACCTGAAAACGAGGGGAAACCAAAAGGTCGGACCTCCAAAATGACACCCCGTTGAATTCCCTCAGGAACTGGAGCCAGATGAGCATATCAGCCCTCATGCCCTTGTTCAGTCGGACCCTGTGGTGGGGCCTGGGCAAGCCAGTCATGGCGTCGCACAAGCGTCGAGCAAATGCTCTGCCAGGTGCGACGACCCTGCAAGCGAAATTGAGGTGACCATGTAACACCTGGAGCTCCCGAAGGGACACCTTGCGTTTTGCCAGCAAGTCCAAAATGAGTGCAACGATCCTTGAAACCTTATCAACAGGTAACCTGGATGCTTGCACAACCGTGTCAATCTCCACCCCCAGGAATGTGAGCTTGGTTGAAGGGCCCTCAGTCTTTTCGGGCGCTAAAGGGACACCGAGTTCCTTCATTAGCATCTGAAATGTATTTAGGAGATGCGTGCACGTGTCCCAGCCCCGTTCACCCCCGAATAAGAAATCGTCGAGGTAGTGGGCTATAGACAGGGACCCTGACCTGCGAACAAAGGCCCATTGCAGGAAGGTGCTAAAGCGCTCAAATGCCGACCATGAAATGGAGCAGCCAAAAGGCATGGCCTTGTCGAAATAAAATTCACCCCGGAACTTGAAACCCAGCAACTCAAAGTCGCCTGGGTGCACTGGCAGGAGACGGAACGCAGACTTAATGTCGCACTTAGCCAGTAGTGCACCCGGGCCACATGAGCGCACCATGCGCAGGGCCTGGTCAAAACATGTATACCTGACCGAACAAAGGTCATCAGGGATAGCATCGTTGACCGAACGGCCAGCCGGGTAAGACAAGTGGTGTATCAAACGGAACTCCCCCGGTGACTTCTTGGACACTAACCCCAACGGGGAAACCTTGAGATTGGGAAATGGTGGGACAGGGAAAGGGCCAGCGACCCTGCCAGCAGCAACCTCCTTAGCAATGCTCATGGCAGCCACCTCCTCCCTTCCCCTGAGTGATAACAGGTTGGGTGCATCCTGAGGGGACCTGTCCCCTGTGAAAGGAATGTGAAACCCCTGCTGGAAACCCTCAAGCAGGTAAGCTGCGTCTGCCCTCCTCGGGTACATCGCGAGCCAACGCTCCAGCATATCCACATTAATTGGGGAGGGGGCCTTTTGCTTGACCAGCTCCCTCCGCGGCAGTTCTGCCCGCTCCCTGTCCACCTCTACCTCTGCCCCACAGTCCGCCTGCCCTAGGACACGCGGCGGCGGCATGGGGGCCAGCACAAGAGGGACACTCGTGCCTGTTGCACGCACCATTGGCCGAGAAGCTCCAACACAGCAGGCGGGCTGGAACCCCCTGCCCATCCACCTGGCGGGGTGCCTGGGCTGGAGCAGCTCGCTGGACCGCATGTCCACAATGGTACCTCTCCCCTGGCGCAGGGCGCGTGGGGGTCATGTACAGAAGCCACAGCTTCTGGCAGGGCTCATCCCACCTCATCTCTGGGTGTAGGGGCACTCTCAGACGGAATTCCTCGTCGTAAGCCAACCACAACGGGCCAGGGAAATCAACCATCGCCCGGTATATGTTGTCCAAATACTGGACCATCGGAATTGCCAGGTCAGGCCGGGCCCTGAGATACACCGCCATGTATATAAGGTACGCGGATAACCAGTTGGCCCACGTGCGTGGCGGCTTACGTTGACGAGACTGCTCCTTGTCCTTCTTGTCCTGCCCCTCCCTCTCCTCTTTGGTGGGTTCTCTATTCAAGAGGGAGAAAATGTCCACATACTCCCCCCGCCAGATCTTTTCCTTGGTGGCCTGGGCCAGGTGATCCCCGAGGGGTAACGAATAACCTGCTGTCGGCAAGGCCGACACCGGCACATCGACAGTGCTGGGCACCATGAAAGGAGCCTGGACCAGCCCCGCCACCCCAGTAAGTTCCCTGCAGTACAGGGTGCCCCGCCCCAAGAGGGGCCTTGTAGTGCTGGAGCTGTTCCCGGATGGGCCGGCGGCGGCTGACCCGCCGCCCCAGCCAGGCGAGGCCACGGCCACTGTAAACCTCCCCCCGTTGTGGGCTGTGGTGTGGGTGCACTAGCTTGGACCGTATACTCACAAGTTGCACCCCCATGGGCCGCCCCCACCGGGTGTTCCGGCCCACTGCGGGCGTCAGAGCTCGCGACCGCAACCGAGCTCGTAGATGGGGCTTGACCACTACCTGCTGGCGGCATCTGCTGTGTGGGGAGCTGCGAGGCCGCGGCTGGCGCCGACCTACTTGACTCAGACAGCTCAACCCGTTCGGCCGCCTGCCGAGGACCGGCAGACGCTGAGTTGACCTGTAAACCAAAAGGTGCCCCGGATGGATTAACTATCCCTAAAGATGCCTCCAGGGCCACTACGCGGGCCAGTAGGGCATCAACGTTTACATAGCCCCCAACGCTAATGGGGGGCAAAGGGCCGGCCAGCCCACCGGTCGCTGGCGCCGGGCCAGGTCTCTGGACCCCGGGGCCCGAATACGGCCATGCCCCAACCACCGGCCCCGGAGGGGCCGGGGGCATGCCCTGCCAGGGAAGGGAACCCAGCCAACCCCCTTGGTTAAAGCCCACCGCTGAAAGCTGCATGCCAAAGCCCGAAGGCCCAGCCTGGTTATGCGCCAGGCCCGGGCTGGTGGCCGCTAATTGCGGGCCGGGGTCCGCAGCCTCTGCAGGGCCGGTCTGAAGCTGCCCAGCCTCAGGCCAGGGAGCAATCGACCCCATCCCGCCGGTCCCGGTGGGTGCCCCCTGAAAGGGGGCCTGCTGAGGGGGTGCAGTCGCGGTCCTCCGACCCGGCTGGCGCCTCCTTGAAGGGCGAACTGCGTTCGCCATCGCCTTCTTTTTGGAAGGCATTGCCGCAAATTGTCGGGAAGCCGAGGAAAAGAAGCGAAGAAGAAACCGCTGCCCAAAAGAGGCTTCCCGGCTAAAGGGAAGAGCGACGGAGCGATTGGGGAAAAACTTCTCCTCTCCGTCGCTTCGCAAAATGGCAGCGCGGCTGCCTCGTGGCCACCCCTTTTAAAGGGTGCTGGCCACGCCCCCTAACTACCCGGATGTCCAAGTCCAGTGGGGGGGGCCGCAAAGAGCGCGGTGGCCATTTTGGCGCCGCGCTTGCATTTGCTGCAGAAAGCCAGGAAGCAGTGGGTCGGTCTTTACATCATCAAGATAGCTGAATACATTTTGGTATCACACAAGACTTAGACGTCAATAACCGCCAAATTAGTAGTCTACCTAGTGTGTATTTATATCTGGTCCTGGAAGTATGGTTGTTAGTCTCTTTTCTTTTCTGTTAAACCCAAAATGCATGGGAAAATGAGTTTCCACTGAACTTGAAAATCTATACTTTAAGTTTTATTAAGCTGGCTGGATAGCTCAAAGGTTTAGATATTTGGCTGTACAACCAGAAATTGGGAGTTCAATTTCCCACTGTGCATCCTCAGAAAAGACCCAACCTGTGTGGGCTTGGGCAAGCTACACAGCCTCAGGTGCTCCCAGTAAAAGAGAATTATAAATCAATTCTGTGTATTCTCTACCTAGAATCCTGGAAAGGATTGGTATAAAATAAAATTGACTTGACTAAATTATTATCTCATACAAATTTATTGTGTCTTAATTTGTAAAAGTAACCATAGGACAACACAAAAAGTGATCTTTTACTGAAGCAGAGTCTTGGTTCCTCTAGCAGAGGAGTAGGTAAAACATAGACCATGAGTTCTATAATAGCCATATTTTAAAAATTAAAAATTCAGTCTAAAAGAGAGACTCTTGAAGATTCCCCGTGCCCGGTTGGGCACCAGTGGTCTCTGGCAGAGGTTAAACCAGCGGGCAAACTCCTGGCCTCTGGCCCTTGTCAGGGCATAAGGGGGGTGAATTAATGATAGGGATTAATTCGGCTGCTTCTAGCCTGACCGACGACTCTGCCGAATCAGCATCTCGCAGACCTCAATTACCTCTTGGAATAATCACTCATCTCCTGGTTAAGGAAATCTCCGGTGCAAACAGTGAATATGTTTACCCCTGTCTAAGCCCTAAACAATAGTCTCCCTCGTCCCATGTTTGCCCGAGATAATTAACTTCCCCTTAGAGAGGTTCCCCAATTAACCTGAGTAAACAGGTGATGTGATTGACTTTCGGGTGATGGTTTTTTCTACCTGCCTTCTGATCTACAAAAGGTGTATGTATTTTCCCAATAAAGCACTGATCTGATCCTGCTTCCTTGCCTCGTATCGTCATTGATCAGTCTCCTCCGGGACCTAGCGCCGCCTTGCGGCAGATATTCGCTACAGACTCTAGAGGAAGCAAAATATTAGAAAATAAAATGCCACAAAAACATTGATCCTAGTATCAATGGCTGCTCTGTCTCACCATCTGAAGTTAGACTGAGTAGGAAACAAATATAATATAATCTTATGGCTTCTTTATTTAGCCGCCTTTAAAAATGCTTCTAGCTAAAGTCTGAAAAGAAACCTCAAGCATTAAACGTGGAGAAAATGACTTAGCACTCACCTGTTTAGAGCAGGGAAAATCCACTTAAGGTAGATTAAGTTAAGAACATTTTCCACTTTTCTGGTGAATTCATCTCCACAGAGGAATATGAACACCTTTTTGTTGTTGTTGTTTAAATATGTTTATCCAGCAAAAGAGAAGAGAGGACTAAAAACAAATTGAAAAGAATAGTACTTTTCTTTTACTGGGCAAAACAAATATTTTTGTGAACCATTGTCAAAAAATGATTATGTAGGCATTCCATCATTTTAAAAGGAAGTAGTTACATATTTTTGCAAAGTCATTCAAAAATGCTACTCAAACTCTCTGAATTTTTGCCCAGATGCAGGAGGAGGAGGAGGCTGGAGAGAACAAGGATTAGGAATAATTTTTGTTCTTTTATCTTTCACCTTATCTTCTTTTTGTTTCAAAATGGAAAGGCCAAATACGGTTACTTCTTTCTTTATTCCATGAGGCACCACCAGCATATAAAATTAAGACATCTATATATACAGATTTTTCTTTATTTGTATCATAGTATTGTACATTTAAAAATTACAGATGCATATTAAATCAATTGATAGGGTTGTTTTTTTTTAGAATACTAACCATTCCTTTTTTGGTTACTGTACTGTCGATTCTGCTATGTTTGGTTAGATGCATAGGACAATACAGAAGGCAAGCGCGGTGCCAAAATGGCCACCGTGCTCTTTGCGGGGGGGCCCCACCCCAGACTCAGACATCCGGGTAGTTAAGGGGCATGGCCAATCCCTTTATAAAAGGGGTGGCCACGAGGCGGCCCTCTGACATTTTAGAAAAGCGACGGAGCGGAGAAGTTTTTCCCTCCACCCCCTCCCTAGTGGACAGTGTGACTTATTCTGGTTTCTTCGGGGCCAGGTGGGAATTTTTGCTTGAACCTACAATTGGCACTTTTGGCTCTTGGCTTTTTTGCCCATCCCACACTGTTGCTAGTGTTTGAGATACGGGGTAAGTTGACTTTGGTCACTTTTGGCGGGTAGCACTGGTAAGGTAAAATTTATGACCCACAGGTATCCGGCAGGTTCGCAATTGATTGGCCAACATGTAGATAGGTGCAGGGGAAACAGGCTTGGCCGGTCAAGGGCGAACCATGAACAGGGTGATGCTAGGAGCTTCACAGCCTGCATCGCCTTGATATTTTAACGGATACATGTCAGAGGGTGGGGTCAATAGATAGTATATTGACTTTGGTCAACAATTTGTTTGTGACAACAAACAAATTGATACAAATTGATACATAATAGCCAATTGCCATTGGCAAATTGGGTGGAACCTTACCAGTGCTACTGCGGCCTGCTTGCCTTAAAGAATTACAATTGGATGATACACCAATTGAAAGTTATAATTCGGACTAGGGCATTATTTAATAAAAGTGGCCCAATGCCTTTAATCCAATACCGGTGTCTGTGTCCTTATTTGGGTGGGTGCGCCTGCAATGTGAAATTGCTGTCTCTTAGCTGTTTAAAATTTGAAACTTCTTTAAAAGCTTTTCTGAGCTAAACTCACATCATTATCTCCCTCCATGTGCTTCCAATGAAATCTCAGACATTGATACATTCCTTTGAACCCAACCTCTGCAAACCTTTAAATGGTATCTCTTCCAAATATATGCTTACTTTCATGAATGCTGGAGGGATTAATAAATTTTTACAATATTCTGGAGAAGCATGCTTTATTCTTTTGTGATAGTAGATCTTAAAGGAATGGTGATTGTACTGTAGTACCTCTGAAAGTTTAATTTAGAATTCTCCTTCACCAAGCAAAGTGTGTCTTATTTCTCAGGTGTGAGACTTGGCAGTTTCATCTTCAGTAATATATAGTAACAGCACTGAGTACAGTAGTGCCAACTCTTACTAAACTGGGTGTGTTATAAATCTGATGTTAGCACAGGACTTTTTATGCCAACAATGTGTTTCAGCCCTTACCTTATTACCATACTTTTTGGCTGTCAGGAGATAAAAACCTTTACTTTCCAGCCTGTGTATGTGTGAAATCTCTGATGACATAGCCAAAAAGGAGTGAAGGTTCAGGGCTGTTTTATGACATTGTTTTATCAAAATTGTAGATTTTTCAAAACCTTGAAAAGCACCAATTCATTATGCTTAAATGAGGTCAATTAAACCCCACCTATTCCCTTGACAGGCCTTGTTTTTCATTTTGTAGATAATTCTATGTGAATTACAAAAGTATGCCCCGTCAGAGGAGAACTTGCCTGACGATGAACCACACCATTCCAAGGAAACTGGGAGTGTTCCTCAATATTTGATTCAATGCTACCAATGTCTGATGAAACATTATATGTATATGATTGGAGGTAGTCATCCCATAATTAAATTCAGCTGAGCAGCAAGAAACCAAGGAACACCACCAAAAATCTTAAAGGCCTAATGACAAGCCAGCTTTGGCACACTGTACCACATGAAACAAAATAACCACTGTGAGGAAATCCATGGGAAAGTGTTAATCATCTCCCAAAACAGGGAAAATGTGTGAGATAAAGAACAGGAAGTAATGGCAAAAATATGTCAGGCAGTATTCTTTATTTACCTTTCATTCCAGTGCCTCTCTATGGGAAAACTGAAATCTCAAAGAGAAGGGAATAAGTTTTGAACTCATGTTAACTGATCCAAGCTTCCTCACTATGTACTGCATTGATAATTGGTTGATTCAACTAGCTGTGGAAACTAGGGTTTAGACAACACACACATTAATTATAGTAATTTATAGGTGAACTGGCCCCACAAATTTGAACATAGCTCTCTGTTTCCAGTGGTGATTACTGAAAGATCTTTAACAAAAATAAAAGAAAACAACACAACCACCACCTCTCAATGCATATCGCAGTTTTCCTTTTGCAAAATGATAGAAGGCATTCCAGGGGGAAAAAATAAAAGATTTTACAGGAGACACCAGATCAGTTATGAAACAGAATCTCCTATTATTACAGTCTCTCTGCATTTAGTTTTAATTCTTCCCCTTTGCCACAGTTACAGGTGTGTCTAGTTAAAGCCATCAGTAAAAACAAAACACATATGCAGGCCATAAATCTGCATTTGTGCACTAATTCATAGGAGTAAAATATATTTCCAGCTCCCCTCACGAATTTCCTTTCCCCATACAATTTAGAATTGGACCACAATAGCTCAGTCTTTGCATTCTAGGACTACATTTGTGGCCTCTTATGATTAGTTAAACGAGAGTCTTTCTATTTCGGTGCTAACTACAATAAATAAAGTATGAGAAATCCCCAGTTGGGAGGAAAGGAGCCAATGGTAACTAAACTCTTAGAAGTGCTATTCAGATCAGTTATAGCATACGGGGGCGGGGGTGGTGGTGTATGCTTGTTTGCCTGCAAGTCCCATCATTCCTAGCTCACATAGCCAATGGTGAAAGTTATTGCCCCACAACACATGTTGGGCTGTACCTATCCTTGACCCTGGAGTACAGAGTAACATAACTGCGAACTGAATATACTCTTTCTCTCTTTTTTAAAAAATGTAGTGATGATTGTGAGTGTCCCAGAAGAAGTGACTGAGAAAGTAGATGCTAGATGAGATTGGCCTTTGAACTGATTCAAGAGGGATGATCTGGCATGAGTAGGGGGGGGGGGGAGAAAGGTTCTTCACCTGTTTACAAATCAGCTTTGTGGGAGAAGGGCCATAACTAGATTGTGCAGGTGACACAAGGCTGCCCTCCTCAGATTTGACTTCCTTGACCCTCCATGTTAACTTCTAGTCATTACAAAAAAACAAAAAAAAAACGATATAACATTATTCTGCTGATCTAGAGTTGCTATAATTCTCTCACATAAAACCGGGACAGAGATATACTTGACAAAAATGGGTGGGTTATCTACAAAATAGCCTTTTTAAAAAACAAACACAATATAAAGACAGCTATAAAATACTTTCACATTAAATATATCAGTACATAAATGAATTTATTTACAACAGTTAATTCTTACTGTAAGATGATCTGTTGTACTTCTGAGAAGTTGCACCATGGTCGACTATTAACGTCCTCAGTTCCAGGAAACACACTGGTCACACTTATCGGGCAATGGTATGAGACACGGATGTTAAGGTTTTTCTCCAGGTATACTCCAACTCCAATATGGCAGGAAATCGCTCGTTTGATGGCGAGAGTTTGAATTTATTTTAATGGTGTACACAATCAGTAAGTTTTTAAAATCCGGAACTTTAATGTGATTTTTATTGAACTGGCTGGGACAATTTTTCTGATCTTGAATCCGGGACAATCCCGGTTTTCCGGGACGTATGGCAACACTATGCTGATCTCCTTCCTCTAACATTGGTCAGTTTTATTGGCTGTTATGTATAGGTGAAATATACAACACAGAGATACATAACGTCATTGTAAAGCATATACTTTGTGTACCAATGATCTCAAGCGCAATGTTCTGATCTCTCTAGATGAGGATGAGGCAGGACTCTTCTCTGAAACATGATCAAGCAGTGCAGACAGGCAGTTCAAACACAGTCACGCAAGCAGATATGCCAAAAGTCTGACTCAGTGTTACATATACCAACCTTGAAAATGTTAAGTTTTCTAGCCTACTGCTACCAGAATTTTAAAAGGGACTGCGGTGGCTTAGTGGTTGAGATGCTGAACTTGATGACTGGAAGGTCAACAGGTCAGCAGTTCAAGACCCGAGTGTTCCAGCTCCTGCCAACCTAGTGGTTTGAAAGTAAGAAATTGCAAATATATGAATAGGTACCACTTTGATGGGAAGGTAAACAGTATTCCAGGCACTCCAGTGTCTAGTCATGCCTGCCACATGATCACAGAAATGTCTGCAGAAGCAGACAGCACTGGCTCATTGGCTGTAAACAGAGATGAGCACTGCACTCTAGAGTCAGACACAACTGTCTTTCCAGCAAGGGTGGACTTTTCCTTATCAGAATCTATGTCAGCTGAGGGATTTTAGGAATAACAGTATTTTTTTCTAAGCTATGCCTAAAGCTGTCTAGTGGCAACTAGCTACATGTTTTCCTTGAAAATTAGTTCATCGTTGCCTGGGGTGGAAGGGCGAAAGCGGATGATTATACTATAGAATCTTAACATTATTTTCTTATTTTACTCATGATTTCTTTAAGATACACAAATACATACATATCCAGCTATGCCTGTTTTCTAAAACTATCACAGTTTTTTCCGTACATAAATAATGGATTTCTGAAATATTTATATAATCCAAAATTCAAAAGGTGCAAAAGTTCTGATAGCTGATGTAAAAAGTGGCTTTACAAATTGTAAGATGCAATTGTTTACAAAAGTGGGTAAAAATGGTTTTACACATATTGTAAAAGTTGCATTTTTTGCCCGGCCCTGCTGGGCAGTTATTATCTGTGTGTTGGTGGTTGGGATAGTGTTTTTTAGAGGGGGGGATTGTCTATGTGTGAGAGAGGGGGAGAGTGGTGCTCCACATTCAACCCTTGTCTTTTGGATAAAGCAAGCCCCTTCTCTGACAGGCAAGGGCTGAATGCGGAAGGGGCTTGCTTCCCTCCAGTGGGAAGCTTCACTTTCCTCAGTGGGAGGGGGATGAAGGCACCAGTGCCTTTGCCCCCATCCCCCGTGAAAAGCGATGGCTTCACTCTGGGAGGTGAAGACAGAGAATGGAGTGCCATTCTCAGCCTTCGTCTCCCTGAGGGAAGCGGCAGGCGTGTGGGTAGAAGATGTGCTCCCCCTCTTCTTACCACTACCCTGCCAAAGTTGCGGCAAGGCTGGTGCTGGCCTTTGACACTGGGGCTGTGGGGAGAAGAAGGGCTCCCCCTCCTCCCTGCAACCCTGCTGAAGCCGCGGCGAGGCCACCACCGGCCTTTGTCGCCAGGGCGGCGGGGATGGCTAATGGCTTCCCTGATTTGTTGGTGTTTTTTTAACCTGCATGCTGGCTGACCCACCTCCTCTGTGCTCGTGCCCTTAAGCCTGATTACCTGAGGGGTGGTGTCGCATGGAGGATGCTGGGCCTAGTAGGGTTTTTTTGTCTGTGTTTGTGGGGTGAACACCCCATTCTCTGTTTCTGGACACTTGCGGGGATGTGAGTTATGTCGAAAGGTAAGTATTGTTGGCTCAGTACAGGATGGTTGGGCCAGGTGTAGGCACTAATGCTGGACACTCACCACCCTACCCCCTTCTTATACTATATAGCAGTTGCTGTGCCCCCTCCCCCTCCACCGGCGGGGGGAGGATAAAGGGAGCTCCCGTGGCCACAGGGTGCTCTGAAAACATGGACACCGCTGAAGCCATGTTGCTGTGCCCGCCCACCCCCTCCACCAGTGGGGAAAGGATAAAGGGAGCTCTCATGGCCAACGCCAATGCTGATGTGTTGCTGCGCCCCCCGCCCCCTCCACCAACAGGGGGAGGATAAAGGGAGCTCCTGTGGCCATGGGGTACTCCGAAAATACCACCACCACTGCCACATTGCTCCACCCCGCCCCCTCCACCAGTGGGAGGAGAATAAAGGGAGCCGACATGGCCATGGGGTGATCCAAAAATGCCGATGCCGACCAGTTGCTGTGCCCTCCGCCCAGTCCACTGGCGGGGGAGGATAAAGGGAGCACCCATGGCCATGGGGTGCTCTGAAAATGCTGCACTGCCACCACCACGTTGCTGCATTCCCCACCCCTCCACTGGCGGGGAGAGGATAAAGGAAGCCCCTGTAGCCACGGGATGCTCTGAAAATGACAACGCCACTACCACCACGATGCCGCATTCACGCCTCCTGGCTTTGTTTACCGGACTTTGTTTGGGACACCAGGGTGAGGTTTCTCTTCTGTTTTTTTAAATGTTTTTAAAATGTACTGTATTACTGACATTTTGTATTGCTGTTGCCTCTGTTTTATGGGGTTATTATGTTTCCTTTTGTAACTGAATTTCTATTGTGTATAATTGAATTATGTAACTTTGTACAGTGATACCTCATACAACGTCCAAACTTGGTTCCACAAGTTTGGACTTTATAGGGATTTGGACTTTGTATGAGGCATGCAAAATCCTAGCCGTGATGCCTCATACAACGTTCAAATCCTTGCTGTGATGCCTCATACAACGTCATTTCCATAGAGATACATGGTACTGTAACAGCACATACTTCAGTGCAAAGTCAAAGAAACAGACAGGAAACTGACAGATCTTTAAGAAATCATTGTCTAAAGGCTAAATACATTACAAAAACATGTCAAACAACCCTGATTTTAGGGGTCAAACCATACAACAAGTTTTTAACTTTTGAAAACTTTATGAAGTGCAGGTTTAAAAGTTAACATGTCCCATCATGCAGCATAGTGTTAATCTGCAGCCATTTTGTACAAGCTACTGTAAACAATTACTGGATGGATGCAAGGACAAAATGGATGCCAACATGTCCCATCATGCAGCACAGTGTTAATCATCCAAACAGCAGCAAACGCCAAACAATTAAAATCGCACTCAAAACCACTCCTAACCACATGCACGCATGTGTCCTTCCTTTTATACTGCCCAGGCACAATGCAATCTGGGGAAAACCCAATGCCTCATACAAAGTCAAGCAACTTTGTATGAGGTAACTTTTTCAAGAAATTAGGCGATGTTGTATGAATTTGATGTTGTATGAAGCGGATTTTGTATGAGGTATTATTGTATATGCAATTTGTCATTTGTCATTTCATGTTTTTGTAAATCACCTTGAGTCAGCCATCGGTGTGAGAAAGGCGGTATAAAAATTAAAATGAAATGAAAATGAAATGGTGTACCTTTTAGAGACTGAGTGCCCAAACTGCAACTCAAAACCCACTTAATTTTCGCAAAGTGCCAACACAGCAACAGGGGAAGAAGGAAACACTCCCATTGGGCTGCTGGGCAGAGGGCAGGATGAACAATGTGCTGTGGGGAGAGAGGAAGCGATCCCATTGGGCCATACCTGTCAACCTTCCTGGATTGGCCGGGATTTCCCATTTTTCAGCACCGATTTTCACCATTTCCCGCCCAGAGCTGCCAAAACCCCAGAATTTGGCAGCGGGGGAAAAAGGTGTTACTTTGCATCTCTTCTGCGCAGCTCGCTTCTACGCATGCATAGAAGGCTTTTACGCATGCGTAAAACCCTTCTACGCTTGCGTAGAACCCTTCTACGCATACGTAAAAGGCTTCTGTGCAGAAGGGGATCATAGAAGCCTTCTACGCATGCATAGAAGTGAGCTGTGCAGAACAGTTCTGCGCAAGTCACTTTTACGCATGCGTAGAAGGCTTTTACGCATGTGTAAAAAGCGACCTGCGCAGAACTGGATTGTCCAGAGCCGCGGTTGACAGGTATGCTTGGCAGAGGTGTGGGAATGAACTCTGTGCTGGGGTAACTGCATGGGTGCCCACAGCGAGGGCTCCGAGTGCCACCTCTGGCACACATGCCATAGGTTTGCCATCACTGCTATATCAGCTCCTCTAGATTACGTGCCTCTGATGAGGAGTCTCCATTTCTTTATTCCCACTGCTAAAGACCCTCCCGTAGAACACCACTGGTACTTTCTAGGCTAAAGAGTGTTCATCAATTTTTCAAATGCCAAGTTGTGAGAATATCTCTCCTACTCTTGGCAGGTTTCAAAAGTCATTGAGTGCAGTGCAGTGGAAGGACTGAAACTGTGTACATGGACACACACCACTAAGCATGTTGAAACGCTGGAACCTGGTCTATAAATTGCAGGCTTGGGAGGATTTCAGGATTTAACCCCAATAGACCATCAATAATTTTATATAGCTGCTGCAATTCTTGTTCCATTTGTGGTTTGGTTCTTAGAAGTGTAACAAAAGCTCAGTCATCTGAGATGCTAAGTGATTTAATAATCTGAACAATCACTAGATTAAAAGTAGGTTTTATTTAAATTGTAACAATCAATAGCAATTAAGATCTGCCTGATGGGCAAGGTGTCAGCAACAGCTATTAATAAGAACTTGTTTCAAAGGAGCTAAAAATTATATCCAGGTGTAAAACTCTAAGCCAGGAGATTTTGCTGAAAAAGTAGAAAAGTTGACAATTTAATTGTTTCTTGTTTGGAATAGATTCTTATTAGCAAGTATGAGGATGTTTCCCAGAACAAAATGTCCTCTGCATTTTATTTAAATTAATTCCCTCCCCCACTATTTCACTGTGGTGTGGAGGAAACCTTTGTCCTTGGACTAGAATGATCATGTATTGGGAGGCTCACCAACAAAAATTGAGTCATCAGATCAGGCTGTAAGTCAATAAATGGAGAGGAGAACAACACTCATTATATATGAGCTGAATAAATGGTCACACTGGTTTAAATCCAACATTTTTTTTGTTCCCTCTGTTCCTCAGGCAGAGTTCCATTTGGACTGTTGTTGCTGGTGGCGAGAGTTGGAGTTGATTTCCTTTCCCTCTGCAACTCCCAGCACTATTTCTTCCACTATTCCAGCCCTACCTCTGAAACCTTGTGGAGAAAATATTAAGAAACATGAGGGTCTTTTCTATAGGCTGTGTGTGACTTACATTGTCTATCTGTTTAAGAGAAAACCACTGGATCAAAAGCCTCCAATTGATGGAATGAAGTTTTCTATCCACGGAAAGCTTTTTATCAATCCAGTTCTGGGATGTTCAGGACGTGTTACTTGCTTTAGAGAAGAAATGAAAGCTTCAGATATGAATCAGTTGCCATTAGTTTTAGTAGATTTAAATTTTATGTGATCTGCCTCCCAGGAAAAGGTGAGAGGTAAATAGATTCCATCATTCACTAGAGCCTTGTCAGCTATTAAAATTTGTTTTTGTTCATTTGCATAGTCGAGTCCAACCCTTTGCGACCCGATGGACCATTGCACACCAGGCACCCACCATCCTCCTTAACCCACCCAGCTTTGTGCCCATTGCATCAACAATAACATCTAGCCATCTCATTCTCTGCCATCCCCTTCTTCTTTTGCCCTCGACCTTTCCCAACATCAGTGCTTTCTCAACTGAATCCTCTCTTCTCATTTGATGTCCAAAGTACTTTATCTTTATCTTCAACATTTGACCTTCCAAGGACCAATCTGGTTTGATATATTTTAAGATTGACCTGTTTGTTCACCTTGCTGTCAAGGGCACTCTCAAAATTCTCTTCCAACACATTTCAAAGGCGCCTATTCTTCTGTGCTCAGCTTTCCTTATGGTGCAGCTCTCACAACCATACATTACTACTGGGAATACCATTGCTTTGACTATGCAGACTTTTGTTTGCAAGGTGATGTGTCTACTTTTCACTATGTTCCCCAGGTTTCTCATAGCTTGTCTCCCAAGCTTCAGTCGCCTTTTTATTTCATGGCTGCAATCACCATCTGCAGTGATATTGGATCCTAAGAAAGTAAAATCTGTCACTGCTTCTACTTTTTCCCCATCTATTTTCGAGGGACTGATAGGGCCTGTTGCCATTATCTTGTTTTTCTTGATGTTGAGTCTCAAGCCAGCTTTTGCACTCTCCTCCTTCAGTCCAATCAAGAGATTCTTTAGGTCTTCCTCACACCCACCCAAATAAAGACTCAGACACCGGTATTGGATTAAAGGCATCGGGCCACTTTTATTGAATAATGCCCTAGTCCGAATTATAACTTTCAATTGGTGTATCATCCAAATGTAATTCTTTAAGGCAAGCAGGCTGCAGGAGCACTGGTAAGGTTCCACCCAAATTGCCAATGGCAATTGGCTAGTTTGTATCAATTTGTTTGTTGTCACAAACAAATTGTTGACCGAAGTCAATATACTATCTATTGACCCCACCCTCTGATGTGTATCCATTAAAATATCAAGGTGATGCAGGCTGTGAAGCTCCTAGCATCACCCCGTTCATGGTTCGCCCTTGACCGGCCAAGCCTGTTTCCCCTGTACCTATCTACGTGTTGGCCAATCAATTGCGAACCTGCCAGATACCTATGGGTGATAAATTTTTACCTTACCAGTGCTACCCGCCACACGGGGAGGCGTCCATGATGACTCACTGCCCCCCCCCGACCGACAGCTCAGTCACCAGGCCCGCTTGCACATCCTCCAGAAAGAGGTCCATACCTCTAGCCGACAGGTGGACCCCATCTCCAGAATACAGGCTAAAATCCTGCAACCCTATCCCCGGATGTCGAATGGCTGTCCCCAAGCCATTCTCAATAGGGAACCAGGCGACAGCCCTGTTCACTGACCGCCGGGCATGGTCCAAACCACAGAGATCAATGCCTCCCCTATAACAGTGTCTTGGCACGATGTCTGACCATAGCAACCATGTGTACGGCCATAAATGGTGAAGGAACGCCAGGTCACTGCACACCAACATCTTTAAGGCAAGGCCAGTGATCTGTGTGAGATCATTGCCGCTGAGGTGCAGAATTAACACATCTGGTGGTCCAGCATCCCTGATGGACATCAGGAATGGCAACAGTTCCCGCCACTTCATGCCGCGCACATCATACCACTGCATCCGCGCGGATGCACGTAGCCCGAGATGGGGTCCCCACTCCGATGAAGCAGCGTACTGTGCCGCCCAGTGCACATAACTGTGGCCCACCAGCCACACTGCCACCTGGTCTGTAAAAGAAGGAGAGAGAAATGAGGGCATACCGAGGCACTCATGCAGTGAGGGGACATACATACAAAGAAAAGCGCACTGATCCCCACCTGCCCATCCGACGTATATCAGCCTCCGAGTACCCAAATGCAGCCGCAGTTGATGCGGCACCTATCCTAAACGAATGGGTACCATTACGAGCCCCAGGAATGCCCGTACTGTGAAGTGCTGTCCCAGTAACCCTCCAGAATTGAAATTTGGTAAGGGGGGACCCATCCTGGTGGCAGAACAACAGGCCAGGGCGTGAACCACGCACTGCCAGAAATGCATGTAGGGCACCAACCAGACAGATGTCAGCAAACGTGCATTGTAGAAGCGTCACACTACAACCCTTCCCATGCTGATAAGCCTTTGAGGAACGAATCCTCAACTGAGCCCAGTCCTGGTTGAGAGATACATCTTCCAGTTCCAGTGCCCTACGAGACATGTCCCCCTTCAAAAGTGGGACCAGCTTGCTGATTCTCAGAGCTCCAAAGAAAGCTACAGTGATAGCTGCATGAAAAAGAGACTCCTCATACCTATCATATCACAGGCTACGCCAGCCCCAAGCAAGGTGTGTCAGAAGACACGGTGAAACAGGCTGACGTGTGTCCTGGTGGCTGCCACGTTCACGTGTCCACCCTTCCAACACATGGCGTATACGGAATTCACCATGCAATCAGAAAAGACCCGTGCCTTAGCCATGAATGCCAAGGCCGAAAGCCTGGTGGCAATGGTGCATGGGGCCAAACATTGAGCATGAAGGTACACCATGTACTGCAAAACATGGTCAACCGGGATCGGCCACATGTCAGGCAGCTGCCTCTCCCTACAAAAAGCCCTAAACTTAAGCAGCATGTGCTGATACGCCTTACGCGTGCGAGGTGCCAAAGACATGCCAATCGCCTGGTTCACTTCTCCTCACCAAAGGTCCACATCTCATCCGGAAGTGGAGAGGGAAGTTCCTCTGCGTCTGGAGCCAAGGCATGGAACCGGGAGATCTGCAGGCAGGATAAAGCATCAGCAATATCATTATTAATGCCTGGCACATGTCTGGCCCTAAAAAGCACATTAAGGCGCAAGGACCTAAGAACAAATTGTCATACCAAGGCCATGACTCTGGGAGATTTAGATGTTTGGGCGTTAACAATATGCACTACGGTAGCATTGTCACACCAAAAGTGAACTACGAAATTAGCCCACATGTCCCCCCAGAGCATAAGTGCACCTAAAATGGGGAAAAACTCAAGGAATGTAAGATCGCGTAAGCGATCCATGCCTTGCCATTCCAGAGGCCATTTACCGTAGGCCCACCTACCCTCAAAATAAATCCCATACCCGAGGGAACCTGAGGCATCCGACTGGACCTGGAACCGAGGGCTGACCATATGCTCAGCCCTCCAAAAGGAAATGCCATTAAAGCCCTGTAAGAACGTGAGCCAAACCAAACCCCGCAAGCCCCTAGTCAGCTGGACCCTGTGATGCTTTTTTGAAAGTCCCACCATAGCATCACAAAGACGCCTGGCAAAGGCCCTACCTGGTGTTACCACCCTGCATGCAAAGTTGAGGTGGCCGTGGAGCACCTGCAACTCCCGGAGAGACACCTTGCACTTGGCAAGCATTGCCAGAATCGCATCTGAGATTTGAGATGTCTGGGCAATGGTGTCAATGTCTATACCAAGAAAGGTGAGAGTGGTGGCTGGGCCCTCTGTCTTTTCAGGTGCCAGAGGAACACCAAGTTCCTCCATAAGCCCCTGAAATATGTTAAGCAGGCGTCCACACGTGCACGAGTCGTGTCCACCATCGAACAAAAAATCGTCAAGGTAGTGTGCCACAGACCGGGATCCTGACCTCCGAACAAAAGCCCAATGAAGAAAGGAGCTGAAACGTTCGAAGGCCGAGCACGAAATGGAGCAGCCAAAAGGCATAGCCTTGTCCACATAAAACTTGCCCCGAAAACAAAAACCTAAAAGCTCAATGTCATCAGGGTGCACTGGCAACAATCGGAATGCTGATTTGATGTTGCACTTTGCCAGTAGCGCCCTGCGACCACATGAGCGTACCATCTGCAAGGCCTGGTCAAAGGACGTATACCGGACTGAACAAAGGTCATCTGGTATAGCGTCATTGACCAAGGCACCTGCAGGGTAAGAAAGGTGGTGAATCAGATGGAATTCACCTGAAGACTTTTTCGGCACTAAGCCAAGAGGGGATACTTTTAAATTTGGGTATGGGGGCATATCAAACGGTCCAGCAACCCTACCCTCTCTAACCTCTTTGGCTATCTTCTCCACCGCAATGTCCTCCTTACCCCGAAGGGACAGCAGATTCGGGGTGTCCTGAGGCGCGCGAACACCCCTGAACAGGATGCGGAAGCCAAAAGTAAAATCCTCTAGCAGGTAGAGTGCATCATCCTGACTAGGATATACATGTAGCCACCATTCAAGCATGCTAAGATTAATTGGGGAGGGGGCCTTTTGGATGGGTAGCGGCGTCAGAGGGAGCTCTGGCTGACCCCTGGTATCCCTTTCCCCTACCCCAGTACCCACCGGCCCGTGGGCACGTGGAGGCGTCATGAGGGCCGGAACAGGATGGGCACTCATGCCTAAATTTACACTGGTGCCTGTTGCACACTCCGTTGGCGGAGTAGCTCCAACACAGCAGGCGGGCTGGAACCCCCTGCCCCGCCGGCTGGCGGGGAACCTGTGTAGTGGTAGACCGCTGCATGGCATGGCCGCAGTGGTACCAGTCATCTGACACCGGCCGTATAGGGGTCATATACAGGAGCCATAGTTGCTGGCAGGGCTCGTCCCACCGCATCTTCAGGTGAAGGGCCGCCCTCATCCTAAATTCCTCATCATAGGCCAACCATGATGGGCCAGGGAAATCAACAATGGCCCGGTAAATATTGTCCAGATACTGGACCATCGGAATGGCCAAATCAGGACGAGTCCTAAGATGTACTGCCATGTATATTAAATAGGCCGGTAACCAGTTGGCCCACGTACGAGGGGGCTTACGACGACGGGACAATTCCTTGTCCCTGTCATCCTGCCCCTCCTTCTCCTCCTTAGTAGGTTCACGGTTAAGGAGGGTGAAAATATCAACATATTCCCCCCGTCATATCTTTTCCCTGGTGGCCTGGGATAAATGTTTGCCCAGGGGCAGGGAGTAGCCGGCTGTCGGCATAGCTGTAGTCGGCACAGAGTGAAGTGGAGGAACACATAATGGGCCCTATTGCCCCCCCAGGAAATTGAGCTGGAGCCGATGGGGCGGTTATCCCCGGCAAAACCTGAGAATAGTTGGGAGCCCCTGAGGTCAGAGGGTATTGCACAGTGAACTGGCCACCCGCATCCGACTGGTGAGGCCAGGGCCACTGCACCCCACCAGTAGCATGTGTAAGTGTTGCCGGTGTGCTGACTTGACCAGCATACTCACTTGTTGCACCCACCTGGGCCGCCCCCACCGGGGGTTCCGACCCCTGGTGGGCATCGGAGCTCGCGATGGAAAGCGAGCTCTGAGCCGCTGGGCGTCCGGGCCAAGTAGGACCGGTCAATGACGGAATGCCCCGCTGGGGCGGCCGGACGGGGAGCTGCAGAGCGCCAGCATGTGTCGGCCTAACAGCCTCCAGCAGCTCAACCTGGCTGATGGCCCACTGAGAGGCCGGCATAGGTCTATGGGGCATGGCCAAAGAATGGCCAAACCCATAATCCAGTGGTGATGGTGCGATCCCCATGGATGCCTCGAGGGCCGCTATGCGGGCAAGCAGCATACTGTGTCGGACCTACCATGATAAGGTGGGCCGGGTGGGCCGGGTGGCCCACCAGACAATGGTTGACTAGGCGGAGATGGAAAGTCAAGCGGCAGTCCCTGGCCGCAATATGGCCAGGCCAAATAATCCGGCCCATGAGGTGCTGGTGCGATAACAGGGCGCGATCCCGCGCTGTGCCCAATTGGGCCACCAAGCCCCAAGCTGGATTAGTCAATGGGGGCGGAAACCCCCTGGGAGCAGGCCCGCACAGCCCCCGCTCGAGCCCTATGACTGGATGGGGGGCAGGGGCCTGGTCACCAACATTGGTGGCAGTGGTCAAAGGAACCCTGCCACCCCCCTTGGCGCCCCCGCACGAGCCCTCCAGCCCGATGGTGGCCCAAGTGAGGTGGTCAAGGAGGTAGGGCGAGCCCTTCCCCTTGCGCGGGGCCGCGGGGCCATGGGAATCTTCCATTTGGGAGACATGGCCACCCAAACCAAAAGAGGAAACTGTTTATGTCTGGTTACGAAGCAAAATTAGCAGTGTCGGAGCGAACTTCTTCGCTCCATCGCTGTTCTAAAATGGCAGAGTGGCCGCCTCATGGCCACCCCTTTTATAAAGGGGTTGGCCACGCCCCCTAACTACCGGATGTCTTAGTCTGGGGTGGTGGGGCACAAAGAGCGCTGCGGCCATTTTGGCGCCGCGCTTGCCTTTGCACTCTCTTCTTTCAACCTAAGCAGGAGCTTCTTTAGGTCTCCTTCACTTTCTGCCATTAGGGTAGTATCATCTGCATTTCTCAAATTGTTGATGTTTCTCCCAGCAATTTTAATTCCAACTTGTGATTCATCCAGCCCTGCATTGTGCATTATGTGCTCTGTATATAAGTTAAATAAGCTGGGTGACAAAATGCAGCTTTGTCTTACTCCTTTTCCTATTCCAAACCACTCTGTCTTTCCATGTTCTGTCCTAACTGTTGCTTCTTGACTCATGTGCAGATTTCTCATGAGACATATAAGGTGTTCTGGTATTCCCATCTCTTTAATTACTTGCCACATTTTACAAAATTACAAATATACAAACAAGATTTCCTAATTCATATAATTCAGATTTACTTTTTACGGCATTTCATAATCATAGTCTAGATTTGGGTAGGTGTTTTCATGACTTTGAAATTCATCGTATAACCTCTTATTTGGGTTGAGTGATGGTTTATTTCACCATTGAATCAGAAATGCATTGTTCATTAATTTAAACAGGAGTCGTTAACTCTTCTAGAATGAGAGTGGCATCAAAACTGGTGGCTCTAGACCTGTGTTATGAAGGGAAAGTATAGTCACCAAATTGCACATTCTCACAGATTTAGGCCAAAAGACACCTGAACAAGGGATTTTAAAGTATTTTAGGAGCACTCACCTCCAATTACTGCCAACCCAGATTTCTGTATTTTGTATAGTCTCTTTCCCTTTGAAAAGCAAAGCATGCTTACAAATACAGAAGGAATGGCTAACTGTTAAGAAAGATGTAATTCCACCCCTTTTAAAGCTTGTGCTTCACATTCTTAAATAAAGCAGCAGCCTTTCCAAGTTTAGGTACAAACTGACTCAACTACACAGGGGACAATGACAATATTTATTCTTTTATATCCTAGTGCAAACACTGCTATTTTTGCTTGTGCAAAAGCATGTCCTTTATCAATGCAAGCACTCAGGGGCACTAGGAAGTTTTCACTATTTTTACCAGTGAGTAGGAGAACATTGGAATTGCTCCTCCTTGCCTGTTAGGGCAAGATAAATGAAGATTCATCCCCCAAACCTGTAATTATCATCGTTAATGTCTTAGTTTCTCACAGTGATTTTATTAACCAATAGCTAATCGGTGTGACTCACTTCTTGAGTCCAGAGATTCATTGTGAGAAGATTTGCAATGTACTTTGAGAATTCACATGCTTATGAAGCTTGTGAGACTTTTTTTAGGGGCGGGGGAAACTAAACTGAGTATAAAATTTTACACACATTTTAAAAGGTGAATGGCTTAAATATATACAAGTAGGAAAAAATTTTAAAATCAGTGCAGGAAAAATGCAGAAAATGTGAAAAAAGTACACCATTTCATAATCTCAAACTAGCAGGTGAATAAAATACAGTTGGGATTTGTAGAAATATAATTAAAATCAAGACTCATGGAGTTTACATTTTTTTAAATTTAGATATGGTTTGACACAAGTTCTTCAAACATTAGTTTGATACAAGTTCTGAATTTGTACTGAGTCTGTGTGGAGAGCACATGCAAACTTTAGCATTATTTTCACTGATGTGCAATGATTGCCAAATATATTTGTGATTTTTTTTTAAAAATTCGGGACCAAATAGATCATAGTATATAAATAAAGAGGTACTGTATTTTTTGAACAAAGGAAGGTGAAGACATACCTTTCTGCTAGGTCTGCCAATATTTTACCACTGGATGTAGGTAGCAATGTTGGCTGAAATATTTAGAACCAGGATATCTGACTGACATAATTTGCACTATAATAGTGGAAATGTGATGTTTAGCACAAATTCAGTTAAAGTATGGAAGAGAATTATGTGGGTATAAAATTGTTGAAGTGAACTAATTAAAGTTGAAGTGTAGATTGAGATTGGATTCAACTAGAAATATTTGTCAACAGAAAAGGTAATCAAATTTGATTTGATTTGCATCTACTCCTAAGCCAGCAAAACATATGGATACCTTTGTAAAACATAAATTCTCAAAAATATGCTCTGGAAACATTTGGAATAAGATAAAATAAATACCCAAACAATGCAAGCGCGGCGCCAAAATGGCCGCCGCGCTCTTTGCGGGCCCCCCCCCCACAGGACAGAGAATCCGGGTAGTTAGGGGCGTGGCCAGCTCCCTTATAAAAGGGGTGGCCACGAGGCAGCCGAGCTGCCATTTTACCTCAGCGACGGAGCGGAGAAGTCTTTTCCCCTGTGTCTCCGTCGCTCTTTAGCTTACCGGGAAGCCTTTTGGTAGCGATTCTTCCTTTTCAGCTTCCCTTTGCTTCGGTGGAGATGCCTTCGAAGAAGAAGGCAGTTTCGAGTGCGGCTCGAGCTGTTAGGAGGCGCAACCCAGGTCGGAGGACCGCGGTGCCGCCTCCTCAGCAGCCGCCTTTGCAGGCCCCTGCCGGGACCGGCGGAATGGGGTCTATTGCCCCTTGGCCCGGAGCGGGCGATCAGAGTGCGGGCTCGGAAGGGGCTCCGGCCCGCGGCCCGCGAGCGGTGGACACCGCTCCTGCACCTGCCCACCCTGTTGGGCCTGCTGCTCTTGGGTCGCAGCCTCCCCCTGGGCCCTCTAGCCTTGGGGGGTGGTGCGGCCCCCTGCCTTGGCAGGTTTCTCCACCGACCCTGTCGGGCTTCGGTGCTGGCCAATGGCCATATTCGGGTCCTGGGGTACAGGGACCTGTACCCACGCCTGGACCGGGCGGGCCGGCCGGCCCTTGGCCCCAGGTCAACGTGGAAGCCTTACTGGCCCGCATTGCGGCCCTTGAAGCGTCGTTGGCTCGGGCCAGTCAGGCGGGGGCCCCCTTTGGGGTCCCTTTTGAGGCGCTGTCGGCAGGAGGACAACAGCCGGCAGGGAGGGTTGAACTGCTGCAGGCACGTGGCGCGGTTTCGGCCACTGCCTCGCAGCTCCCCAGTCAGCAGCCAGGTGCGTGTCAGGCCTCGGTGATGAGCTCTACGTCAGTCGTGAGCTCCGACGCCCCCAGTGGGCCGGAACCCCCGGTGGGGGCGGCCCGCGGGGGTGCAGCATGTGAGTATACGGTGCAAGCGAGTACATCCACACACATTCCCAATATGGGGGGGGGGCTTTTCAATGGCCTTGGCCTCGCGCGGGTGGTGCGGGGGCCACGCTGTCGGCACCCCACCCGGTGACGACGACTGCCACCCTGGGCACTGGGGTGGGTACTTGTTCTTACACTGCGGGGAATGTTCTGGGGGTGGCTGGGCTATCTCAGGCCCCTTTTCCTATGGCTGCGGTGCCTTTTTCGGCTTTGCCGACGGCGGGGTATTCCTTGCCACTGGGTGATCACTTGGCACAGACTACCAGAGAGAAGATATGGCGGGGGGAGTATGTAGATATCTTCTCACTCCTGAACAGAGAGCCCACCAAGGAGGAAAGGGAGGGACAGGATGAGAAGGACAAGGAGCAGGCACGTCGCCGTAAGCCGCCACGTACCTGGGCCAACTGGCTCCCGGCTTATTTAATATACATGGCGGTGTACTTGAGGGCGCGGCCGGATTTGGCTATTCCCATGGTCCAATATTTGGACAACATATATAGGGCGATGGTTGATTTCCCGGGCCCCTCGTGGTTAGCCTATGACGAGGAATTCCGTATGAGGATTCCCCTCCACCCCGAGATGAGATGGGATGAGCCGTGCCAGAGGCTTTGGCTTTTGTACATGACGCCCATGCGCCCTGCCCCGGGAGACAGATACCATTGTGGACATGCGGTCCAGCGAGCGGCTCCAGCGCAGGTTACCCGCCAGGCGGCGGGGCAGGGGGTTCCAGCCCGCCTGCTGTGCTGGACTTTCTCGTCCAATGGTTCCTGCAATAGGAAGAATTGCAAGTATAGGCATGAGTGTCCCACATGTTCGGGCCCCCACGCAGCCTCCGCCTGTCCCAGGCCTGGAGGGACACGGGGCAGAGGGAGGGGCGGACAGTGGGCTGGCAAGACTGCCACGGATGGAGCTGGTTCTCCAAAAGGCCCCCTCCCCAATTAATGTGGACATGCTGGAGCGTTGGCTCGCATCGTACCCGAAGGGGGAGGATGGGGAGTATCTCCTTCAGGGTTTTAAGCAGGGATTCCGTATCCCTTTCATGGGTGATAGGTCCCCTCAGGATGCCCCCAACCTTTTATCTCTCAGAGGGAGGGAGGAGGTGGCTGCAGCCAGCATTAAAAAGGAGTTAGATGCGGGCAGGGTCGCTGGACCCTTCCCTGCACCCCCGTTTCCCAATCTTAAGGTGTCGCCACTGGGCTTGGTCCCCAAAAAGTCTCTAGGCGAGTTTCGCCTTATTCATCATTTGTCCTACCCAGCCGGCCGATCGGTCAATGATGCTATCCCTGATGACCTTTGTTCAGTCAGGTATACATCGTTTGACCATGCGCTGCGCATGGTGCGCTCGTGTGGCCCGGGTGCCCTGCTGGCCAAGTGCGACATTAAATCGGCTTTTCGCCTCTTGCCGGTGCATCCGGGCGACTTTGAGTTGCTGGGTTTCAAATTTAAGGGTGAATATTATTTTGATAAGGCCATGCCTTTTGGCTGCTCCATATCATGCTCGGCCTTCGAGCGTTTTAGTACCTTCCTAGAGTGGGCTTTCGTCCGCAGGTCAGGGTCCCGGTCTGTAGCCCATTACCTGGATGACTTTTTATTCGGGGGTGAACGGGGCTGGGACACGTGCACACGTCTCCTCAACACATTTCAGACGCTAATGGAGGAACTCGGTGTCCCTTTAGCGCCCGAAAAGACCGAGGGCACATCTACCAAGCTAGTATTCCTGGGGGTGGAGATTGACACAGTAGCGCAGGCTTCTAGGTTACCGGGCGATAAGGTGTCCAGGATAGTGGCCCTTATCTCGGATTTGCTGGCCAAGCGCAAGGCATCACTGAGGGAACTGCAGGTGCTACATGGTCACCTCAATTTCGCTTGCAGGGTGGTCGCACCGGGCAGGGCTTTTGCCCGACGCTTATGCGACGCCATGGCAGGGTTATCCAGGCCCCACCATAGAGTTAGGCTTACCCGGGGTATCAGGGCAGACATGTTTGTCTGGTTGCAATTCCTGAGGGAGTTCAATGGGGTCTCATTTTGGAGGTCTGACCTCCTGGCATCCCCCAATTTTCAGATCCAGTCTGATGCCTCAGGATCCCTGGGTTATGGGATGTACTTCAATGGGAAGTGGGCCTATGGTGGGTGGCCACCGGCCTGGGCAGGCACGGGTCGCCTGCGGGATCTCACATACCTGGAATTTTTCCCTATTCTGGGGGTTTTGATGCTATGGGGCGAGCAGTGGCTAACTCGGTTGTGCATTTCTGGTGTGACAATGCTGCTGTTGTCCACATTGTCAATGCACAGACTTCCAAATCGCCCAGGGTCATGGAACTAGTGCGCCATTTTGTGTTGCGCTGCCTGCGCCTCAACGTCTTGTTCAGGGCCAGGCATGTTCCAGGGATTAATAATGATATCGCTGACGCTTTGTCCCGCCTGCAGATCTCCCGGTTCCGCGCCTTGGCCCCGGATGCGGAGGAATTTCCCTCGCCACTCCCGGACGAGATGTGGACTATTGGCAAGGAGAGGTGAACCGGGCGATTGGCCTGTCACTAGCGCCACGCACGCGTAAGGCGTATCAACAAGCATCCAATTCTTACAGAGCATTTTCTGCTCAATTTCACCTGCCAGAGACCTGGCCTATCCCGGTGGACCATGTTCTGCGGTTCATGGTTCACCTGCATGCACAGGGCCTCGCACCTCGCACCATAGCATCCAAGCTCTCGGCGTTGGCTTTTATGGCCAAAGTGGGAGGTCATGTGGACACCACCTCTGACTTCTGTGTGAGACATGTTTTGGAGGGGTGGGTGCGCGAGCGCGGGCGTTGCCCAGACGACCGGCACCCTATTTCCCCAGGGGTTCTTACCCAGTTGGCCCGGGGCTGGCCAGGCCTCTGTTTTGATCATTATGAGGCAGCCCTTTTCCATGCAGCCACAACGGTGGCATTTTTTGGAGCGCTCCGCATCAGCGAACTTGTGATGCTGTCTAAGGCGGATGCAAGTTGTAGGGCACTGGAACTCGAAGATGTCTATGTTGCCAAAGACTGGGCCCAGTTGAGGATACGCTCCTCTAAGACAGATCAGCATGGCGTAGGCAGTGGTGTAAGACTGCTACGGTGTTCTTTGGCAGACATCTGTCCGGTTGGTGCCCTACAGGAGTTCCTGGCACTGCGTGGCATGCACCACGGCCCGTTTTTCTGTCACCAAGATGGGTCTCCCCTTACTAAATTTCAGTTTTGGAAGGTGACAGGCAGAGCCCTCACTAGGGTGGGCCTACCGGGTGCCCGTTATGGCACACATTCATTCCGTATTGGTGCAGCCTCTACAGCAGCTGCTTTTGGGTACTCTGGGGCTGACATACGTAGCATGGGGAGGTGGAGCTCGCAATGTTTTCAGTTTTATGTGCGCCCACTTCCGCCATGAGTACCAATCCAGTCACCTTACCGCCTTTTTTCTCAATTTTCTTCCAGACCCTGGGTGTCGTATTACACCGGTGACAGTATGGCTGGTGGGCCACAGCTATGTGCACAGGGCAGCGCGTTACGCTGCGGCGACAGAGTGGGGACCCCGACTGGGACTGGGTGAACACGCCAGTCTCACATGGCATGGTAAGCCTGGGATGTTATGGCGGGAGCTGCGGCCTTTCCTTTTTTCTGGCCTGGGTGCTGACCCGCCTGACATTCTCATCATCCACCTGGGGGGCAATGATTTGGGCCAGGTCACCGGCTTATCGCTCAAGCATGCGATTTGCGAGGACCTCGCCTACTTGCATTATGTCTGGCCTGCCACAACCCTGGTTTGGTCGGACATTGTCCCGCGCCATTCTTATAGAGGGGTCGTTAACCTCCTGGCCCTTGACCGCGCTAGGCGCACGGTCAATAGGGCGGTGGCGCGGTTTCTTGCCGACAGGGCTTGGGGACGGGTCAGTCATCACCCCGCTATTAGCCTACAAAATTATGACTTGTACACAGGGGATGGGGTCCATCTGTCGCGAGGAGGTATGGACCTCCTGTTGGGTGATTGGCGAGCAGGCCTGTTGACCGAGCTGACGGTCTGGGGGGGGCGTCAGGCCTTCTTTGAAGCCCCTCCGTGTGGCGGGTAGCACTGGTAAGGTAAACAGTATGACCCACAGGTATCCGGCAGGTTCGCAATTGACTGGACAACACTAGACAGGAATAAATTAGTTAAACGTTGTCCGGTCAACGACGAACCAGGCGACGGGGTGATGACGATAGCTAACCAGCATGCATCACCCCGTGATTTCACGGATACGCGTCAGAGGGTGGGGTCATGAGTTAGATATTGACTACGGTCAACAATGTGTTTGTCGTCAACAAACAAATTGATACAAATTGATACATTGTAACCAATTGCCGTTGGCAATTTTGGGGTGGTACCTTACCAGTGTTACTTCGGCCTGCTTGCCTTAAGAATTATGATTGGTCGTTTTACCAATACAAATTTATAATTCGGACTAGGGCATTGAATCAATAAATGTGGCCCGATGCTGTTATCCACTTTCAATGTTGTCTGTGTCCGTTATTGGGGGGGTGCGCCTGCAATGCAAGCGCGGCGCCAAAATGGCCGCCGCGCTCTTTGCGGGCCCCCCCCCACAGGACAGAGAATCCGGGTAGTTAGGGGCGTGGCCAGCTCCCTTATAAAAGGGGTGGCCACGAGGCAGCCGAGCTGCCATTTTACCTCAGCGACGGAGCGGAGAAGTCTTTTCCCCTCCACCCCCTCCCTAGTTAACAGTGTGATATTTTGGTCGCTTCGGGGCCGGGTGGGAATTTTTGGCTGGGACCCACATTGGCTTCCGGGTCCTGGCTTTTTTGCCCATCCCACACTGTTGCTATGGTTTGATATAGGGGTCTTTCTTATGTTCCTAATGTTGACTTTGGTCACATTGGCGGGTAGCACTGGTAAGGTAAACAGTATGACCCACAGGTATCCGGCAGGTTCGCAATTGACTGGACAACACTAGACAGGAATAAATTAGTTAAACGTTGTCCGGTCAATGACGAACCAGGCGACGGGGTGATGACGATAGCTAACCAGCATGCATCACCCCGTGATTTCACGGATACGCGTCAGAGGGTGGGGTCATGAGTTAGATATTGACTACGGTCAACAATTTGTTTGTCGTCAACAAACAAATTGATACAAATTGATACATTGTAACCAATTGCCGTTGGCAATTTTGGGGTCGTACCTTACCAGTGTTACTTCGGCCTGCTTGCCTTAAGAATTATGATTGGTCGTTTTACCAATACAAATTTATAATTCGGACTAGGGCATTGAATCAATAAATGTGGCCCGATGCTGTTATCCACTTTCAATGTTGTCTGTGTCCGTTATTGGGGGGGGGGGGGGGGTGCGCCTGCAATACTGTATGTGTAAAACAGAACATCTGTTTTCCATATACTGTATAATAATACATAGCTATTCCTGGAACTTATACATTATTAAGCTGATAAATGATAACAGGGCATTAATCATACTTTTTAAAAACCCAATAATCACTGTGCTACTGGTATATGCACCTACTGGTATATGCACCCCCTGATATTTCAACAAATTTATCTTGGAAATATTTCTCACTATCATTCATGTTCGGCTCATTCTGTGCTTGAGGTACTTAAATGTACTCTACCATATATGTAAATCCCCTTGAAAATGTCAGTTCCAAAATTTAGCAGCCCAGTGATTATCCAGGATAGTCCCAATGGACATTTTGTATGTGTGTACATGCAGATTTCTTAACTTCCAATTAATTTATCAATTAGTCTGATGGCACATGATATAAAATTATGGCTACTAAAGTTGCACAGGTATTTTCTTAAGAAATCTGAGTAGGAGAATCCCTGGAACAGAAGGCATGGGCTGCCCTGATACTTTTGGAAGGACAAAATGTACAAGTGATGTAATAATGTTTGTGAGCCACGCCTCCCTGCCCCTTCCACTGGTGGGGAAGGTAAAAGGAGCCCAGCTGGGGCGAAAGATGCTGTTCGTGAGCCGCGCCTCCCCGCCCCTTCCACCAGCGGGGAAGGTAAAAGGAGCCCAGCTGGGGCCAAAGACGCTGTTCATGAGCCGTACCTCCCTGCCCCTTCCACCGGCAGGGAAGGTAAAAGGAGCCCAGCTGGGGCCAAAGAGGCTGTTCGTGAGCCGCGCCACCCTGCCCCTTCCACCGGCGGGGAAGATAAAATGGAGCCCAGCTGGGGCCAAAGACGCTGTTCGTGAGCCGCGCCTCCCCACCCCTTCTACCAGCAGGGAAGGTAAAAGGAGCCCAGCTGGGGCCAAAGACGCTGTTCGTGAGCCGCGCCTTCCCGCCCCTTCCACCGGCGGGGAAGGTAAAAGGAGCCCAGCTGGGGCCAAAGATGCTGCTCGTGAGCTGTGCCTCCCTGCCCCTTCCAACAGTGGGTGCTGTCCTTGGGGTTGTTTTTTTTTCCTGCTTTGTATGGGAGAGACTAAGGGTAGTTTGTTATTGTAAGATATTGTATCATTATTGATTTCATTGTGTTATGTATCGATTATTATTATTTTGTATTATCTCATTTATTGTATCTACATTGTACTTATTTTCTATGGATTTAGGGATTGTTTATTATATTGTTACCTATATTGTACCTTAAACTTGTTGTAAACCGCCCAGAGTCGGCCATGTGCTGAGTGGGGCGGGATATAAAATTAAAGTTTATAATCATTTATAAAGACCTAAATATACTAGAGTCAGGTAACTTTCTTATCTCTAAGATACCCTCATAACTCTAAAGATTTGTTTACACATTATTTAAATGAGATTATAGACTGTAGATTGCAGAATGGGCAAATTTTTGACAGTTATTTTATCGAGCCCACACCTCGCTAGTTTGTTAATCAAAATATCATGGGATATTTTGTCAAAAGCTGTATTACACCTACAGCATTCCCACTGTCTACCAGGGAGGTTACTCAATAAAAAAATAGGTAAAATTAGTCTAGCAGGATTTGCTATTGACAAATTCAAGTTGTCTTCTAATTATTGTTGTATTATTTTCAAATCTGCTCCAGAATTTTCCCTTGGATTGGTGACAGGCTGGCTGGTTTGTAGTTCCCAGGTTCCTCCTTTTCCCCTTTTTTGAAATTTGAACATTAGTCCCCTTCCTATCATCTGGCACTTCACCAATCCTCCATGATTTCAAGAAAATAATAGAGTGTTTCTGAGAGTTTTTCAGCCAGTTCCTTCAATATTCTTGGATGCAATTCATTAGTGTTTGGAGAGTTCAACACATTCAAAGTAATATATTATTTTGTCTAATTATAAATCCACTTGTGCCTGGAGGGTCATAGACTATATTTTGGGAAAGGACAGAGCAAATGTATGGATTGAGCGCTTCTGCTTTTTCTTTGTCTTCTGTTATTATTACCCTATTCCCATCACAAATTGAGTAACTATTTCTTTCTCTGTCTTATGCTACACATGAACCTGAAGGATGCTTTTTTATTTTGCTTTTAGTGTCTCTTGCTAACCTCAGTTCATTCTCACCTTTTGCCTTCTTAATGCCACCCCTGAAATTATTTGCTACTTTTCCATCATGGCCTTATTTTCCTTCTACTTCCTATGTGTCCTTCTTGATTTTCAGTTTGTCTCTGAGCTTTCTCTGAAGTTACATTGGTCCTTATTGCTGTCTTCAAGCTTTTTCTTCTTCTTAGAGTTGCTTGTAATTGTGCCTTTTGAATTTTCTTTTTGAGACACACTCACACTCATTTTGGACTTCTTTGCCTGTTAATATCTGTCACAGGAGCTTACTGATTGTTCTACATTTATTAAATCTGACTTTCCTAAAACCCAACAGTACTTTCACCTTTTCTTTCAACAATGCTTCCAGTTTGCACTTTCTACATACGCACAAAGACAATGTTGCACACACCTTGCAGATAATGATGTTAAACCGCTGTTAAAGACATTAGTTGCCAAAGGTATGTAGCCTCTTAATCTTAACCTTGCTTATCTATAACTCCACTATCACCGGTCCCATGGATGAGAAAGGAGAAGGGTTGGGCATAGTGGTGGGCTCCAGTAGGTTCGGATAGGTTTGGGAGAACCGGTAGTAAAACTGGCTGGCCCTGCCCACTGCCCTGCCCTGCCCTGCCCACCTCCTCATTCTCCTCTCACCCCACTCTTGACACAACTCCAAAATCCTTGATGCAGGGTCTGGGCGCCCGGAGTGGGGTAGTTACTTTGCTGCAGTTACTTTTTAAAAGAAATTTAGAGCATCAAAGTGTAATTGTTAACTAATGGTCTTATGAAGTGGACTCGATCCACAAAAGCTCACATTAAAATACAACAGTTTAACCATGTCCACCCTGTCACCTAGCCATGGCCACAGAGTTGGCCATGCCCACAGAGTTGGCCATGCCCAGAGAGTTGGCCACACCCACAGAGTTGGCCATGCCCACAGTGTGGTAGAAAAAAAATTATGCCCACCACTGGTTGGGCATCAGGTTAACACCCTGGCCCCGTAAAACCTTATTGCTCCTCATTGCCCAATATGGCTCCTCATTGCCCAATATGCTGTAGTGGTAGAGGTGGGCACTATGCAGCATAGGTAAGAACTACCTATTTATCAACATATCCTAATCTGGCTCTGCATACTGTATACCAATAGTAAACATGTCTGGCTTTCCTGCACCATCCTTTCCATCATTTCTGTCACACTGGAGGGTGGCAAATCTAAAGAGGGACGGTCTGCACCATCAGTAAGGGCTCTGCACAATTACACATAATCAATAGACTTTTTAAAAAAAACACATTATAGTTCTGCTGTTCTTCCCACTTGAGTTGTAATTCTGCATTCCCAGTTTACAAATGGAATCCCCAAACATAGTAGAGCTCCTCCTCTTCAAGCTAATTGCCTTCCATGCATGGTAGGTTGATGACATCACAGAACTAGAGCACTACATTTCATTGGTGGTGACTTTACCCTAATACACAACATCTGAATAGGTTTCCACCGTCCTACTATCAGAGTACTTTTAAAACTCTCAAGTGTGAATCTATGTTGCCTTTCTCTTTTACTTCAAAACGTCCATGAGAAAAACTCAAAGGGACTTATGACTTCAATATCGAAACATGAAAAATGACAAAGTGCAATATCTGTATCTAGTTGGTTTTTTTTTAAAGAAAGAAATCAGTTTCAGTATCTCTAAGAATCCACTTTGCCATAAGCAAGCCTGCTGGACTATCTGAAGCCTCCATTATGCAGCTCCTCTCTTTGTTGGACTTTATGATCTTTTCCTGCAATGTGTTTCTGGGCGTGTGGGAAAGGGAATTGTTAGCATGTGTGTTATTCTGGTATGCATCTAAGCTTTTAGCTCTGCAACGTTTTAGAAACATACATTCAGGGTAAACCGCAGATTCTTTCGAAATTACATTGTCAGGTAAGGTTATTCAAATGGACATGTATGAAAGCAGGTTCAGAGCCACCATGAAAATCACTAATGCTGCTTTGTAGATAGCTGTTGCTTCAGATATGAAGTTTTCTTGAGACTCCACACAAATGTTACATTTGCTTATAAATGTGAAGAAAGTTGAAAAAAGCAAGGGCAAGAAATGACTGCCTTTAACTATGGCACAAATATCAACTAAAAACAAAGCAATATTGATATTTCTGATTTCCGTGGTTTGCTAACTGGCACTAGACATTGCTACACCTTCCAAGAATAATGCTGGGTACATACTAAGAAAGTTTCAACTACCTAAATATGCATGTACCTGCTTTACCCACTAACCAGCTTTACGTTCAGGCAGTGTGGAATCTGGCTTCTTTGTTTCTCTAACTGAAAAAAAATATCAAATTTGTATGTTCTGTATTATCTTTTCCCATGTATATCTATTTTTTTTTATAAAAAAAAGTAACACAACAGCGATCAGAATATACTGGGCAATGTCAGTGCATTTTATTCTCTGCAGCACTCAAAAGGAAAGAGAAAGAGAGGGAGAGAGAAAGAGAAAAATTGTGAGTGCCTTTTCATTAGGATTTACTTTCATAATGTGAGATAGACTTGCAATCTATTTTTTAAACAAAAGGATCTCATTAAACCAGGAAGATTGCCTTGTATACATGAAGTTGTTTTAAGAGGTGTTTTCTGATGATGCTCTTTATAAACTATAGAGAATAAATCTCAACAAGCTGAAAGACGTTTAATGAAAAATAGTGTGGTCTTTTATGCTGGTGTGGATTGCATATTTTACATGCAATTTATACTGCAGTTTCTCTTCATTAACCACATCTCGCAGATTTTTCAAAGTGACGGCATGAATATTATTAACATGTGTTAAAATGTGTCTAAAATAATGTATAAAGCTTTGTGATTAAAGCAAAAGTTTAGGCATAATGAACAAGCCTGGGTGTGTATTTTACACTGCTGCATGAATACATATTTAACATCTATATGGATGTGCTCTATCAGGGTATGTGTGCATGGAAGCAGAGTTATGTATTGCTTTTGAATTAATATAATTAAACTGACCTAGAGCTGAAGAAGCATAAACTATCCATAATTTCCGATTATTCCAGTTAAGTGCAAACTTATTTAATTTGCATGGAAAAGAACATGTGGAACTCACTACCACTTCATTTGTTTTTAATTCTGTCTGTTGAATTACAATGATATATCTCACATCAAGTGATAAGCCACAGTGAAAATTGAATATTGAAATGATTAAAATATTTAGGAAGTTCATGACTGAATAAAATTCAAATTAGTGGAAGTGGTAGAATGAGAAATGCCAACACTGTTTATTTGTCTCTGACTACTTGTTTAATAGATTAATTGTCATCCTTCTTTGTGTCCCTTTGATAGCAAAACATTTTCTCATCTTGAAAGCTAAAGTGCACTTTAGCACATGGAGATGTCTCACTGTGAGATCCACCAACTGTGAGATATTTTCACTCTTGGACGAAAGTGTTTTAAAAAACCCAGTACAGTGGTACCTCGGACAAAGTCCAATTCGGATAAAGTCACGGTTTTCATGCACACATGATGCATCGCATAAAGTCAAAACCCACTAAAAATGGACGTTATCCAAGGTATTTGGTATAGGAACCTCAGATAAAGTCCATTTTTGGATGTTATCCAATGCATCACCCATCTGATTCGAATAAAGTCAAAAATCGGATAAAGTCCAAACTTGTGGAATGGAGTTTGGACATTATCTGAGGTTCTACTGTACTTTTGTCAAGAGCAACATTAACATAACATTTTTTGCTCAAATTTTTTGCAAATCTCATATTTTGTGTGATCCCTTGTATTTTGCAAAAATACAAGTTGTTTTTAGCAAGTAATAAAAGTAAACATGCCTATGACTTTTTCACAATTATGTAAAAAATACGCAAACACTCATGTAATGTTAGCCAGCAAAAAAACCCACAACCTTTTTCTTTTAAATTCTGAGCTGGAGAACAAAATAACTGAAGATTTACATTGCTATTAAGGCCTATGACTTCAGAAAGGATAGGTTGAGTCACAGCTGATTATATACTTTGGTGCATACTGAGAGGTGGTATTCTCCAAATAGAATTGTTTTATCTTCTCACAGACAGATGTCTGATGAAATAGGGACGTTAATTTATAAAAGGAAAGGAAATAATTTTTGACCCTTCCTCATTCTTTATACAATAGTCTAGGATATTTTCTAGCTATTTGCAACAGGTCTTTATTCTTCCTATACTCTTATGTAGGAACCATGGGGGACTTGATGTACAAAATAGGTAGAAATCCCACTACCACAACCTTTGCCAGTGGAATCATCCTATGAGAAGATCACCACACACATAATCAAACTGATTGTCATGTTATAGCCATGTATAATTCAAATTTAACAACAGTGAGCTGGAAATACACACTAACAAATTGCGAGTGAATGCAAGATCTTCCCCAACCACATGATTCTAGATATTGATCATGAAAGTACAACAACAGCCCTCTGAATGTAAAGGTACTTTGAAAGAGAACCCAAACAAAATTGTTGCCCCAGATTCTCCTATATATTATTTACTATAATTTTTAACATGAATAAATAATTCAAAACCTGATGATCAACATTCATTAAATAATCTCTGAATATTTGCTATCTTTAATGCATCTATAAAATATCTGGAACATTTTTGCCCTATTTTGTCTCCATGAGGGGAAAATCTATTGACAAACGAAAGCTTTTCTTAAGTAAAATTGGATGGTTCATACAATGTCGGCCAAGAAATATAAAGTTTACTGTTAAAGTTTACTGTTATTATTTGTTAAAATAATAATGATGACAATAATGTGGGGAAAATATAGATGGCTGACATAGTTTGGATTTTTATAAAAACCTACAAGGGCTTTGAGAAACAAATATGGTTTTACCATTTGGTTTTGTTGCTGTTTAGTGTGCTTTAATTTCTGTTTTTTTGAAGAATACTTCAAATTTAGGATTGTAAAAAAGGAGTATTAAAAGGACAATTAAAGGATATTTCTTCTGAGGACCTGATTTATTGCTCAGTTCATCTTTAAGTATGAATGGAATAATTAGATATGTGTTTTACTATAACAAATATAATATAAATACATGTTTTAACATAGTAATTATAACAAAGCAAACTGCCCCACCCCCATATTAAGGATAGGTTATGTGATTGTTTTTTTAGATACAGGGCAATCTCTTGCAAAGGTCCAAACTTTTCCTGTTGATCTTCCAGTGTTACTCTTCTGGTTTTCCTCACTGTGTGAACTCATTACATATAGTTTGACATATTTCCTGTCAATCTTCTGTTAGAATGGAAGAGCACAGTTTTATTTTTGAAACCACAAAGATGTTCTTTATTTCTAAGCTGGGTGTATAATGAATATAAATGTCACAGCGAACGATAAGTAAAAATCCCCATTCCTTTACAGAATAATGCACCAGTGCCTCTACTTGAAAGCCTTTGTGTTTGACCATTCAAAATGTTGCACCATACTTGCCCTCTTTAGTCCAGAATATGTTTATCAACAAGAAGATAGTGGCTAAAAATAGTTGTTTGCTTCCTTTGTTTTACTCACTAAACTTTAAATCTTTTGAAGGTCTCTACATAACCCCCCATTCTAGAGCTCTGAAAGTTAAGGCAGCTTCCCACCCCCACCCCCTTTGCCGGGGGAAAAGCTAACTTCATTTATGAAATATATTTGATTTCCTCTTTTCTAATCTCTCCGTAGTCTTTTTGCACTGCTGCGTGCTTTAATTTTGCTTTCAGTCAGAAGTTTAAAAACTTTAGCTTCTAATAACTGGGAAAAAATGGTTATTTAAAGATAACTGCAACTTGCTTAACATGCCAGACTATCATATGCTTGCTGCTTTGAAGCTGCAAATTAATGACGAACAGGAACAGTGCCTATCTTTCAGAGGAAACTGACCTCTTTCTAATGCCTCATCGCTAATGTCATCTGTCTGCTGCATCTCATTATGTGAATTTCACGGAGTTAAAAAAAAAAGTATCTTAAGGCTGTGCACAAATAAAAAGGACCTTCTAGTATTGAGTACTTTGAAAATTTTTGATCTTTCCAAATACCTTCCTCAGATACTGACTTCCCCTTTTGTGCCTGGCATGCTGCTTATGTCATCTATTCTCTGTGACTAATTATGTTAATTTTTGTGGCACAAAAGTAACTGAAGGCTGTTAAGGAATAAAAGCGTTTGAGTGGCCTTATTTCATAAACACCCCTTTTGAACAAGGCACATTTAGTGATATTTGCAGTAACAGAAAGAGTCTTGTGCTAAAAATACAACAAAGGCTCTTGAATATGGCCATTTATTCTGACTTTATTAGGTAATTTATGAGAAAAAAGTATGAAGGGAAGCCTTTCTGTTAATGATAATTTGCATAAAGCTGGTGCCCTACAAATGAGATAACTTCCTGTCTTTTGTACATCACCAGCTGGAAACAGAAATATAGTAACTTTTCTGTCTCCCAATTACTTAACCTGCTGAGTTCAGTTGAAGAGTAAACAGGATTCACATCAGTTGAATAAAACGATTTCCTTTGCCCTCTAGGAAGCATATTTATTCAATTAAGAGATGCCAATGGAAAACTGACATTTCTTTGGGCATATGTAATGTATTGAAATCTTTAGGTTTGAAAATATAAAGTCAGTAATTCATATTATTGTAAACTAAAGGATCTTAGATCATAGATAATGAAACATCCCAAGCAAGCTACAACATATCTAAAATTTGGCAACATATTGCTGAAGATACATTTAATCAACTAACTGACCAATTAGATGGCTACACAGAAGGCAATCCCACAGATTTAAATGACACTTATTTGCAATAAGTGGCTAAGAGAAATTAATCATATTTCTGTAATTTGGAAGCTTCTTCCTCTTCCTCCTCCTCCTCCTGTGGGAAGATGAACATCAGCTTGGCCATTTTGACATTGAATGTGATCACTCCAAAGATGTTAGATCCAAACCAATCGCTCAGGCTTTGCACTTGATCTCCAAAAGGCAGTCAATTCCCCAGGTTCTTCAGCTAATAAGGTCTTCACTTGCCTGCATTTCTTTTCTCTCTTATTTTACCATGAATGATCAGATGTACCAGTCTGTACTTTTCATCTTTCATTACACAACAGGAATAAAATATGCTCATTCATCTGCTATAACATTTCTTCATTAGTTACCTTATCTGTCTAGGAGGTTCTTAGCATCCTGCACTAAAGCCACAATTGAGCCTTGAACAGAGAGCACTGTACAATGTGCATTCTCAAAACCAATGTAACATTTCATTGAACGTTTGCTTTCTCATTTTAAGGAATCTGCTCACATTTCTTGAACTGTTCCTTTATTAATCTTTACTATACATTTTGTTTTCATTTTGAGATTGTGTGTATTAGTTACTTCAATGACTTTGCTGAGCAATCTGTGCAAGTTAGCTAAGCTTTGGAGGCTCAGATAACTATATTTCAGCATTTGGAAAAATGATGTTTTTCACTGTAGTTCCCAGGAATTCTTACCATGGCCAATCGTGCTGATGGCTGAGGGATGCTGAGAGTTAAAGCTCAAAAATGTAATATTTCCAAGCTCTGTTTTATTTATTGTGATTTATATGGAAAAGGTTGCATTTGGATTTTTCACATTTTATTAGGATTTTTAAACAAAACATCACTATCTAATCTTGTGATGGTGAACCTTGGCACTCCAGATGTTCTTAGACTTCAATTCCCAGAAGCCCAAGAACAATGCCACCCTCATTGTTCCTGGAAGTGGTAGTAAAACGTGCCCATACGGGTGCCCGTATGGATGCATTTTACTTCCAATTCCGGGAGTGCTGAGGGCAGCGTTGGCCGGATGAATCGCAACAAACCCATTCGTGTGGATTCATGGGGGCTTGAGCTTCTGGCAATTGAAGTCCAAGAACATCTGGAGTGCCAAGGTTCACCACCATGGATCTAATCCATTTGCAAAAGTAATTGGATGCTGTAAAATGCAAACTTTTATTGTCAGACTTTAGTAAACATGGTCTGTAACAAAAGTAAATAAGATGAAATTTAAAATTCTTCTCATTTAATCTGATTTACTACTGCACTACAGCTGAAATCTTGTTGGTGTAACTATGGCTGCAGGTGGAAGAGAATGGTACCAGCAGAGGAAGATTTCCATTATAAAATACTTCCCCCCTTTTCCAATACCTTGTCCATTTTGTTATGTGGAGGCAATGAGAGCCATGGGATGGCAGGAGAAATCATTTTCTCCCACTGCTGTTAACATCCTCTGGCAGCAATAGCAGTGTTTTGGTAATGAAATATTTCCTCTTTCTATGTGGCTCCCAAGCAATGCAATGAAATAGATTATTTTTGAGTTGGGCAAGCTACAGGCAAGAAAGGAGAAGTCCTTAATTATCAAATATTTACACTTCTGCAGAAGTAGTTATGCCTACAGGATTTCAGCCTATTTATTGTAGAAGCTGTGTTGGCCATCCTTTTACACTAGCTGCCTTATTGCACTGATCTGTTAATGACAGTATTATCTGAAATAGGACCAATTTTTGTAGAAGGTTCACCAGATGACCTTCTGGTGAAATACCTTCAAAATATTTTATTTTACTTATACCTGAGGCTTGCCTTCAGCCATAACTGAATGATGTTTTCTGAGCATTCAAATCCATTGTTGGCCTGTTGTTTGGTTCACCTTTTGGCACCCAGTGTGATTTATGATTGGAAGGCCATATGTTTCTGAATTTAACAATAAAAATCACGAAGCAAATACTTCATTGTGATAACTGGAGAAACATTTTAATCAATTGGAGAACTTGTACAAAAATCCAAAGATTTGTAAAAAGTGCACAAAAGTGTGTGCACCTTCAATGTGGGTTATTTTTTTTTAAAAAGACTGACAATCTATTGTGGCCATCCTATTTGGGGCAGGGGGGGATATTGACAAGGTCAACCTTGACAGATATACATATACAGTGGTACCTTGGATAAAGTCTGATTCGGATAGTCACGGTTTTCATGCACATGTGATGCATCACATAAAGTCCAAAACTGCTAAAAATGGATGTTATGTGTGGTATTTGGTATAGGAACCTGAGATAAAGTCCATTTTTGGACATTATCCGATGCATCGCCCATTTGATTCAGGTAAAGTCCAAAGTCGGATAAAGTCGAAACTTGTGGAATGGAGTTTGGACTTTATCTGACGTTTTACTGTATAATACTTCCAACCAGATTGCTCATGTGAAGGATGTAGCAGCCATGAGGGCATCCTACTAAAGAGTGTTCAACATCGTACTTTCAGTTGTTAGAAAGAAGTTTCCTGCTAAAGATTAGGAGGAATGTCCTGATTAGTCAGCTGTGGAACAGATTTATTGCCTCATGGTGGACTTTTCTTTACTTATTGTTAAATGGAGGTTGGTAAGCATTTGTCAAGAATGCTTTTCCTGAAGATTTCCTGCATTGTCAATTCAATGTATCTGTGTTTCCATTATTATTTTCCCTTGGTCATTCCAAAACAAATGAGTGGCAGAACATCAGCCATTTGAGCACCACTACTTATTGGTGCCTGGAGCACCCTCAGCACCTAATTTATCTGCTTACCTTTTCCTCAATGGAGGCTCACACTTCACGCTGCCTCTACTTGTCTGTTCCTCTTTTACTGAGAAGGCTAGACCTTGAACTAAAGCTAGTTCTCTTCTCCAATACAGTGTTCTGTATTGCTCTAGGGACTGCACCATGTCACAGTACACTAGCTCCTGCCACTGCCTTCTGCCAATATATTTCCAAAAATGATGACCAGTCCCTTTGCATGCCTGATCAAACAATTAAAGCTGCTGATAAAGTTCCAAGGATTATTCTTATTCTGTCTGTCCTCTTCTTATGCCAGGACTACCGGGGCATAGCTCTTGTTTAGAATGCTGAACAAGTTAGATTTATCCCTTCTTCATGTCCACATCCAAGTCCATTCTAATCCATGATATATTTTCTATGATGAAAACAGAAGATAAAATAAAGTAATGCATTTTAAAACCTTAAATGCTCCCCCTCCCCCTGTTCATAACCTGGAAACATGGAGAACCTCCATAGATAGTAAATGCCCTTTTTCCAAATTGTTGGCCTCCATCTACAGAGGTGAACAGAACAAGCAATGGAGGAGAACAGAGCTGGCACAATCCCTTTCGCATATTTGATAAAAGCTAAAAATGGTTATGGTTAAAGGAGGAAAAAGTGCTTGTGGTCCTTTCTGTGCAAAATGTCTCAAAAGCCTTAGAAGGGAGGAGAGGAAGGCTCAGGAAAGTAACAGAACTATGCTACAAACATCTAAAATTCCAAATTTAAGAAAAAATATCAGGCTGAGTTGATTTAGTTGTAGAGAAGACAATCTATATATATAGAAACCAAGGAATAAAATACTTCAAGAATGACATGAGAAGAAACTCTGCTAGAAATTTTAGGTATCAGACTTTTTAACCAATTAACATTGGCAGGTTCACATAGACACAAGACAGCTCCAGATATGTGCATTTATCAACGCACGTGTTTCTGTCCATGCCACATCCCACCCTTTTCTCCTCATAATAAGAATTCCCTGCAGTTTCCCTCAGCCCCTTCCCCCTCCCCAAGAAATCTTGCAGGAAATCTTCTGACATTTCTCAGACATTTTGAACTTGTTTCTTCCTAGAAGAAATGCTATGTGGGATTGTTACAATTCAAGATCCATTAATGGGTTGTCATACTGGGCTGGCTAGGAATTTTGGGATCTGATATCTTGACTGGCAATCTTAGAAAAAAGAAGTCTGGGTGGTTTTTGTACACCCCACATGGTCTCCTGCAGGTTCTTATGGGCAGATGGTGTTGTATATAAACAGGTAACAATTGGTTCAATAGGTAAAAGGTAAAGGTTTCCCTTGCTCGAAGGCCAGTCGTATCTGACTCTAGGGTGCAGTGCTCATCTCTGTTTCTAAGCCGAAGAGCCAGCGCTGTCTGCTTCTGCAGACATTTCCGTGGTCATGTGGCAGGCATGACTAGACACCGGAGCGCACGGAACGCTGTAAATAAACACAAATAACCAAAATATTCATAAAAACAAATCAAAATAATACTTCTATGTGCATACACTCCATAGGACTTAAAGTTTTTATTATTATTATTATTTTATCATATTTTCATAGACTCCTCTTCATTTGCTGGCAACTTTCCTTTCTCTTTCAATAGGACATAATCCAAGAACCCTCTCCATATACCTTTAAGACTATTATCTTTTATCAATCATTTTTTTTCAATTTGCTCTCATGTGCCAATTTGTCATTTATAACTATATTCCAATTTTTATACCATTCATCAAGTGCAAAATCAAATTTTAATTTCCAATTTTAGTTATAATTAGTCTTTTTTCTATAGTGACCATTTTTTTGCCATTCTAACTATAGATTTCCATACCTAGATAACAATTCTATTTGCAGACATATATCCATAGATAAAATCTCATTCATTTCATCAACAATTATTTTTCATATTTTCTGCGCTACTTGCACACTCCCACTATATATCAAAATGCATGCCAATCACCTGGTTACATCTCCAACAATTTGATAACTATTTTGAGTTGTAGTTACTCATTTTTATTGGTGTTAGGTGCCATCTCTATATTGTTTTATAACAATTCTTTTTTATCCTAACTGATGTACAGACAGGGTTAATACAGCCTCCATACGTCTTGGCAGTGTAATAACAAAAATGACAATGGCTCGAAGCATTTTGCTGCTTAAGGCTGAGAAGTGAATTGCACTCCCCCACAAAAAAAATAAAATAGAAAATGATAGCAGATTTGGTCAAATTATTTTGATAATTGAGGTAGAAAATTCCACAAATGCCTCCCATCCCTGTTCATAAGGATACAACAATAATACTGAATATTTGAAAACTCAACTTGATGTCATTTGAGAACACTTTGCTCAGCAAAATGGTAGGGCTAAGCATTGGAGATGAGGGGTAGGCAGCTGGGAAATCATAACAAGTTTAGGTTTTTCTCTCTGTATACATTATAGAAACTAAACCAGTTGACAACTTCACAAGGGAAGCAGCCTGATAAAGGGTTAAACATTCTGAATGAAGTATTTGGCATTCACTATTGTAAGGCCAATAATTGTTGGTCAAAATAATATTCTTCCTGGGATAAGACAAATGATGCAGTACATTAAAATATATGATCCACAGTATAATATTTGCAAAGACTGATCTCAAAGCAAAATACTTTCTACTTAGCTTTGTTTTTCTTCTTCATCTTCCCTTCAGGTAGAAAAGGAGGCTTTAATTTATTTGACAGATTTGACAGATGAGCATGAATTCAATTTTAAATATAAGTATAGAATTTAACAGGTTTCTTTTTGTTTATATTTTATTTTAAATCAAGGTATTTGAGTGATAATATAATTGACTTTTAAAAAATCTGATTTAGAAAGTATTTAGGAAAACTTTATTTTATTCAGATAGTGAAGAAATTCAGCTTGCAGTGTACTGAAGCATTCAGGATTCCTCACCCATAGTGCTTGAATAGGTATGTGCTCCTGGCCTCTTATTTTCCAACAGAGGGTGTATTTTGCTCAAAAATGTAGTGTGGGAAAGTTTTTGCTACTAATGAAACCTAGGGGAATGATTGTTAAGGCTTTTCTTAAAATTACAATATGTTTGAGAATTTGCTGATATATTTAGAAAACACTCTGGAGTGTATCAGTGTTGGAACAGAAAGAAAGCTTGTTCACTTTAGATCAACAAAGTAATAATAATTTAAAAATCCATTCTCTCTATAGGTATTTTTAAATTAGTTGGAAGGGATTTACCATGATTTTCAGCTTCAGTGCTTATGATAAGTGAGTGTAAGGAAGAGTAGAGGAAAAACGGAACAGATGAGCAAGAGTGAAAGGGTCAGCAGAAATGGAGGGAAATATATGAGGAGAAAGTTCAGTAAGAGAGAAATGGTTTTTCCTGAAGAGCAAAGTGAAAGCTTGGTCCCCCCCCCCTTTTTTTTTTGCTACAGTGGGTAATAGAGCAGCACAGCTGATTTATCGCTAAGAGACAAAACAAGTTCAAGGAAAAAATGTGCAAAGCTGCCTTCAGATTCTGCCTTTCACACACAATATTTGCAATATCATATTTGGTTCCTATTTTCCAATACAATCCTAGAACCTATTTGATTATAATTAGTAATAATTACGTTCTGTCTGGCCAGGTTATCTTGTTATGGTAATAGAGTAGACCATACTGCCAGCAACTTAACGGCAAGTGTCAGGCGGCGGTTAACTAACCTGACAATTTATTTATTTTTAATTTATTTTCCCAAATTATATGGCCGCCTTTTTCGCCTCAGCGACTCAAGGTGGCTCACAACAATCAGTTAAAACCCATCCTTCATGCTAATTAAAACCAAATACTAAAACTATCTAAAACATCCATAAAATATCCATAAAACATCCCCAGTCCCTATGAAAAGGGGGGACACCTGGGCAGGAAGATTAACAGCCCCGGGCAGGGCTAAACAAGCCAGCAGGGCTGGATGGTGGCACTAGATGCATGCCATTCCTGCTGGCAAAGCCACGTTTTAAGGCCTTCCTGAAGGGGGGCAGCTCCACCTGGAGGCACAATTCAGGTGGTAGGAGGTTCCATAGGGCCGGAGTGGGTTCCTCCAGGCAGAGCATGCCTCCCTCCTCTAAGGCTTGGCTATAGCCCATTAGCCCTCCCCCACCCCACCCCCGTGCCCCACCCAGCCCGACCAGTTGGGGGCATCTGAAGGTGGCAGTGGCAGCATTTTTGACCCGCCTGGGCCACCCAGATTCTGCTGCTTACCCCCAGACTGACCAGCCAAGGGAGCATTGGATGGCATCAGTGGCGGGGCAGTTTTGGAGCCGCCCAGGCCATCCAGCTGCTGCTGCTTCCTTCCAGGCTGCCCGACCGAGGGAGCAATGAAAGGTGTTGGCATCAGTGGCATCGGCAGCATCAGTGGCATTGGCAGAATCGGTGGCAACGGCGGCATCAGTGGTGGCAGCATCAGTGGTGGTGGCAGCAGTGGCAGCAGAGGCATTTTTTGAGCCATCCACACCACCCAGCTGCTACTCTTTCCTCTGGCTGGACGGGCCAGGGGCAAGAGTCCTGGTAAGGGTGGTGGCAAAGTTCTTGAAGCTGCCAGCCCTCCGTGTGGCTGAGCCCTCTTTCCTTTGTCTGGACGGGCCAAGGGCGAGAGTCCCGGTGAGGTCGGCGGTGGAGTTCTTGAAGCTGCCAGCCCTCTGCACAGCTGAGGACTAACAGCTTGAGTGCTGAAATCCACAGGGAAGGGTGATGGTCCCCAAGTGGATTAAATCCCACTTGAATACAACTTGATGAAGGGCAGCAACTTCATCAATACTGGCCTGGGGCCGATGGGGACCTTGTGTGCCAAAAGGGCTCAGGACCAGAAAGTGACTCTCAGAACGAGTATCATGCTGCAATGCAGAAGGCAGATGAAAGGCTACTGCATTATATTCTCAGGACAGTCTTCATGTCTGATTGCCATGATTATCACCAATATTCGGATTTGGATATGGCAGAATAAGAAGAAGGATTACATGTCATCAAGTTGATCCCAATATAAAGTACCCATTCCACAACTTTCTTCATACAGGGCACTGAAAAGTGGGTTATCATTCCCGTCTTTTGTGGGACTGTGTTGCTTGCACAAGGCTACACTGGCTGGCTTCTTTCCCAAGAGGCATAGTGGGGAACTAAACTCTCAACATCCAGCTCCAGAGCAAGTTACCCAACTCACTGACTTTCATGTTCAGGGAATGATGAAGCAGACGAGTGAAGTAGTGAAATTCAGCTCTTTAATAGTGGGGTTTGAACACACTTTGGATGGGGCAAAACTCAGACTTATATACACTAAAAACAGTAACAGTAACAATAATACAACAAGCCCATTAGCTAACAGACTGTGCACATTTTTGATCCACTTATTTGCATAAGAATAGATACATGAGAAAAGATACATTCTGCTCCTATAAAAAGTAACAATAATACAACAAGCCCATTGACTAACAGAGTGTGCACATTTTTGATCCACTTATTTGCATAAGAATAGATACATGAGAAAAGATACATTCTACTCCTGTCAGAAAACACAGTTAACATACATAACATTCTTCCCCCCAGGTAAAAACAAAATCCTTAAACCAGGATGGCAGTCTAGTTTCCCTTCTGGGTCGGACGCTTGGCTGAGCTGGCTCAGGGCTCGTAGGATAGGTGACCCGACTGGAGTGAGGGATTGACTAGAGGGGGAGGATTATAAACCCAAATTAAAGCCCCGTTTGTCAGATGGAGGAGCAGGGGATCGTTCAAAATCAAAATCTAATTCTGTGGATGAATAAGACAACTCAGGGTCCCTCCTGTGTGTACTAAGAGTGGAGGGTGACTCCAAACAAAATTGGTATTCATCAATAAAGGAATCCAGAGTGCTAGGCTGGGACAGTGTAGGGGTACACCTGGACGGAATAGGGGAGCATTCCACAAATTCCCCTTGAAATCGGTTCCTAGAAGACACTTCTGGGTCAATGTTGGCTGGCTGCTGACTATTACCCCTGCCCCCTGGGTTTAAACAGGTGGGGGCCAACCCTAGCGTTGAGTGTCTGTATTCGTCTTGTGGGTCCAGTACTCTGGGTCTCAATTGATCCGCGTGCCTCCTCCAGATCAGACCAGTGGCTGTTTCGATTCTGTAAGAAACAGGACCAGTTTGATTGATCACAGACCCAGGCAGCTACATAGGGACACCAGCTGCATAAATGCGGCAATGTACAGGGTCTCCGGATGAGAAACCCTTCTGGTGTTGCATTGCTATATTTGTGCCTTTGTCCTCTACCCTAGAGGGATCCAATCTGTCCAGCAAGGATGACAGTTTCCTTCGCTGGAGCAATTCAGCAGGGGACAGCCCTGAGGCAAGGGGGGTGAGCCTATATTTGAAAAGAAATTGGCATAACTGGAGCTCCAAGTCCCCTTCACCCATACGCCAAAGCACGTCTTTAGTTGTGTGCACCTGCTACTCCACCTGGCCATTGATGGCTGGGTGGAATAGGGCGGCACTGATGTGCCTAATTGCATTCCTTTCCATAAAGGATTAGAATTCTGCAGATGTGAACGTGGATGAGTTGTCAGACACCAGCACAACTGGAAGTCCAAATGCTGCAAACAGCCTTCTCAGGTGCATTATCGTGGTGGCTGAAGTGGTATTAGGCACCCTAATCATGTCCAGCCACTTAGAGAATGAATCCACAACCAACAAAAATAGGGCACCCCTAAATGGACCTGCAAAATCTATGTGCAACCTGGACCACGGGCCCCGAGAAGAATCCCATTCCCAAGAGGGAAGGTGGGATTGCTCTGGGTGAGAGGATTGACAACTGGCACAAGTGCCGACCATTTGTTCTATGTCTTGGTCCAGTTGAGGCCACCAAAAGTAGCTACGGGCAAGGGCTTTGGAATGCACAATTCCCGGGGGACTTGTGTGAAGCAGATGTAAAACCTTGTTCCTGAGAGTGACAAGAATGACGACCCACTGGCCCCATAGAAGGCAACCTCATTCCACTGACAGTTCCAAACATTTGCTGTGGAATGTTCTGAATTCCTCGGCTAGAGGAGAGACAGGCCATCCTTTTTGTACCCAACACATTACTTTATTTTAATATTTTTTATTTTTTATTTTTTTGCACATTTATATCCCGCCCTCCTGGTGAGTACACCACTTAGGGCGGCTAAGAATATAATAAAAATTACAATAAAAACAATTCAATGACAATAACTAAAAACAAACCTAACACCCCAATTAAAACCAGCATTAAAACACAAACAAATCGTCATTAAAAAACAACCCTCCCCCACCCTAGCCCTGTAAAAACAGAATAGCCAAGCGTGGGGGGCGGCCCGTCACATAGGCTAAATCAGCCACCGGGCCTGACTGGTAGAGTCAAGCGTGCCCCAAACATGCTGAAAGAGCCATGTCTTCAGCCTCTTTCTAAAGGGGAGTAGATCCATCTGGAGACGCAAATCAGGTGGTAATAGGTTCCGCAGGGCTGGGGCAGACACGGAAAAGACTCTTTTCCTGGTCCCAATAAGATGTACTTCTTTCACTGATAGGACCACCAGTGAACCCCTCCTGTCTGCCCTAGTAGGATGGGCTGAATTCCTTGTGGCGATGCGGTCTCTTAAGTAACCTGGTCCAATGCCATGAAGGGCTTTAAAGGTCAAAACCAGCACATTGAATTGCTCCCGGAGGCACACCGGCAACCAGTGCAACTCCCAGAGAAGTGGTGAGGGTCGAGGATAACGCCCGCACCCCATCACGACCCGGGAAGCCGCATTCTGGACCAGCTGAAGCCTCCGAATGGTCACCAAGGGCAGCTCCATGTAGAGCGCATTACAATAATCCAATCTGGAAGTGACCAGAGCATGAGTGACCATGATCAAGGAGACCCGGTCCAGGAATGGGCGCAGTTGGTAAATGACACGAAGCTGTGCAAAGGCCCTCCTAGCCACGGCTGCCACCTGCTCTTCAAGGCAAAGATGTTCCAGCCACGACCAAAGATGGTAACTCCCGGGATAACATGGGACCCCGCACCCAAAGCCACTCAGTCTTGCCAAGATTCAGCTGAAGCCTGTTGTCCCCCATCCAGACCCAAACAGCCTCCAGACACCTGGTCAGGACTTCAACTGCATCACTCGGGTCCCCATGAACTCAGATGTACAGCTGGGTATCATCTGCATACTGATGATACCTCACCCCATGGGAATGAATGATCTCACCCAGCAGTTTCATGTAGATATTAAACAATAGAGGCGAGAGTACCGAGCCCTGAGGCACCCCACATGGGAGCAACCTAGGGCTGGAAAACCCACTCTCTAAAGACACTGACTGAGTCCGGCCCATCAGAAATGAGGAAAACCAAGACAACACCGTGCCCTGGGCCCCCAATCCTTGGAGCCGGCCCAGAAGGATACCCTGGTCGATGGTATCAAAAGCCATTGAGAGGTCAAGAAGAGCCAGGACAGAGGGGTTGCCTCCATCCCGCTCCCGCCAAAGATCATCCAAGAGTGCGACCAATGCCGTCTCGGTACCATAACCGGGCCTGAATCCTGACTGAAACAGGTCCAGATAATCCGTATCATCCAGAACCCCCTGGAGCTGCCGAGCCACTGCTTTTTCCAACACCTTCCTCACAAAGGGAAGGTTGGAGATAGGTCTGAAATTAGAAATAACAGTAGGGTCGAGCCATGGCTTCTTCAGGAGGGGGCGAACCAGCGCATGTTTGAAAACTGCCGGAACCACCCCTCCCACAAAGAGGCATTCACCATCGCACCGACCCAACTGCCCGTTGTTGCCTTGGCAGCTCTAACCAGCCAGACCGGGCAGTGGTCAAGTAAGCAAGTGGTATCACGCACAGCTCCAAGGAGCCTGTCCACTTCATCAGGGGCAACGGGATCAAACCGATCCCAGATAACATGGCTAGACTCCGCTCCAGCCCACCCCAGGCCATCAATTTCCATGTCAGGATTAAACCCCGCATGGATGCAAGCAACTTTCTCTGCAAGATGGTCAGCAAAATTGTCAGCTGATCCCTGCCACCCAGGACCAGCCCCCCCCCCTTACCCAGAAGGGACCTGGTAACCCGGAACAGGGCTGCTGAACGATTATCAGCAGAGGCAACGAGGGAGGTGAAGTACTGGCGCTTCACCACCCTCATTGCCACGAGGTAGGCTTTAATAGAAGCTCTAACTCATGTTTGGTCGCATTCACACCGGGTCTTCACCCAACGGCGCTCAAGGAATCTCCTAACCCGCTTCAACTCCCTCAACTCATCAGTATACCAGGGAGAGCAACGCGGTCTGTGAGAAGGGAGAGGCCGCACTGGCACAATTCTATCCAAGACTGATGCCACCTCCTTTTCCCAGAGGGCAACCAAGGTCTCAGTCGAATCATGCAGCCTGTCTGGAGGAAAGTGTCCCAGCTCTGTCTGAAATCTCTCAGAGTCCATAAGTCACCAGGGTCGGACCAATGTAGTGGGTCCAGCCTCCCTACAGTGACGCGTCGCTCCCCGAAAATCAAGAGAGACCAGATAGTCATCTGACCACGGCACTGGTGTTATCTCTATATGATGTAATATCAGATCACTCAGCCACCGCTCCGACAGGAAAACTAAGTCAGGCAAGTGGCCGCTACTCCTGGTGGGACCCCCAATTACTTGAGTCAGGCCCATAGATGCCATGGAAGCCATGAACTCCTGAGCAGCCCGAGAAGCCGATCCCAGCGATGGCAAATTGAAGTCCCCCAGGACCATAAGCCCCGGGAGCTCCAATGCCAATGCCACAATTGCCTCAAGCAGGTCAGGCAGGGAATCTGCAACTCTGAAAGGGGGCAGGTACAGAAGTAGGATTCCCAACTGACTCTTGAGGCCCAACCGAAGCAGCAGCAGCTCACAACCCTGCACCTGTGGAGTGGTGGCCGTGGTAACTCCCAATGATTCCCGAGCTACAATCACGACACCACCGCCCTTCCCCATACCCCTAGGCTGATGCCACACCCCGAACCCGGCTGGACATATTTCTGATATAGGAACCCCATCCTCGGGTATCAGCCAGGTCTCGGTGATACATGCCAGGTCAGCCCGCTCCCCTACGATCGAATCACAAAGAAGGGGTGCTTTGTTGCAGACCAACCTGGCGTTCGACAACAGCAGCCTAAGAAAGGGGTCACTTCGAATCTGCTGACCAAGACCCAGAGGTTGAGCGGAGGAGCTAGAAAAAGGGATTGGTAACAAGCATCAGCCCCTCGTTCCCCATGTGTGGCCCGTCCCACCGCTCCCACTATATCACCCCTTGCCCGTCATTACTGAGATGTGGGCCCTGGGAACCTCACATTTGGCTCCAGACGGCTGTCCACTCCCCAAGTTGAAGGCAACAGACTCAATAGAAATCCTGGGTGGGGAAAACCAGCTTAACCTCCCACCCAGCTGAACAAAGTCCTGGCTCCCACCCCTCCTGCCCAGCAGGCTGCGAGGCCGCGCCGGGGCTGAGGGCTGCCGCAGCAACATTGGCGAGGCTACTCGAGCCACTGCCCAAGTCTTCCTCCCTCCTGGCCATCCTGCCGAGAGGGGAGCAGGAGCGGAGGCATAGAAGAGGCCGGCACCAGTTCTTAAAGCATCCGGCCCACCCAGCTGAGCAAACTCTTGGTTCCCAACCCTCCTGCCCCGCAGGCTCCACGGCCATGCTGGGGCTGAGGGTGGCCGCAATGACATTGGTGGGGTCGCTCGAGTCACTGCCTGAGTCTTCCTTGCTCCCAGCCATCCTGCCGAAGGGGAGCAGGAGCGGAGGCATTGGTGGGGCCGGTGCCAGTTCTTAAGGTGTCCAGCCCACCCAGCTGAACAAAGTCTTGGCTCCCGCCCCTCCTGCTCTGCAGGCTTTGAGGCTACACCGGGGCTGAGGGCAGCTGCGGTGACGTTGGCACGGCCACTTGAGTCACTGCCCAAGTCTTCCTCCCTCCCGGCCGTCCTGCCGAAAGGGGAACAGGAGTGGAAGCATTAGCAGGGCTGGCGCCAATTCTTAAGGTGTCCGGCCCACCCAGCTGAACAAAGTCCTGGCTCCCATCCCTCCTGTTCCGCAGGTTCTGAGGCCACGCCGGGGCTGAGGGCGGCCGGGGCAATGTCAGTGGGGCTGCTCGAGCTGCTGCCCAAGTCTTTCTTTCTCCTGGCCATCCTGCCGAAAGGGGAGCAGGAGCCTTATACCTTCCCAACCAGTGGAAGGGGGCGGGTAGGGACAGCCTCACAGCGGTGTCTGCGTCTTCAAGCTCCCTCAGCCTCGGAAGCCCCTTTTTACCTTCCCACTCGGTGGAAGGGGGTGGGTAGGGACAGCCTCACAACGGCATCTTCAGGCTCCTCAACCTCGGAAGCCCCTTTTTACCTTCCCACCCAGTGGAAGAGGGCGGGTAGGGACAACCTCACAACGGCGTCTTCAGGCTCCTCAACCTCAGAAGCCCCTTTTTACCTTTCCCCCTAGTGGAAGGGGGTGGGTAGGGACAGCCTCACAATGGCCTTACATCTTTGGCCATAGCCTTTGCTATATCTGAGGGGACGACTGGGGGCAAGTCGAAAGCCTCAATCATAAGGACCTGGTGGTCACTTTCGATCTTCCAATCGGCTTCCCCGACTCCTGGCAGTGGAGAATGTGACAGGGCATCAGTGTGGCTAATGTTCTTGCCAGGCCTGTGCACCAAAGTAAAATCATATGCATTTAGGAAAATTGTCCAACGCAACATCCTTGGGGACAGAATTTGAGGTGTGGGCTTCCGTTCACAAAGATTCCAAGGAGGGGCTTGTGGTCAGTTACGATTGTAAAAGGCCTTCCATAAAGGTAATAGAATGCTATGGGGGCTTCACTCCCGTCATTTAGTACATGGCATAACACAGCTCCCACCCCCACAGGGGATGCATCACACACAAGTACAACTTCCTTGTTAGGATCAAAATGAGTTAATACAGCCTCCGAAGATAGCAGCCTTTTAAGTTCTAGGAACGCTTTCTCCTGGCAATGGCCCCAGTGCCAAACAGTATCTTTCATAAGAAGCCGATGTAATGGTTCAGCAACTGAGGCTTTGCGATGGAGAAAAGTGTGATAGAAGTTTAACAATCCTAGAAATGATTGCAATTCGGCTTTACATTTCGGCCTGGGTGCATTTTGCACGGCCACCACCTTGGAGTCAGAGGGCATGATATCTTGGGGTGTACTTCGGTACCCCAGGAACTCCACTTCCTGTGCCAAAAACACACATTTGTCTCTTCTGAGATGTAGACTGGCCCTCTCGAAATATGAGAGGACTCGATCGAGCCTTGCCCCTAGTTCGACGGTGTCCTTAGGACATTGTCAAAATATGGCAGGACACCGGGCAAACCTTTTAAAATACATTCTACAAGAGTTTGAAATATTCTGGGGGCCGCATTCACCCCAAATTGTAGTCGAGTTACCTTAAATGCCCCCCTATGCGCTACTATGGTCTGGGCTATGGCAGCAGCAGGCGACACAGTCAATTGTTGGTAAGCCTGGGCAAGGTCAAGTTTTGCGAAGCAATTTCCTCCACACAAGAAGGCAAGAAGGTGGCTTACCACAGGCACAGAATATAAGCGTTTGGGCGAATAGCTTTATTGATGGTACACTTGTAGTTAGCACATATCCTGACCTCTCCATTACTTTTCAAAGCAGTCACTATTGGTGTCTCCCATTCTGCGGAGTCCACTGGCACTAGGATGCCCTGCCCCACCAGTTTGTCCAGCTCGGCTTCCATCTTCTCCTTTAAAGCAAAGGGTACCTGGCGTGGCTTCATCCGGATGGGCCAGATGGTTGGGTCAAGCTCAAAGTCCATAGGGGGTCCTTTGTATAACCCTAAACCCTTTATGAACACCTCAGGATGTACATCACAAACGTCCCGGATTGGGTCATCATCTATTGCGTGAATGCCAGAAAGCCAGATTCCCATGGGCCTAAACCATTGGGTCCCAATAAGACAGTTAGTGCCCTGCTTAACTACAACCAATGGCAAGGAGGTGCGAATGTTTTTGAAATTGACCAAGAAATTTCCCACCCCCAGGACTGGAATCTGGCAATCTTGCACATCCCGGAGGGAAGTTTTAAAAGATTTGAGCTTGGGTCGAGAGGCAGGGGGAATTCTCAAAAACTCCCGTTGTGGAATTATGGAAAAGGTAGTACCTGAACCCACCTCCATCTTGAAGGGGATGTCCTGCAGGCTCAGGTCTGCGAAAAAATGCTCACTGACGATGCCTACTTGGCAAGGCTCAGGCTCTGGTGATACTTTGGCGGTGGACATTTTGTGGTGATGACTCTTCTTGGACTCAGGTGCTGGAGTTCTTTGCTTTCACTGTCCGCATACTTTAGCAATGTGCCCTCGTCGCCCACAGTTGTGGCATTTTGCGGTGCAGAAGGGGCACTTCCTGTGGTCATGCTGGGCTCCACAGCCATCTCACTTACAAAGGAATTTCTTCTCCTGATCGTCACGGTGCTCTCGGTGCTTTCATCGGATCTGCTCGGATTTCTCCCTCTGCGTCACTGGACTCCGATAAAGAGGTGGAATCAGGCAATGCTGAGGAGGATGAAGATGAATTTTCTGAGCTTGCACAGCTGAGTCGGTGGCACTGGTGGTGGAGTGGCAATGCCGGAAAAGCTTAATGCTGGACTGTGCGGCCTCAGATGCTACCGCCTCTTCTAGGACAGCCTTGAAAGTTAGCGTCTTCCTGATCATGAGGTGACATTATGCATCTTTGTCCCTCATGACGGCCAGCAGATGGCCCCGGAGTGCTTCTTTGATGTTGTCCCACTCGCACGGGGCAGCAGCAATGCGCAGAGCGGTGGCGTAGTCTGCAATGGACTCCCCAGGTCGCTGTGGAAGGCCACCCCTGGCCGGGAAGATCGAGACCTCTGACTGCAGGTGTTTCCTCAGTGCGGACATGATTTCTGTGAGCGGCACCACATCCATGTCCCTTGGGAGAACGAGGTGGGTTGCCAGCTCAAACATCTCAGAACTGCACTGAGTGAGGAAACAGGAGCATTTCAGGTCTTTGTCTGTGATCTTCTGCAAGGCCATTGCATGGCAGAATCTGCGTTCATATGTTGCCCATTTCTCTGGATGTGCTGGGTCAAATGGGCCAATGTTGCTGCCGTGTGGGGATGCCATCCCACCTTCATCGCCAGTTTCTTGTTCAGGGAATGAAGAGGCAGACGAGTGAAGTAGTGAAATTCAGCTCTTTAATAGTGGGGTTTGAACACACTTTGAATGGGGCAAAACTCTGACTTATATACAGTATAAACAGTAACAGTAACAATAATACAACAAGCCCATTGGCTAACAGAGTGTGCACATTTTTGATCCACTTATTTGCATAAGAATAGATACATGAGAAAAGATACATTCTGCTCCTATAAAAAGTAACAATAATACAACAAGCCCATTGGCTAACAGAGTGTGCACATTTTCGATCCACTTATTTGCATAAGGTTAGATACATGAGAAAAGATACATTCTGCTCCTGTCAGAAAACACAGTTAACATACATAACACTGACCTATGCAGCCAGTCAAATCAAGCCCTGCTATGCTCAATGGGGCTTCACTCCCCTATCTAATGTGCTTAGGATTGCATTGCCAAAGTACACAAATAAATGCAGAAGAAAACAATCTGAAATTGGGAAGTACCTTTGCAATTTATACGATGTACTGACAATACACAGTCTTAACAAACAGCAACAAATTCCCAATATTTTTTTTAAAAAAATAAAAGTTTATACAACAAGGATCCAGTAATAATTAGTGGCTATGAAACAGAATATTTTGTTCCTTTATTCTTATTATTTATCCCATAGTTTGCAGACCATTACAGTTGTTACTTTAAAAAAAATCACCTCATATCAGATTAGTAGCACATTGCTGTGACTGCATGTAGTGACTGGAGAGACTAACAAGGTAAACTTAGAATCAACAAATATATCACCACATTCTTACTGGTGATTCCCGAGGTCTGCTTCTGTTGCTATTTCTTACCCCCAGCCTCGGACCTCCTCCTCCTGCCACCCCGTCTGTTATAAGTTATGATGTGTGGATGAAGGCTTTTTCCTCATGCCGTAATGACTGTATGCTGAGATTTCAAGGGGCTGTACATGACAATCCCATTTTCTGTGTAATTTCATGGTTGTCTTCTTGAATGAAGATATTGGCTGCTCTGAAGCAGGAGGTCAGGTGCTCCTGCTCCCTTTCAGTATTGTTCCGGAGTATGTTTCCTTCCAGCTGATGAAAAGTAATTCATCATTTACACCCCTGAATTCTGCCAGCACTTTTATTTATTTATTTTTTGAACAACTTTTCTTTCCCTGTGGTACCTTGGGCCCGTGAAAGAGATAAATAGGTTCAATACAACATGAGGCTCCGGATCCCGGGAGCAGGTTATGCCTCTGAGGCCCTAAGCTGCCCCTTTCTCATGATAGAGTTTGTCACCTTTCTACCTCTGGAAGTCAAATCCTGTCGACTCAGCCATCTTTCAGACTCTCTGAAGTGGCTTTGGCACCCACTGGGGCATGTGAGCTTAAAATTGATTTTTTTCAACAACAAAAAAAAAAGCTGTCAAGTTCCCTTAAGGGACCACGTTGACAGCCAGCAGGCCTTAACCTATCACAAAGCACTCAATGTGTAAAAGACACCTAAGGAACTTCCCTTGCGAGGGCAAAGGGCCCCAGACTTATGACACCATTGAGAGGGTCTTGTTGCTAAGATACTGGCCTTCGACAATAGAAATTTAACCGCCAAACTCCTTCTCCTTTCTGATGCCTTTTTAGACTTGTGTTGGAAAGAAGAAAAGTTACCTTTGAAATATGGTGATCTCACTTTTTTTTTGTTTTGCTGGCCTGCTTATTCCAAAGAATTATAGCAAGAAAGGGTTAAAACAAACATATTGAAGTCATCCCAAAAGAGACTCAGGGTCATGTGGACAATGTGAAACAGAGAGCTCTTATAATAACAGTACAATAATGCAGCTTTACAGCCATCATTGCCTCGGGCTCTGATAATTTTTATGAATACCCCCATTAATTATGACAGATTCCAGAAGGGGAACTATGCTTAGTGCACAGCAAGAGAAATTCAGCGGCCTAATCCGGAGAAATGTCAATGGCATTCTTGGACTCAGACTTTTACCTTTTGCATTGGGACTGATACTCTGAATTAATGCTTCATGTTTTAGGTGAGAGGGAAGAAATGAAGCACAGCATCTGGGTCTGTCTGCTCCATGTCTTACCACTGCACCCACCCCTTCTGACAGCTGACTAATGCTGTCAAGGGTGGAAGGGGCGGCATCTACTGGAAGTTATTTTCAGCACCAATCTCAAAAGGTAAAGAATCAGCCTCAGTTCAAAGGATAGATGCAGAGGTGTGTTAATATGTGCAAGGATTCCTCTGCTTAATCACAGAGGAAAAATACTTTTAAATCTGGGAGGAGACTTCCTGAACTCTTTTCTTTAACAAGTACTAAGTGTCCCATGGCAGGGAAATTCTCTTTTGGGGACATGAATATAATCATACAACACCTTCGTCTGAATGATGAACTTTTAAAAAAAAAACACCACAAAGTGCTTCTGCCAGACTGCACAATTAGCCATCAGATAGACTTCTAAATACGTAATAAACAAACCAATGAAAAATCTGAGATCAGCAAACACCACCGGAAGCATCTATAAATCATGTGCTGCAAAGACTTTGAGTTGTATAAACTTTGTATATGTGCAGAAAATAATTGGTTCTATCTTCTGGTTTGTTTTTTGACCCTGACTTATGGTTTGCCTGCCACATGAGCTCTCACGTCTGCCCGCAGATGCAATGAGGTATAGTTAAGTTGCTTGTCCACTATGAAACATCTTGTCTCAAAATGTCAAGATTGCCTGTTAAAATATTGCCTCTAGCCTGAGAATAAGACAACTAACAGTCTCTCTCTCTCTCCCCCCCCCCCCCCCGTGTTGTAGTTTCCTCAATCTGTGCAAAGTCTTTTCATTCCAGTTTGTTCTTCAGTCATAACTATTGGCTTACTTTATATTTCCTCACTCATCTCAGACTGCTGCATACACTTATCTCCAGAAAGTTTGAGCTGTAATACCAACCTCTCTGTTTCTTTACACAATATGCTGTATTTATAAATGGATGCTGTTATGTATCTGACCAGAATTGTCTACATTGGGGTGAGCAAACTTAGCTCTCCAGATGTTCTTGGATTTCATTTCACAGAACCCATGACCAGCAGGTGTACTGACTTGCTCTTTACCTGGCTGCCATGCAATATGAAACATCTAATAACAACACAGGTGTAGAGATTAAAAACTGCTTTGATGGAGAACTTTTTAATTTGGCTAGACTTCACACCCAAAGACTAACCAGTGCTAACAGGATAATGGAAATGAAATACACTGTATGCTGATGATACTGCATCACCTGCTTTCACACCTGAGGAGCTGCAACAGTCAGTCAACTGTTTCAAGAATATATGTGATCATTTTGGCCTCACCATAAATGCTCAGAAAACCAAGGTACTTGCACAACCCGCCCCAAGGACAGCCCTTCCAGAGTTCAGTATCACCATCTTAGATTTGACACTGGAACAGGTAGACAAGTTTTCTTACCTTGGTAACATCCTGTCTAAAAACTGTACCTGTAAGCAGGATGTGGTGAAGAGAATTGGTGCTGCCCATTCTGCCTTTGGTTATCTATCACACCCAGTCTTCATGGATAAAGACTTAACAATCCAGACCAAGCTCATGGTATACCAAGTTGTTGTTATATCAACATTATTGTATGGCTGTGAAACATGGACCCTCTATCACTAAAACATCAGAAAGCTTGATCACTTTCACCAACAGAAGCTAAGGTCCATCTTGAGCATTAAGTGGGATGATTATGTCACGAACATCACAGTTCTCAAGAAGGCAAATGTAAATAGCATTGAAGCTTCCATCATAGGCCATCATCTTAGATGATAGGGAATGTCTGCCAAACGGATGGTTCCAGGCTTCCTTGTCAAATTCTTTATGGGCAACTTAGCTCTGGTACAAGACCTCAAAGAACTACTTTGAAGTGTCATGAGGACCAGCTGAAACAAACCAAGAAGGTAACAGGTATAAACCCACAAACTTGGGAAGCACCAAAGCATCCCTGCTGCTACCAATAACTTCAAAAGAGAACGCCACAAAGATGAAGAGGCTAAGTGACAAACATGAAAGCTTTGTCAAACTCAGCTATGTCCTCCACATCTATTGAGTGTAATGTGTGTGGCCACAAGCTAGGAGAAACCTGGGGAACATAGTGAAAAGTAGAGACATCACCTTGCAAACAAAAATTTGCATAGTCAAAGCAATGATATTCCCGGTGGTAATGTATAGTTGTGAGAGCTGGACCATAAGGAAAGCTGAATGCAGAAGAATAGAGGCCTTTGAAATGTGGTGTTGAAGGAGAGTTTTGAGAGTCCCCTGGACAGTGAGGAGAACAAATAGGTCAATCTTGGAAGAAATCAACCCTGACTGCTCCTTAGAAGGTCAAATAGTAAAGATGAAGATGAAGTACTTTGGACATCAAATGAGAAGAGAGGATTCACTTGAGAAAGCCTTGATGCTTCTGAAAAGTGGAGTGCAAAAGTAGAAGGGGGCGGCCAAAGATGAGATGGCTAATGGTTTTGAATGCTTTTCATTGTATTTCAATTTTCTAACTGTAATCTACTCTAAGATTTCCAGCTGAAGAGTAGTTAAATGATAATCAAAACACCTTGCAAGCTCAGCTATAGATATATGAAAATGGGGTACACAAAAAGAACCTCCTGGAAGATTGTGGTATTTTTGAACTGCAATGGGGCATATCCTGGTAACGTCAAACTTGTGTTTTTCACACTAGGTCAGGTGAATGGAGCTGCTGAATGAACTCACCAAAAGGTGCCTTCATTTTGGCAGTTTCACATCTGGCCTAGACACGGAATAAGAAGAATATGAAAATTTAAAATTTAAGAGAGAAAAAGAAAAAAAAATTTCTATTTATCTTTAAAAAGTGTTTCGATCTGTCTGTCTGTCTGTCTGTCTATCTATTTGAAGATGGACTGTATGTATGTATGTATGTATGTTAAATATATATTCATTAATATTCTCTTTGTTTATTTATTATACATTGGTCTGGATGCAGACCTGCATCATTGTTTGGAGCTGCCAAATCCAAAGTCAGCATAGGTATAATCATGTCGAGCCTCTGGTAGTAGACAAAGAGGAATAAACATAATATTAAAAATCAAAATGCTCCCTTTTCACTCATGATAGAGTTTCTAAACTTTATGTTAAAACATAGAAATCCCATTCCATGTTTAAATTCTAGTGTGTGTTCATTTTAGCCACACTTATTAAACCATTACTTTTTATTCTCACTCACCACAGAGACAGAAATCACAAATGGATGGTTGTGAGAGTGAGTAGACAGGCATATCCATTTTTTATTTTTTATTTTTTTTTTACAAAAGGAGGAACTACTATAGTTATAGAGAAGCATATTGTTCAAGAAAAAAATGCTGAAGGCACCTTTCTATTACCCTTCCATGTGTAATAGAGAAGTTTCTACAATTGAGTGTTGCACTGAAGTAATAGTTAGGGCTTTATTACTTACTTCTAATTTGTATTGATGGCCTTAAAAAGTAGCATGCTTTGCAGTTCTATAAAAGAAAAGATTATAAATTGAGATTAATTATAATTTTGCTAGCTCAGTACTTGTAAAACTAAAGCAATTTATATTCTTTCTCTTAATGATCTCCATTCCTGATTGCAGTAATGTAATCTAATTGTGATTATGATAGTATCTGAATCATGTGGGCCTCTGTGTGATTGGAACTACTCTTTGCATTAAAAAGTAATTTTGGAGTAATGATGAAAAGTTACTGTGGAAAATTGGCAAGTAATATATTTTACTCTGTATCTTAAGTTTCTGCTTTCATTTTTGATTATATCTTATAACAAGGATAAGCGTGATATTATATCAAGGATTTATTACATCAAAGACTTGCCAATGATAATTATGAGTATCAAGGATAAGCATAATATTCTTGGAATAATACAGATACAGTTAAGGCAATAAAGTGACAAAAGCTTTTAAGACACTGGGCTAGGTTTCTTTAAAAATTAAAGTTAGAAGAGGAAGAAGGGAGTCAGTGTCCCAAATGGGAGAAATATGAACAGAAGGGTATTTAACATTTTGATGGAACCACTTGAGGGATGTTTGATGCTTCCTGCCCTGTTAACTCTAGTCAAAATTATGCATTAGAAATAACATTTTATTACAGACTGGGATTAATTGATGTTCCAGACTAACAGAGCAGACATACTTGTAAATGAAGTCTATGTGTAGCTCTAGAAGACCAATAAAACAACAAAGCAGGGAAACATGAAAAATAAGGGAGGTGTAAAAGGCTTCATCTGAAAAACACAACTTTCAGCACTTGATGGATTTATTTTTCTAGTAATGAGTTATCTGTAATGTGTAGTTTGACCTTTAAAAGTGAACACAATTAGTTTTGATTTACCTACAGGGCTAATCTAATCCACTAGTTCCCTAACATAGGATTCATCTGAAATAGGGATGCCATATGTCCCGTTTTTCCCTGATTTTCATGCTGTCCCGTCCGGTTCAAGGAAAAACATGTAAAAATCTCAGTTCAAGGAAAAATACTGTATGCAAAAAGCTACGGAGGATTCCTTCAGACTGCAAAGGGTTAAATGCATAGAGTCAGCATTCCTAGAGAAGAAGGGAACACTATAGATAGGAAGTGAGAAAGACAACTCTTCACTTCCCTTCCTCTCTAGGAATGCTGACTCTATGCATTTAACCCTTTCAGTCTTAAGGAATCCTCCGTAGCTTTTTTACATATTTTCTTCCAAGGGATCCTCATGTGGGGTTTGAAGGTGAGTCTAACTCAATGGGGTTGTGTGAAGGATAGGGTAGGGGTGGCCTCAGGGAAAGGAAGGGTCTTAGAGTTTGCGGTGTCTAGTCAGCCTGCCACATGACCACGGAAACGTCTGCTGGCTCTTCAGTTTGGAAACAGAGATGAGCACTGAACCCTAGAGTCGGGTACGACTGGCTTTCGAGCAAGGGAGTCCCACTTTGGAGGGATAGAATTATGGCAACCCTAATCTGAAAGAACAAAGGGTAAACCTTGAATAAACATAAGACACATTATATTCAGAACTGAGGAAGAAACCATTTCATTAAATAGCTTCTTTTGCAGAGCCTTGCCATATTCTTTCTTCCTAAATTTCTGAAGCCTAAAAATGTAATCTGGGTATCTAGGGCAGCCCCTCTGTCAAACTGTTTTACACTTAGCAGTGTAGAGGAACCTGACAAACACTTTCTTTTTGGAAAAATGGCTTTAAACTCTCCTAGCACTATTACTAATCTGTTGAAGCTCTAGAGCAGCACCTTGTGTAACAACAAAAGAAATTTCATAGTTTGTGTAAGAATAAGCTTTTAATAATAAAAAAATTAACCATTAACACACATTCACTGTGTGTCATTTTGAACAAATCTACCTGTGTAACAGCTTAAGGAAATGGTTCATTTGTGCTATCCAAGCCACATAGTTAACAGCCTAGTCCAGTGATGGTGTACCTTTTAGAGACCAAGTGCCCAAGGAGGAGGAGGAGGTGGTTTGTGGGAAGACACTGTGCATGCCCACGTACCCTTGTGACATCACTTGCATTGCTCAAGTGATATCATATGGGTGGGTGCACATGCCCCTCTGCCCGTGCGCCACCACCTAACCTCCTAGGATAGTGTGTGTGTGTGTGTGTGTCTGATTACCTCATCTCATCCATGCTGCCATCTGCTGGACAGGATTTCAAACTCCCCTCTTGTCTCCCCATTGGTGGAGGGAGAGAGGTGGGGGGAAGCAGCGCTGCCATTGGTGTGGGTGGCATAGGTGGGACTTGACTGCAATGGCATGCCCACATAAAGGGCTCTGCATGCCTCCTCTGGCATGTATGGCATAGGTTTGCCTACACTGGCCTAGTCCTATGTACTGAGGAAAATCCCAGTGGCTAAGTGGGCCATTCAAATGGAAATATCATCAGATGACTCAAAGTTGTGTCCCTGATCACACCAGAAAAGTTTGCTTTCATGAGAGCAATCTCAATTAAATTGACCCTTCAAGCTGCTGGGTAATTGTTCCAGCCCAATCCCAAAAAGTAAAAGCTTCAGCATACCAAACCACTCCATGGGCAGTCTGAATTATGATGTATTTCCCCATGTGATCACATGCTGAACTAATCAATTAATTGCAGTATTTTTCAAATAGCAAGAAGAAGGAGAGATGATAGTTTTACAAATTCTGCGATCTAGTTATAGTTAAAAAAGTTTAGTCCTCCCCAGCAGACTTCTCAAGGTGCTGTTTTGCCTTTACCGCTTGCAAGCAGGATAACTGAAAGAAAGGCAGGGAGGCAGTGAATTAACTCTTTGCAAAAATACCTTAGTGGGGAGTGATCTCACTTCCTTTGTTCAAATTAAAAAACCCGGGACTTTTGCATGCTTTTTCTTGAACCAGCTGGGACAATTTTCCCAAGCTTGAATCTGGGAAAATCCTGGGAAAATGGGACATATGGCAACCCTAAGTGCAGTCAACCTAACTCAACACTCCCTTAACCACATTTGCTTTACAGAGCAATTTCTATTTCTCACACACACACATACACTCCCACCTGAGTGCCCTAAAATGACACCAGATGATGGCCAGGGTGACATAAAAGTTATTTTTATCATCAGTTTTGGTGGCATTGGAAAAGAGGGGGGGAGTGAATGTGTGAATAAGAAAGAAATGATGAGTCCCATCTTTGAGAGAGTGTTGGAAAATTTCTCCTGCTCCTTGAGGAATTTGATGAAATTATCCTCTATATTTCTGTTCCCACAATCAGGGTGAAGAATTTTGAATGGATATATACAAATAGTGTGTATGGGAGATTGTAGCTGTTGAGGCCTGTGCAGCAGCAGCAACAACACATTATATATCAGCACCAGTATTTAATGGTTATGTGTATACAATTAGGGTATGCAACTATGGGACTCTGGTAATATTATTACAACAGCACAGGTCAGGAGGACAGTAATAATGAAGTCAGAATTAGCAAAGTAAAGAGACAGGTTAAAAACCTTCTGGTAAAATGTATTGTGAGCAAAGCATTCACTTGCACATTACCCATGCTATGTTCCTTTCAATGTTCTTGGTACTGCAATAATGATTGTACAACTGTACTATTGTGTTATATCAGGGATTTTCAACCTGCAGCTCGTAGGCTGGATGTGGCCTGCAGCACCATTTCATGTGGGCACCCCACTGCCTCCACCACACATGGAAGTGCCATGTGGTAGAGGATGGGCAAAATTGCCATCCTGTCCCCAAAGCTGTCCGAGGGAGAGTGACCCGGCCCCAGGTTTAAAAAGGTCGAGAACGCGTGTTACATCCTCAACAATGAATATTTCTGCAGAGAATATGGTTACAGGATATTACGCATAGCTTGTACAGAAACGTCTTTAGCATAGTTCAATCACCCAAGAGGGCTTGAGACTTGTGTTTCTTGATAGTATCCCCCATTTTCATGCAGTATGACAGACCGCTTCTGGAACTGTGGAGGCTTTCAGAAGAAACATATTAGATGAGATAGCCTGAGGGAGAGGTGCAATAGGGATGAAATCAAACCCTGCACTGGGAATACACAGTCCTAAGTAGTTCTTTGGATCCTGGCCACAAATTCTCTTGACAGTGGTAATTAATATCATTATGACTAATGGTAACTGGACCACAAAGAGGACTGCAGGAAATAAAGAGCCGTTTTACTGTAATATCTATCATTTATCTTTGGAACAAGAGTCTTGTTCCCCCTGCTTTTTGCTGTGAAATAAATTATTTTGTTGATCACCTATGAGATGCAAAATTGGAAAATATCATCTTCTGTTTCTTACTTCTTCCACTCTGCTTCAAGAAATGAAGAAGCAGATGAATGAAGTAGTGAAATTCAGCTCTTTATTAGTGGGGTTTGAACACAGTCTGGATGGGGCAAAACTCGGACTTATATACACTATAAACAGTAACAGTAACAACAATACAACAAGCCCATTGGCTAACAGAGTGTGCACAATTTTCGATCCACTTATTTGCATAAGAAAAAATACATGAGAAAAGATACATTCCATTCCTATAAACAGTAATAGTAACAATAATACAACAAGCCCATTGGCTAACAGAGAGTGCGCATTTTTCAATCCACTTATTTGTATAAGAATAGATACATGAGAAAAGATACATTCCGCTCCTGTCAGAAAACACAGTTAACATACATAACAATCATGAAAAATAAATACTGTCTGCTACTTGATTTAATCCTGTGTCCTATACTAAATCAAGTGCGCTGCATCCAACTCTGAAGTCTGATTCTGCCTTGGACGTCAGGATCTTAAATTAGCTAATCTCACCATCTTGGTTAGGTTCTTGTGTTGATCATGCAAAATTTTTCCGGGTTATTAACACAGCTGCACCTACTCATCTTTACCTCAAAACAGACTTACTATGGCCTAGCTGTACTATCCATTAAAATGGTTTCACAATAGAGACAAGTCCTTGGTCCATCTCGCCTTACATACCTATTTCTGACATCAGTTCACTGACTTGCCCAGACATTTATTTATTTATTTATTTGAATTTGTATGCCACCCCCTCGCCCTGGGCTGACTCTGGGCAGCTCACATCAGACATAAAAGACATAAAAACATACATTAAAAACCATTTTAAAAGACCAACCCATTAAAAAAAATATCAGTAAAAGAGGGACAGTTTATTTTAGAAGAGCCAACGGGCAGAGGCCACCTCCCTGTCAGCTCCCCATACCTGCTCTGCCAGCCAGGTTTTGAGATCTTTCCTGAAGGGCAGCAATTCCATCTGCTGCCATAGTTTGACCAGTAGGAGGTTACACAGGGCTGGGATGGACATGGAGAAGGCCCTCTTCCTTGTGCTAGAAAGGCAAGCCACTCTAGCCGATGGCACAGTTAGGGAGCCCCTTTGGTCCGATCTGGTTGGATGGAAAGACACTCTTGGGGAGGGGAGACGCAGTCTCTTAGGTATCCTGGCCCACTACCATGTAGGGCTTTAAAGGTCATCATCAGCACCTTGAATTGCATCCAGAGGCAAATTGGTAGCCAGTCCAGCTCCCGGAGCAGAGGCGAGGCATGAGCATAACGCCCGCACCGCATCACCACCTGGGCAGCTGCGTTCTGGACCAGCTGCAGCCTCCGAATGGTTGCCAAGGGCAGCCCCATGTAGAGCGCATTACAGTAGCATGCTGCTGGGACATGCATGCCACCAGGGGATATAATTCAGCTGAGGCAGCAGCAGGCATAGTGGTAGCTGCAACTGTTATAATGTTCCCATGTAAAATACATTACCCAGTTACCAACCATTTGAACAGCTATAGCACACCTTAAAATCTGTATATGACGGGCAAATTCTGAGTTCAGATTTGTAATCAACACAGTTGATATCATGTAAATCACCTGTGTTATTCCCAGTAGCAAAATCATTGTTGTGCAGAGTAATGAATTGTGCAGATTATGTAGATACCGTATGCTGCGTTCTACTGTATTCTTTTTGTAGTGTACTTGCTTTTTATAAAGGCACATAAAACAATGGTATTATCTTACTAGAAACATGAACATTGTGGTATGAACAACATTAATTTCCTCCTCTAAGGTTTCTCATCTCAAATATGTCATGATGTTTCCCCATCTTTGTAACTGATTTTGGAACAAAGTTTCTTCATAGGAAACAGGTGTAGAAATTCAATTTATGCAGAAATCCTTCAGATCTTTTAGATCTTGACATATATTGCTACCACTAAATATTGGATGTCAGTTGGATGTTATGATTAAAAGTGGTTTAATTATTGCTTTTCAATCTGCTGAGTTAGCAATCTGAGCTATGCTCCATGCTTGCTTAATACTTTCTGAATAGGCTTCCTTGCCAAGCATTTTCCTGTGGTTAAAATGGCAGAGTAATGTTCCTTTGACTAAACTTTACTGCTAAAACAGAAACTAACTTGTCTGCCAAAGTGAACATGCACCAGCTCCTCTCATTTCATTACTGAAACAGGTGCTAAAGAGGGGAGAATTTCACCACCAGATCCTGGGATTCGAGGCAGGTGGGAGCCGTCGCTGCTGCCTCCACCCTCCGGAGCCTCCCCACCTGGAGAGCAGAAAAGGAGATGCCGACGCTGGGGCTCACCAGCGCTCATTAGGCTCGTCCTGGGAGCCCTCACCACCAGGATTCAAGGCAGGTGGGAGCCGACATGAGCTTATTTTCGTCAGCTCCTGTGTTCCATCACCACCATCTCCATGTTGCTGGCCTGGACTGTGGGCTCAACAGTGGTAGTAGGTCTCCTTGTTTTATGACTTTGGGACTCTCTTGGAGGCTGGGGTGTATTGATTTTTGTTGATTATATTTTCATTGTAATTTGTAATTATTGTACTTGCTGTTTTTTGTTTTTTTTTTTAATTTTGTGCACATTATTATGTATCTGTTTGCTTTGTATTTTGGCTATTTATTGTTCTACTTTTGCTGTTGTTAGCCGCTTCGGGTCACCTTCGGGCTGAGGGAAGCGGGATATAAATTAAACTATGAATGAATGAATGAATGTTAAAACTAAAGTAAATCTTTGGGTCAAACTACACATAGCTGTCAGCTATGTGAAGTACCTTCTCACACAAACAACAAGCACACATATACACTTATTTTTATTTTCCTACAAAACAGTTGTGAGAAACTGCAAGCTAAAGTGGAAAACAACATGGGGAGACCGGTACCAAGGGGTGGATTTCTCAAACTTTTCTTTTTGCACAGTAGGAAAAAATTACAGGGCTGAAAAATAGCAGGGGTGGTGGTGGAGAGAGTTGGTCTAAAAGTGACACACAAAACACAGCAAACAGTTATGCTCCATCTCCAAAGCAAGTTTCCACTTGACATTGCAGCTCTTGCAGTACTTGTGAGTAATAGTATTTCTTTGAAGGAGAAATGGGTAGAGCAGGATGCTTTAAAGTTTAGGCCTCACTAGTGTTGCCATACGTCCTGGAAAACCACGATTGTCCCTGATTCAAGGTCGGAAAAATTGTCCTGGCCAGTTCAATAAAAGTCATATTAAAGTCCCGGATTTTTAAAACTTACTGAGTGTGTATTGTAACACATCATTAAAATAAATTCAAACTCTCACCATCAAATGAGCAATTTCCTGCCACATTGGAGTTGGAGTATGCCTGGAGAGAAATCTTAACATCCTCGCCTCAAACCAACACCCGATAAGTTTGACCAGTGTGTTTCCTGGAGCTGAGGATGTTAAGAGTTGACCAAGCCGCGACTTCTCAAAAGTACAACAGATCATTTTACAATAAGAATTAACTGTTGTAAATAAATTTATTTATGTATTGATATATTTAATGTGAAAGTATTTTATAGCTGTCATTATATTATGTTTCTTTTAAAAAGGCTATTTTGTAACCCGCCCATTTTTGTCAAGTATACTTTTGTCTTGGTTTTGTGGGAGAGAATTATGGCAACTCTAGGCCTCACCAAGAGACTCTCTAACAGAAATGCAATGGCCAGTATCCTATCTTGTATTACTGAATATAGAATGAAAGTTGAGGAAGTAGCTGTGACTGTTTGATGAATTGTTTGCTGCATCCTGGCCTTTCATTTCATCAACATGGCTGGCACATCACCAAAGAGCTGTGTTTGCTTCCAGGTCTCCCATTTCTTGAGTGGTGATTCACAATATGATACTGGCCTCTGTGTTCTAAATAGGTCATCAGTTACTGGGATTACATAGTTATTGTTTTTGTTTTTTAAGCCATGCTAGCTGAAATTGGTCAGCTAAATTTGGGAAAGGGTGGTTTGCTTGTGTGATACTGACTTCAAGCAGAGACCTCTTGATAGGAAGTCTGCAGAAATAGGGCACTTGTCAGGAATGTTTCAGGGCAGGTTTAAAAGGAAGCAAAGAGGTTTGCTAACAATTGCCCCATTAAGGCTCTAAGGCTGGAAGAGATGGCAGCAAGATATTTGCTTGATGCCTTCAGTTTGAAAATGGGACGTAATTCACTGGCATTGATTTTGTCAATTAGATAACTAACTGATTGCTTTTGAAACAGGCATAGGGATTTATAGTGAGTGGCATGTGAATTGTCATCATGGATGTCTAGTGGCATAGTTGTTATTAGCTTCTTCAACAGTGCACTTTTTATTGCTTTGACAAGGGATGTGCACAACAACAAAACTATTTCATTTTGGGAGTTTGGGTGTCCTTTTTAGTGTGTTGGGCTTTTGTTTAATATGAAAGGGAGGTATTTTGGGTGGAGGTATTTATTTCATATTTCTCTATTCATGATTCTTGGCACTAGCCCAAATTAAACCCTAAGGAACCATTGAGAAAAAAGTGGCAAGTTTAACAATCGTCAGACTGTTTTCCTAAGAAAATCTTGGTCTGAGATCATACCAGACCAGGAGGCTTTAACTCCGAAGTCTGGTCTGGGTTTTTCTTAACACCAGACAAGCCCTGGGATCTTCAATAGCTCAATTCCAGGCTGCCTTGACAAATTACAGCCTGCCCTCTGGTTAGCGAATAAGCAGGTTTTTGGCCTATTCTTGGTAGCATGTAACTAAAAAGAGACAAACTCCCTTTTACAGGTGTGAGGAAACACAAGGGCTTGAGATTTTTTTAAAAAAGGTTTATTTAACAACACTGAGGTATTTACAAAAATCAACAGTCAGCTTCAAAAAGGGGGAAACAAAAAGTAGATTCATTAAATACTAATAAAACCCTTCAGGCAACCGATCAGTACTTGACCCACTCCAAGGCCAAAGTAATAAACCTCCCTTACTACTCTTGGGTAGCCTTCCTACATTTCCTCAGCTAGATGATTCTATCTCTGCCACTATTTCAAAAAACAGACAAACCCATTTTCTTCTCCCTAACTTCTCAGTGGTCTTCAGAACCTACTCTATCAATCAGGGGTCTTCAGAACCTACTCTATCAATCATTCACTCTCAACCAATCATAGTCCATTATGCAAATTAGCTCTTCTCAACATTCTGTTTCTACCCACTGTTGTTAATCTTCCCTGCTTTTGTCTGCACTATTTTTTTTTTACCAAGGTTACTTTCCTAACAGCAAGTCAATGAAAAACCAGTCTCCAAAAGTAGGCAAGAGTACAACCAACCATAACAAACACCCACATAGCTCAGGGGCACACTGATACAAAGTCCACCCAGGCCCACCCACTAAAACAAAAAAGCAAACAAAATAATCCCCCCAAACTCCCACCAAAATATCCCTTTGACAAATTAAATACACATTAATTAACCAAATAATATTTTTTTAGATATCAGAAATACAGGGAAAGCAAAACTAGCCTCTCAATTCAAGTAGAGTATTGAACTGACATGACTCACCTAAATATAACTATCTCAGTATTAAGAGGTAGTTGTTGTATTGTGCTTGCTTTATTGTAGCAAGAAAAGTCATGTGCCACATTTAAAGGCTAGCAAGCATATTTTAAAAAGTTTGTTTTGTCTTGAAGTAAGATCTTATTTATAATGCTAGAAGAAGATTGGTCAGGCTGTTATCCAATGCATGCTTACAAGGGAATATATTTGAAACACTTATCTTTCTTTGGTGTCATCTTGTTTTCTTGGAAGTTATTTTTTCTTGTTATGCTTTTAAATGGTTTTTAAAACTACTTTAATTCAGTAAAGTAAAGGTAAAGGTCACCCACTCAAAAGCAAGTCATATCTGACTCTAGGGTGCAGTGCTCATCACTGTTTACAGCCAAAGTGCTAGTGCGGTCTGCAGATGTTTCTGTGTTCATGTGACTAGACCAGTAGAAGTGAAAAACCATTTGAGGCTTCAATTCCAAAGTACGAACAAATATTTTTAATGCCAAATTAAATCATGTAAAGTTGTATGCAAAGTAGATTCTAAGCCCTTCCGGTAAATTCTTGGCTTTTCAAGTAAATTTCATTAGGAATCTAAACAAATATGCATAAACAAATATTACTAAATAAGTAAATATAACAAATGTATATACATGTTAACATATATCCAATATATATATACACACAAAAGAGTCCTTGGAGATGAATACACAGCATAACAGTAGGATGTGTAAATTAGATATTTACCTGCTCACATAAGTTTTAAAGTTCAGAAGTATTAAGTAATAGAGCATGTTTCTTCATGTTCCAAGCCTCGCGTGTTTATTCCTTTCGTGCTGCCGGATTTCAAAAGAGCTCAAAGGTTCAAGTGATTATAAAGATGCATAGACCTTGCATTGGAATGCAGCAGCAGCTCTAGTGATTAATCAAGCAATAACTCACTGCTGACTCATAGAAAGCAGGAAAAATCTAGGTCAATGTTGAGTCCATGGGGTTGAATAGAGTTAAACCAATGTATGTAACAAGCCTCCCTCTGGAGGAGTCGCCTTTCAATATTAACTCATTCATATTTGGAAGACCTGACAACTTTCAAGGCAACGAACTTAAAGTCTCTATCACTATGTTGTCGCTCTAAAAAATGGCTGACAAGAAGTGCTTGAATATCTGAAGTTCGAATTTTAGACCTGTGTTCCCCCACCCAAATTTTCAATTCCCTCGTGGTACACCCCAAATAACACAATCCACATTTGCAGACAATCAAATAAACACAATTTTTGGTCTTACATGTAGTTAGTTGTTTAAGTTCAACCCTAAAAGGGTTGCCCAGGACACATACCTCTTTAGTTTCCCATGATAACGTGCAATGAACACAGTCACCATATTGGAATTGCCTCTTGGTAATCGGCACAGGAATGTTCAAATCACTATCATGATCAGATTGCGTTACTAATTGTCTGATGGAGTTGGTTTTTCTAAGTCCAATAAGAGGGCGGCTGTCACAGCCAGGAATATGACTAACCGCATGCCAATGCCTATATATGATTGATCTGATCTGATTAGCAAGTGGAGAGAACTCAAAGGAACAGGTTAACTGTGAACTATCCTGTCTCTGCTTATCAATGAAAAGTTGTTGTCTAGGGACAGCACGTGCCTTATTGTAACAATGATGGACAATTCGATCAGGGTATCCCCTTTGCGCTAAAAAATTCCTAACAGAGTGGGCAGAAATTTCAAAATCAGCTGCCATGGACTACAGCTGCTGCTGCATTCCAATGCAAGGTCTTTGCACCTTTATAATCACTTGAACCTTTGAGCTCTTTTGATGTCCGGCAGCACGAAAGGAATAAACACGCGAGTCATGGGACGTGAAGAAACATACTTTATTACTTAATACTTCTGAACTTTAAAACTTATCTGAGCAGGTAAATATCTAATTTGCACATCCTAATGTTATGCTGTGTATTCATCTCTGAGGACTCTTGTGTGTGCATATATATTGTATATATGTAAATATGTATACGTGGATACATTTGTTGTATTTACTTATTTAGTAATTTTTGTTTATGCATATTTGTTTAGATTCCTGATGACTTTGTTGACTTTTATGACTTTGGGACTCTCTTGGGGGCTGGGGTGTATTGATTTTTGTTGATTATATTTTTATTGTAATTTGTAATTATTGTACTTGCTGTATTTTTTGGATTTTGTGCACATTATTATGTATATGTTTGTTTTGCATTTTGGCTATTTATTGTATTGTTCTACTTTTGCTGTTGTTAGCCGCTTCGGGTCACCTTTGGGCTGAGGGAAGTGGGATATAAATTAAACAATGAATGAATGAATGAAATTTACTTGAAAAGCGAAGATTTTACCGGAAGGGCTTAGAATCTACTTTGCATACAACTTTACATGATTTAATTTGGTATTAAAAATATTTGTTCGTACTTTGGAATTGAAGCCTCAAATGGTTTTTCACTTCTACTGGTTCTCACTGTTTGGCCCTACTTTTCCTTACCTTAGGTATGACTAGACACCAGAGCACACAGAATGCTGTTACCTTCCCAATGTGGCAGGGCATATTTATCTACTTGCAATTTCTTGTTTTCAAACTGTTAGGTTAGCAGGAATTCACTCCGTCATGCACCACTTGAGTTTTGAACTGCTGACCTGCCAAACTTCTAGTCGTCAAGTTCAGCATCTTAACCACTAAACCATCAACTAAATTAATACTATTTAAATATTATTGTCTATTTAACTGCCATGTGTTTTTAACCCACATGATGAGCTGCCTTGGCTCCTTCACTGTGAGAAAAACTGGATATAATAAAATAAATTAAATAAATGGCCACATTTAGAAATTGCTTTTTCTTGCTTCATGAACACTGAAGTATACTTTCTGTATTTTTATTAGTATTAGAAGGGGGGAACCACTTGTTTATTATAGAATAAAGTGTTATAAATTGCACACACACTCATGTGACCTCTGTAGAGGTTACAGCAATGACTGGCAATGTTTAACAATATAGTATTTAACAAGTTAGAACCACATTAATATTACTCTGGAGTTATTTCTTTGAAGACATTACAATAGATCCTTGTGAGTTTACCCTGTATTACTAAGAAGAAAAATGAGAAGAGGAGTAGTATTGTTAGCACATCAAAATTAGTGCACTGTTTCCAAGTTGTGGCAAGGTTCATAGTTCTTGTGATTACATTTCCAGTGGCTCAGCACTGTATTTGTATATCTTGTCTTTTATTCTACAACCATTTCCAAAACAACTGGTAGCAACTTCTCATTGCTCCACCCACTTCATTGCTAACATTAACGGAACTACTTTTTTTCTAACCAGGATGTAGCAGGTAAGAAAACTGCTAAGTGATAAAATGGTATGAAACAGAAAGAAAAAGAAAAGGCAACAATTTATAAATAATTAGTTTAAAAGTCCCCTGAGAATTAGATAGAAAAACTGAGGCCTCTTTTATAGGGAAATGAGACATTTTCTTTGTCTCTTAAAACAGAAAATTTGGCAGCCCTGTGGAAGAAGTGGAGCCCTATTGAATGATTAGTCAGAATTTCTCAAAACACATCTTTCTAACCTACATTCTGAGATGATTCTTTTTCTTATGTTCGTAGAACAGGGATTCTCACCCTGCAGCCTGTGGGCCAGATGCAGCCCATGGTACCATTTTATGTGCCCCCCCCCTGCCTCCACCACACCAGGAAGTACCATGTTGTGGAGGAAGGGCAAAATTGCTGTCCTGCCCCCAAAGCTGTCTGAGGGAGCATGACCCGGCCGCCAGCTTAAAAAGGTTGACAACTCCTGCTGTAGAAATGCAAAACCATTTTGCAGAATCATTTTCAAAAGTTTTCTACCTTCCCTTTATTTTATTGGGGAGGGGAGAGGTGGAGTAAATGTCCCTGGATCCCCACTGCTGCCATCCCCGTGCACTAAAAGATCACAAGATTAAGGGCACTGTGGACAAAGTAGTAATTGTCCTGGCCACCACTATGGCTGTTGCTGTTGCCCTCAATACTTTAGAGGTGGTAACAGCAATCCTGTACAACAATTTTTGCTAATGGCAACATTCTGAGAAAATGTGGAAGATTTTCCCCCTCCCATTAAGAATTTTGGCAAAATATCTCCATACCCTATTTTGTCTCCACAGAAAAAGAATGGTGAATGTCAGTAAGCCATTTGCACACAGGACACTTGTTCAAGGAGAGAGTTATTTCCAACAGTGACTCCTCATATGTTGTTAGCCTTCAGGACCCAGAAACCTTCAGTATAGCCAATAGACAAGTCTTCAAGGAAGTCTTAGTCCAACAACATCTGGAAGCTCAAGATTTGGAGGCATTGCTGTAGAGTTGTGTGAAATTTGTTTATTCCTCTTTTTAGTTCCTAGTAAAACTGCTTTAAAAACATGTGGCTACTAAGGAAGGAGGTCCTTACTGCCTTGTCGTATATAAAGAAACTCTTACTTGGTTTACTCTTCTATAAGAAAATCACAAGAAGCCTTTGTGTTAAATTTGACCCCACTGTTTCCACATTATCCCATCAAAGATCATGGTTTAGGCCAGCTGTATTACTAGTTTGCTAGAACTGAACCAGGAAGACCCAGATTCATATTTTTGCTTTTTCAGAGATATTAGTGCCAATCCCATATCTCACCCTTACCCGCTGACATGGCTGTTGTGAACACAAAAAAGAGGGGGAAATATGCCTGAATATTTTGCATGTAGAAAAATATTTTTCACCACTTTTCCCAAGCTTGACTCAGAATGTGCTTCGCTGTTTTGTAGGGAAATATTGCCTAGAATGTGTATGTTCCCTATGGATAAAGATTGTATGCACACAGGCTGTTTTTCCTCAACCCACAGCACATGTTTAGTTCAATAAACTTATTAATCAACCTACAGAAATGAGTTAAGTTGTTGAAATAGTCATGCCCTTTGTTCTATGTCAATTTTGTTGGCTTTGGTGACATATAGCTACAAGGCATGACAGATCAAAGTAATTAAAGTTCCAATCATTTACCTTTCTGTGTTCAGTGTCAAGTCAGCTAGCCTTCACCCTGTGTACATAGTGGTTTAATATTTTTTTTTACATATTATAGCTGTGCCATTTGCTCTGCTGTAGTTAAGAATCTGACAGCCTGTCTGTTATATACTTTGTATATGAAGGATTTATATTCCCTCCAGATTGAAATTCCATACAGAGAGGTTCAGTTCAGAAGAACATTTTATTTTCATGAAGTTCTTGCAAACAACTCAACAAGTTTGGACCTCCGTAGAGATGAAATGAGACAGGAGGCAGATGGCCAATTTTGTTTCTTAAGCAATTCTGTAAAGGTAATCAATTAATATACATTAATTATTAATATACAAAGTGATTAGCTTTTGCTGTGAAATAATATGAGTTATCAAAAAAAAATACCAATATATTTTCTTATTTATCACGGGTCTGGAAGGGTGAGTGGGATCCTGATGCTCTGATATCATAGCCTGAGTTTCCTTTGTGCACAGTTTCGTCATAAGTATACAAGAGAGTCATTGTGTCATAAGTAGTAGCCTCGAAATAAGAGCTCCAGGTCTTAAGAGCCCACTAGGGCTATCAGGCCAGCAGGATCTTATTCCCTGAGATATCAGGACCCAGGCTTGAGACCAAGCCCTTATGATGTTATGGGGCAGAGATTTTAGCAATAATGGAAGCGTGGCGCCAAAATGGCCGCCGCGCTCTTTGCGGGGCCCCCCCCACCGGACGAAGCCATCCGGGTAGTTAGGGGCGTGGCCAGCACCCTAATAAAAGGGCTGGCCACGAGGCAGCCGTGCTGCCATTTTGGCGAAGCGATGGAGCGGAGAAGTTTTTCCCTCTTACCTCCGTTGCTCGAGTCCTTTTAGGGGAAGCCTTTTTGGGCAGCTTTTTTCTCTCCGTAGGCTTCCTAGCTAACTCAGCTATGCCCTCGAAGAAGAAGGCAGCCGCTAACGTGGCTCGATCGGCGCGGAGGCGCCAGCCGGGTCGGAGGACCGCGACTGCGCCCGCCCAGCAGCCACCTTTAACGGAGCCCACCGGGACCGGTGGGATGGGATCGGTGGCCCCTTGGCCCGATCCGCGGTGCGGGCAGGTTGCCCCAGATGGGGCCTCGGCCCTTGGCCTGCAACCGATGACCAGTGCCCCCGCCAGGGTCCGTGCGGCTGGGCCCTCTTGCCCGGGTGCACAGTTCCCCATGGGGGGAGCGAGCCACGGGGGGTGGTTGGGTTCCCTGCCTTTGCAGGGTGTGCCCACGGCTCCGCAGGGGCCGGGCATGGGCTCTTGGCCTTATCTGGCCCCTGGGACTCAGGGGCCTGGACAGGTACCCTTTAACTATGGGCCGATTGCCCATTCGCACCCCGTTGGGGCTGGGGCATTTGTCAACGTGGAGGCCCTTCTGGCCCGCGTTGCGGCCCTTGAAGCATCCTTGGCGAGGGCCAATCAAACAGGGGTGCCTTTAGGATTCCAGGTACCCCCTTTGGCTGCCGAACAGCGGCCGGCGATGGGTCGGGTTGAGCCGCCTGAGGCGCGCGGGCCGGTGGCGGCCACTGCCTCGCAGCTCCCCACTCAACAGTTGCAGCAGTGTGGTGCGGGTCTGGCCCTGTCGATGAGCTCAGCTTCGGTCGTGAGCTCCGACGCCCCCAGCGGGCCGGAACCCCCGGTGGGGGCGGCCCGTGGGGGTGCATCGGGTGAGTATGCAGTTCAAGCTAGTGCACCCACACAACTGACTTCCTTGGGGGGGGGGGCTTTCCAATGGCCATGGCCTCGCACGGGTGGTCCGGCGGCCCAATTGCCTCCGGCCCACCCGGCGACTTCACCCCTGACTCAGGGCCCGGGTCCGGGTGGCGCCCCCTGCGTGGTGGGGAATGTGTTGGGGATCCCCGGGCTGGTACAGGCCCCCTTTGCTTTGCCCGCAGTTCCCTCTGTGCCAGTGTCGGCGCTGCCAACGGCAGGGTATTCCTTGCCCCTGGGGGACTATCTGGCCCAGTCCACCAGGGAGAAGATCTGGAGGGGAGAGTATGTAGATATCTTCTCCCTTCTTAATAGGGAGCCGACCAAGGAGGAGAGGGAAGGGCTGGACGAGAAGGATAAGGAGCAGGCACGTCGTCGTAAGCCGCCACGCACGTGGGCAAACTGGTTGCCAGCGTACCTGATTTACATGATCAACACATTTCAGACGCTAATGGAGGAACTTGGTGTCCCTTTAGCGCCCGAAAAGACCGAAGGCCCGTCTAATAAGTTAGTATTCCTGGGGGTGGAGATTGACATGGTAGCGCAGGCGTCTAGGTTGCCGGGAGACAAGGTGTCAAGGATAGTGGCCCTTATCTCGGACTTGCTGGCTAAGCGCAAGGCATCCCTTTGGGAACTGCAGGTGCTACGTGGACACCTTAATTTCGCTTGCAGGGTGGTCGCACCTGGCAGGGCATTTGCTCGGCGCTTGTGCGACGCCATGGCAGGCTTATCCAGGCCCCATCATAGGGCGAGATTGACACGGGGCATCAGGGCAGATATGCACATATGGCTCCAGTTTCTGAGGGAGTTCAATGGGGTCTCATTTTGGAGGTCCGACCTCCTGGCTTCACCTCAATTTCAGTTTCAGTCTGATGCCTCGGGATCCCTTGGTTATGGGATGTACTTCAATGGGAAGTGGGCCTATGGTGGATGGCCACCAGCCTGGTCAGGCACGGGTCGCCTGAGGGATCTCACATATTTGGAATTTTTCCCATACTGGGGTCTTTGATGCTATGGGGTGAGGAGTGGGCCAACTCTGTGGTGCATTTCTGGTGTGACAATGCGGCCGTTGTCCACATTGTCAACTCACAGACCTCTAAATCTCCCAGGGTCATGGTCCTCGTGCGCCAGTTTGTATTGCGCAGCCTGCGCCTCAATGTACTGTTCAGGGCCAGGCATGTCCCGGGGGTGAATAATGATATTGCTGACACTTTGTCCCGCCTGCAGATCGCCCGGTTCCGTGCCTTGGCCCCGGATGCGGAGGAATTTTCCTCACCACTCCCGGAGGAGATATGGACCTTTGGCAAGGAGAGGTGAACCGGGCGATTGGCTTGTCACTGGCGCCACGCACGCGTAAGGCGTATCACCATGCATTAGTTTCTTGTCAGACATTTTGTACACAATTCCAGCTGCCAGATACCTGGCTGATCCCGGTGGCCCACATCCTCCGTTTATGGTTTACCTGCATGCCCAGGGCCTTGCACCCCGCACCATAGCATCCAGGCTGTCAGCGCTGGCTTTTATGGCCAAGGTGGGAGGTCATGCGGACAGTACCGCTGATTTCCGTGTGAGACACTTTTTGGAGGGGTGGGTGCGGGAACGTGGGCGTAGCCTGGACGACCGCCACCCAATTTCCCCTGGGGTTCTTACCCAACTGGCACGGGGCTGGCATGACCTATGTTTCGATAGGTATGAGGCACCCCTGTTTCATGTGGCTACAACGGTGGCCTTTTTTGGAGCGCTCCGCATCAGCGAGCTTGTGATGCTGTCTAAGGCGGATGCAAGTCGTAGGGCACTGGAACTCGAAGATGTCTATGTTGCAATGATTGGGCTCAGTTGAGGATACGCTCCTCTAAAACAGATCAGCACGGCGTAGGCAGTTGAGTAATACTGCTACGATGTTCCTTGGAAGACATCTGTCCGGTTGGTGCCCTACAGGAGTTTCTTGCACAGTGTGGCACGCACCATGCCCCGTTTTTTCTGTCACCAGGGTGGGTCTCCCCTCACTCAACCATTCCTGCAGGATGGGGGCGGTTTCTACTGCAGCTACTTTTGGGTACTCTGGGGCTGAAATACGCCGCATGGGAAGGTGGGGATCACATTGTTTTCAGTTTTTGTGTTCACCCTGTTCAACCGGGAGTGCCAGTTTAGTCACTGCAATGTTTCTCACCCCCCCTTTTTTCCTTGACAGACCCTGGGTGTCGTTTTACACCGGTGACAGTATGGCTGGTGGGCCGTTGCCACGTGCACAGGGCAGCGCGTTACGCTGCACAGGGCAGCGCGTTACGCTGCGGCGACAGAGTGGGACCCCGACTGGGACTGGGTGCACCCGCACATCTCAGGTGGTGTGGTAAGCGCGGCATGTTATGGCGGGAACTGTTGCCATTCCTTTTCTACATCAGGGATGCTGACTCGCCTGATGTCCTGGTTATTCACCTTGGGGGCAATGGTTTCGGACAGGTCACTGGCCTATCGCGGAAGCTTGCGATTTGCAGTCACCTGGCCTACTCACATTATGTGTGGCCTGCCACACCCCTCATTTGGTCGGACATGATACCGCAGTACGCTTACAGGGGAGCGTTTGGCCTCCAGGCGCTTGACCGGGCTCGTCGCTCCAGGGCTATTGCCCGGTTCCTTTTTGACATGGGTTGGGGACGCGTCATTCGCCTCCCCGCCATCAGTCTGCAAAATTATGAGCTTTATTCAGGGGAGGGGGCCCATCTGTCGCGAGGAGGTATGGACCTCCTGCTGAGTGATTGGCGAGCAGGCCTGTCGACCGAGCTGACGGTCTTGGGGGGGGGGGGGCGTCGAGCCTTTATTGAAGCCTCTCCGGGTGGCGGGTAGCACTGGTAAGGTAAACATTTATGACCCACAGGTATCCGGCAGGTTCGCAATTGACTGGACAACACTAGATAGGCATAAGTTGTTTAAAAGTTGTCCGGTCAATGACGAACCAGGCGAGGGGGTGATGGTTACCACTAGACAGCTGGAATCACCCCCTGATTTTACGGATACACGTCAGAGGGTGGGGTCATTAGGTAGATATTGACTACGGTCAACAATTTGTTTGTTGTCAACAAACAAATTGATACAAATAGATACATTGTAACAATTGCCGTTGGCAATTTTGGGTGGTACCTTACCAGTGTTACTTCGGCCTGCTTGCCTTAAGAATTATGATTGGTCGTTTTACCAATAGAAATTTATAATTCGGACTAGGCATGAATCAATAAATGTGGCCCAATGCCGTTATCCACTTTCATTTGTGTCTGAGTCCATTGGGGGGGTGCGCCTGCAATGGAAGCGTGGCGCCAAAATGGCCGCCGCGCTCTTTGCGGGCCCCCCCCCCACCGGACGAAGCCATCCGGGTAGTTAGGGGCGTGGCCAGCACCCTAATAAAAGGGCTGGCCACGAGGCAGCCGTGCTGCCATTTTGGCGAAGCGACGGAGCGGAGAAGTTTTTCCCCTCCACCCCCTCCCTAGTTAACAGTGTGATTTCTTGGTCGCTTCGGGGCCGGGTGGGAATTTTTGGCTGGGACTCGCAATTGGCCCTTGAGTCCTGGCTTTTTTGCCCATCCCACACTGTTGCTATGGTTTGATATAGGGGTTTGTTCTGTGATGCTGTTGACTTTGGTCACATGGGCGGGTAGCACTGGTAAGGTAAACATTTATGACCCACAGGTATCCGGCAGGTTCGCAATTGACTGGACAACACTAGATAGGCATAAGTTGTTTAAACATTGTCCGGTCAACGACGAACCAGGCGAGGGGGTGATGGTTACCACTAGACAGCTGGAATCACCCCCTGATTTTACGGATACACGTCAGAGGGTGGGGTCATTAGGTAGATATTGACTACGGTCAACAATTTGTTTGTTGTCAACAAACAAATTGATACAAATAGATACATTGTAACAATTGCCGTTGGCAATTTTGGGTGGTACCTTACCAGTGTTACTTCGGCCTGCTTGCCTTAAGAATTATGATTGGTCGTTTTACCAATAGAAATTTATAATTCGGACTAGGGCATGAATCAATAAATGTGGCCCAATGCCGTTATCCACTTTCATTTGTGTCTGAGTCCATTATTGGGGGGGGTGCACCTGCAATGCAGATGGTGTGTATGGCACATACAAATAGAGTAAATTTTAAAGCCATACGTAAATTACAGCAGCAGCATGTAAAGTGTGGAAGATTATGAGAAAACGAAGAGTGTGTCTCAGCATGCCTAAGTGGCATAGCCTAAAGCAGGGATTCCCAACCTGTGGCCCATGGGTCAGTTGCAGCCCACGGCACCATTTCATGTGTCCCCCCACTGACTCCACCACACCAGGAGGTGCCATGTGGTGGAGGAAGGGCAAAATGGCCGTCCGGCCCCTGAAGCTGTGTGAGGGAGTGTGGCCCGGCCTCCGGCTTTAAAAGGTTGAGAACTCCTGGCATAAAGCCACTGAACCTAAACTTCAAAAGGTGGTTGCAAAATGACAAAGAAAACATTAAATGTGTACCAAAATGATGGTAATATACTTCCCATTATGTGACTCCAATGCACTTCAAATATATTTACTTTCATTAAAATAAAATCTGGATATGTTCTCTCTCTCCTCTCTCTCCTTTCTCTCTCTCTCTCTCTGTGTATGTGTATGTGTGTTGTGTGGTATCTAACATGACATTGAGTGCTTAACACCTCCACACTTCCTCATCTCCCACTAATTTAGTATAGCAGGTCTTTTCAATTTCCCAGACCATGAAACATCATTTTGATGATGCATCACATCCAGTTAAGATAGTGCACAATTTTTAAACGTTTATAAGTTTAGTCAAATATAGCTGTTTTAATTCAGTATGCACAGATTTGAATACTGAGGACCATGTAGACAACCAAGAACCTAACTGAGCATCGATGCCAGTCATGCATATTTGTGGCTTAGCGATCTGCCCAACAATAAACTAGAATGGACAGTGATAAAACATAGAAGTCAAAAAGGGTACCATTGGAAAGTAAAAGGAAATTATTGACATGCTCACTAGAAATGAGTCCAGCCCCTGCTAAATAGTTCAATCTGAATCTGAGCATGTTTAGTGGCCAATTAATAGTCAGTGTTTGTTAAAAAAGAAATACAGAAAAGCAAGTGGGGCAGAGTGAATGCCTTGCTGAAAGAGGGGATATTTGGCTGTCTGAAAGCTGGGACAGGAACACAATATTTAGCAGTTATACTGAAATCAGGTTTTATAGGTCTAATTTGTACCTTTTACTTCAGGAACCTCACTTGTTGTAATTAGAGATAGTGGGGTACACAGCAAGATCCTCCTCAAAGTTTGTGATATTTTTTAACCATAATCGGGTGTACCCTGGACAATGGCAACCTTGTGCTGGCTAATCTTTCTCACAGTGGGTCAGGTGAAAGGAACTATGGAACAAATTCACCAAAAGGTGGCTTCATTTTGACAGTTTCACATTTGACCTAGACACAGAAGAAAATAATTAGAATTAGAGATGATGCGTCTGATTTGACACAGCACACAGAAATACTATTTCCTTTTTTAATGTTTAAAGATGGTGGTTTTAAGACTGTTCTTTTAAAAAATAGGCACAAAATGCTCTTCAGAGTGTTTCCATAATTTTCAGTAAAATATTGGGATACACAGATAGAGTCCCTTTAAAGATATTTTTGATCCACAATCTCGTGTACCCTGGTAATGGCAACCTTTGGCCTAGACACATTAGAAGAAGGGAAATCTCATGTTCCACCTTCATATATGGGGCAGTTGTGGGTATCATGGGGCCTTCCGTTCATGGCTGGATAGCTAGTCAGATCCAATAGGCCACATACAGCATGGAATGATGAGGAATATAGTACAGTGGCCTGGAGTTCTACCAGATCCCTCCAATTAAATTGTCTAGTTTTTGCTACTGCATGGTGTGCCTAACAATTGCAGAGTGCCATTTTAATATTGTGATGTCAAAACTGCAACAGTAATTTCTTGCCCCTTTATGGTCTTTGAGAACAGGCATACATATCCCTGCACAGGGGAATGAATACTGAAGAGACAACTTGATTAGCACAGTAACTCCATCTGACAAACACAAAAGAGGCTAGATAGTTTCTAATAAATTAATGAAATATTTATAGATAGATGGAAATATTATTTTGAAACTGCCATAATTGTTATTCATGTCTGCATTCTTATCTTATCTTAGGTTTTATTTGTACCACACTTCCCTCAGCCCGAAGGCGACTCGAAGCGGCAAAACAACAATAATAAAGCAATACAATAGGTCAGCAATACATATCAAAAAAATATCGACAATCAGCAAAACAATATATCACAATATCAGCAATTACAATATAGGGGGAAAATTACAATATATCAATAAATACGGGCACCAAATATAGCAAAAAGACACAGTACTCTATACAAGGAACCAAGCCACTAAGATATCTAAAAATACAAAATGACAAAAACAGAAATATACTCTAGTGAAACAAATTACCAATGCAACGCACAGCTCACTCTAACTCCAGGCAAGTCCAAAAGGGTGAGTGACAGCGGCAAAGGCTCAGTGGTCTCAGCGGTTTTTTAAAGTCTAAAGCAGAGTGGGGCTAGAGACGCGAGCAACCCAGGGAACCCTTTCCCGCTGCCGTCCTGCAGAAGATCCTTCAAGAGTTCCCATTTCCCTCAAGTTCGGGGGCTGCCTGAGGGAGGAAGTCCAGTGTGAGCAGTGGGAAGAGGTGGCAAAGTCCTCCTTCCTATAGCTGCCATGTCTTTTAAACCCTCCGGCCAAACGGGGGTGGGAGGGTAGTGGCGGCGGCCCCAGCTATTCCTCATCTGAAGCCAATGGTGTGGGCTGTGGGCAGGGGGCTGAGCTGGCCTGGGGAGCAGCTGTGGCAGCAGTGGTGGTCTTCAGGTTGGCCGCAAGCCCGGAGGCTTTTCACCCCTCCCAGGCAGTATGTCAAGATTCTAAGTATCTCAAGCCTTTACCTTTACCTTCACTTATGTCAAGCCTTCCTTGTTGATAATTGAATGCTTGTTGATTGTTAGCATGGGATTAGGTTGGAAATGAAAGTGGGTATGATTAGTTCCATAAAGTCATTGACAGTCATCTAATATTGAAAAGACTGGCTATTTCTCTGGTTGGGAGGAGGTGAGCAATTGGGGATACAATTGAAACAATTTAGGCACTCCCCAAATAGTCTATTATTTTGCTCTCCTTCTTAGCAATTGACAGCAGTGTCCTAATACATAGAGATAAAAAGATTCAGGAGTCAAGACAAACAAAGAGATTTCAGGAAGAAAAAAATAATATAATGGAATACAATACTGTTCAGTTGTGTTTGTATTTCAATTTCCAAATACAGTGATACCTCGCTTAAAGAACATAATGTGTGCCACGGGATTGCTCTTTAAGCGAGTTTGCTCTTTAAGTGAAACACTATTGTAAGTGATCAATTGTGACTTCTGCGGGGGGGGGGGGTGTGTGTGTGATTTCAAACCCCAATGTAGTTGTTCAGCAAGTTTTTGGTTGATTATAGTTGTTAAGCGAGGCGACCATTCAGAGAAAATTCTGCTCTTAAGTGAGTTAGTCTCTAAGTGAGGTGCTCTTTATTGTGAGGTTTTACTGTAAGGTGCTTTGTATGTAACATATGAGCCCTGTTGATGCCATTATCGGAGATATGAAAGACAAAGTAAATGCATGGTGTAAGAAGTTGATGAGCCATCTCCCCCAGATCTCAGGGAAATTCTACACCCAGCTTTCTCATAGAAATCGGAGAGGAGATGATAGCTGAGGGAACCAATGTGTGGAACTTCCCTGGTGATGGAAGCATTGTAAAAGGGGAGGAAACAGAAGAAGGTAGGGAGAAAGAGTAGGGAAAGGGCTGAGTAGATTGTGGGGGTTCAGTTGAAGAAAAAAAATGGGCCCATGTGGAGGTAAAGGAGGATCCAAAGGATTTCCACTCAGAAGATTGAGAGGTTTATTTATTTATTTATTATTCAAATTTATATATTTTCGCCCCATTCGAACAAGCGACTCTGGGTGGCATTACAACAATAATATAAAAACATACAATCTTTAAAACATTTTTAAATCCTTAAAAACACCTTTAATCAACACTAAAAAATACCTTCCTACCCCATCAATTATTAATAGCCATCCTCAATTAAAAATCCCGCCCACCCATCTGAAGAAAGAGGGAGGATATTAAATTATGTCTTAAATAAGCCAACTGGCGGGGGTCACATCTCCATCCATGCCCTACACCTGTCTTGCCAGCCAGGTTTAAAGTGCTTTTCTAAAGGGCAGCAATGCTCTGGTTGGATGGGCAGACATTCTTGGGGAGATGCGGTCTCTTAGGTATCCTGGCCCACTACCATGAAGGGCTTTAAAGGTCATCACCAGCACCTTGAATTGCACCCGGAGGCAAACTGTTAACCAGTGCACTCCCAGAGCAGTGGTGAGGCACGGGCATAATGCCCACACCCCATCACCACCTGGGCAGCCGCATTCTGGACCAGCTGCAGCCTCCGAATGGTCATCAAGAGCAGTCCCATGTAGAGTGCATTACAGTAATCTAGTCTGGAGGTCACCAGAGCATGTGTGCCATGAGCAAGGAGTCCCGGTCCAGGAGCAGGCACAATTGGTGAATTACACTAAGTTGTGCAAAAGCCCTCCTGGCCACGACTGCCACCTGTATAAGAAAAAGGTGACATGGAAAATATTGTAAGCCATGAAGCTAAGGTAGAGGAAGGTAAAGCTGATACTGACTGTGGTGAAGATCCCATGAATAGAATTGGGTAGAAGTACTGAAAGACCACCCTTGGACTGGCAGTCCTGTCAAGCTTCATATATCTGAAAAGGTATGTCCCTGGTAGGGAATAGTTCAAAAGTGTCCAAACTCTGCTATTGGGTGTAAAAGACTATAGAGAACATCTCTGTTATCAGAGATCAGGAGGAGAGTAGAGGGAAGAAGACTAAAGTGATTGAAGAGCAATGGAGCAGCTGGCTCGCAGTGTTCTTAATGTAAACCAGGGGTTCCCAAACTTTTCATGCCATGGTCCTGACAACGCCCCATGGACAGCTGAACAGGCCCATCATGTGGTTTATCATGTGATAAACACTGCCGTAAAACACATCTGCAGCTGTCATAAATGCGTTTATGACACCTGCAAGTGCATTTACAACTGTGTTTACAGCAGGCACATTTTACATGGGTGGCGGCAGGCCACATGAAATGGTGACGTGGGCCAGGTCCGGCCCACTGACCATAGTTTGCCAACCCCTGATATAAATACTTAAATGTTAAGAAAATAGTTCTTTTTTTCCCCAACAAGCACACACTTCTGGTTTTCCTAATGGAGGGGACAGGATTAGCTGGGACTACCAGAGGTGGCCCCACTCACACAAGGGCATTTTATAACCACAAAGGTGGTTTAACTTTTATTAATACCCTCACAGGGTTTCTCCCTTGTGAAATGGGTCTGCTTCATTTTGTGAATAGTTCAAGAATCCTGCAAATGATGGAGAAGTTTACCCATTCAGAGTGAAGGCAAGAAATATTGTTCTTGCTCTGGTTTGACTTCATGATATTTATAGGTATTTGTATTTGATTAAGCTACTTAAACTCTGTGGAAATTATTCTGGCTTTCCAATTAAGGCTGGATTAAATAGAGGAGTGTCAAAGAAGACAGCAGGAGTGGTAGAGAATAGGAGGGAATCTGTGTGAAGAGGTTGAGGTTTTTGAAAAGGAGTCTTTTAAACAACATTTTCAGCTCCCATTGTCATTGTGTAAATGTTCAGTCATGAACATTTGGCTCATCCTTAATATTGACCCTATGGACCCTATGCTAAAAATGAGTCCCAAGTCTATGCTTCCTCTTTACGTTTTACTCAGTATTGTAACAGGATATTTCAGATCAAGACAATATGCAGATTTTGTGGGTCTCACAGGACAGGGTTAAATCCAGCAATCAAACCTGTACAACTGGAATTCTTTCATAGTACTTGCCACGTGTGGGAGCAATGCATTTATGTTAAAACCAATCTTTGAAATGGTCCCTTCTGGAATTCTTACTAATCCTAAATGCATGTGGAAAGTGTTCCAATTTGCTTCTTACATCCGGTGTATGCCTCTTGTAGAAAGAATATGGGCTCATATAAAGTCTGCACACACATTTGCACTTTGCCCTTATTAGGTCTTACCTCATTGTCGCAGTACTCTGTTTTTATCCACTAGCCCAGTGATGGTGAACCTTTTAGAGATCAAGTGCCCAAACTCAACAGGCTGCTTCCTCACCACACCCTAATGCCACATGTGAGCTGCCTGCCTTAGCCCAGACAGGGGAGTGACGAAGCGCTCCCATTAGGCTGCTGGGCAGAGGGGCGGGGCAAACTCTGTGCTGGGGGAGGGAGGAAGCACTCCCATTGGGCTGCTGGGCAGAGCGGTGGGGCAAACTCTATGCTGGGGCAATGGTGTGTGCACCCACAGAGAGGTCTCTGAGTGCCCCCTCTGGCATGCGTGCCGTAGGTTCGTCACCACTGCACTAGCCTATTGAAGTAGAGTATTTTTGTTAGCAAATTTTAATGACTATTCTTCACTTTTTTTTAGAGGTTGAATGTGTCAATGGACTCTAATGACTTTGTGAAACCTCTTGTTTTGTTTTGAAGAATTGTTTCCCAAATTTGGGGCCTCAGATATTCTTAGTCTAGAATTCCCAGAAGCCCTGACTGATCCTTGGTTTTGTTTTTCATACATTGGGAACTATGGCCAAAACCATGTTGCTTAGTGTAATAAATGACACTAGAGCTGGCCATTTGAATCAATTAAGATTTAGTAAGATAACTCCTCACTACTAACTATGACTTACTTTAGCACCGAAAGTCACAACTCTAGTACTCTCCTTTGAATCAATTTAATTTACAGAGGAGCTGACTCTCTAAATCCCCATTGATTCAGTGAGCCTAGTCTAGTCCATTGTTCTGTGATGAAGAAAGAGAGGATAAAAACTCCAATGGATACAGAAATGAACCCAAATGTAAGAACAGGTGATGTCTTTTTTATACCACTAAAAAGTCCAAGCAAACATCTAGCTTTCAATGTTAATTCAGCTTCATCAGGTTGTACACTAGCTTGTATTTTCCTCCCAACTCTCAACAAAAACCTGCCAAACAATCTGCATTTACTTCACCTCCCCATTTCTTTGTTTTAAATCTCAAGTTTCATAGTTTGTTTTTATTTTTTAATAATTTTTATTAAATTTTAACATAAATACAATATATAAATCCCCATTGATACATCAAATTCACATCCAGTAATAACACTATATTTCAGTTGTGACTCGATATTATATTACTTCCCCTTCCATTTCTCTCCTTGATACAATGTTTTTATCAGTCATTTATAATTTTTCACCATCTATTTGTGCATTTCATAATCTCTAATATATCATATATCCACCAAGTCACCCTACTACTTCGTAATATCAATACAAAAATGACATAACTAAATTTTAAAATTAATAAATTTAAACCAAAAAAGAAAATAAAACAAAAAGACTAACCACCCTGTGTTATATACATTGCCCTGGAGAGCACGGAGTAACATTATGGAATCATTCCCAAAAACCCTTGTGAATGGGTGCAGGTCTATTCAACTCTTCTCCCTTCAAAGAGTAATCCACAAAAGTTTTCCAAATCTTCCAGAATCTATTTTCTTTAATAATCCCCTTTTTCATATTTATCTCATATGTTAATGTATCATTCAATGCCAATTCCCACATTTCCTTATACCATTCCTCAATTTTTATAATCACATCATTGTCCCATTTTCTCGCAATGCACAATCTACCCGTTGTCAGCATTATTTCAAGCAATGCTTTTTTATCTTTACTTAAATTTATATCTTCCACATCTGTCAGCATGATGGTATTTGCACTCAGTTTGATTTTTGTTCCCATAATTTCATTTATCTCATTCTTAATACCTTCCCAAAAATCCTTTACAACCTTACATCTCCACCACATATGTTCATATGTACCCAATGCACTCTTACAAGGCCAACGCATTTTATCATTTTTTTTATCTATCTGATGCAATCTCACCGGTGTCAAATACCATCTCCACAACATTTTATAATTGTGCTCCTTTACTCTAACGGACAAAGTTCTCATAATTCTTTTCTTCCATTTATTTTTCCAGTTTTGATCCTCAATCTTTATCTCAAGATCTTGTTCCCATCTCGCTTTCAGCTCCTCTTGTAGATTACCTTCCTTATTTATCATTATATATATTTTACTCACCAGCCCCTTTATACCACTTTGTCCCTTTCTTATTTTCAAAACTAAATCTTCAAACTCTGTCTTCCCTCTTTCTAATCCGGCCTCATTCATAAATTTATAATTCCACTTATTTGCTATTTTTATCTGAAACCAATTTAATTTCAATTGTGCATACAAATTTATTTTTCTCTCGTTGTCTCTGTATGCCCGCATCCAATCTTTCAACAGGAAAATTTCATTCTTATCCAATACTTCTTTAATCCTTTTATTAATTCTTATTGGAAAATTTACAATATCCTCCAATTAAATAATAGGAGAAATATCTGGTACCAACTCCTTTCTCACTTTTTTCCATGTTCCCAATAATGTCTTCATCATCTTATTTTTAGTATTTACTTTCCCAATGTCGCCTCCTAGAAAGACTATTTTTCTCATATAACTAAGTTCTTTCATTTCAATTTCTTCCCAAATTGCCTTTTCCCTTGCTAAGATCTTCACAACATTCTTAATTTGAAAAGCTCGATGATATGTTATTAAATTTGGCATTCCTAACCCACCATCTTTTTGAGGTAAATAACAAAACTTTTTTGCCAATCTGGATCTTTTTTCCCCATTACAAAAATTATTAATCATTATTTGAAACTCATTGATTTCCTTATCCTTAAGTTGAATTGGGAGTGCATCAAATAAAAAATTAATTCTTGGTAATAACATCATTTTACTTATTGCTTTTCTTCCAAACCAGGACAACTTCAATTTTTGTAACCCCTGTATTCTATCCTTGATTTCTTTTTTCAGTCTTACATAATTCAGTTTGTTAAGATCTTCAAATTTGTTTGAAATATTTATCCCTAAATATTTCAAATTATCCTTAATTTGTAAATTACCCTTTCCTTTTATCTTTTGTTGATCTTCTTTGGTCATATTATATAGAATCATTTCTGATTTATCCCAATTTATTCTCAAACCCGTAATATCTTCAAAGTCATTTAATAATACTTGTATTCTATCCAATGCCCTTACAGGATGTTTAGTTATTATTAGAGTATCATCCGCATAAAGATTTATCTTATTACCTAAAACCCCTTCTATTTCCATATCTTCCCTTATAGCTTTTGCCAACACTTCCATTGCCATAATAAATAAAATTGGCGAAAGTGGGCAGCTCTTCCTAGTACCTGCTTCTAATTTCACTTCTTCTGTGTCCTCATCGTTTACTCTAACTATTGCGGTACCTTGCTGATATAGTTGTTCAATTGTCTTCTTAAATTTATCTCCGAATCCATAGCATTTGATTATCTCATTAATTGTTACCCATTGTAAAGAATCAAATGCTTTGAAAATATCTAATGATAATAGTCCTACTTTTTCTTTTGTTTGTCCAATCACGTCTATTAAATCTATAACTCTTCTTGTCAAGTCCTACATATGTCTACCTTTCAGGAAACCTACCTGATCCTCATTTATATATCTGCCCATAAACTTGTTCAATCTATTAGCCAATATCACTATGAAGATCTTAGCAATCTGGGTTATCAATGAAATTGGTCTGTATGATTCAACTTTTTCCAAATCCTTCCCGGGTTTTGGCAATAACACTATTATAGTCCTATACCATGAAGTCGGAATTTGTCCACCTTCCAATATATAGTTATAAAGTTTAGTCAATTTTGGAACCACTAAATCTTTAAACTCCTTATAAAATTCAGCCGATAGTCCATCTTCTCCAGGCGCTTTATCTGTTTTTAATCTAGCAATAACCTCTTTTATTTCCTTTTCTGTTATCCTATCTTCCATTCTATTCCTGTGTTCCTGATCTATCTTATTAATTATTAGTTTCTCCAATTGTTTTTTTAATTTTATCTCATCTATCTTCTTTTTTGCATATAACTCCTGATAAAAATCCTTCACAATTTTGCATTTGTCTCCAGTTCTATTAATCTAACCCCATCTTTTCTAATCAAAACTCCAATTTCCCTTTTTTCTCTTTTTTTCTTTTGCAGCCCTTGCTAATAATTTTGAATTCTTATTACTGTATTCAAAAAATTCTCTTTTTAAATCTACCAAGTCTCTTTTTACCTTATCTATATCTTTTCCTATCAATTCAGTCTTTAATCTCTGTAAATTATCAAAAACCTTCTTATCCTTAGTTCTTGCATGCTGTTCTTGTAAATGTTTTATCTCATTCTCAATTTTATCCTGTTCCACTTTACGTTGTTTATTCCTAATACTAGCCAATTTAATACTTTCCCCTCTAAAAACCAACTTCATGGCATCCCATACCACATTAAAGTTCACCTCATCCGTGTCATTCCAATACCGACTCTCCTTCCAATTCTCCATTATTTATTATTTATATTTAGGTTCCTGAAATAATTTTGCATCATATCTCCAGACCCTTCTTTTTTTCTCCCGATCCTCTATCCTCAACTCTATCATAATTTTTGCATGATCTGATTCCTTGAAAATACCTACATCTACCTCATCTATGCTTTTGATTATATTCTCTGTTACAAATCCATAGTCTATTCTAGAGTATGAATTGTGTACATGTGAAAAATAAGTGTAAACTCTTTCCGACCCCTTGAACTCTCTCCATGTGTCCTTCAATCCTAACGCAGTCAACCAATTGACCAAAATCAGCTTCTTAGTTCTTTTCCCACATCTTAGTAGATTTGTACAATCTAGATTTGACCTTATTAAGTTGAAGTCTCCAGCCACTATCATTTTAGTCGTTCTCTCTTTCTCTAATATTTTGTATATTTTCTCTAGAAAAGCCTCTTGCTGATCATTTGGAACATATATATTCACCAATGTTATTTCTTCCTCATCAATCTTTCCTTTTACTACCAAATATCTGCCCTCCGGATCGGAAATACTACTTGTCATTTCAAAACCCAACTGAGTCGAAATCAAAATAGCCACCCCTCTTGCCTTTGAAGTACCAAATGATTTTTCGTAGTATTGCATCAATTTTAAAAATATCTTGTTTGTATCCTGAGATTTTTGATGAGTTTCCTGAAGAAAGATCACATCCGGCCTATCCCTTCTTAAGGCTGATTCAATTCTTCTCCTCTTAACTTGAGATCATGTACCCTTCACATTCCATGTTAGAACCTTTATATTTCTCATAGTATTGGCAAATGCACTCCTCTACAATCTCCGATTTCTCCATTGGGCGTGCAACATTCAACCCCACAATTAAAACTAAACCTACTACATAAAACATTCATCTCTACCCTCCCCACCATTTTCCCCCAAAAAGCTGCCTTTGTACCCAAAGAGGGGGGGGGGACATGGAAGATGTGACCTAAACAAAAAAAAGAAGACAGTGCTCCAGCGCTATATTCTACAATAATAGATTTAAATTTTAACTACTCTTTTAAACTTTGAAGACGTTTATATTCCTTACCCATCTATCCTGACCTCTCTCCTCCAGATACTTCACCCTTCTCCAGCCCCTTTCTCTACCTTCGATCCCTCCTCCCTCCCTCCAGCTGCCCCCTCCTGCTCCATTCCCCCATAATCTCTTTTTATCCCTCCAGACTCTAACAAATCTTTCTTTAATGCCAGCCACTCTCTTGATGACACCTCAACCAATTCAATTGGGCTCAAATAATCCAATGCATCTGTTTCTGCATCAATTGTATGCATTTTCTTGTCATGGAAAAATCTTAGCTGCTGTGGAAATCTCCAATTGTATTTTATCCCACGTGGAATCAAAATTTTGGTTACTGGTTTCATTTTATACCGCCAAACCCGCTCATTGACTGCAATATTGTTATAAACCTCCACATCTTTTCCGTCAATTTTCAAAACACCAGACCCAGCTTGTTTTATAAAGGCCATCACCTTTAGCTTATCCCCCCAATTTGCAAATTTGACTAAAACATTTCTAGGAGCACTTCTTCCTCTTCTCACCCCCAATCTATAAACGTTTGCAATATCTTCGTTGACAAAATCTTTCCCCATTTTCAAATTATTCAGCCAGTCAATTATTCTATCCTTCAGCTGGTCTGGTGTTTGTTCCAAAAGATTGCGTATCAGAATCTCATCATCTCTTCCACCATATCTAACCTTATCTCTTGCACCTCCACTTTCGACTTTCTTTCCCTATTTTCCTCATGCAATCCCTTCATATCTGTTTGCATCAATTTCATATCCCTTTGCATCAAATTAACATTTGTTTCCAACTTTTGAAAAGTGAAATCAACTTTATGAGCAAAATCTTGAAACATTGTAACCAATTTATCTTGTTTTCCCATAATTTCATTTTTATCTTTCCCCCTTGCTTCATTAATTTCCCAAAAGCCTTTCACATTTGCCTCCTCCATTCGTTCAAATTTCTGAAACAATTTACCCATTTCAACCATTAATTGTGTTTGGTCCATTGCTGCAGGCTCCGGTGATGGTGTTGATGATGTTGTATCTTCCACAGCAGCCTTATCTTTTTTCTTAGATCTCATGACCTCTTCCTCTTTTCCTTTTCCTTTCACAAATTTATCCATTGTAGCTTCAATAACCAATTTCAAAGCAGCCACTCCTTTTATGTCCCCAAATTCTTGCTCTAGCTCCAGTATCAATTTGACTAATAATATAACTCCTAGATTACCCCTCTCACTTTATATACTATTAGCCCCAGCAGACCCTTTTTATATCAATCAAGAAGTAAAAAACCCTATACAATTTTATTGTAATCCAAAATCAAGGTCCATTTCAAGCTTCCAAATTTAGATAAAAAATCTAATTCCACTTGAGTAGTACTGTCAATTTATCTTTCAGTTATATTCCAGATTTAGATAGAAAAGTCTAATTCCACTTGAATAGTGCTGCCAATTATCTTTCAATTATATTTGAAATTTAAATAGAAAAGTCAATTCCCCTTGAGTGATGCTGTCCAATTATCTTCCAGTTATATTCCAAATTTAAGTAAAAAGTCTAATTCTGCTTGAATCATGCTGTCCAATTATCTTCCAATTATATTCCAAATTTATATAAAAAAGTTTAATTCCACTTAGGTAATGCTGCCCAATTATCTTACAGTTATATTCCAAATTTAGGTTAAAAAGTCTAATTCCACTTGAATAATGTTGCCCAATATGTCTTTCAATTATATTCCAAATTTAGATAACAAAGTCAATTCCACTTGAGTGATGCTGTCCAATTATCTTCCAGTTATATTCCAAATTTAGGTAACAGAGTCTAATTCTACTTAAGTAATGTTGTCCAATTATCTTCCAGTTATATTCCAAAATATAATGAGGAGAAGCAGTGCTGCAGGTATTAGAGTTATAACTTTGAAAATAGGCTGGCTCTTGTTGTAATCCACAAAGGGAGCACAATGTATCGAATCACACTATCCCAATCGCAAGACTGTATTTGCTTATGTCCGTCTGAGTCTGTGCCCAACTCAAAGCAGCGAGGAAGCAAAACCAGAGAGAGGGGGGCAAGGAAAGAAGAACAAAAACTCATCCAAAAGTTGTATTCCAATTATTGCCCCATTGTAATACAATTCCTGCATCCAGAGGGTACCCTTTTTTCCCTTTTATATATATTATGCTGCTCCTGTTCTCAAAAAAAAAAAGTAAACTAAAAAGTCTCTTCTTTCATCTCCAAAACCACAAACGTGCAGGAACGATGGCAGCGGGTTGGGAAAAAGCCCCCCTCTCTCTCACAACACCACACGAACCAGTTCAATGTCCATCAAAATCTCCTTATTTCTTTCATGTCCCTCTGCCACGCTCCAACTCCTCCGTTCTATTTCACCCACTTTCCACAGCTCCCAGCTCCCGGCTCGGGTTCCTCTTCTTTTAACTTTCATTTTTACAATCACCTGCCGCCATTTCTCCTTCTTCAGCCACTTTCCCCTCCGCACACACTCTGCACTTACTTGTCCTTTCTGGTGTTTAACTCCACACCCGGACCTTTCCCCACCGCGACCACTGCTCCAATGATTATGATTTGAATACCTTTCTCTTGGAGACCTCTGTCAATCAAGTCCAATATTTCTCCAAACTCAGGGCTCCCGTCCAGAACGCAGTGGTTTGTTTGACCCGGTTTGTGCCGTGTCTCGCTCACCCCTCCTTCTCCGAACTCCGAGCCCGTATTTATATTTTTCAAATCTTCAGTGTTCAATCAGGTCAGATAAGTTGTTTTCACATCAACAGGTCCTCCAAGTTTTTAGATAATTCCACATTTAAACCCCATTTCAGCGCGAGCTAGTCAATGTATGTGTTACTCCATACTCATCTTAGCCACGCCCCAAAGTTTCATAGTTTGAATGAGGAAAAGGTAATACAGAAACATGGCAAGCTTCAAATGAAAAAATAAAATTTAGTCTTTCAATTAGGAGAATCCAAATAAAGCCAAATCAAAGCTAAATTAATAATGTTACTTAGTAGATATAAGCAGATGGCTGATATTGAGAATTCATATTGTCCTCCAGGTGGTATGCTGGGCAGCCATTAAGCTTATCTTCTATAGTTCAGAAAAAAATAGGAAAAGGTGTGTGATCCTTAAGATCGTACAAATGCAAAAACAGATGAAACCTTTATTAGACTACTAAAAATATTAAACAAACAACTAGCTTTCACCATTAATCTATCTACCTCAGGCTGTACACTGGGGTGGCCAAACCATGGCCTGCAGGCCAGACCTGGCCTGTGGCACCATTTCATGTGGCCTGTCACCTCCCTTGCCGCTACTGGAAGTGGAAGCAGGCACATTTATGACAGCCATAAAACATGCCCGTACATGCATAAACGTGAACGTGCCTGCCATAAATGATGTTGTAAAGGCACCTATGACTGTTGTAAATGTGTTTACGACAGACTCGGATGCATTTTACAGCAGCATTTACAGCGGGAGGAACCATATGACCAGCCCACTCAGCTCTCTGGGAGGTGTGGCCAGGCCCATGGCATGAAAAATATGGGAACCCCTGCTGCACACCAAGATCAGGTTCTTAAGGTGAATTGAAATACAACCTGTAAATGGCTTGAGGCATTGTGCTTTAAAACTCCACTCAGGGTAACAGGTCTTTTTTGTTCCTAACCTAAACACACAATTCAGCAATGTTATTAAGGCTTTTAAATACTGTAAGAAGGAATTCGTGCTCAAATGCAAAACATATCTTCCCCACGGTAAAGATCTTAGATTTGTCACCAAGCTTCGGTTGAAAGCATTCATTGGCTGATACTACAAAATACCCATAGACCCAAAGCATCTTAAATAAGAAATTTGTCATATCACTTATTCTTTTGTGGTTAATTTTAATTTCACAAATAGTGCAGTGAACAGGGAAGGAAGGGCTGAAGAGAATTTTATAAAATATATTGATGGAAATTTAACAAACTTATACTTTCCCAGTTCCTGCCAACCTAGCAGTTCGAAAACAAGAAATTGCAAGTAGATAAATAGGGACCACTTCAGAGGGAAAAGATCTTGGGGACATGAAAGGAGTCTCATTTGGGTGTCACCTGAGCAGAGTTCCTCCAGTAAATATCCTTTCAATCCAGAATAATTTCTGATATGAAATAATTATTATTATAATTTGTGAAATGGAACACATTTATTCCTTCACTAATCACTCCTCTCGAGTACGGATGAGACAACTATCCACAAAATGTTCCATTCTTTGTCATTTTTCTCACCATGCTGAGACCTCACTCCAAGACGTCAGCAATACCCAAATGTCCTGGCTTCCTATAAAAGTGAGATTGCATTTGTTTTTCTTTTTTCATGCCTCACTATTCTACAGCCCTGTTTAGGAATTTGCTCAATTGAACAGGGGCAAGAATCAATAGACAATGGGATCAGGCATCTATGTTCCACCCATTAAATCTATGGGCTATCCCCCATCAGCGCCCAAATATTTCTTATTAACGAGTGGGTGGGTGACATGTGTGCCCAGCTTTCCCAACCCCCAAATTAAAGAAGAAGCAGATTTTGATGAAAATATGTTTTGTACCTTCTGTGACATGCATGGGAAAATTCTGGAATGTTCCAACAGGAACAAATAAACTCGAGCGTATACTTGAGTATAAACTGAGTTTTTTAGCCCCAAAATTGAGGTCCAAAAATGGGATTCGGCTTATACACAGGGCAACAACCATGAAGGTCTAAATATATGAGGTTGTTTTGTTTTTGTTTTTTTAGTTATTCGGCACTTTAAAAGTAAGTTTTGGGACTTGTACTGCGAAAGAATCTGAGGTGCAATTACACAACAGGTCACAAGAGGGTGCAAATAATGATTTTCCATTAGAATACATTGAAAATCAAGTTCTCCTATTCTGAAGTTTGTTTTCAATTAATTCCTATGGAAAACTGCAGATGAAGAAAGAAGATCTACATTACAATTGTGTCTCCCTTCCCAAACTGGTGTGGTGTCTCTGCTCTGCCCAAGATGGAGGGAAATGCCATGCTTCATCCTTGCAGGGGGAGCAAGAGGCTATTCTAGAGCAACACTTCCTGCCTCAGTGCAATTGACCTGCCCACCCACTTCACCTGCAGTGCCACCAATGGTGGGTGGTACAAATACAGTTTTAAAAAATCACTAAAATACAGTAAAACCTGGAGTTACACCAAAAGTTGGTTCCCTGGAACTTTTCATAACTTGATTTTTGGCATAACTCGAGGCATCCCCATAGGAAAGCTGTGGGCAGCCAGCGCAGCTGCTGTCCCCAGCTTTTCTGCTGGCGCCACAGGCTAAGGAAAGGTGGGGGAACATTCTTTTGGTCCGCAACTTTCTCCCAATCTAAGAGCCTTCGCTGTGACCAAAAAAATTGGGCGGAGGGACATTTTCAGCCAAAGCGAATGCTCTATGCTTGGGAGAAAGGCACGGACTGAAGGAATCTCCCCCCTTCCTTAGCCTACAGCACTGGCGGACAGGCTGGAGACAATGGCAGAAAGAGCCACGAGGACATTTTCAACAGTGTCCTCGTGGCTCTTTCTGCCACTGTCCCTGGCCTGTGCACTGGTGCTGCAGGCTAAGGAAGGTGAGGGAGGGATTCCTTTGGTCACCACCACTCTCCCAAGTCCTGCGGCTTGGCTGCAGCCTAAAATGTCCCCTCCACTTCTTCGACTACAGCCAAGCCCCAGGATTTGGGAGAGGAATGGCGACCGATAGGATCTTTTTCCTCGACTGATGGGAAAATATTGCATAGGTCACCGTCTGTCTCCCAAGAGTTTATCCAGACTGGGGTAGCATACTCTGCAGCAGAGAAACATAGGGCAAGGGCAGATGTACAGAGGATATTAGGCTGTGCTCCCCATGTGGTACTGTATTGTAAGTTTGCAGATGAGATTGTTCCTGGCACATACCTTCTGCTTAATCTCCTGACAATGAGGGTTATGAGTTAAAGCAAGGTCCAGTTTTATGCCCAAGTATCTTGGATTGTCACAGTGGTTTAATTTGTATCATCTCCAGGTTATGTTCAGCTTCTTTCTTGTCTCCCTATTTTGTAAATGGAATGCACATATTTATGGTTTTTTTTTTCAGATTAGATTTCAGGGGGTACACAGAATGTGCCTACCCAAAGACCATGATTAACTGTCGGACATACCCCAGGCAATGTTGAGGGAAATCTGAATGGCTGAATCTTCCACCACCAAAGCACTATACAACCTATTTAACTCTTAAGAAATCTGGCATGTTTTATTTTATTTTATTGCAGTTAAGGAAAAGCTGATAAAAACTGAAAGTTTAAAATAAAAGACATTATCAACATTACGGTAAAACAGAGGAAGTTGTTCTGAATTTATTTTCTGCCACAGTGTCAGGCAGGCACAGAAAAACTGCTGAAAATAAATGGGAGGATAGCTAAGGCTCACTGAATATAAGTTCTGCTCTATGAAGCTTCTTCTAATCAGTTTTATTTTTTGAGCCATTGTTATCAGTAGGTTGATACTATTTTTGATCCTTCATTTGTATCATGTTCATGGGCATCTAAAAATTGAAGGTTTGCCTGGATTAAAGCAAATGTCTCATCTACTTTTACATGGCACTATTTTTCTTGATTTGGTGTGAATGGTTCCAAAGACCAGTTCCTGTCATATGCTGCAGAAGATAGAGGAATCTAAAAAGGGTAAAAAGGACTCAGAGGTTGTGCTATCCAAAAGCTTTTTTATTATTATTATCACATAGCAGGAAAGATAAAACTTTGCAGAACATTAAGCTGCATTTCTGAACTGAAAACTTTGAGATGTCGTTACTTTGCAAACTCTTCACATTTCTTTCTGACATCAAGTCCAAAGCATGATTTGAAATCATTTTGGGCAGTGAAAATCAGTAGGAACAAATAAATACCTTTCCTTGAGTGTAATTCATCACTTTTAAATAAAATATGCAAATATACTTGAAGCCAACTGGCTCATTGTCTCTTCTCTCTCCTGGGAAAGAGGGTGTTAAAGAGAAGAGACAATCGGCTTCAAGTATATTTGTATACAACATAAAGAGCTTATTTCTATGGTCCTGCCTTAAACACAGAGTTTTAAAAATGAAATTGTCGTACACAAGGCTAAGACAGTAGACAATTAAATGATAAAAGTGTAAAAAAGGGTTTCATGAAAAATCACCATAATATGAAATGCTGTCACAGCAGAGAATGTTGGAAGAGATTTAAAATAGAATTATTACAGTAAGGCTGGCCTGTAGGGGCTGGCCTGTTGCCTTATTCCCTGTGAGGGGCAACAGTTGTGCTAAGGGGAATGGTTCTTTCTCCATGGGGGGGGGGAGCCCAACACTCCTCCCTGGCTCTGGTGGCTCCTCCTCTTCTAGACTCTTGGATGTGCCTGGATTTGGGGGAGGAGGAGGTGTGGCCTGGTGGGTGGGGCTTGGTAGGGAGAGGGGTGTGGCCCAAAATTTCCCTTATTTTCATGTCCAAAACTTGACAGGCATGCATTATGGCAGTGCTAGTCTTGTTCTCTGTTCTTACCCACTAAGCTGATTGAGTGCCTTATGACCTGGGAATCTCATTTTCCAGCATTACCTTCTGTTTTATTTTGGACTCATTTGTACAATTTTTGAGGTAAGAAAAGTTCAGCAATGATTTAATGTTGCCCCTTACTTTCAGTCCTAACAAAATTTAACTTAAGTGTCACCACCATTGCTGTATTTGCTAGTACATTGGAACCTTGAAATACAAAATTAATTCATACCTCAAGGTTTTTCATATCTTGAAAAAAACCATATCTTAAAACATGATTTTCCCATAGGAATGCATTGAAAATCAAATAATGGGTTCCAGAGCTCAGGGAAAAAGCCAAAAAATATATTTCCTCTGTTCAAAATTCCTTCCAAATTGATGAAAACATAGTGAAAAATTCCAAAGTGCACTTTAGAAAGAGTTCTGAACAGACAAAAGATGCCCTCCCTTCACTTTTTTTGAACTCCGGAAGGTTTCCAATCATATTTGGTACATTTCTGACAGTGCATCTAGTGGTCAGCTCAAGTAATTGCAGGACTATTTCCCGACTATCAGCTATTTTGGGGAAGGGGTAATTTTGGCACTTCCTGGTTGCGTTGAGAGCTTCTGCCAGTACCAAAATGCTATGAAAAATTCCAAAAAATGGAGCGGAAATGCTCCAAACACCCTCCTGCCTCCATGGGAGGTGTCAGAAGAACCAAAAAATTTGTGTCTCAAAAAAATTCATATCTCGAATCATTATGTTTCCAGTATTTCCTTTTGTATCTCGAGTTTTTCATAAGTAGAGACATTCGTAACATAAGGTTTCATTGTATTATCAGTCATCACTGGTGCTCAGTATTGTCTCTTTATCACCATTTTGTTCTTCTGATGTGGCCATTACTTTTCAGTCTTGTGTCCAAGATGTGAACATTCCACTTTGGGTGATATTCTAGAAGTCCAGGCTTTTCATGGAGTCTGGCCTCCTGATGGCATTGCTCTCAGCTTCATCAACACACTCAAATCCCTTCACCATCTTAAACTGTGCATCCAAGTGTGCATCTATCTATCTATTGGAAGATGCCGCTGCCACTGAGACGCCATGCCCTTCTGGCTCCATCACTGCCGAAAGGATAAAAGGAGCTCCCCAAAGTTGTGGGGAGCTTGAAGATGCCACCACCACCAAGCCGCCGTGCCTTCCCGGCCCTGTCATCGCCAGAAGGATAAAAGGAGCTCTCTGAGGCCGCGGTGAACTCGAAGACGATGATGCCACCAAGCCACCGTGCCCTCCTGGCCCCGTTATCGCCAAGAGGATAAAAGGAGCTCCTCGAGGCCACAGGGAGCTTAAAGATGATGACACCACTGAGCCACTGCACCCTCCCAGCCCCATCACTGCCAGGAGGATAAAAGGAGCTCCCTGAGGCCGTGGATAGCTCAATGATGCCACAGCCACTGAGCAGCTGCGCCCTCACGGCCCCATCACAGCCGGGAGGATAAAAGGAGCTCCCCGAGGCCACAGGTAGCTTGATGATGCCTCTGCCACCAAGCCACCGCACCCTCCTGGCCCCATCACCGCCGGGAGGATAAAAGGAGCTCCCAGAGGCTGTGGGAAGCTCAAAGATGACGAAGCCACCAAGCCACCGTGCCCTCCCGGCCCCGTAATTGCCAAGAGGATAAAAGGAGCGCCCCAAGGCCACAGGGAGCTTGAAGATGATGACACCACTGAGCCACTGCACCCTCTCGGCCCCGTCACAGCCGGGAGGATAAAAGGAGCTCCCCGAGGCCACAGGTAGCTTGATGACGCCGCTGCCACCAAGCCACCGCACCATCCCGGCCCCATCACCACCGGGAGGATAAAAGGAGCTCCCCGAGGCCGTGGGGAGCTCAAAGACGATGACGCCACTGACCGTCGTGCCCTCCTGGCCCCTCTATTGGCCAGGAGGAGGACAAGGGCAGTTGATTGACTTTGTTCTTGTTGCAGTTCTGTTGCTGTCGGACTTTGTGGGGCTTCTTAAATGAGGTTTTCCCTTTTGTTCCTGTAATATTGTTGATATTGTGCATTTTGATGCTTTCATACCTTGTAACTCTAATTGTAATTATTGATACATTGATTGCTGATATTTTGATGTTGTGCTGATACTTTGTATTACTGTGAATTTCTTGTAAGTGTATTGACTATTTATATTTGTATCATTGATTATTTGTATCATTGATTATTTGTATCATTATATTGTTATATTGTACATATATTAATTTGTTGTAGCTGCTCTGAGTCGGCCTGTGCTGAGTAGAGCGGGGTATAAATCCAATAAATAATAATAATAATAATAATTATAGGGACTGCAGTGGCTCAAGTGGCTAAGATGCTGACTGGGAGATGGAAGGTCACCAGTTCGATTCCCGAGTACTGCAGGACGGAATGAGCTCCCGTCTTTGTCCCAGCTCCTGCCAACCTAGCAGTTTGAAAGCAAGAAATGGTAAGTAGATAAATAGGGACAACTTTGGTGGGAAGGTAACAGCATTCCGTGTGCTCCTGTGTCTAGTCATGCCTGCCAGATGACCACGGAAATGTCTGCAGAAGCAGACAACACTGGCTCTTCAGCTTTGAAACAGAGATGAGCACTGAACCCAAGAGTTGGATACGACTAGCTTTCGAGCAAGGGAAACCTTTACCTAATAATAATAATAATAATAATAATAATAATAATAATAATAATAATAATAATAATAATAATAATAATAATAATAATAATAATAATAATAATAATAATAATAATAATAATAATAAATTATCATCATCATTTGGTTCTCATCAATTCATGCTGTTACCTTGATAAGAAATTTTCAACCCCTGCATACTGGACAAAACTGGTGCCTTTTCACTTTCAGAATCAAAGCACTCATACGTAGAGCAACCACACAAACAACAGTTGGTACTTAAAACAAATGCAAACACCATCTCGATTTTTCAGACTCTAAACTTACAATCCTATACAGTAAAGGAGTAACCATAATCATTTTGAGTAAGTTGCATCAATTTCACTAAAGAGTTATTTGCATTAAAGTATTGCTTTTCACAATACTGCTTAATTTTTTAAAAAATCTCATTGCCCACCACCCCAAAGTGCAGAGACAGACACATGTCATGGGTTCAAACATGGGCCGCTTTATTTAGCCAAAATAAGTTGTTGCAAATCATTGGTGCTGGGGACTAAGTAGTACGGGTGTGTGATAATAACTCAGGTCAATACCAGAGAATTTGGATCCCAAATAATAGGGACAGCAGAAAAGCTCTGCAGATAAGCCAGCACTGTGCCCAACAGTGTGGACAAGCTATGCGACCAGGGAGCTAGCAAAGCGTACTGATCAGCTGTCTCAGGTCTAAAACAACCATGAGATGCCCCAAGTGATAGTGCTGTCTAAGGTCCCAAATTAACCAAGACCCCAAATGACTAAATAAACAGGCCATTCTGATTAAAATCACCCGCACTATCCGCCACATGGGGTACAGCCAAGGGCTGAACCCCAACACACCGCAGACTGGCCTACCAGACTGGAGGCCCCAGTGCAATGGAAGGATCAAATTGAGGCAAAAAGGCCATGAACCCATGAAGTGACTGGAGGCCCTAACCTCTGGAAAGGTAGAAGTGGGCATGTAGAATAGCAAAAGAAGACCAGGCTCTGGCCGTCAGGTACAAGAGGAAAATAATTGTACCACAAGGAAAATAGAAGAACAGAGGCAGGGGCACCTTAGTCCACCAATGGAAGGAGATCCACCAGTGCAGGCCTCACCTTCATGTTTTCAAAACAAAATGTGCCATCCCACCAATGAGATGTGCACCACCAATGGACGCACTGCACTGTAAAATGTTAAACATGAAGATCGGCCGCAAAGAACTGCACTAGCTCCATGGTGAGATGCCCAACAGAGGGCGGAAACATGAGGAAAATGGTGCCCTCTCACAGCTGAGACGCACGCCCCCAGCAGCAGCACTGCGGGACGAAACTGCGACACAGCAGGCTGCAGCAACAACAGGAACCGTGTCTTAAGAAGAGTCCGGGAACCTGGAAGAAAAGAGAAGGCACCAGCAGCAACTGCCCACAAACTGGGGGGGGGAGGGTACACACCATAAGAAAACCCACAGAGTTATACAGGCATATAGAGTCAGGGTCCAGAGGAAGGAGTGAGCAGAGCAGTGGAGAGGCTGAGAAGTGGAGCCAACCCAGGCACTCAGTGGGTGGGGACATTTCGTGTTCCGGGAATGAAAAAGCAGATGAGTGAAGTAGTGAAACTCAGCTCTTTATTAGTGGGGTTTGAACACAGTTTGGAGGGGGGCAAAACTCAGACTTTTATACACTATAAACAGTAACAGTAACAATAATACAACAAGTCCATTGGCTAACAGAGTTTGCACATTTTCGATCCACTTATTTGCATAAGAATAGATATATGAGAAAAGATACATTCTGCTCCTGTCAGAAAACATACATAACAGGACATTAAATCCCAGGCACGCGCTGAGCCCGGGGCAGGGCCTGGACATTGGGACCCCCGGGATGCCAGAGGAGATTATATCTGCATGAAAACAGAGAGGAAAGATGATTCTACATGTTAAAAGTAGACTTAAATCAATGCAACTCCATCATACTTACGTATTTCCCCATAACACTAGTTATCAGCCTAGGAGGGAAGGAAGGCCGAATAAACCCAAACCCCCTGGCAACAATAGAACTTACAATCCTTGGGTAGCAGTACAGCAGTTGATTCACCGATACCCAAAGGTTGGACCCCACCCAAGGAAAGGCCCCAGCCAGTGCAGGCAAGCAACGCAAAAGTGAAACTGCTCTCCCAAAAAAAGGCCCAGCAAGGGAGAAAATTAGTTTTTCCCTTGCCAATTCAAAGAGGCCGGTTCCACTTGGGGCCCTTTGGCTACCTAACCATTAATGGGCAGTGTACTTAGATTGAACCACTACTCATCAGACAGGCAGCACCACCAAAGGAACAAGGCCTCCAGGCCCCGTGAGTGAGGGGCTGCTCCAGAGGGAGAAAGATTTGTTTCTCCAATGCCAAGCAGTTAAAGAGGGCGAAGTAGCCACAACCTATAAAGGCTGCTTGGATCCTCCCTATCGCACAAGGCAGGCAAGGCCTGGAAGAGCATGCCCATCTCTTCCCGGGGGAAGCAGTCAAAGCCAGCACAGGTGGGTATTTTACCCCATTGCTGGTCCATTCTTTTTGGTGAAAGTGCAGTAAAATATCTTCCCCTCTTGTTGAATGAGAAGATATTTTTTTTTAGTTTCTAATTCTTATCTGTGAGGATAAAACAACCAAAATTTCACATCCTTACTTTGTACTAGGTGGCCCAGAAATTAATGCACAAAATAGCTGTGCCACTACAGTCCATATTATTCTGAAGACTGTTTAGAATTAGGAGAAGGGTCTTTACTGTATTGGCTCAATTTGATGAACTGCTTTACCAATTGAAATTAGGCAAGCATGTTCTAATACAAATATTATTTTTTGTCCTTGCTGAAAATGTTCCTTTTAAAGACAAACATTTCCTGAATTTTAACTCTCAATGTATGCTTGCTATAAATTTCTTTATTTGGTTATTTTGATTTAATTTATACTGCTCTAAAATCTCTGGTCCAGAAAATAAACACATATTATGACTAAAATACAAGCAAAATCTTGTTTTTAATAAAATACAATATTTCAAGTGTGTCTTGTATCCCTACTGAGCACTTTTTTTGTGGTGTTTTGCTAGAGATTGTTAATGGGCGGAATGAGCCTCCACAGTAAAACCCTTTTATCTTGCAATATCAAATGTCAATATTATATATGATTATGACAGAAAGCATTTTTTCTATAAATCTAGATATATATCTCTAACTCCATAACAGAACATACCTCTCACTCAAAAGTACCACCAGATGGTAGTTTATTTGTAAATCTAATATGTAATATTGTATGATTTAGTTATATTTGCATTTCCCTCCTTCTAATACATTACGAATGAAAACAGTATGATTTTCAGAAAACACAGTTAACATACATAACAATGATGTATACCCATAAAATTTGGGATGGGTCTTCTGGTTTAACAGGCAGTGAATATCCTGTAAATTCATAAATATTTACATTTGGTGTTTATATTTATGTCACGCTGGGAAGGGGATGAAAAAAGGGTGAATCCAGTGATGTCTATAGAAAGAACATTCACAAACCGCAAATGTGTTCTTCTGTAAATGATATTGATAAAGGTGTAAATGTCTTGATGAAAACATGTAGGACAATTCCATTCATCTTTTTACATGTTTTGTACAATAAACAGATAAATTAATTAGATATTCAAATTGGGGGGGGGGGGCAAGCAAGAAACTATTACTTATATTATAAGTGCTAATATTAGCCCCACATTATTATGTATGAACTCAGTGTTGTATTACAGACACAAGAGATGTTTGTGCTGCTACAGTGATAATCTTCCTTAAGAAAATGACAAATACAATTAACAGAAGTGCTGCAAAGTGTGTATTTTAGGTACAATTATCTTAAATGCTACCCTCTAACTGCTTCCTTGTATTATACGGGCTGGCACAGCAATTGGTTAATTCAAACACTGGTTCATTTGAACATTAATAAATGTCAATTGATTTTCTTTTCTTTTCCAAAAAGTAAATATTTTAGCTAAATGGTTGAGGAAGCAAATACATTAGATTTTTAAATTGTTTCAGTCACATTAATCTGAAGATTTTCAGTGACTCCCTTTCCCTTTGTAAACATACATTCTTCTGGAACTCTTTCCTTGACTTATGGAGTGTGTAGGACAGGGTAGACTGTTCAGCAGTTCTATTTGGAACAGGGTTGGGCAAAGTATAATCCTGGAGCCATTTATGCCCAGCAGCCATCCACTTGTCATGAGAAAAAAGAAAATAGCAGTTCATAGAACCCTCCACATTAGCTATTGCCCCTTTTAAATATATTTTATTGCACCCCTAAATGCCAATTTGACACTCTTAAATGCCATTGTTTCAAAATGGAAATGAACTTCTATCCATATTTGGTTCCATCTTCCCTTTTGCTACTCTTGGTAATCTATGCATCCCTCCCCCACCCCAAGTCTTGGGGCAATGAATGAATGAATGAACAGACAAATGAATATCAACACCTGGACCCACCAAAGTTCCCCAACCCTGATTTAGGAATATAGGAAGTTTCCTTATTTAAGTCAGAGCACTGGTTAATTTCACTCAGAATTGTTCTTGTTAAACTGCAGCAGCTAACTAGAGTTCAGGATAAGAGCCTTCCTCTGCCCTTCAGAGAAATGTTAGAGATGGAGCTGTCTATTTTAAATTGCAATAGATAATGATATTCCTATTCCCCGATTGTAATTTATTTTAAGTTTTGAAAATCCTGAATCCTTTCTGTATCATGTTTTGTTCCTCCTGAGGAGGAGAAGCTTGAGAAAATTCCTTGTGTACGGCAGTGACATGGTGGCCTATACTTTGTGAATTATTGGAATGAGAAGAGCTGAAATTAATGCACAAGAGCTTTGGCTGCCTATTAGAAAGCCGCACATTCATTTTCAGTTCTATTTCTGCTGATTTTAACTCTCAAGATTTCCCTCCTTAGAGGCAATCTCCCCTTGTAAGAGGCAATCCTCCCTTGTAAGTTTTAAAAGCAGTTTCCACACAGGTATACTTGGATGTGCTGCATATAAATACATCTTAAATATTCTAATCTTTGCAGCTTGACAGCACTTGTGTAGAAATGACCTACAATCATCTGATCAAATTTCAGAATTACTTACTAGGTATAATCAAATATATTCTCATCTCTTATTTGAACAAATCATAAAGAAATTGAATACATTTTTTATGAACACTAGCAATGTGTTCTCTTCTCTGATAATTTTGACATTAAAATTCCATTTTAATAATCCCATCCTTCAGGCTTTGCAGACTCTTAAGGTATTAAAGCAAAAATTATCCTAAGCAGTTAGATTATAATGTATTTAAAGATTAGACATTTCATGTTGAATATTAACTGCTCCACTTCCCAGAGGGGGAAAAACTATACCAGTGTGTGTGTGTTTGTGCATATGTGTATTTTACACATATTCACACATGAAGCATATTGTACATAACATATAAAATTTTCAAATCACCTTCCAAAACATGAAGCAGTATAAAAAGAGCTAAATCGAAGTGTTGCAACCAATTAGATAATAATTTTGTATCAGAAATTATTTTGGGTTGAAAGGATTTTTGCTGGAGAAACTCCACTCATGGGACACCTGATTGAGGCTCCTTTCATGTCCCCAATATCTTTTCCCACCAAAGTGGTCTCTATTTATATACTTGCAATTTCTTGCTTTCGAACTGCTCGGTTGACAGGAACTGGGATAGAGATGGGAACTCACTCCATTGTGCAGCAATTAGATGAGACCCACTGAATCAGTGAGGCTTGCACAGAGATTGACTGAAGGAATTATATTAATTCAGTGACCATAATCCAATGTATCCCATGATTTCTGGCAGATTGCACCATGATGTCCTGCTTCAGAAGGCTAGAAAAGCCTCTTGGAGCAGGTTTTATGAGACACCAGAGGACTGCATCAGAGGACTGCATCAGGAGGATGAATAGAACTAGTTCTAGTTGTGCTGGGTATCAAAGTGTAGAACGAGATATGCAACCAATGAATCTATTGTAGTTGTGACTAACAGGGTAACACCAATAGCAATATAGTTAGGAAAGAGTGGTCCTTATGATTATCTAAGTGCAAGAGTAGGTGCTAAGAAAAAAATCAAACAACCAAAGAAGCTTTTGTGGGCAAAAATCCAGTTCGTCAGATTAGACATTTGTTTGTTTGCTTGCTTGCTTTTTTATACCACCCATTTGGAAAAATTTCCTATTCTGGGCAGTGTACATACAAATATCAAATAACACAACAAAACACACAATAAATCAAATACAGACCAACCAAATACATCCCAAAATAAAATAAAATAAAATATTTTATGGAAAGTGCAAGAGGGGAAATGTAAATAAGAGTCTCAAAAGTCCAAAGCATATGTGTGTGTCAGGTATGCTTGTGAGACATGAGTTCAAAGTCTGGCTCTAAACCACCCATGCAGAGTGAGGTCTCTGTCCCATCTCTGGCAGCATAGTTGGAATTTTCTACCAAGTTCTTCACATAAAGGGTTGCTGGCCATGATTGTACTTTGGTCAATTTCAATAGGTTTTGGATGCTTATATCTTTCAACAGAACAGTTTCACAACTTAATATGAACTGTTAATGTGTAAAATGCCAGGAGTCCTAGGCACAAATTAAAACCACTCACTGCTGCAGATTGGGACAAGAATGAGTTAGGAAGGTTATTTTCAGCTGCATCACTTTGTGCTCCATCAAAAGTGGATCCATCCCACAATCTGTAGAAGAAGCCCCTGGATGCTGTAGCTCACTGTCCTCTTTCCCCGGGGCCTGAGTGGCCAGAGCACCTTCCTCAGTGGGAACCGGTACCGCAATCTCCCCCCAACTGGGGGGGGGGGGTTGCACACGAGCACGACTAGTTGAGGGGCCACCTGAGCAGCTTCAAGCTGAAGGATCCTGTGTCGCAGGGCCCTGATAACCTCCTCCCATGTCACCATAAGCCTGTGGGCCATGGGCTGCAACACGGCCCGGCTGAGAGTGGGCAGGAGGAGACTGCTGCGTGGCCACATGGGCACGGGCAGCAATATGGGCTGATGGGGCCCTAGCCAGCCCCTGGCTCATCTCCCCAAGGCCCATGGGGAGGAAAACTGTCCCAGCCTCACTTAGGTCAGCAGCCCAAGCTCCCATGCCAAGCTCACAAAGCCCAATGTGAGGGAGCATTGGGACTATGCCCAGCCGCCCAAGGCATTGGCACCACCTGAGGGCCACTCAGCTCACGACCTCCCCCCTCATGGTTGGTGTGGCCTGTGGGGCCATAGCGGGAGGCCTCCGCCTGATCAGGCGGCCCCTAGCAGTGGACTGGGGCACCTTCCTGTTTGGCGCCATTATGGGTGAAGTAAAGAAGGAAGAGGGACAGCCCAAAGTCACCCGCCAGAAGCCCACCAAGCAGCTCAGAGCAGAGGAGCCCCAGACAAAAATACTCTTTCTTCCTTCAAAGGCAGGGAAACTGTCCCAGCCTCGCTTATGTCAGCAGCCCAAGCTCCCATGCCAAGCTCACAAAGTCCAATGTGAGGGAGCAAACAGCCGTTGACCTGGAAGAATGCGAGCGCGGCGCCAAAATGGCCGCCGCGCCCTTTGCGGGGCCCCCCCATCGGACGAAGGCATCCGGGTAGTTAGGGGGCGTGGCCAGCACCCTTATATAAGGGGCGGCCACGAGGCAGCCGAGCTGCCATTTTGCGAAGCGACGGAGCGGAGAAGTTTTTCCCTCTTACCTCCGTCGCTTTTACCCTCACCGGGAAGCCTCTTGGCTGCTGATTTTCTCATTTTTCGGCTCCCCATCGGCTAGCTGCGATGCCCTCAAAGAAGAAGGCGACTGCGAACGCGGCTCGTTCTGCGGGGAGGCGCAATCCGGGTCGGAGGACCGCGGCTGCGCCTCCCCAGCAGCCTCCTATGCCCGAGCCCACCGGGACCGGTGGGATGGGGTTAATTCCCCCTTGGCCGGAGGCTGGGGGTCCGCGTGCGGGCCCAGTAGGGGCCGTGGCCCTCGGCCCGCAAGCGGCGGCCGCTGCTCCTGGCGTGGCCCATTCCGCTGGGCCTTCCTCCGTTGGGGTGCAGCTTAATGTGGGGGCTTCCAGCCTTGGGGGTGGTGTGGTCCCCTTCCATGGCAGGGTACTTCCCCGGCCCTACCAGGCCCGGGCTTCGGATCGTGGCCCTGTTCAGGCCCCGGGGTACAGGGACCTGTACCGACGCCTGTAGTTAGTGGGCCGGCTGGCCCTTTACCTCCCCTTGGTTTAGGTGGCTATGTCAGCGTGGAGGCCATCCTGGCCCGCGTTGCGGCCCTTGAGGCATCCCTGGACCGGGTTAGTCACCCTGGGGCCCCTTTTGGGGTGCTGGTCGATCCATCGTCTGCTGGGCAGCGGCAGGCGGCGAGTCGGGTTGAGCTGCCTGAGGCGCGTGGCCCGGCTTTGGCCACTGCCTCGCAGCTCCCCAATCAACAGGCCGGTGCTGGTCAAGTCCCGTCGACGAGCTCTATGGCGGTCGTGAGCTCCGACGCCCCCAGTGGGCCGGAACCCCCGGTGGGGGCGGCCCATGGGGGTGCAGCATGTGAGTATGCGGTCCAAACTAGTGCACCTACACACATGGCCACGTTGGGGGGGCTGTTCAATGGCCTTGGCCTCGCACGGATGGTGCGGCGGTCCAGTCGCCGACGCCCCACCCGGTGACTTCAACTATCACCCAGGGCCCCGTGGTAGGGGGTGCTCCTTACACAGTCGGGAATCTCCTGGGGGTGACCGGGTTAGTCCAGGCTCCTTTACAGATGCCTGCAGTCTCCGCCGTGCCTGTGTCGGCTTTGCCGACAGCAGGGTATTCTTTGCCACTGGGGGACCATTTGGCCCAGGCCACCAAAGAGAAGATCTGGCGGGGGGAGTATGTGGACATCTTCTCCCTCCTTAACAGAGAGCCCACCAAGGAGGAGAGGGAGGGGCAAGACGAGAAGGATAAGGAGCAGGCGCGTCGTCGCAAGCCACCACGTACGTGGGCCAACTGGTTGCCGGCCTACCTCATATACATGGCGGTCTACCTCAGGGCCCGGCCGGATTTGGCAATTCCGATGGTCCAGTATTTGGACAATATTTACCGGGCGATGGTTGACTTCCCGGGCCCGTCGTGGTTGGCTTATGATGAGGAATTCCGTATGCGTATTCCCCTGCACCCCGAGATGAGGTGGGATGAGCCCTGCCAGAGGCTGTGGCTCCTGTACATGACTCCCACGCGCCCTGCGCCCGGGGAAAGATACCATTGTGGACATGCGGTCCAGCGAGCGGCCCCAGCACAGGTTCCCCGCCAGGTGGCGGGGCAGGGGGTTCCAGCCCGCCTGCTGTGCTGGACTTTCTCGTCCAATGGTTCCTGCAACAGGAAGAATTGCAAGTACAGGCATGAGTGTCCCTCCTGCGCTGGCCCCCATGCGGCCTCTGCTTGTCCCAGGCCTGGAGGGATGCGGGGCAGAGGAAGGGGCGGACAGGGGGTTGGCAAAACTGCCACGGAGGGAGCTGGTTCATCAAAAGGCCCCCTCCCCAATTAATGTGGACATGTTGGAGCGTTGGCTCGCATTGTAGCCGAGGGAGGAGGATGCGGTTTATCTTCTTCAGGGTTTTAGTCAGGGGTTCCGTATTCCTTTCGTGGGTGATAGGTCCCCCCAGGATGCCCCCAACCTTTTGTCCCTTAGGGGGAGGGAGGAAGTAGCTGCTGCCAGCATTACTAAGGAGGTCGATTTGGGCAGGGTCGCTGGCCCTTTCCCAACACCCCCGTTCCCTAACCTTAAGGTATCACCCTTGGGCTTAGTGCCCAAAAAGTCACCGGGCGAGTTTCGCCTGATTCATCACTTGTCCTACCCAGCCGGCCAATCGGTCAATGACACTATCCCTGATGACCTTTGCTCAGTCAGGTATACGTCTTTTGACCAAGCCCTGCGCATGGTGCGTTCATGTGGCCCGGGTGCGCTATTGGCTAAGTGCGACATCAAGTCGGCGTTTCGCCTCCTGCCTGTGCACCCGGGCGACTTTGAGTTGCTGGGTTTTAAGTTCCGGGGTGAATATTACTTTGATAAGGCCATGCCTTTTGGCTGTTCCATATCATGCTCGGCCTTCGAGCGTTTCAGTACGTTCCTACAGTGGGCTTTCGTCCGCAGGTCAGGGTCCCGGTCTGTAGCCCATTACCTGGATGATTTTTTATTCGGGGGTGAACGGGGCTGGGACATGTGCACACGTCTCCTCAACACATTTCAGACGCTAATGGAGGAACTCGGTGTCCCTTTAGCGCCCAAAAAGACCGAGGGCCCATCTACTAAGCTAGTATTCCTGGGGGTGGAGATTGACACGGTAGCGCAGGCTTCTAGGTTACCGGGGGATAAGGTGTCAAGGATAGTGGCCCTTATCTTGGACTTGCTTGCTAAACGCAAGGCATCACTGAGGGAACTGCAGGTGCTACATAGTCACCTCAATTTCGCTTGCAGGGTCGTCGCACCGGGCAGGGCATTTGCTCGGCGCTTGTGCGAAGCCATGACAGGCTTATCTAGGCCCCACCATAGGGTTAGACTCACTTGGGGTATCAGGGCAGATATGCTTATCTGGCTCCAGTTCCTGAGGGAGTTCAATGGAGTATCATTTTGGAGGTCTGACCTCCTGGCTTCCCCTCGCTTTCAGATACAGTCCGATGCTTCGGGATCCCTGGGTTATGGGATGTACTTCAATGGGAAGTGGGCCTATGGTGGGTGGCCACCAGCCTGGGCAGGCACGGGTCGCCTGCGTGATCTCACGTATCTGGAATTTTTCCCTATCCTGGGGGCTTTGATGCTATGGGGCGAGGAGTGGGCCGACTCGGTTGTCAATTTCTGGTGTGACAATGCGGCCGTTGTACACATTGTCAACTCACAGACTTCCAAATCGCCCAGGGTCATGGACCTAGTGCGCCAGTTTGTGTTGCGCAGCCTGCGCCTCAATGTCCTCTTCAGGGCCAGGAATGTCCCGGGGGTCAATAATGATATCGCTGATGCTTTGTCCCGCCTGCAGATCTCCCGTTTCCGTGCCTTGGCCCCGGATGTGGAGGAATTTCCCTCGCCACTCCCGGACGAGATATGGACCATTGGCAAGGAGAGGTGAACCGGGCGATTGGCTTGTCACTAGCGCCACGCATGCGTAAGGCGTATCACCACGCATTCAATTCTTTCAGAGATTTCTGTACCCGATTCCGGCTGCCAGAAACCTGGCCGATCCCAGTGACCCATGTACTTCGGTTCATGGTTTACCTGCATGCCCAGGGCCTTGCACCTCGCACCATAGCATCTAGGCTGTCAGCATTGGCTTTTATGGCCAAGGTGGGCGGTCATGTGGATAGTACCGCTGACTTCCGTGTGAGACATGTTTTGGAGGGGTGGGTGCGGGAGCGTGGGCGTAGCCCGGACGACCGCCACCCGATTTCCCCAGGGGTTCTTACCCAATTTGCCCGGGGCTGGCATGGCCTCTGTTTTGATAAGTACGAGGCAGCCCTATTTCACGCGGCTACAATGGTGGCCTTTTTTGGAGCGCTCCGCATCAGCGAGCTTGTGATGCTGTCTAAGGCGGATGCAAGTCGTAGGGCACTGGAACTCGAGGATGTCTATGTTGCCAAAGACTGGGCTCAGTTGAGGATACGCTCCTCTAAGACAGATCAGCATGGCGTAGGCAGTGGTGTAAGACTGCTACGGTGTTCTTTGGCTGACATCTGTGCGGTTGGTGCCCTACAGGAGTTTCTTGCACTGCGTGGCACGCACCATGGCCCATTTTTCTGTCACCAAGGTGGGTCTCCCCTTACTAAATTTCAATTTTGGAAGGTGACCGGCAAAGCGCTGGCCAGTGTTGGCCTCCCAGGGGCTCGTTATGGCACCCATTCCTTCAGGATAGGGGCGGCTTCCACTGCAGCTGCTTTTGGGTACTCCGGGGCTGACATACGCAGCATGGGAAGGTGGGGTTCGCAATGTTTTCAATTTTATGTTCGCCCTCTTCCGCCGTGAGTACCAGTTTTGTCACCGCACCTTTCTCTTCCTCGTTTTTTCCTTACAGACCCTGGGTGTCGTATTACACCGGTGACAGTATGGCTGGTGGGCCATAGCTACGTGCACAGGGCAGCGCGTTACGCTGCGGCGACAGAGTGGGGACCCCGACTGGGACTGGGTGCATACGCAAGTCTCACATGGCATGGTATGCCTGGGATGTTATGGCGGGAGCTGTTGCCATTCCTTTTTTCAGGCCGGAATGCTGACCCGCCTGACATTCTGATCATACACCTAGGGGGCAATGATTTGGGCCAGGTCACCGGCTTATCGCTAAAGCATGCGATTTGTGGCGACCTTGCCTACCTGCATTACGTGTGGCCCGCCACGACCCTCGTTTGGTCGGACATGGTCCCGCGGCACACGTACAGGGGAGGTTTCGACCTCCAGGCCCTTGACCGCGCTAGACGCATGGTAAATAGGGCTGTGGCACGCTTCCTTGCCAACAAGGGTTGGGGGCGGGTCAGTCGCCACCCCGCCATTAGTCTACGAAATTACGGCCTTTATGCAGGGGATGGGGCCCATCTGTCGCGAGGAGGTATGGACCTCCTGTTGGGTGATTGGCGAGCAGTCCTGTTGACCGAGCTGACGGTCTGGGGGGGGGCGTCGAGCCTTCTTTGAAGCCCCTCCGTGTGGCAGGTAGCACTGGTAAGGTAAACATTTATGACCCACAGGTATCCGGCAGGTTCGCAATTGACTGGACAACACTAGACAGGCATAAGTTGGTTAAACGTTGTCCGGTCAACGACGAACTAGGCGATGGGGTGATGGCTACAGCTAGACAGCATGCATCACCCCGTGATTTTACGGATACGCGTCAGAGGGTGGGGTCATTAGCTAGATATTGACTACGGTCAACAATTTGTTTGTTGTCAACAAACAAATTGATACAAATAGATACATTGTAACAATTGCCGGGGGCAATTTTGGGTGGTACCTTACCAGTGTTACTTTGGCCTGCTTGCCTTAAGAATTATGATTGGTCAATTACCAATAGAAATTTATAATTCGGACTAGGGCATGAATCAATAAATGTGGCCCAATGCCGTTATCCACTTTCATCAGTGTCTGAGTCCTTTATTTGGGGGTGCGCCTGCAAAGAAAATGGCACTGGGTTCTCTGAGCCAGCCTCTTAAATTGGGTTGGCTCCACCCCAACCACACGGGCATGCCCTGTTCATCTCCTCGGGCAGGAGGCGCACAGAGAGCATGCCAAAGGCAGTTGCCTCCAGCACACATGCATTCATCTGAACATCCATTTTCTTGTCCCATCTTCTGGTTTGCTTCCCTTCTGATCCACCTGATCCAGATGTATTTATGAACGAGTCTGAGTCACATGTTGTATTTTGGGCATGGTTGTGGATTTTTCCTGCCTGCCTAGGAATACAAGGAAGCTCTGGAAGGAACTAGAAACATTGCAGTAGCCTAGTTTTATTTTACTACCACAATTTTTGGGAAGTAGGTGGAGAAGAATGGACAAGATCACATTTCAGTGGAAAGCAGAGATGTGGGCAGGTTTTGGATAGGTGCAGAATGCCTTGCATGTTCAAGTAATGGGATATTCAGCTTTTCCGAATATCCAACTTATATATATATATATACATATAAAGACATACATATAAAGACATACATACAGAAAATAATAAACAATAAAATTAAATTAAAAGTAATAATAATTTGAGAAACACCATTACATACCTTATAGCAAAATTCACACTGTTTAGTTTATAGCTGTTGCAACCCCATTAATTAGCCTTAATCAACATATATAAACAAAAATATATATATAGCATTTGACAAGTGCACCCTTCACCTTTGGGACCTTCCTTTCCATAAATCTTAATTATCTAACTTCATTGTTATACCCTCCCCTATTTCCAGAAGCTAGTGCAAGCACGATGCCAAAATGGCTGCCGCGGTCTTTGCGGGGGCCCCCACCCAGACGCAGATATCCGGGATAGTTAAGGGGCGTGGCCACCCCTCCATAAAAGGGGTGGCCACGAGGCAGCCTGGCTGCCATTTTGCGAAGCGACGGAGCGGAGAAGTTTGAACCTACATTGGCCCTTTGGTTCTTGCTTTTTCGCCCATCCCACACTGTTGCTAGTATTTGAGATACTGGGTAACTTGACTTTGGTCACTTTTGGCGGTAGCACTGGGTAAAGTAAAGATTTATGACAAATAGGTATCCAGCAGTTTCGCAATTGACTGGCCAACACATAGATAGGTACAGGGGAAACCAGTTTGGCCGGTCAAGGGCGAACTATGAAAGGGGTGATGTCAGGAGCTTCACAGCCTGCATCACCTTGATATTTGAACAGATACACGTCATAGGGTGGGGTCAGTAGATAGTATATTGACTCCGGTCAACAATTTGTTTGTGTCAACAAACAAACTGATACAAATTGATACATGTAGCCAATTTCCATTGGCATTTAGGGTGGAACCTTACCAATGCTATTGCGGCCTGCTTGCCTTAAAGAATTACAATTGGATGATACACCAATTGAAAGTGATAATTCGGACTAGGGCATTATTCAATAAAAGTGGCCCGATGCCTTTAATCCAATACCGGTGTCTGAGTCTTTATTTGGGTGGGTGCTCCTGCAATGCTTTCTTGACATGGCTTAAATCCCTTGGATTTTTGGAAAGAATATTCAATAAAATCTTCCATATATGTAAGAATTCATTGTTCTTTGCCATCCCCTTTTTAATTTTTAATTCACATGCTAGCTTATCATTCAGTGCTATGTTCCAAATTTCTTTATGCCACTCCTCCATATCTATGGAGATGCATACTTTCCAATTCTTCACTATCTACAATCTTATAGCTGTTATCATAATTTTAATAAATTCTTTCTTATATTTATCTATCATTATATCACTTAGATCCATTACCAATGCAATCTTGAGATTCATATCTATTTTTAGAGACAATATCTCATTAATTTCATCAAACATTTTTTCCTATATATTGTATACCTCTTTACACTCTCAGTATAAATGTAAATAAGTCCCATCCCTTATGTTACATCTCCATCAATCTTTTTGATAATTATGATCATATTGATGCAAATGTATGGGTGTCAAATACAGTGCCATCTCCATAATAGTTTATAATAATGTTCTTTAATCCTTACTGACATGCTTCTCATAATTTTCTGGGTCCATATTTTATTCCAACTTATAAAGCGCCAGGAAAAGGGAGCTCAGATGGACTGAATTAATTCCATTCTCTCATGATCAGCAGCCATTTTACATCTTTGCAGGACAAGAACACAGTGTTTATCTATTACAAATTGTTATTGGCTTTGCTTTCATTTTGATTAGGGTGAGTATGCATTGGAGAGTTTTCTTCTTTTCTTTTAAGCAGCTACCAATCGCATTTTGCATTGCTCTTCAGAATACAATCCACTGAGTACCTATATGTGTTAATGTTCCTAGATGTCTTGAGTCTCCTGAGAGGGATTTTCAAGGTGTATGTCACATTAGCATAACAAATAGGAGCTAAGTTGAAACTTGTGGAGCTTCCCCTGTGCCTGTTACGGAGGCTCCAACAAGTTCAAAATGCAGCAGCCAGGCTGGTTATGGGAATGTGAAAATTTGATAATATTTCATCAGCCTTAGCAAAGGCTGCACTGGCTCCCAGTTTCCTTCCGTTTCAGGTACAAGGTGTTAGTTCTAACTTTCAAAGCCCTAAACGGTTTGGGACCTTCCTACCTGGTGGAATGTCTTCCCCTCAGGACAACAGCTCACATCACTCATTCCTCCATGATGATGCAGCTTCAAGTACCGACCCCCAAGATTAGCTAGAAAGGCCATGACTAGGAAGAGGGCTTTCTTGGTGGCAGCATCAATGTTGTGGAATTCCCTCCCAGTGGAGCTGCGCATGGTATCATAACTCCATGTTTTTAAAAAGCAATTGAAAACGTCCCTTTTAAAAGAGGCCTTTGGCAATATTTTACCATGAGCCATTTGTTAGGCATTATATTCTGCCCCACTGCTGCCAACATAGGCTTTCTTATTAGGGTGTTGGGTTTTGAGGGATTTTATATGAGAATTTTAATATTTGTGTCAGTTTGTATTTTTGAATTTTATGCTGCAAGCCGCCCTGAGTAGGAAAGTTTCTCCTAGAAGGGTGTGCTATAAGTTAAATAAATAAATAACTACTAAGTAGACTCCCCACCCTCTCCCCTAGCCATATTATACTTTTGTGTGCCCGCCCCGGCTTTTATTTTCTAAGCACATTGTCTTTTTCCTTTTTTTGGTTGTTGTTGTTTTCTCCTTTTTCATGCCCTTTCACAAAAATTGTTACCATATAAATATGTACAAACATTTTTGAAAATTTGGGTACTAGTTGAAGTAGATGGCTAGCAAATTTTCTTTAAAAACCAGGCTGCTGTATAAGAGAAATATTTCAGATCAGATCAATGTGGGTGGTATTTGTGCACCCTTTGTTGTGCACCCTTTGTTTGCAGTCTGAGGCATGGAGGATCAAATTCTGAAAGACAGTTCCTGAAATACAGTATTTGGAAGGTTTTAATTTAGAGGTTTGCCACCCTACTGAGAAAATGTCCTCATTATCTTTTTTACAGTAAAAGATTTCAGTAATGCAGTTCCTTTATACAGTATTACATTAAATTGCAAGCCCAGTATAGATTTGCACTACCCATATATACCTCACTGATTTTAGAGTTTTAAGGTGATTTCATTCATTCTGTCCCACTCTGAGTTATCTTGATTTGGATGAATGGATGGATGGGTAGCAAACTGGAATCTTGTCTACTGGTTTCAGCATCCATTTTCATAGACAATAAATGCAGTTTATACATTCAGTTTTTACAGGGGAAACTTTAGATGCACAGAGCCTGTACATTTTGATTTGCACATATGTTGATCCCCCTGCGATGCCCATAGTTATTCAGTAAGGTTCCACACAAAGATTCAAGTTTATCCTTTCCCACAAATCTTCAAAGTATACCACATGGGATGGGAGAAAAGCCATGCCTTTTCAACAAGAGTTAACCAGTATTCTTAAATTTCTCCACTCTTGGCATGGAAAGGAGTTGAGGTCCATATTGGATCATCATATTTCATGGAATCTATTTTGGTTTCTATGATTTACTTTGAAATTTCAGTTGAGTTTCTGACAAAATAAAACACCAAATTGTTCCAAGATGTAGTTGAGCAAAAACCAGAGGTAATTTCCATCATGAGGATAATAGTCAAATGTAGATGGAAGTTAACTGTGGCAGCAGCCTGTTCTTAGGAGATGAGACTGAAAGATGGAGATGAGCCAGCAAAAAAAAAAAAATCATTCCAGAAGCAAGCAAAAATGTACAATGCTGCAAGCCAGCATATAAACAGAAGGTGGTATCTGGTGTTTTAATCCAGCCACACCTATTCTATAACAAAAGATCTGCTATCCAGATGTTCCCACCCTAAATTAATAATACATGAGTTGCAATGCCAAGGTTGATGACTTGGTAATGATTCAGTAGTGTTGGAATCTATAGCCAATCAGCTCAGTCTGTTTATAGGAATAGAATTATGCTTTTATTACTAAAGTGGTATGTTTTGCAGCCTTATTAAGATGCTGGCATAACACTGCTGCAGGTATCACAATTCTTTTAAAACATTGCACTAGCATAAATGGCAAACTAGAAGTGTCAGTTCCTTTCCAGTTGTGTACAATCCTAAAAACAAAAGCAAAGCAAGCCATATGAATTAATCTTTACATTGTAGTTACCATGTATATGCCCCTTGAAATACCCTCTGTGAGATACCATTGCCAAAACCAAAAACACAAACAAGCACACAAATGGTGTAAATTATCCCCTTACACCCTAATTACCTGTTCACAAAATGGAGAATGGTTCTTATAGCCTAGATTAATTGACACCATTTTCAATTTTAACACAACATACTCTATAAATGCTAAATGCAAAGTGTGAAAGGTAAATTCATTATTAATTGTTTAATACCACAATAATTATTTTGTACTCTCTAATAACTATTTACTATTGTACAGGATACTTCACAGACATAAATCTGAATATCAATCAGGGATCTTTAGTCACTGCCATGTTTTAAAAAACCACACTGATTTCCAGTTGTATCTAATATACAGTACTACATAACCATTGTGTATCTATGTACCCCAACCTGGTCATGGGCCTGGGGCCATGTAAAAATTATTGCTGTGAGATCTTACTCTTACATCTGAGGAAGTGGACTTGATCCATGAATGCTAGCATTAAAATATAGCAGTTAGTATTTAAGGTGCTACAACGTTCTTGTCTTTATTTTTAATTTTTATTTCCTGTCTGATATACACCTTCATATGACAATATTCCATTCTACCACTAATACATATATGTATGCTACCACATATAGCAATATTTTAAAGTTGTTTCTGCACATAGCAATTATTTATTTATTTATTTATTTATTGTTAAATTCCTATACCGCCCACTCAGCCAAAGCCGACTCCGGACGGTTCACACAGTGGGTAAAAACAAATAAAAACAGATAAAAACCAGCAATAAGAACCCACCCCTAAAAAGGGATGGGACTTCTGGATTTTTATTTTAAAAATATTTTTAATTTCCCTTGGACTCTCACTCTCACAGTTCACACACACACACACACACACACACACACAAAATCCCCAGCAAGAATTCTGGGACATCTAGCCTAAAAACAGGAGTCTATAGAACAACTTTTATTATCTCCATTTGTCTTTCTGTTGGGGTAGCTCTTGTTCATAAACAAAGACATTGTCCTGGTGCTTCCTGGTGCTTCCTGAAATCAAGAGGTAGTTCTTTGTGAGACACTCTCTCTATAGAGCAGTGATGACTGACCTTGGCACTCCAGGTGTTCTTGGACTTCAATTCCCAGAAGCCCTGTTCAGCAGGAGTGCTGACTTCGGCTTTTGGTAATTTAAGTTCAAGAACACCTGGAGTGCAAGGTTGGCCATCACTGCTATAGAGAATGTCTCAGAAAGAACTACCTCTTGATTTCAGGAAGGGTAATGAATCTACCCCCACCAACCCAGCCACCCAGCATTACAACGTCCAGGAAGTTGCTCTCATGGTATTTTCCTTGTTTTTGAAAGGAGAACCAGCCTAGTGGGGACATTTGTGCAAGGAAAGAGAGCTGGATCCTTATCTTTAAAGACTTCTGTTTTGATGGGCACCTTCCCTAGAATTCTGCCTGGTGAATTCTTTGCAAGTTCCTGGAGTTAGAGTCCAAAATATCCAAAAGCCCCATCCCTAGTAGCAATGTTGTAACCTCAAAAATATTTATTCAATATACAGTACTAATATTAGCTACCCAAGGTATGATCTAATCCAGGGTTTCCTAACCTTGGGCCCCCAGGTGTTCTTGGACTTCAATTACCAGAAGCCCACGTCAGCACACCTGCTGATCAGGACTTCTTGGAATTGAATTCCAAGAACATCTGGGGGGCCCAAGGTTGGAAAACCCTGATATAATACATAAATTCTCAAATTTGGCTCTCCAGAAGTTCTTGGGCTTCAATTCCCAGAAGCCTTGATCAACAGGTGTGCTAACTTGGGCTTCTGGTAACTGAAGTCCAAGAATACCTGGGTGCCCAAGGTAGAGAAACCCTGACTAATCATTCAAGAATGCCACTCTGGGTGTTGATGTGCAGCTACTCCCATCAGTTGTTGTCAGCACAGACAATAGTTAGAAATGCTTGGACCCTGGAGTCCAGCATCGAGAATGCTTCACTTAATGCACTACTGCTGCATGTTCATTTTAAATGAAGTTTAAAAGAATAAATGCCTGAGATTTATTTTACAATAAACTTTCTTGGGATGAGCTTTGAAATATTAGCTGAAGTAGCCAGAAATAAAGTATAGTATAGTTGCACTGCCATAGAGGATTAAAATGATTCAGATTTTATTACCAAGGGAGAAAAAAACATCCAAGGACATGCATAGTGTATCTACACAGAGTGCTTCACCTGATTATGCACGCTGAACGTTGCCCTTCAGAAAGAATTAGGCCTTTCAGCTTACACGAGGAAGTAGTGAATATCCTCTAGTGGAAAGGGTGGAAAGAACAGCTACACATGAAATAGATTCTTACATGCAGAGTACAGATTACAGCATAAAGGTCAAATGGGAGTTTTGTAAACCGAAATCTGCAAATGAGATGTTGAGGTTGTTTCATTTCCATATATTGTGTAAGCACAACAGAAGGAGGGCCTTTGGACAAGTGTGTGTTATTAATCAATTGCACCCATTTCTGGACTGGGAGGTCCTGCTCACCACCCATGCCCTGTTCACCTCCCGTTTGGACTATTGTTATGTGCTCTACATGGGGCTGCCCTTGATGACCATTTGAAGACTGCAGTTGGTCCAGAATGTGGCGGTCCGTCCAGGGGTGGGGTGGGGTGGGGTGTAGTCATTTCACCCTCACCTTGCCACTACTGTGGGACCTGCACTGGCTGCCTATATGTCTCCAGGTGCAAGTCAAGGTGCTGGTTGTCACCTTTAAAGCCCTTCATGATAGCGGACCAGGATACCTCAGGGACCGCATTGTCCCTAGGACATCGACCCGTCCCACGAGAACAAACCGAGAGGGCATCATTAAGGTACCATCTGTTGGGGAGGCTCACCTCTCCAGCCCAAGGAAAAGGGCCTTCTCGGACATAGCCCCCACACTATGGAACCTCCTCCCAGTTGAACTACGCCTCCAGGCCTAGTTGCTACCATTTAGGAAAGAACTGAAGACGTGGTTGGCAAAATGGGTCTGTGGGCTGGGATTGTCAACAAGCTCCTCTTTCTGGCTCATCTGAGTCTCCCCCTCCTGTAATTAATTTTTTTATGTTAAGGTTTTGTAGATTTTATATTTGTTTTTAGATAGTAAATGGCACAGCAGGGGGTAAGATTGCTATGTTTTTAAGGGTTTTAATTGTTTTATATTGGTTTTAACTTGTGTACACCACCCAGAGTCCATTGGATAGGGCGGTATATAAATTAAATTAAATTAAATTAAATTAAATTCTTAAGGGTACTACCCCACTTTCCCTCAGCTGACAATCCTCTTGATTCACTTACTTGTTTTTGTAAGTTGTGCTGAAGGGAATAAGTCTGAAGCAAATTCTCCTAGTTGCTTCTCAGGCAAAAGCAAAATGGTACCTTCACCTCATATCAGAGGGTACTGAACCAGTGTTATGTATGCATGTTCTCTGTACTGATAAGAATGTAACCACTCCAAATACAATGTATCTCAGCTGTAAAGGAACGCGAGCAAGCAGCCCATAGAGGGCAGCTGCGAGCGTTCAGTCTCACATGGTTCACATTGCTCAATCACGGACAGCCGCGGGAAAACCTTCCCCGCATTCAGCAGCAGGAGAAAGAACTACTGAAGAGAGGCGTGCCTGGGCGAGGGCACGCCGGTAGCAGCCAATGAGCTACAGTGCTACAAGATTCAAATGTATAATGCTACTGTATATATAGAGATGTATCACCGCCATTACCTCATGCTCCACCGGATCATCATGCAATAAACCTGTGTTAAGCCAACCCTTCGGCTGTCCTGTTGTCTCTGGTCCCATACAGTAAACTGGCGACGAAGGTGGGATGATGGCTGCCCACGGGACCAAGACATGCGCCGGCTACGAGATCAAGAAGCCGGGAGACTTGGAGCTGTTTGAGATAGACTTCAATGGAGCGCTGGTGGAGCTCGAAGTCTCAGATGAGGACAAGAAGAGGGCCATCTTCGTCCGCATGCTCGGACACGAGACCAAGAGGACCTTGGTGGACCTGATCGCGCCGAGGCGGGTGAGCGACTTCAAAGCCAAAGAGCTCCTGGCCGTGCTGCGCACCCACCTCCGGCCCGCGATAGCCATGTTCCCCGCTCGGAGCGCGTTCTGGAGGCGAGTCCAAGCGCCCGGGGAATCAGTCGCCGAGTTCGCAGCGGCCCTGCGACTGGCCGCCGGCCCATGCAAGTGGGAGACCCCAGAAGTCACCCTCCGGGACTGCCTGCTCTGCAGCCTGAGGGACACCGAAACTCAGCGCGCGCTGATGAAACAGGAGCCGCCTCCCACGTGGCAACAAGTCCTCGACACGGCACAGGCCGCGGAAGCCACGACGGCTGGGGTGCAAGAGCTCCAGGACTGGCGCCCGAAACCCGCCAAGGCAGAGAGCTCGGTGCGCGCGGCACGGCGAGTTTCGAACTCGTCCGCGGAGAGCGGCGACGACGAGGACGTCCGGAGGGTCCAGAAGGAGGGCCGGCGCTGCGACGGCTGCGGCGCCGCCCACGCCCGCGCCAAATGCCCGTTCCGCAAGGCCGAGTGCCACAACTGCGGCCGGCGCGGGCACATCGCCAAGGTCTGCCGGAAACGGCGCGAGGCCAAGAGGAGTTCCCCAGACCGCTCGGCGAGGCAGGACCGCACCACGAGGCCCAAGGACGGCACCCAGACCACGAGGAAGCAGGACGGAGTAGGGCGCATCTCCGACGACAGCGAGGACGACGCTCCGGTTTTCAGCGTATCCACGGAGCACCCCCGATACTTCGTTGAGGTAGTGATACAAGGGGCCCCTGTTAGGATGGAGGTGGACTCGGGTTCCTCATACTCTATCATTTCCCAGGGAGAGTTCCTGAAAATCGCCCCCCACGTGTGGCCCAAGCTCAAAGCGTTGAGGTCCACGCTGAAGGACGTGCAAGGGAACCGCATCCCGGTGTTGGGGGTTGGGAAGTTCCAGGTCCAGTTTTAAAAGCACGCCGCAACGCTTCCCCTAGTCGTCCTCAAGGGAGGTAAATGCAGCCTCCTCGGGACTCAATGGTTCCAGCCCCTGGGGTTGTTCATTGGGGGGGTGCACGCCGTGGGAGTACACGCCGCCGGGACTGATCCAATACAGAGCGTGTGCGACGCGCACCCTGAGGTTTTCAAAAGGGGACTCGGAAAATTCAAGGGCCCCCCAGTGACTTTCGACCTGGACCCTGGAGTACGTCCAATCAGACTTAAACCGCGCAGAGTGCCTTTCGCACTCAAGGACAAAATAGAGGCGGAGTTGGACAAATTGGTGGGCCAGGGGATTCTTGTTCCTGTTGATTCTGCGGAGTGGGAAACTCCAATTGTAACAGCGCTCAAGGCCAACGGGGAGGTCCGCATATGCGCTGATTACAAGTGCACCATCAATAAGGCGATCCGCCCTAATGCGTATTCGGTGCCGGTAGTCAGCCACTTGTTGGCCAGGTTACACGGGGGGAGGTGTTTCGCTAAACTTGACCTGGCCCAAGCCTACCAGCAACTCCCGGTGACCCCCGCCGCAGCTGCTGCGCAGACCATAGTCACCCACAAAGGGGCGTTCCAGGTAACGCGCCTCCAATTCGGCGTGAATTCGGCGCCCGGGATCTTCCAGTCACTCGTGGAACGCCTCCTGAAGGGGTTAGAGGGGGTGTTACCCTACTTTGATGACGTATTGATTACAGGGGGGAGCCGGGCCGAATTAGCAAAAAGGTTGGGAAAGGTCCTGGCAATATTCGAAAAGGCGGGGTTGCGGTTGCGGAAAGACAAATGCGTTTTCTTCGCAACTGAGGTTGAGTTCCTAGGGTTCCGTGTTACTCCCGAGGGAATAAGGCCATCCCAATCCAAGGTGGCCGCCATCAAGAAGGCCCCTCGCCCCACCTCCAAGCCCGAGCTGCAGTCGTTCCTCGGACTGCTCAACTTCTACCACTCCTTCCTTCCTCGGAAGGCAGCCGTGGCGGAACCGCTACACAAATTGTTAAAAAAGGACGCGGCATTGAAGTGGGGCGACGACCATGAGAAGGCTTTCAATGACCTGAAGCGACTCCTGGCATCAGATGCTGTACTGACCCACTTCAATCCCAAACGCCCAGTGGTCCTGATATGCGATGCATCCCCGGTGGGGGTGGGGGCGGTGTTATGCCACGTGCTGGAGGACGGGAGGGAGGCCCCGATAGCGTTCTACTCTAGGTCCTTGTCCCAAGCGGAGAGAAACTACGCCCAGACAGACAGGGAAGCACTAGCGATAATCGCGGGGACCAAGAAATTTCATGATTTTGTGTACGGCCGCCCCTTCACCATAGTGACTGACCATAAGCCATTGCTAGGCATTTTCACCGCAGGTAAGCCCACACCCCAAATCCTGTCCCCGAGAATGCTCAGGTGGGCCATCTTTCTCAACGCGTATCAGCACGCGTTGGTGTACCGGCCCGGGAAGGAGATCAGTCATGCGGATGCCCTGTCGAGGTCCCCCATTCCCCGGGATTGCTGCCACGTGGGCGAGGAAGAGAGGGACCACCAGGTCTTAATGATAGAGGTCCTAGACTCCCCTCCAGTAATACCGGCCGACATCGCCAAAGCGACCGGCAAGGACAAAACGTTAGCTACAGTTTGTTCCTGGGTACAGAAAGGGTGGCCCGTGTCTTCCCCAGCAGCGGAATTCGACACATTTTTCAAAAAAAAAATTAGAGTTGTCCCTAGAGAGGGGTTGCCTTTTGTGGGGACAGCGGGTAGTGATCCCCACGTCCCTCCGTCCGAGGGTGCTTAAGCTGCTGCACGTCAGCCACCCGGGGATCGTCCGCTCTAAGGCACTAGCCTGCAGTTACTTCTGGTGGCCCCAGCTAGACGCCGACATCGAGCACATGGTCGGCACTTGCGAAGCGTGCCAGAGCTCAAGGCCAGAAGAGGCTCGTTTGCCGCATAGAGAATGGGACGCAGCAAGGGGGCCCTGGTCCCAGGTACACGTAGATTTTGCTGGCCCGTTCAGAGGAGCGCTCTTCCTCCTTGTTGTGGATGCGTACTCCAAGTGGCTGGAGGTAATCCCAGTCTCGAGCACCTCCTTGGCCACAACAATTAAGCATCTACGGAGGGTCTTTTCCACGTTCGGTTTACCCGACACCCTCGTTAGCGACAACGCTAGTTGCTTCACGTCCACCGAGTTCAGGACGTTCATGGGTCTCAACGCCATTCGGCACGTCACCTCCGCCCCTTTCCACCCGGCCACCAATGGCCAAGTAGAGCGCCTCGTGCGCACCACAAAGGACGCGCTGCGGCGCATAGGCCCCGGAGATCTTGACTTACAAGTGTGCCAATTCCTGCTAGGGTACAGGGTCACCCCACTAGCGTCAGGGTACTCCCCCGCGGAGTTGTTAATGCGCAGGAAGCTGGCCACGGTAATCTCCAAACTAGACCCCACAAGGGTAGAGGACAAAGGGCGGAATGTAGGGATGGATTCCACAAAGAGCTTCAGCGTAGGTGCCCCCGTACATTGCAGGAACTACGCCAGCGCGGGACCAGCCTGGGTGCCCAGCATTGTAATAGAACAAACCGGCCCCGTTTTATACCGCGTGGAGACCAATACAGGCCTCCTGTGGAGGCGGCACGCGGATCAACTCAGGCGCAGAATCCCCGGAGAGCAGGACGAAGACGAAAATAGCCATGAATCAGCGTTAGGGTACTCCCCCACCCGCTTAGCCCAAGGGGGAGAAAAAGGGGGACATGGGTCCCCACCAAGGGGGGAGGAAAGGGAATCGATCCTCAGAGATGTTTTGCGGGAGTTTGCGGCGGAAAGGAAGAGCCCCGATCTCACACATATCCCTCGGAAGTGTCCCCAAAACACAGATTCCCCAAGAAGTTTAGACCTTGATTTACAGTACCAGGGGGAGTTAGCGGAGTGGTCCCCCACCCGTCCTAGCGAAAAGAGGGGTTTCAGTTCAGCCCCTGGTACTTCCAGTCCCAGTAGCCCCTGTGAGTTAGAATGCAACATAGCACCAATTTCCCGGAGACCGACACCCCCAAGACAGGAGGCGACGGCGAGTCCGCCCACCACAGTCTCAAGATCCCCCGAGCGGGGAACAGAAGGTAGCAGAACCACTAGGGCATCCTCATCGGTTCCGCGGTTCACAATAGGAGGGTCCCCGGGGTCCGAGAGCAACAGGCAGGGGTTCACTTCCCAGCTGTTCATTCCATTCCCATCCCCCAGCGCAAGGCAGGCACGGACGCCTCACAGAGCCACTAACGAATCCCCGTTTGCCGTTGCAGGGCAAGCACCCACGGAGTCAGGGATCACAGGCTCTCCTGTACTAGGTCAGGCGCAAGCGCGCCCCAAGCGCACGTGCGGCAAGCCACAATGGTTGCGGGACTTCGTCCCATCCTAGGGGGGAGGGATGTTATGTATGCATGTTCTCTGTACTGATAAGAATGTAACCACTCCAAATACAATGTATTTCAGCTGTAAAGGAACGCGAGCAAGCAGCCCATAGAGGGCAGCTGCGAGCATTCAGTCTCACATGGTTCACATTGCTCAATCACGGACAGCTGCGGGAAAACCTTCCCCGCATTCAGCAGCAGGAGAAAGAACTACTGAAGAGAGGCGTGCCTGGGCGAGGCCACGCCGGTAGCAGCCAATGAGCTACCGTGCTACAAGATTCAAATGTATAATGCTACTGTATATATAGAGATGTATCACCACCATTACCTCATGCTCCACCGGATCATCATGCAATAAACCTGTGTTAAGCCAACCCTTCGGCTGCCTGTTGTCTCTGGTCCCATACAGTAAAACCAGTGAGTGAGAAACACACAACATAGAAATACATTTGACAAGCCAATCCTGAATTATTTCTTTAAAATTCATCAATCAGTATAAAAATAAAAACTGAAATAGTTTGAGCACTTAATTTTTATTTTTAAAATTAATCCAAATTTTCCACACTACCCTTTAATTTTATTGATATAAATCAGGAGTTTTCAAACTTTTTAAGCTGGGTCCTGGGTGATGCTCCTTCGGGGGCCAGACGGCCATTTTGCCCTTCCTCCACCACATGGCACTTCCTGGTTTGGTGGAGGCAGTGGGGGGCCACATGAAATGGTGCCATGGGCTGCATCTGGTCCATGGGCCAAAGGTTGAGAATCCCTGATATAAATTCATGGTGCTGCCACTTTTTATGGCATACCTACTGTACATGCAAGTCCTCGTATGAAACTCTGTCACGGGAGCTGACATTTGTAAATTAAGGAGGAGATGCATAAAAGCCATAGGCACCCCACTCCACTGTACTCAGGTTGGTTAAGGTTTTCTGATGTTTTGGGATTAAAATGACTGAACCTGAACAAAAATGTTCCGTGTCAGTTGCTGTAGTGAAAGAAGGGAGTGCCAAGCAGAAAGAGATTGGCAATTGAAGCTCCAATGAAAACCAAACTCTTTCTTGCTGCTTTCTTTACAAATAACATGTTTTGGGGATTTGGGTTTTTTCCATGGGAGGCAGTGAATACATTTCTAACTTTGAGTGTTTCCAGTTTCAGGTACTGAGAGCAGAGGCACATTAGGTCTTTAATCTGTTTTATAGATCAAATGTCTGTCACCTCAGCTCTTTGACAAAGATTGGAGAATACGCTTTCCAGAAAAAATTTACCTTTACTGGATAGGCCTCTCTTTTTTTCTTATAGTGCGAAAGCAGCATACAGTATGATTTATTTTTCCCTCACAGAAGCAGCTTCTTAGTGAACCTAACTACCTGCTCTTTTTCTCCATGGTTTGGGTCCACTTCATTTGTCCTATTGACACTAGAAAGCCCGATATTTCTTTAGCTTGCTAATACTAATCACTTCACAAACACACACACACACACAATGGGTTCCATGGTTGGTAGATGCTAAACATTCAGTGCTCTGATGTGAATGGGCACATTTGGGCAAATTAAATGGATGACTCTTTTTCTGATCTAACAAACATTTTCTCTGAGCACAGCTTGGAAGAAGGAAGGAAAGGAGGGAAGAAGGAAGGAAACTGACAAAAAGATGGCCCTCTACATTTCTAATTTGATGGTGCTGCACAGCATACCCCATCCCATGTCATAGTCTCCCCTCACATTTTCAGAGTTTTTCTCCTCTTAATATGGAAACATAAACATATCTGCAGAAGGTAAAGTAAAGGTAAAGGTTTCCCTTGCTCGAAAGCCAGTCGTATCCGACTCTAGGGTGCAGTGCTCATCTCTGTTTCTAAGCCGAAGTGCCAGCGCTGTCTGCTTCTGCAGATGTTTCCGTGGTCATGTGGCAGGCATGACTAGACACTGGAGTGCACAGAACGCTGTTACCTTCCCACTGAAGTGGTCCCTATTTATCTACTTGCAATTTCTTGCTTTCGAACTGCTAGGTTGGCAGGAGCTGGGACGAAGACGGGAGCTCATTTCCATCCTGCAGTACTCGGGAATTGAACTGCTGACCTTCCACTTCCCAGTCAGCATCTTAGCCACTTGAGCCACTGCAGTCCCACTGCAGAAACCTGAGAACAAATCAGTTCAGGCCACCAAATCATCAGAGGATAGGTCAGTCATAATTTGTACAACAAATATTTCAATGCCGATGGACATATTGGATTGAATCGGTACCAATTTGTACCAAGCAAAGCCAGGTACATCATATCTGGGTTTTTTTGGGAGGTGATAGGGTGCTACTCAACTTGCAATTAAGATGCATCTGCTTGCAAGAGAAGCAGAAGAAATAGAGACAGGGGACTCCTCAGTTTCCTAGACCCATTTACCTCATCTGACCTTCTGGCTGATATCTAGGCTGATATTTCTTAGGGCTGCTGATAAAACTTTCTCCCCCACCACCCCCAGACAATATCATGAATCTCCAGCTTCATAAACTAGAACTAGGATTCCTATCACTTTTTCTTTCTCAGTTTATTTCTTTTGACAAATCCGACCTTTTGTATTTTCTTAAACAAAATGTCTGGAGATGATTACTTTTCAGGGATGAAGTATACCTCACAGACTATTTCAATATTCAGAGGTCTCTAGTTAGCACAACTGCAGCTTCCTCTGTTAAGAGGAACAAGTTGAAACTGCCCTCCCTCTTCAATTCAGGAAAACATGCTTCATTTAAGCATGTAAGAACATACAACTCACACAGTCTAACCTTTTCTCAACTATCCAGGACATGGCACTCTGACACCAGTTGAACACACTGGCTAAAATCCTGTTGTTTAGTGTAGTGAGTCACACTAGGATAGGCTCTTTCATTCAATGGAGTGAGTTAACTCTTCTATAAATTGGTGAGTTAACTCCTCTATAAATTCCATTGATACAAATGTTTCTATTTATTTAACATACTAAGTCATAACTAGAGCATAGCCACTTGAATCAGTGGAACTTAATGGAGGAATTGACTCACCAAGTCTCCACAGATTCAACAGACCTACTTTAGTGCCACTTAATATGTTAAGCAACAGAATTTCAACCACGGAGTTCCTAATTTTAAAATTAAGACACTTGGGTAAAGATTGGCAATGTCTCTGCTTTAATCTAACTGCTTGTGTCATTTGTTAAGCATCTGAAACAAATTACATTCTCTTACTGTAAAACATATTTTGAGTCATGCTGATTGGCCAGATTTTGGACTGATGCCAAAAGAAAGTCATGAAACACGGAGTCAATACCAGAGTATTGACTTAATAGTGTCTGGCTTAATAGTGAATCTTTGCTACTGTGCCACTGCTGATGTAGATGATGAACCGATTTGCCTTCTCACAGTCCACATTTGTGTACTATGTGCTCCCTCATTGCCATTTTTATTTTAAGAAAATGATGAACCTATGAAAGTCACGAGTCTTTGCATGAGGTAGTTTGGTATCCTTAAACTTCATTTAAATTTTTTTCCTATGAGTTTGCTTTGAGATACATAAAAAAAACCAATTTAAGCAAAAGCCTATGGAACAGACTTTTTTTTGTAAGTAGGGGTTTTACTGTATACCTCATAGACTATTTCAATATTCAGAGGCTTCAGAAGCTTCACTGGTTGCCGGTGTGCCTCCGGGTGCAATTCAAGATGCTGGTGATTACTTTTAAAGCCCTACAGGGTAGTGGACCAGGGTAGAGACCGCATCACCCCAAGGATATCTGTCCTTCCCACTAGAGTGGATTGGAGGAGCTCTCTCATAGTTCCATCTGCCAGAGAGGCTCGCCTCTCTGGCACAAGAAGGAGGACCTTCTCTGTGTCTGTTCCGGCCCTGCGGAACCTCCTGCCAACTGAACTGCGTCTCCAGGCAGAGCTTTTACCCTTCCGCAAGAGCCTTAAGACCTGACTTGTGCAGCGGGGGGGGGGGGGGGCGGCTGGGGAAATAGCCACCTTGGGCTGGCTTGTTTAGAATGGCCCGGGCTGTCAGTTCCTGGTAGTTTATTATGTAACACTGGAGGGTATTTTTTAAAATAAAAAAATCTTTTAAAACTTTTAAACTTTAAATAAGTTTAGTTTTTAATG